>VIBL01000018.1:2400000-3600000 GCA_008271625.1 Lutraria rhynchaena | reverse complement strand
GTTGCGGGGGGAGTAAACAGATGACCTATAAATATTATTCTTTGAATTTTCGTTTGTAAAAATACAAAAGTCTAAGTACTGATGGACATCCTAAATGATTCTTATTTGATTTTAAAGACACCTTTTAATTTTCAGTGTAATCAGTCACGGTGACATGACTTGCATGGATTGTTTTCATCAAGGTAGTCAGAGAAGACTCCCTATATTCACCTTCGCTTATCAATACCTGCTGAACCGATATATACAGTCTAACTTGTGTTTGCGGCCACCTCTGAATAAAGACCGGTCTTTGAAAAGCCATCACGGATTATTTAGAGCAAACTGACCTCCGAAATAAAGGCCGCCTGTCAATAAAGGCCACATTTTGTCTTTCCCGAGTGCGGCCTTTGTTCACAGTTTTACGGTATACATTGTATGTGACAGTTACTTCGGTCTGTCGTTATTCAATGCATGTCGGGAACCGATGCCAGTGTCACGTGTTACAAATAGCCACTTGAGATAGCTACATTAGTATCAGTACTTTGGTTCATTGAACAATTTGTTGCCAATTCAAAGGAATACATCCACTTTAAGTATACCATTGTAGAATTAGTTATTTTAAGGTTATTTATCACATTCTCTCTCATATAACGACACATCTGCTTCACTAAGTGTGTTTTTTATGAACAATGAAGCCATAGTAACAATACAGCGGCTGTTTTAAGAACTCCTATCAATTACCTAAACTAAAAATACTAACATTTACTGTAAAATAAGCGTTTCAGAAATTTTATTAGTCAGTCTGCTACATGTCTGAGGCGTACTGCGACGAAGTAAGCCGATGACAAGTAGCAAAGATATACCAGGGAAAATATATCATCAAGTAGCTCTCCTTTTTTAAAAATAATATCTGAGTGTAACTCCAGAGGACTAAAAATGCTATAATACTTGCAAATTGTCCGCATTAGCATGTTAACCCACTTATCACTTACACATTACGATGCAGGTAGATCTAGTGGCAGTCGTTGGCACTATCGTGCATTTTTGTCCTGAAATGAAATTAAATTAAGATACTAACTAGTTACGTAACGCGTTAACCGCATAACTAACGAGATGATTAAGTGGTTATCTGGTGGCAGAAATATGCCACCATTGATAAGTTTGTATGATCTTATCCATATACAGTCAATTTCTTTATCGAATCACTCACAGTACATTTTGTACCGTCTTTTTTTATTGTACACTTGATATGTTTCTATGTGTAATCATTCAAGCAAAATAAATATAAGCATCAATTGGTTAACCAGCTCGTTTCTAAATGAAGGTAATGAAAAAATTCACCGTGGTATAATAAACTATCTGATGTTCGGGTTACTCTATATACGTGACGATAATTTACCAAATAGCTGGGTAAACATGTTAGAATACGTAGAAACTAGCAGAATAGAATGTGAAGAAACTAATTAATTCTAATACAAAGAAACCAATAGACAAGAAATGACAGGAACTGTCACAAAACTAGGTTTTCCTTCGCCAGATGCTTACCCCATTCGTACCTCCAGTCATGACGTGCACAAGTTTGATTTTAATAGCTCATACACGCAAAATAAACAAAGGGCCATAATTCTGGCAAAAATGATCAAATTACAAAACCCCATCAATAAGCACTGGATCACTTGATGACAATAGTTCTATGAAAATTTGATCAAAATCCCTTGAGAAACGTAGGAGTTGTAAACAGAATATTACATGGTCAAAACAAAGGACCATAACTCTGCCAAAAATGATCGAATCATAAAACCCTGAATATATGCCCTGGGGTACTAACTGACAATACTTCTGTGAAAGTTTGGTTTAAATGCCTTGAGAAATGCAGGAGAATTTTTATTTTGCTTTTGTTTAATAGTGACCTGGACCTCGGTTTGCCTCATCTCCTTTCATCCCATTATACATCAATCCTCAACACTTTGTACCACTCTTGATTGTCTCAATTCTAAAGTGTTGCAAACTTATCCTAATTGGTTAAGTGTTTTCACACACACAAGAATGAACTTTTGATGAACCTTATCGGATGGCATTTTCTTGGGTGAAAGTTGAAAATTAAAAAAAAACAAGAGGGCCATGATGGCCCTGCATCACTCACCAGAATAAATATTAATTAACTTGTTACAAAAAAGGTAATAAAGGTACACTTGTGGGCAAATAATGGGGAACAATAATAAACTCGATAAAGGACCATCAAATGATACTACAAAGGAATATTCGTGATGACTGAAGGATGCCACAGACCAAATTTGGTGATGATCCAACCACTGGTTCATGAAAAGGAGACATTTAAAGGTATTTCTATTTATAGCTCTAGCGGCCCCTAAAAGGGGCCAATCATATTTATTTGAGCAAACTTCAAAAAGGACCATCTAAGGATGCTACAGACCAAGTTTGGTGATGATTCATCCATTGGTTCATGAAAAGAACACATTTAAGGGTATTTCTATCCTTAACTCTAGCGGCCCCTAATAGGGGCCAACCATTTTTTTTCGTAAATCTGATAGAACACTATCTCAAGATGTTAAAAAACCAAGTTTGGTGATAATCCATCCATAGAAACATGAGAAAAAGTCATTTTCAGGTATTTCTATTTTTAGCTATAGCAGCCCCTAAAAGGGGCCAACCATATTTATTTGAGCAAACTTCAGAAAGGACCATCTAAGGATCTAAGAAAGTTTTTTTCTATTTTTAGCTCTAGTGACCCCTAAAAGGGGTCAACTGGTATAATATGAGCAAATTGCAGTTAGAACGTCAAAAGGCTTCTGCAAATTTGAAGTAAATCCAACAGGTAGTTTCTGAGGAGAAGACCATTGTTGACGCCAGACGATGGACGCCGGAGCATCCACCTACCCATCCTAACAGCTCACCCTGAACCTTCGCTCTGTTGAGCTAAAATCGGAAATCCTTACCTCGGTGCTGCAGAAACATTAATAACCAGTAGGGTCCTGACCTTGGGAAAAAACTGGAGGTTCCGAAAAATTCGGGAAAATTTTAACCATGCATTTTTTTTGTTGCCAATTAGAAAGTGCAACCATTTCCCTCTGAAGATCAGATAATTCATTTCATGAAGGTATGAACTAATATGAAAAATGTGACATTACATTTACTCTAAACAAACATATATGTTACAATCAACTTACATATGTGTTAAATGTTAAAAGTATGTCATTCTTATCATCACATATTGAGCTTTTTTATGAATGTGAGAATCTATGTCATAACGTACTTAATGGTTTTCTTAGATTTTTTTTTCATTCTTTTTTTATTTTTAATGCTGGATACATTGTAAAATAACCATGTAAACTTATTTTACATTATTTTCTCAAAATAAAGGTTAATTACAGTACATGAAGTAACAGCATCTGAGTTATTAATATCATTTTTTTTTACTATTTTGTTAGTTCATATATGATGTATGAACTCGGATCTGATTTTCACTTCAGGTCATATTGTAGTGTGGTTGAAAATAGACAAAGTATCAAAGGCACAATAAATATAGAATACTACCCCACAAGAAGTAATTTGAGTCTGAATACTGATCTATTATACATAATAGTATACAAATAGAATATATTAAAACAATTTTGAGGCTAGAAATTTCAAAAAGGCCTTCCTTAAGCAACCAAAACTTTTAACAGTAGGTAGACATTTTTTGTAACTATTGTACGCTTGTACCAAAAACGAAAAGCTGTAATTAAGAACAAAAAAAAATTCTTTGTTCAATTTTCTAAAAAAAAATTGGGATCTGATGATTTTTGATCGAGTCAGTCTCATTACCGTAAACCAACACTTTTTAAAGGATGGCTTCAATCCTAAATTCATTGTATGTCCTACAATCATATTGTCAGTGCGTTTTCAGATTTATTTTAAAACTAGGGGAAAATAAGAGCACAGAAAGTACAGACTTCCAATCAGAATGATGTTTTTATTTCATTTTGCCAGCCTGCTTAGCCCAGTAGGTAAGGTGCAAGGTCTACAGTCCTACAATTCGTGAATTCGAACCCTAAGCATGGCACATATATTCTGTGACAATTTGGTACAAGACAATTGCATGTAAAGCCATTCTTTGTTCACATCAGATCATTTCTGAGGATGCTGGCATTACATGCGACAAACAAAGTTGGTGCAAAATAAAGGAAAACTGGTTAACTACCCAGCATTACATACCAAAAGCTGCATTCAGTGAGACAACCACACCTTGAAAATAGTAAATACTGACAGTGACAACAGAAAAAACAAGTTGTTAAGTTTTTATTGCTGACAATGAATATTATACCACACATGATTTAATGAAACATAAATCAAACAATGAAAACAGTGAATGATGAATAAAAAAAATACAGCTGCATGTTTTATATGAAGAAATGAACAGATTACAGCATTAACTTTTATACAATACATTAAAATCACAATGTTAGTGATCTTTACAATAGAAAGAATTTTTTTTTAGAAATAAATCTAAGATAATTACTATTTTCAACACAAAAATGTAGGATAATATGCAGTTTCTGTGACAACAATATAATCACTATTTTTTTTTTCAAAAAATACAATCGTGCCGGTGCAACCATATTCCACAAAATTTATAGCCAAAATAAAAAGTACTTCAATAGATGGCAAAAGGATAAAATTAATATGAACAGATTATGAAACTTTGTCTTCTTCATGTTTGTGCATTCAAATATCTATGAAACTTATACATATACAAGACCAAACTATATACATATGAAAGAAAAGGTGATTCTTTTCAAAAAAAAAACTTAAGCTGCAGGATGATATGAAAAAAATGTATTTATTAAGAAAGTTCAAATTTCCTATATAATTTGTTATCACATCTTACAAGTTTTCAAGGCTTACAATCATTGACAACATTAATTCACACTAGACCTCTGTCCTTGAATCAGGTAATATGACCGGGACTGACATTTTCTGAATTCTGACATTCATTAGTGTGGTACTAACTTTGTAATAAGTTCAATTACATCTGATAAAGATCAAACAATCAATACATACATAGAATAATACTGGGAAATTATTCAAGCAGAGTTTCACACATATTAATTAGTAGCCAATGTTCCAAATGTCAACATATCTATTATATCAAGTCTGCTCATAGCAACAGAAAAAAATCATCTGAATTTAAGAATTTTCTGTTTTCCATCTAATTAAAATTCACTAATTAACAAAGTATTATAGAAACTTTTATAGATATTAATTAACTTAAATTGCCCAAATGACTGTTTACACTTTCACTTAATAACTGCCATCCTTTTATTTCTCCAAAGACCATGATCAGATGAATCCAAGCAACTTGACCTTTTCAAATGAGATCAGCAACTGAAAATATGAATGAAAGTATACTTTAAATTCAATAAACAAACTATGGTTAGTGCATAGTACAGGAGTATATGAACACTGAACATGGTTAGTGTATAGTACAGGTGCATATGAACTACTGAACTTGGTTAGTGTATAGTACAGGAGTATATGAACCACTGAACATGGTTAGTGTATAGTACAGGTGTATATGAACACTGAACATGGTTAGTGTATAGTACAGGAGTATATGAACACTGAACATGGTTAGTGTATAGTACAGGAGTATATGAACACTGACCATGGATAGTGTATAGTACAGGAGTATATGAACCACTGAACATGGTTAGTGTATAGTACAGATGTATATGAACACTGAACATGGTTAGTGTATAGTACAGGAGTATATGAACCACTGAACATGGTTAGTGTATAGTACAGGAGTATATAAACACTGAACATGGTTAGTGTATAGTACAGGAGTATATGAACACTGAACATGGTTAGTGTGTAGTACAGGTGTATATGAACTACTGAACATGGTTAGTGTATAGTACAGGAGTATATGAACACTGCACATGGTTAGTGTATAGTACAGGAATATATGAACTACTGGACATGGTTAGTGTATAGCACAGGAGTATATGAACTACTGAACATGGTTAGTGTATATTAAAGGTTTATATGAATCACTGAATATGGCTAGTCACAGTATTGTAGCAGAATATACAGGATTTTTGTAATAAGTTGACAAAATATTTTACAGTACCGGTATGTTTCTAATGTAGAATTGTTCATATTTGTTATAAAAACAATATATAATGATACGAGAACGTTTTGTGCAGTTTTTCTATGCATGTTTGGTCACTGTCGGACCACGGCACTCCGACTAAGAATGTAAGAATTATATTTGATTGGACGAAAATGGGAAGACATCACAAAAACAATAACGACTCAAGGTAGCGTCGCCGTCCTACCCCCCCTCAAGAAAAATGCGTCAGATTTGCATCGATCTCGGAAACATAGACTTTCGCATAAAATTCACAGCCCTGTAATAGTGTATAGTACAGGACAATATGAGTCACTGAACATAGGTACAGTTTGGTACCACAATAAAGCTTTCAACTAAAGGCGACATTAGGGTTCTGAACGTAATATTCTAGCATCCAATCATAATTGAAATGAAGAAGAGGAGAGCTTTATAAGAGTGATAGCACAGTTTCTGACAGATGTCGTAGCAACTGGTGACAAAAGATGACCTGAAAAAGGAGCGGCTATCAACAGCTGACACACTTAAATATGACACTTCAGCCACCTGGGGCTTAAATCTCAACATAATTTCCTGCTATCTATGCTTTGTGGGAAGCCTTATTTTGAGCTATTGATGAATATCAATGTCATACCAACAGCAAGTATCACTTGGCGACTTTTCCCGCTTTAACAATGGAGGAAGATCCTAGCCCAAAACTATAACCACTTGAAAATTCTACACAGTATCACCAAATTACTATTACTAATTGCATCATTATCACAATATCAGTGAGATTATGGATTCAGAATCTTAAAAATAATCGCAACGTTTTCTGATTCTGAATATGAAACTATCCCAGACTTTCTGCTTCTAGATTTTAATATTCATGACTGGTTCCTGCTATACATTTCAAGATCAAAATTATAACCAACAATCAGCACTCAATTTAGGCTTGAATAAAAATTTCTCCACCAACCTCATTCACTGTATCTGTTAAATGCAATGAAAATAAATACTAACCATTCATAGGCATTTCATCAATCTGTGTTGAGTAGTACTGTTCAATATCTCGATATAGAAACCAATAGACAAGAAATGACAGGAACTGTCACAAAACTAGGTTTTCCTTCGCCAGATGCTTACCCCATTCGTACCTCCAGTCATGACGTGCACAAGTTTGATTTTAATAGCTCATACACGCAAAATAAACAAAGGGCCATAATTCTGGCAAAAATGATCAAATTACAAAACCCCATCAATAAGCACTGGATCACTTGATGACAATAGTTCTATGAAAATTTGATCAAAATCCCTTGAGAAACGTAGGAGTTGTAAACAGAATATTACATGGTCAAAACAAAGGACCATAACTCTGCCAAAAATGATCGAATCATAAAACCCTGAATATATGCCCTGGGGTACTAACTGACAATACTTCTGTGAAAGTTTGGTTTAAATGCCTTGAGAAATGCAGGAGAATTTTTATTTTGCTTTTGTTTAATAGTGACCTGGACCTCGGTTTGCCTCATCTCCTTTCATCCCATTATACATCAATCCTCAACACTTTGTACCACTCTTGATTGTCTCAATTCTAAAGTGTTGCAAACTTATCCTAATTGGTTAAGTGTTTTCACACACACAAGAATGAACTTTTGATGAACCTTATCGGATGGCATTTTCTTGGGTGAAAGTTGAAAATTAAAAAAAAACAAGAGGGCCATGATGGCCCTGCATCACTCACCAGAATAAATATTAATTAACTTGTTACAAAAAAGGTAATAAAGGTACACTTGTGGGCAAATAATGGGGAACAATAATAAACTCGATAAAGGACCATCAAATGATACTACAAAGGAATATTCGTGATGACTGAAGGATGCCACAGACCAAATTTGGTGATGATCCAACCACTGGTTCATGAAAAGGAGACATTTAAAGGTATTTCTATTTATAGCTCTAGCGGCCCCTAAAAGGGGCCAATCATATTTATTTGAGCAAACTTCAAAAAGGACCATCTAAGGATGCTACAGACCAAGTTTGGTGATGATTCATCCATTGGTTCATGAAAAGAACACATTTAAGGGTATTTCTATCCTTAACTCTAGCGGCCCCTAATAGGGGCCAACCATTTTTTTTCGTAAATCTGATAGAACACTATCTCAAGATGTTAAAAAACCAAGTTTGGTGATAATCCATCCATAGAAACATGAGAAAAAGTCATTTTCAGGTATTTCTATTTTTAGCTATAGCAGCCCCTAAAAGGGGCCAACCATATTTATTTGAGCAAACTTCAGAAAGGACCATCTAAGGATCTAAGAAAGTTTTTTTCTATTTTTAGCTCTAGTGACCCCTAAAAGGGGTCAACTGGTATAATATGAGCAAATTGCAGTTAGAACGTCAAAAGGCTTCTGCAAATTTGAAGTAAATCCAACAGGTAGTTTCTGAGGAGAAGACCATTGTTGACGCCAGACGATGGACGCCGGAGCATCCACCTACCCATCCTAACAGCTCACCCTGAACCTTCGCTCTGTTGAGCTAAAATCGGAAATCCTTACCTCGGTGCTGCAGAAACATTAATAACCAGTAGGGTCCTGACCTTGGGAAAAAACTGGAGGTTCCGAAAAATTCGGGAAAATTTTAACCATGCATTTTTTTTGTTGCCAATTAGAAAGTGCAACCATTTCCCTCTGAAGATCAGATAATTCATTTCATGAAGGTATGAACTAATATGAAAAATGTGACATTACATTTACTCTAAACAAACATATATGTTACAATCAACTTACATATGTGTTAAATGTTAAAAGTATGTCATTCTTATCATCACATATTGAGCTTTTTTATGAATGTGAGAATCTATGTCATAACGTACTTAATGGTTTTCTTAGATTTTTTTTTCATTCTTTTTTTATTTTTAATGCTGGATACATTGTAAAATAACCATGTAAACTTATTTTACATTATTTTCTCAAAATAAAGGTTAATTACAGTACATGAAGTAACAGCATCTGAGTTATTAATATCATTTTTTTTTACTATTTTGTTAGTTCATATATGATGTATGAACTCGGATCTGATTTTCACTTCAGGTCATATTGTAGTGTGGTTGAAAATAGACAAAGTATCAAAGGCACAATAAATATAGAATACTACCCCACAAGAAGTAATTTGAGTCTGAATACTGATCTATTATACATAATAGTATACAAATAGAATATATTAAAACAATTTTGAGGCTAGAAATTTCAAAAAGGCCTTCCTTAAGCAACCAAAACTTTTAACAGTAGGTAGACATTTTTTGTAACTATTGTACGCTTGTACCAAAAACGAAAAGCTGTAATTAAGAACAAAAAAAAATTCTTTGTTCAATTTTCTAAAAAAAAATTGGGATCTGATGATTTTTGATCGAGTCAGTCTCATTACCGTAAACCAACACTTTTTAAAGGATGGCTTCAATCCTAAATTCATTGTATGTCCTACAATCATATTGTCAGTGCGTTTTCAGATTTATTTTAAAACTAGGGGAAAATAAGAGCACAGAAAGTACAGACTTCCAATCAGAATGATGTTTTTATTTCATTTTGCCAGCCTGCTTAGCCCAGTAGGTAAGGTGCAAGGTCTACAGTCCTACAATTCGTGAATTCGAACCCTAAGCATGGCACATATATTCTGTGACAATTTGGTACAAGACAATTGCATGTAAAGCCATTCTTTGTTCACATCAGATCATTTCTGAGGATGCTGGCATTACATGCGACAAACAAAGTTGGTGCAAAATAAAGGAAAACTGGTTAACTACCCAGCATTACATACCAAAAGCTGCATTCAGTGAGACAACCACACCTTGAAAATAGTAAATACTGACAGTGACAACAGAAAAAACAAGTTGTTAAGTTTTTATTGCTGACAATGAATATTATACCACACATGATTTAATGAAACATAAATCAAACAATGAAAACAGTGAATGATGAATAAAAAAAATACAGCTGCATGTTTTATATGAAGAAATGAACAGATTACAGCATTAACTTTTATACAATACATTAAAATCACAATGTTAGTGATCTTTACAATAGAAAGAATTTTTTTTTAGAAATAAATCTAAGATAATTACTATTTTCAACACAAAAATGTAGGATAATATGCAGTTTCTGTGACAACAATATAATCACTATTTTTTTTTTCAAAAAATACAATCGTGCCGGTGCAACCATATTCCACAAAATTTATAGCCAAAATAAAAAGTACTTCAATAGATGGCAAAAGGATAAAATTAATATGAACAGATTATGAAACTTTGTCTTCTTCATGTTTGTGCATTCAAATATCTATGAAACTTATACATATACAAGACCAAACTATATACATATGAAAGAAAAGGTGATTCTTTTCAAAAAAAAAACTTAAGCTGCAGGATGATATGAAAAAAATGTATTTATTAAGAAAGTTCAAATTTCCTATATAATTTGTTATCACATCTTACAAGTTTTCAAGGCTTACAATCATTGACAACATTAATTCACACTAGACCTCTGTCCTTGAATCAGGTAATATGACCGGGACTGACATTTTCTGAATTCTGACATTCATTAGTGTGGTACTAACTTTGTAATAAGTTCAATTACATCTGATAAAGATCAAACAATCAATACATACATAGAATAATACTGGGAAATTATTCAAGCAGAGTTTCACACATATTAATTAGTAGCCAATGTTCCAAATGTCAACATATCTATTATATCAAGTCTGCTCATAGCAACAGAAAAAAATCATCTGAATTTAAGAATTTTCTGTTTTCCATCTAATTAAAATTCACTAATTAACAAAGTATTATAGAAACTTTTATAGATATTAATTAACTTAAATTGCCCAAATGACTGTTTACACTTTCACTTAATAACTGCCATCCTTTTATTTCTCCAAAGACCATGATCAGATGAATCCAAGCAACTTGACCTTTTCAAATGAGATCAGCAACTGAAAATATGAATGAAAGTATACTTTAAATTCAATAAACAAACTATGGTTAGTGCATAGTACAGGAGTATATGAACACTGAACATGGTTAGTGTATAGTACAGGTGCATATGAACTACTGAACTTGGTTAGTGTATAGTACAGGAGTATATGAACCACTGAACATGGTTAGTGTATAGTACAGGTGTATATGAACACTGAACATGGTTAGTGTATAGTACAGGAGTATATGAACACTGAACATGGTTAGTGTATAGTACAGGAGTATATGAACACTGACCATGGATAGTGTATAGTACAGGAGTATATGAACCACTGAACATGGTTAGTGTATAGTACAGATGTATATGAACACTGAACATGGTTAGTGTATAGTACAGGAGTATATGAACCACTGAACATGGTTAGTGTATAGTACAGGAGTATATAAACACTGAACATGGTTAGTGTATAGTACAGGAGTATATGAACACTGAACATGGTTAGTGTGTAGTACAGGTGTATATGAACTACTGAACATGGTTAGTGTATAGTACAGGAGTATATGAACACTGCACATGGTTAGTGTATAGTACAGGAATATATGAACTACTGGACATGGTTAGTGTATAGCACAGGAGTATATGAACTACTGAACATGGTTAGTGTATATTAAAGGTTTATATGAATCACTGAATATGGCTAGTCACAGTATTGTAGCAGAATATACAGGATTTTTGTAATAAGTTGACAAAATATTTTACAGTACCGGTATGTTTCTAATGTAGAATTGTTCATATTTGTTATAAAAACAATATATAATGATACGAGAACGTTTTGTGCAGTTTTTCTATGCATGTTTGGTCACTGTCGGACCACGGCACTCCGACTAAGAATGTAAGAATTATATTTGATTGGACGAAAATGGGAAGACATCACAAAAACAATAACGACTCAAGGTAGCGTCGCCGTCCTACCCCCCCTCAAGAAAAATGCGTCAGATTTGCATCGATCTCGGAAACATAGACTTTCGCATAAAATTCACAGCCCTGTAATAGTGTATAGTACAGGACAATATGAGTCACTGAACATAGGTACAGTTTGGTACCACAATAAAGCTTTCAACTAAAGGCGACATTAGGGTTCTGAACGTAATATTCTAGCATCCAATCATAATTGAAATGAAGAAGAGGAGAGCTTTATAAGAGTGATAGCACAGTTTCTGACAGATGTCGTAGCAACTGGTGACAAAAGATGACCTGAAAAAGGAGCGGCTATCAACAGCTGACACACTTAAATATGACACTTCAGCCACCTGGGGCTTAAATCTCAACATAATTTCCTGCTATCTATGCTTTGTGGGAAGCCTTATTTTGAGCTATTGATGAATATCAATGTCATACCAACAGCAAGTATCACTTGGCGACTTTTCCCGCTTTAACAATGGAGGAAGATCCTAGCCCAAAACTATAACCACTTGAAAATTCTACACAGTATCACCAAATTACTATTACTAATTGCATCATTATCACAATATCAGTGAGATTATGGATTCAGAATCTTAAAAATAATCGCAACGTTTTCTGATTCTGAATATGAAACTATCCCAGACTTTCTGCTTCTAGATTTTAATATTCATGACTGGTTCCTGCTATACATTTCAAGATCAAAATTATAACCAACAATCAGCACTCAATTTAGGCTTGAATAAAAATTTCTCCACCAACCTCATTCACTGTATCTGTTAAATGCAATGAAAATAAATACTAACCATTCATAGGCATTTCATCAATCTGTGTTGAGTAGTACTGTTCAATATCTCGCAATATTCTGATATCATCATTCTTAACAAAGTTGATAGCAACACCCTTACGTCCAAATCTGCCTGACCGACCAATCCTATATTATATAAATCTTATAAAAATGATCTTCCAGTCATGGGTGATAAAACTTGACACTTAATGGCTGTAAGATCATAATATAATACAAAAGTAGTACTGGTGGGTTTTTATTGGGCAGTAAGTACCAGACAATATAAATTATTATCAATACTTACAGCAGCAATAAATCCCAGTCTCTCAGGGTAGGTCATATATATGTATCAAGCAGGTCGTAAAATTGAGAAGTTTAGCGTATCATCTGATATAGTGACACCTAAATAGGTGCTATATATGAAAGCTAAGTATATGAAGGGTAATATTAAAGTTATTACAGTGATGAACATCTAACTAATTTCTCTAAGGCCTTTAACTTGTCAACATAAATAAAAGAACCTTACAAGCAAGAAGATACATGTTGCAGTGATTATTTTGATAGCTTTACTTAAATTCCTTTGCAAAGGACATTGTGCCATGAATACATGAGTTTTTCACAATCATAGACGCAAAACATTTGAAAATCAGACAATTTGAAAGATTCAGCCACAGAGATTTTGCACTGCATGGTTGGACATATAATCACTGTTGATGAAAGCTTTACAAATTAAGTTTGCAGGATTACAATACAGTTGAACTTTAGTTAACAATCTAAGAAAGTCAAAGTCACATCATATAAACAAACGTCTTCCTTCAACAACCATTTATTGAGAGCTATCAACATCCAAAGACACATAAGACCACAAAATAAAGGTCTATTTCAGTCACAGTTTGTTACAAAACCTTATTACATATCTTTAGAAGCATATATCTCACACTGTACCTTTTATTTTTTTTAAGTTAATTATCACATGTCAGTGATTGAAAGTAATCATACATTATTCCACCAGATTCATAGAGCAGAAATTGCATTTAAACATAAGCAACTGTATCTTTTCAATCAAAATACTTTGAGGATAAAACTGAGATTTGACCCTGAGATTGTTCTCATGTTTTATATCCTCAAATCCCAGGTTTCACATGATTGGACAAGCTTAACTATAACTAACATTTGTACCTTACCTGTGAATGTACAATTCTCTGTTGTTTGGTAAGTCATAATTGATAACCAAAGACACCTGTTGAACATCTAAACCTCTTGCCCAAACATCGGTAGTTATAAGAACTCGACTGTAACATAAAAAAATACCTTACATTCAGTAAAACAGTCACATTGTTTTTTTTCTCAGTAGTTCAACATCACACCAACAGCCAGGACCACTTGGCAACTTTTTCAGCTTTAACAGATGAGGAAGACGCCAGTGTACACATGGATAGAACCACCAACATTCCATAAGCTAGCCAGACAGCTTCCTCACAAGTGAATTTGTTTGGTCCCTGGTGGGATTCGAATTCACTGAGGTGAGAGGCCAGTGATTACTAGTCAGAGACTATAACCACTAAACCAGGTAGGCTCCCTTTATATTGTTTTTGTAATGATATTACGGCATACAGGTAAATCAGGCCAGCTTACTGTCATTTCAAATATTCTCAAACCAAAGTACATCTCTAACATCATAAATGTGAAAAGATAAAATAATCATCAGGGTTTTCCCTAAGATTTTTCCCCCAAGGGTCCCCAGGACTACCATCTCCAATATTTTAGGGGCTTTTGGAATTTATGGGGGTCCCACACAGAAATGCCAAGGGCAAATTCTGAGTCGGAAGGGGTCCTGAGGATGCGATGGTCACTCTCAATGCGAGTCCCTAGTCTGAATATCGCATCAGGGACACAAGAAACCTGCATAAGGGAAATCCCTGATCATGACTTGATGAATGGCTACATACTGAAACAAAGACAAAGAGAGATAAATCTTACCTGGCTCCAGATCTGAATTCTTTCATAATTGTCTCCCTTTCTTTCTGAATCATTTCACCATGCATTGCAGAAACAGTAAAATTGGCATCTCTCATCTTTTCCGTCAACCAGTCAACCTATTGAAAGAATTTAAATCTTAATGATGAATAATATCCTTACTACTACGTCACATTTTCACACCCAGATTGATAAAAGAGAAAAATCTACAGCCTGCGTTTAGTAACGGCAATCTCCCCAATCATTTCCTATGATTTAGTTGATGAGAAATAGCCGACAAAACGTAACAATATGTTGTGCAGTAAAACACATAAGTAATGTTGAAAACCTTTTAACACGATTTGGCATATACCAAACTAAATAGCCTAAAACTGACAAGTGGGCAGAGGGGAAAGATATATCAAGTCAAATGTAAGTGTGCAATTTAATGTATGGGTGGTTCTTAACTTTTCTGCATGTTTTGTTAGTTTTGGGACCACTTTCTGCATTAAGTGGTCACCTCTCTTAAGCAGCTATATCGGCCATTTCTCTTGACTGGTTGCTTAACACAGGTTTGACTATAACCGCACAACCTTTTCTAGGAAAAGTCATAACAAACTATGATAAAATCATGTGGTCATACCTTTCTCTTTGTGTTACAAAAGATAACTGCTTGTGTGATGGTCAATGTATCATAAAGATCACAAAGAGTATCGAACTTCCATTCCTCTCTCTCCACAGCGACAAAGAACTGTTTAATCCCCTCAAGTGTCAACTCATCACTGTAACCAAACATAAAGTAAACAGTAACAACAAAGAAACATGAAAACGAATCATGAATACTACTTCAGAACATTAAACAGGGGTTGACCTAGTCCTGAAATTTGACTGGGCTCTTTGGACCAATTTGACTTGGCTTTAACTGGCCCAGAGCACATTGAATGGACCCAGGGCTTTTTCTCAGCATTTTGGGAACATGACCTGACGTCCAGAATTGGGATCTTTTGAGACATTTTGGACAAAATTGGGGAAGAGTCACACTGTATAAAATAACTCCAGAGTAGTATACCAGTCTAAAAATATGTAATCAGTGATTGTCTTCTCATATCATTGGCACTCACTACTCTAAACCCCAAACACGTAAAAATGGCGAAAAGTAATTTTTCTTTTTCGTTTTTTTCTCATTTGAATTGGGCATTTTTGCTTTGCAATTAGGAAAAAACATACTTTTTGCCATCGGGAACACGACAGAATATCGGTCGTCAAAAGGCAAAAAAACCCTTGAGTCCTGACAAGGACCAGTATCGTTGTCTCAATTCTTGAAGTAGCCCAAAAGACCAGCTCATCAGTGACCATCAGTCTTGGGCAAACTGTCTAAAGCTAAACACTTTGATCAGAGTATAAGGCAGCATTAAAAGCTCATTATATCTAATGATACCTGACACACAGCTGCTATCTTTATTTCCTTGTTTCAGATGAATAAGTTTTTAAAATGACAGGTCTCTAACTGAAAGCGCACCAATTTACCATGTGTTGATGGCAGATCAAAGGTCATATTAAAGCTAAATAATATCAGAAGAGTTTACCGTTTCACAAGAATACGAATTGGATCAGTCATGAATTTGCTGGTCATTTCCAAGATTTCATGAGGCAATGTAGCTGAAATAAGTATGACCTGTGTGGCTGGTGGTAAATATCTGTATACATCGTAAATCTGCTCTTTGAATCCTGAAGAAAAATACACAGACTTAATATTATACCTAATTGAACATCGACAGTTATTTTCAATAAGAATATTCAAAAGGATCATGAAAAATGTTGTAGATAGTCATATGAAAGGTAAAGATCAAGTTGCTTTTAATATATCAGTAAGCCAAAAATACAAAATCTAAAACTGAACAAAACCCTTGATTGAATTTTTGTACTTTTATATTCATACTTTATAGAGAAGCTTAAACAGAAACTTAACTTATTATAGAAACCCTTACATTAACACACAAAACAATTTTCTCAATAAATGCACTTGCCACATGAGCCAAACATGAATCATTCTGAATACATTTTTTGTTTTAATTGTAATATTATAATTTCTTCTTCAAGGAAATTTATTCACGCACAAATATTCTATTTTAGGGATGACAGGTGGTTTGTGGTTACTGGTCTTACTAATACACACTATTACATTGTACACTGACAGATGAGTCCATGAGGAATACAGCATCACTTGTTTTCTGATTGTACCATACAAAGCACTACGTAATTTTTTTACCTTTGTTTAGCATTTCATCAGCTTCATCCAGAATCAGCATCTTGATAGCTCTGGTTCGTAATGTACGTCTCTTGATCATGTCTGAAAAAAATATATATTCTTTCAAACTGTGATAAAAGCTGTTGTATCAATTAATAACAAACCAAAGAACCATAAGTTTAAACACACATACAGCATACAATGTTGAGTAGGTTATTTTGGAATAGAGCTCAATTTAAACACCATTTATAGCAAATATTGATAGACCTTCATAATAATATACAGTCGACTCTCGTTATGGCAAAGTCGGTTAATACAAATTTTCCGTTATGTCAAAGTACTTTTTAGATCCCAATATTTTCCTTCTTAAAGTATATAAAATTCTGTCAGTTAGAAAAATTGCTCTTGAATTTTTTATTATGTTAAACTAATTTTGAAGTCTGAATGAACGATTTCGCACCTGATTTGCATTGTTCATTATATAGTCAGACCATATGCACTTGTCACAAATGTTTTTTGCACCTTAATGACCATACAACTTGTTGGATTTAATTTTTGATTAATAATAAAAGGGAGGTTGTTATTGTTTACACTTAAATGCAAACACATCATTATATGTAACTTAACAGCAGACAAACAAATAATTCTTATAACACACACCAATTATCATAAACTACTGAATCTAACAATGGCCAAAATGTCTAATACAATATTCATCCAATGTTAGTGTCAAATTTTCATTAAGACGAAGTATTTTTTTGGTCCCGAAAATTTCGGCATGACAAGTTTTTCATACTATTTGACAGATTCTTGACCATTTATCATCATGAATATGTCACACCCTAAAAAAATCAAAGGCCACTGCACACAGTATGAAAGCATTACTCACCAAAGACTCGTCCAGGCGTTCCAGATACAACATGCTGCCCATAATCTAACTTCCTGATATCTTCACCAATATTTGTTCCACCAATACATGAGTGACATTGTATGTTTAAATAGTCACCTAAAGCCAAGATGACCTGTAAACAAATGAATACATAAAAACCCAGGAAAAAGCAAACATGTACCAGTAAGAAACAAGTAAAAACCTTAGAAATTACAACCAAAAACATCTAAATATATGCATAAGCCATAATTAAGAAATTCAGTAAGTATCTCTGACAGTCACAAATTTTCATTTTTCCACTTAGCAAAACAGTAGAATATATAGAGCAGGGATAACAAAAAATACAAGGAACCAAAAATAAATAAAACATGTAACATTAACAACAGCATGATTATAAAATAAAATAAAATTTCTATATTAAAAAAGGACCAGGAATGTACTTTAAAACAGCATATGTGGTAATATAAATGTGAATTGTTTTGAGAAGTACATAAAAAATGCCATTAAAACATTACTTTTTGAATCTGAGTAGCAAGTTCTCTTGTTGGTGAGAGTATAAGGGCTTGTGTCTCCCTGATTTGTGTATCCAAGCATTGTAAAACAGAGATGGAGAATGTAGCAGTCTTTCCTGTACCAGACTGTGCTCTGTAAAAAAATGAAATAGTCAAACATTTTAAGTTCTGTTTTAAGTTCTGTTGATAAAAATAGGTAAACTTCTTTTGTTCTTAATCAGATCTGGCATGCACAAAAAGGCATGCAACCTAATGATTACTATTTTTATGATTTGAAAAAAAAACTGAGAAACAAGATATCTGATAATTGAGAATGTTTTTGTCTCAAGATCTTTCAAAAATCTAAATACAAACTGATTATGAATATGAGAAGATAATTACAAAACTTACTGTGCAATAACATCTCTTCCTTTCACTATTGGTTTTATTGATCTCTGCTGAATTGCTGAGGGTTTTTCAAAACCTGAATGTTAGATACAAATATATTTTTTTACTGTATACATAAAAGAGAGAAAATACAAACAGATGAGGTTGCATACACCAAAATTGTCTATTAGAATTCAGATACAGTCCATTGATTTGTTTAACACAATAAAATGATATTTTTGGAACTCTAATTAATAAAAATCTGAAATTATGTGAATTTTCATTGTCAAAATTAATCAAATATTGAAATAACTAAATGTAGTGTTGTATCTAAGCTGAAAAAGGGCAGGGTACACATGATACTGGACAGGGCACTGAAGGCCGATGTGGGCAGTGTGCGCTTTGATAAGATCTATATAGTCTTACTTTGTTTCTTACAATAAATGGTGTTAATAAAACTTATAAAGCAGGTCAAGTAATCTGAAAATGTGGAAAATTAACTGAATTACAACAGATTTATTTGTAGAAACTGCATTTGCAGTAACACAATACATTGTGCAATAAATCAATGATTATACGGACACATCTATCACTTGAAGTTGCAAACTGATTTATAATAAACGGTAAGTAATTTAACAAGTAATATCTGTCAAGTTTTTGTTTTTATCGTACAACCATTATGGAATAATGATGATTTGTAATCGGTGAAATAAGTGTACGAGTCGCTCCGGTTTATACTTTCTATTTTCGATTTTAAATTTGTATTAGTCGCCGATTTTTTGTCTTTTTTAAGTTTAAATTCTCATTAATGCTGATTATATCATTCTATTTAATCTAATTACATTTCTGATTGATGTTCATTGTCTCGATATCACCTTGTTTCATGCGTTAGAAACTTGGGTATGAAATGTTCGCTTTTCCGCGCTTCTTTTCGTACCAGAGTATGAAAATTAGTCATGGAAAATACCTTTACTGTCTCTTCGATGTTTTACATTTTCCTTATATTTATATACATATATTTAGTTTTAAAATTTATATTTTACGTCTGTAATT
The DNA here is from genome assembly GCA_008271625.1 of Lutraria rhynchaena. Lineage (NCBI taxonomy): Eukaryota > Metazoa > Mollusca > Bivalvia > Venerida > Mactridae > Lutraria > Lutraria rhynchaena. The sequence continues at coordinate 3,580,168 of VIBL01000018.1, read as the reverse complement.
AAATGGCGTATGCTTGACACTTTTGTGAGGAGTTACAAGATGTTGTTGATAGTAAATTTGAAGTCTCATATCCTGAGAACACAGTTTAAGTTAATGAACGGGCTTGTCATTGAACTTTTTCAACTTTCAAGAAAATATGATAAAACCAATAAAGAGCTGTGTGACAGTGAAATACCCCCAAACTTGTGTGGAAATGAAGTCCCCTAAACAATATGTGACAGTGAAATACCCCCAAACTTGTGTGGAAATGAAGTCCCCTAAACAATATCATATGTGACAGTGACATATTGCTAATTGATCTTAACAGGGTTTTTTTTAGGGCTTGGGGAAGACACTGGACGCTGGTCAAAAGGGGAAAAATAATGCGAAAGGGGAAATTTGGGGAAATTATCAAATATTGATACACTGTCACATAACCACAACCAATGTTTTCATGAATCAATGATTATGACAATAGCATTCAAAACAACTATCAAAAGGTCCATATTTTTGTCTTTTCTACATTTGAACAGGTCTAGCACACTTTCATAGTCTTGATCAGTTAGATTTTCTGGCCAAAAATTTATGCTCATGAGTGAATCGAGCGTCGATTGGCCTAGGGATGGTATCTTTAATCGCTACTGCAAAAAAGGAGTTTACCCGTTCAGCATGCTTAGCGTCAGATATCGTATTTCTTAATTTCATCAATTGTGCGTCATTTTACCGGAAATGGACATTAGCATATTAGATTGTATGTTATTTTCCATAGTTGTTAATTATATTTGTAAATGTAAGTATTGAAAACGCCATTTACCAATAAGTTTTATATAAACACATCAAAATGAGTTGTTCTGCTATAAAAGAAAGATTTGATTATGACAGAAACAATCATTTTTTGAAAATATGAACAATTTTCACCTAAATATCCTCCATTTTTTTAAAAACACAATATCCTGAGTGTACATCTGACTGCATAAACAGAATCTACATGAAAAATGCATTTAGAAGGGCAATTTTCAAAAATATGTCTTAAAAATTAAATGAGATACAACAAATAGAAATTTGAATTAACATTGTTCGGGTCTGCAATCTTGGAATATTTCCTTATATGAAATACTGATAAAAAATTCAAAAAAGTGTGGTAAAACGTGAACTTCAATTCTTCATAACTTTTTTATTTTTCAAGATATTTGAAAAAGATAAATTGTTCCACAAATGGCAATCATAGGCCTTTCACATTGTGTCATTTAAACATTTCAACAAGTTGCAGCAGTTGACTCAAAATGAAAGACAAGTAAAAGAAAAATTGAAAAAAAAATTCATCAGCTTCCACTAGACAGAAAACTCACATCTGACCTAGATATTTTCGGACTGACAACAAGCACATGTTTTCATTTTATATTCAAGGGTTTGTATGAACAATAGATTGTGTTGATAAAAGATTCGAACACAAACAATAAATAAAGCACAAACTATCATAAACATTGATTGCAAAGCAAGAACAATCATCGATTTTTTCACTTTGTTTTTGTCCAATGGTGGGGCTGGGGCACGCGTGTAATTCAAGTACAAACCGTAGGCGTATATTCCCCTGAGCAGTTCCTCGCGTAAACCCATACTGTCAAATGTTGGGGTGACATCGACATCTTCACTTGTTTCAAATTCTAGAGTTTTAAGATCATCGGAAAGCACGCGTCTTGAAGAAGACATTTTCGACGTTTGATTTTCGGTCGATCTGATTCCTAAGCCGCTTGCATTGGTCATGGATAAATTCCAATATTTACGGTAAGGGTATTGTTTAAAACCTCCATAGAACCGGTTCTCATCTAATTACCTCCCTTTACACCAGTTCATGCGGTAGTTCATCTCTTGCACAATAGGTTAGCTTCGCCCCTTGTAATTCACAATTTTCACAATTTTTTAATGTGGAGCGAATGCAAATTGGATAGTGAATGAAAAAGACCGTAATTTAAAGTCTGCATATATCTTTCTGAATGGATTTTGGAGCTCGTGGCATAATTTTAAAAACGTTGACTACGTATGCAAGTAACAATATACATGTATTTTGAAATGCAGACCACTAGGACCAGCATAGATAAATTGAAAGTGAAACTGTTATTAAGGCAAATGTATGATACAATAGTTTCATTGAACGCTCATGAAATAAATCACGGAGAAATTTATATATTCCGTCAAATGTTATACTGTAAATGAAGCAAGAGTCGAAAAAGTATTACTAGAATGGTGTCGATAATTCGAATTCGTTCTATTAAATACATTAGGTAACACCATTGATTAGGTAGGAAAAAATAGTTACGTTTAGGGTTGCTTGACAAACAAGGGTGAAAAACCTTTCTTATCTATAGTTTTTCTGTTTCATTTTCTGAACACCTTTTATAAATATATTCGAGGTACTTCCAAATGTTTTTTGGACTTCCGTATTTTGCTGATATAAACTTTAGGGTCGGCGCCAAAAAGTAGGGACAGTCGATTAACCTTGGGAACGACCATTTTTCTGGCTTTGTGCAACAATTGCAACAAAACTAAGCATTTTGACGAAAAAAAACGTGTATTTAAACACAATTTCGAATTTTTCTAAGCAATAATTGACTCCAAAACAGGTTAATAACTTAATTACATCAAACACAGATACAATGTGTATACATGTTTCAGGGATATCATTTTTCGATTCAATATATTTCAAGCTCACGGGACAACGTGATTAATTTGAACAACACGGCGGATTTGTTAAAAAGTGACGACAACGTGATGGATAATGATGATGTTCTTATTTCAGACTTTTTGAATACGCAAAACATTTGTGTCACGTGTTTAAATTTGTAAAACAGGTAGATTTTATCCGAAGATACAAAACTCCATTCACCTGTACAAATATGAGATCCGTTTATCTAAACTTAACGCGCCTACTTCGACTCTAAACAAGTACTTAATTATTTATTTAACATCACGCGCGATTAGTCATTGGTTTTACTTTGACGTCTGTTATCTACTGCTATAAAACAACAAACATGAACATATATGTACCATTTACAGTGCATCGTCATGATTTAAATCCGTTTGTAATTTGTTGACCGCGTACTTTTTATGATTATGCGTATATTGTTCAATTGTGTAATCACTGTAGTAGATAAATAAGCATATTTGTATTTGTTGTGGATTTAATTATCATATTTGTTGTCGTCTGCGCGGAAGTTGTTCTTAACTGGATACCGATATCTCTTACACAGTGTGCGCAATATTTACGGCGAGTTTACACGTATACATCCATTCGTATGTACATTGACACAATCTAGTGAGTAATTTACTTTATTACGAATAATCTTGATCGTTTATTTGTCATGGTAAAGTGTAACGTATCAAAGTGGGTTCAAATAGTGAACTTGTAAGATAAATCTACAAAGGGTCATAAATAGAAGATAACTCGTGGTCACGAGTCAAAAATCAAGCGATTAAGTGTGAGATGCACCAAAAATGATAGAATTCAATTCAAAGTATGCTGAAAGAAACATACATAGACTCTAATGACGCAATGATGATATACACTAGGACACTGATGGAAAATACAAACATAATTGTTTGAGTTTTCTTTAGATAAACTTAACACGACGATCACACATGGATACTCTTAAGAAAAAAATGCCTCAAGAAGAAAAAAGCGAAACCGGAAATGTTCAAGGGAAGAATGAATTGACAGAAGACCAACAGACGTTGTCATGGAGACGATTCTTAATTGGACCTGTAGTTGGTATTTACATGCTAGGATACATGATGTCATATTATACAATTACAGAATACACAAATAAAGTGTGGCGCGACAAAAAGTTATCTGATGCTAAAATCACGACTAATTTAACCTCCGGCGGTGGTTGCGCCGTGAATGAGAGCAATTTGGAAGTTAAAATTCTGAAAGAAGCCTCTTCTATGGCGTCGCAATATATCGTGTACTACAGCTTAGCTCAAGGAGTTCCCGCCGTAGTGTCGAATTTAATTCTGGGATCGTACACCGACGCGTTTGGTCGGAAGTTTTTATTAGCAGTTGGAATTTCCGGAACCACTATGAGAATAATATTGTCGTTTTGTATTATTTATTTTAAGATGGACATTTTGTTTTTCTTGGGCGCATGCATTTTAGAAGGTTTTACTGGTCAATACGTTACCACTTTTCAAGTTGGCCTCGCTTATATCAGTGACGTCACAAAACCTGGTAACCAGAGAACATACGGTGTGGCGTACATTATCTTCTTTTTAGCCTTCTGTTCTGGTGTGGCAAGTCTCATTGCTGGATATCTCAGTCAAGAATACAGTTTCTACGCCCCGTTCTTTGTTGCTGGTGTACTTTTAATTCTAACATTCATTGCAATGCTGATTTTGTTGCCCGAGTCACTTCCGCCGACCAAGAGACTCACGAACAAATCGTTATCAACCGTGCTGTATAACAGTTTTTCATTTTTCATTTCCAATGATTTCGGCAACAACAAATGGAAGTATCGGCTTATTTTACTTGCTCACGCTTTCTGCGATTTTAGCTTTTTAGGTCGAATTGGAGTCGAAACTCTCTATCAGCTGGCTGACCCGTTTTGCTGGAGTGTCGAAAAGGTAGAATCTAATCGTATTTTTCTATGAATGTGGTCAACAAAATTTTATCTCAAGTTTTGATAACAAAAGGCTAAAGCAAAGTTTAAACTGTGTTGCAACTCAAACATTATGACAAACATAGTTTTACCCTCTGTCTGATTGATCTCAACTACATAATTATGTCAGAGACTTTTTATTCTGAAACTTGCCTCGATACTACAACTGTTTTGCCGTGACGCATGATTAATTATAATACATGTACATGTTTTACAAGAGAATACGATTGTTTCCAAATTTGCTTATATAGACGGTTCACTTGTTCAAAGATAGGTTGGTATGGTACAGCACGTATCTCTGGTGTGACCATGTTCAGCGTTGTCTTGGTGGGCGTGTACAAAATGTTTCTATCGGACATAAATCTGGCATCAATTGGTACTCTGTCTTACGCAGCGTCATTTTTACTCACAGGACTGGCCAATAGTAATGACATGCTATATGCAGGTACGCATTATGTAACCCAATGATATTAATTAAAAATGACTCATATTGGTTAATCGCCACTCCAGGCCTGCTGTCTGCAGCTTGTTCTGCGATTAAAGGGTAAAACACCGATCGAAAGACGGCCCCTGCCTGAAGATGTATGTGACTTAAGCATTTCCGACGAGTGTATACAATACGCCAGGACTGAATTACTAAAAGTTTTGAAATGATATGTAAATATTGATTTTGCAACACCAAGATAATGCTTCTCTGATTTCAAGTGTTTTTTGTTCGATTGTCCTCTACTTTTGCAACACACCATCATGGACTTGTAATGACCTACAACTATGAATGTCTTTGAACAATCAGACAAATTGTTTTCGCCGTATTAATGTAATCATTTTAACTATATTTGCCGCTTACTATAAAAAAAAAAATCAAAATTCTGAAAAGAAAATTCCTGCAATCAACTTTTACATATTCAAGACAAAAAATGTTTTAGCCTGTTGCTACAGAGAGTTGTTAGATGCATTTAGCGTTTTTTTTATTTTTGTTATTTTCAGCTGCTGCAGTAACCTGTTTCGGTGGGCTTGAAGGAACGGCTATACGTGGCGTTGTGTCATCAATGACGTCACCACAACAACAAGGTAAGCTTTGGTTAGAATCTTGTGCTATTTATTGTGAACACGTTATTTTTTTACATTCATGAGTACACAATTCCTTAAGAGAAAATAAATCCTTTTTTTGGATAAGTTCCAGATTTATTATAAACTTGAGACGATATATTTCCAACATTTAACTTTTTCAGCATTAATTTCATTACTATGTGTATTCTTTCTGAATAATCATTTCACAAAGCTGCAAAATCTTCCCTTAAGTCAACATTTTCATTGTAAAATGCATGTATAATTACAAAATATTAGAGAGGAACTTATTTAAGCTTTCATAGCAGCTTGTTAACTTGTTTTGTTTTACTACCTTTTAATATTATATTTATCACGAACAAAGAAGTTCAAAATATTTTTTGTCAGTTTAAATGACTTAAATGACTTCATGAAAATATTGTCTATCAATTATTCCGCTCAACCTCTTATCTATGACCTACCCTACTATATGGCGATGACCCTAAGGTTTTTTAATGGCACCCACCCTAAGATTTCTGACAACAAATTGCAAGTTAGAAACTATTTGGGGACGAATCTTACAACCAAAGTAAGAAAGGTATTTTTAGAAAAAAAATGGAAACGTTTTGCGATCTAGCAACCTTATGTTTTGGTCAACGGAAACGTGACATTTTTTCTAGCCTCAATAGCGTCGCATCCAATGCATCATGTACCGAACACATACTTACAATTACTCAAAGGGCTACTCAAATGAGTTTGCTAAAATGACTTGTGAAATATTTCACTCAAACAATTTCAGGCGCACTATTTTCTGCTTTTGCGGCCGTAGAGGTAATTGTGAATCTCCTGAGCAACGTTGGAACCAGTGGAATATATTCCCTCAGTGTACAGTTTATGAGAGGTTTTGTCTTCTTTGTGTTGATGGGTCTTGATTTAATTGCGTTTGCTCTTCTCGTGTAAGTATTGCGTTAATTAACATCGTTGTTCTTTTGTGTAGGAAACGGTCAACGTTTAATGGTGTTTGTAGCCTTTTCAGCAAAGAGCAATATATATATACATACAGTAAAGTTATGATAAATTCGGATATATTGAAAAATCGGATACAGTGTAGTACATTGTATTTATATTTCAAGGCTATTGATATAGTGAAGTATGGATATAATGGAGAAATTATTTGGGTCCCTAGAAGTTAATCATAACCGTGGTTTATTGTATGCTATCCAACAGTCTTGAATTATTGTTTGTATCTTTTGCATTTCTCTTTTATTTAACTAAACCAAAATTTATTTGATCTGTTAATAAACCGGTCCCCGTTCCATGTTGCAGTGCACCAAAGGTACACCAGAGTCTACGGGTACCAGTTTAATCTGTTAATACAAGTAAATTAAACTTGTATTATCGAACCGGGACAACATCTTCGCTAGACTGTCGTATATACATGTATATAGAATAGAAGGCACTGTTTGTTTGGTTCTGATTGGGCGAGACTAGTTTTAACATTTATTGATGCATTTGTTGACAGTTGTTGATCGGAGAATGGAGTCAAACATACTAACAATATAATTGTCTTATTTCAGAATTTTGCAAATCGGTTTAAGAAGGGAAAAGAAACAAATGAAAATTGAAAGAATCACACCGTAAAAACCTGCTGTTATAATCAATGAGTGAAGTATTATTATAGTAATTTGAGTGATAAAACTGTACAAACAAGGTAGTTTAATGGATTGTTAACATAAATTATAAGATTTTAAATAGGTCGTTGATAACTTGAGCTTAAAAATTTTATCGCTCGCTGCGGTTATCTCCCTTATAACGGGAGTTCAGTCAGTACTGTTCGGCATATTGTGATTTTAACATATTCGTGGAAGTTATTGTTGATTTTATTTCCTTGTCCTAAGGTGTGTACAAACAACTGTGATATGTTATTTTGTTCCGTTTTTTTTAATTTATTCATTAATTTTCATACAAAATCCATAATGTACTTTAAATTGCTTTCTTTGACAATAAACGATTAAATTGTTTAAGTGTTTGTCAATGGCCGTAAACACTGAACATTGTCGACAGATAGTAAGACCCGTTGTCATCAAACAAGACATGTGTGACCATGCGAAGCACCAAAACAACTTGATTGTCGACCTAACAAACCAGTAGATACAAACCAGTTAATACCCACAACTAAAACCTCAAGACTCAACATCCCGGTTTATTACAGCATCTATCAACCCGAAAAGTCTCAAATTGTGCGCCGCAGCTGTGGTCCAGTTGTTAGTGCCCTGGACTTGTAACTCGGAGATCCGTGTTCGAATACCGGGCGCGGCAGGTCATACTCTTCTATGAAAATTTTACAAAATGTCGATTTTCCTCCATATGTGGAGAAGTTGCCGGCTGCTTGTGGAAAGTAAGTTAGTACTGGTTAGTATACAGTCCTGGAAAACTGGTCAGGTGAAACGGTCGCCGTATATAACTGAAAAATTGTTGAAAAACGGCGTAAAACTCCAATGACAATTAGTCACATACAAACAAACAAACTCAAATCGTGGAGATAACTTACTGCGCGGAATGTGTACAGTGCAACCTTTCCAGAGCGGCCCTCTCTTGGGCAACAACCTCCCTTCAACGACAGCATGATCTTGCTGCTGCTGCTGTTGCTGCTTAAATGTATAAAATGCAACTTTAGCTACACTGAATTTCATTAAGCGATTTTGAATCAACCAACCGACCAAGTAACATCAAACAGATACGGATAACACTGCTGTCGGCGCGTCGGTGTTAGTAGAGATAGCCAGTGAGAATGATGATATAAGCGTTTTGTCAGTGCCGTATCAGCTCGAACATGATCCTGAACTAGAGGAGGTGCAGCATCAACAGCAGCGACAACAACGAGAAGAAGAAGAACAACAACAACAACAAAGAAAAAGACGGCAGACGGCACATCCGTCGTGTTGTTGTAAAAGTCATCGGGTTGATGCTGATGATACTGATGATGATGAATCCCATTTACTGCGGAAAAGCATATCCGCAGTAAACGGTGTGGCACTAGAGATGTGCGTAACAACGATAGAGAAATATCAACAAGTGTTGTACAATTTTCAAAAGTGAACCAGGAGCAGAATACGCCGCTACGAACGTGTTATAAAGGAAAGAGTGAGAGATGAACTGAGAACGGAATTGACTGTATACATACATAATAATCTCAGACCTGGAATAAAGATATAATGGTTTCAGATAATACCCTTTCCAACCGTATTTATAAATTGTTTATATCTTAATGTTTATAGTAAATGCAGCGTAGTATTTGGCAATCCATCATTTCAGAAATTTTGGATCCTTTAAGACTTTATCGTGAGTTGAAATAATAAATCTAAAGTTAGATGGCGAACACAAAGTTTCAAATTATTGACTAATACGGTAAATGCAGAAAGATCAAAACTTGTTAATTAAAATATAACATGGGATATGATTTAATCTTTGTACTAAACCCTCTTCTGGATTTTGTGTCACAGACGGAAATAGACACTTTGTCTACAAATGAAAGCCAACTAAAACTTCAGTATCATCTACATGGTTTTTCAATCGCACAGAAAAAACACATTTTAAGAAGAAGCTATATTGTGTTCACAGGTATTTTAGTTTAAAAGATTTATATAAGTTTAGTTTCTATTTTTATTTTTTCTATTATGATTGATCTGCTTTAAGAATACATGATATAGTTGATGTAATAAGAAATTAACTACCAGTCTGAGCTATTCGGCTAACTCAATCGGTACGAGTGTTTTTTCGCGTTCGAGTCCGAGTGGAAACTGTGGGATTTTCGCCACTCAATGTTATTTCAAGCGGGCAATTTCCCATTACTAACAAGGAGATGGCTAGACACCCAGAAAATTGAGGAGATTGATATATAATTTTGTTTGGATCCGACAATCCAGCGCTTACACATTTAGTCAACTTAACTCACCTGAGCACATAGTGTGATCAGTCAGACTACACCAGGTCAAATAGAATGGAAATTTTGTTAACACTCTAGAAATCACAGATTTGATTGGATCTTCATGAAACTTTGTCAGACTGTTTTAATTAATGATCTAGTAAAATTGCTATAATATGGGTTATTTCCGGTCAAAAACTAGGTCACTAGGTCAACGCATCAGAAAACCTTGTTAATGTTCTAGAGGTTGCAATTTTGATTGAATATTAATTGAACTTTGTCAAAATGATTGTTTAAATGATATCTTGGGTAAAAAAACTAGGTCACCAAATCAATTCAAAGAAAAACCTTGTTAACACTCTATGAGTCACAGTTTTGATTGGATCTTCTCCAAACCTTGTCAAAATGCTTGTCTGAATAATATCTTGGATAAGTTCGAACATGGGTCATTTAGTGTAAAACATATTCATGTATCCCACCTCTCCCACTCCCTCTCCCACTCCCTCTCCCACTCCCTCTCCCTCTCCCCTCCTTCCCTCCCCTTCCCCCTTCTCCCCCTTCCCCCATCTCCTCCCTTCCCTCCCCTTCCCTCCTCTCCCTCCTTTCCCCCTCTCCCCCTAATCCCTTCCCTCTCCTTGAGGGACATCTCCATCCCAATGTTCCCTTCCGCTAGGATACTGTCCTCAGAGTATCCTACTGCGCTCCCTTGGGATATTACTCTGTTACCTACTGATACCTATTTCCTGGTCATCTCCCTGTTTTCTGGTTGAAATTTATGGTGCAAACAGACAACGGACAGAAATCGGGAATTATCGGACCCAACGAACCAACGAAAAATCAACGGACAATTACTTACAGGCGAAAACAACAAAATCTGATTTTGATTATTAAATTGAAGTCTACGGACAAATATATATATAAGGTTAAATAGTTGAATACAGAAACAATTTAAAGGCATAGCCAACGCAGACAACCAGACTAAAGGGTGATATCTAAAAGGTGCATACAGACAATAATTTTAAGGGAGATGACTTACAGGAATAAAGAGACAGGGAAGCTTTGCATGACCGTGCGACCACATACACGCATCATACGGGTGTTCGTCCCTCGACACCGAGGGATGATAGAAAGGTAGACGCAATGCGTCTTATTACGAAGGCATGTAGAGACCAACTTGAGCCCTAATTTTTTTCTACCTTTCGTACGACCGAGTCAACACTAGGAAAATCTTTACAAATTTGAATAATAATATACTCCAGGTGTGATTTCATGTGTATTAATATCCCTGTAACACCAAATCATTTCAAAAATTCACCGGCGCTTCACTTTTCAATTTACAATCTTTTGGCAAAATTTGGTAATATTTGAACCATCAATTTAATTAATATTAACGAAAATGTGAAATCTTAGGTGTTGTTTTACCTCTCCGAAGTCAATACGTGTATCCCCGGGGCATAATATATACACTCCGTACAAATCCATGTCCGTTATTAATGCGTTTCACACCTTGCAGGAGTCATAATGATCACCGTTTAATCAAACTATAAACAACGTAGCATATGTAACGTTGTACTTAAAGTAAAAACCTGCATTTTCTTCTTCCATTTCTATCATACTCTCGAAAACAATCAAATCTGAAACAAGTTTCATATCTATATCAAAAGGACATCCACTGACCTTTTCAGGCCAACAATCGACTTACCTAGAACGTGGTTCATTTAATATAGACAAAATTTGTTCAAATCATTCAACTAAAATGTTTAAAAGCCCTGTTTTTATACACCAATATCATTGAAGGAAAGGTCATTCTATTCATTGAGAAGCACACATTTTTTTACCAAAATGCACATATTATGTAAGATAGAATAGTTACCTCCCTTAGATTTACGAAACTTGCTTAATATAAAACAGGCAAATATTTAATAAGCCATCAGGGCCGTGAGGTGCAATGTTCTATATTTTTTGCGGGATGGCTGTCGTTTTTTTAAATCCAACCCAAGACACATTTTCCGTGTATTTTATTTATTTATTATCTCTTCTTTCTTTCTTGCTTATTTCCATTTCCCCGTATGATTCCATATTTGCAAAATCGCAAATCACCTTACCATGTGAATGTATAAATTTGCAACAAAACAATAAGTTGCATTCAAAACCCGATCTGAAAGCAAATTACAATCCTTCCACTGATCATATTCAGAAAAAAAACAGAGATTTTACCATACACAGAGTGGTATCCGGTAATTTTCGTAATTGTCCGTATAATATACAAAGTCAAAAGTAAAATGATACTCATTTTATTAAACTCGAAATTCCCCCGCCTAAATTTTATCTAATATTTTATTGCTTGATAAATGAATTTTACCGCACGGGTGGGACATTCATTGCTTCATTTGTCAGATTTGAGAAAAAACGACTTAAATAAGACTTTTTCAGAAAGTGTGCGTGTGTGCGTGCGTGCGTGTATGTGTGAAATCGACGAAATACTGACGAAATAGAAATACTAATAATCTAGCGAAATGAAAAAAAAATACAAGTCATACCAATTTTCAATTAACCATTTAATTGATACGTCGGAGCAAATAGATAACTGATATTAAAACAAGTGAATAGACAGAACGGTATGTCGCATTTTTTAAAATATATTTATTTCCCTTGTTAATGTAATATTAACTGTAATGTGGCATGTATTAAGAATAAAATCAATGGGACTGGCTACATTTTAGAGCATTAATTGAATTGAAAGATGTTTCAAAATAAGTTATTGGTCAACTAAATATGTTATAATCAAGGACATAATACATCATTGCGTTGATTGGTCCAAAGTAAAATTATGTATATGTTCATTGAAGTTGAATAAGAACTTCATAATGAATTCTTCAGCCATTTAAAAAATATTTACTGTGTCTTTAGGACTCATAACAGAAAGAAATATTTCAACGTATTGACATTAACTGGAGATGTATATTTATACCTTTGTTCAAGACTATTATCCACAATTTGGTGACTGATTTTTGTTACCTCAACCTTTGATATTTAAATGGTGTTACTATTTCATACATGTTTCTTTATCAGTGACACATTAAACACTATTACCCCAACTAAAAACTTCATAAGTGCTCAATTATTTGCAAGAACACACATGTATACCAATTAATGAACTTTACAATGGCCGAATGGCCTGTTGGTCATAAAAATAGTTAAGTGTCAATATTCTAGTAGTGAACTACATAACAATGAGATAAAGTTATAGAACGGTATACATTTAAATAACACACCATTAAAAATTTAGATAGTACATGCATACCATTTCAGAAGCCCTTGTCTCCGTAAAAAAGTGTACATGACTTAAGTAGTGAAAGAACACAATTGAATAACACAATGATGATAATAATTTATAGATAATGCACAGATACCATTAACATAAAACCATTGTCGACTGTGGTCCAGTGGTTAGTGCGCTGGATTTATAACCTGGAGATCCGGGTTCGAATTCCGGTCGCGGCAGGTCATACCCTTTTATGAAAATTTGACAAAAAAATGTCGATTTTCCCCCATATGTGTAGAAGTTGCCGGCTCCTTGTGGAAGGGTAAGTTAGTACTGGTTAGTATACAGTCCAGGAAAACTGGCTAAGTGAACCAGTCGCCGCATGTAACTGAAAAATTGTTGAAAAAACGGCGTTAAACCCCAGTGACAATAAGTTGCATAAAAACCATGTCCACATGGCTGAACTCAATCCTGTCCAAATGATTATAATGGGCATCTCTATCTACTGAACATACTAAAACTAAATGATTAAACAACTGACCATTATTTTGGAGTCCTACAAGATTGATAATGATGGTACGAAACACTAATCTTCAAAACGTGAACTAAATAATTATATACAGCTGAATATGTGAACAACATAACCTTTCAACCAGAGGCCATTGTCCCCTTAGATGAAAAGGAATTACGTCAACTTGAAAAACAAAAAAAAGGAAAAAGATCAGAAGCCCTTGATTCCGTGGTCTAATAATCCCGATCTGCTAGGAGAAATTGTCTTCAATCTAATTGTAATATGGATATTCTTATGTATTTTTTGTAAGCACCCGAGTTCCAACGACCAATGTATTTAATTTTTTCCTCACTGACACCAAGTTGAGCAGCTACTGATGCAGCACTTATCCGAAAACTATGGCCTTTGTACTTTGAATGGTCTAGACCTGCTCATGTGAGAGATAGTTTGAATTGATTACAGAAAAATTGTCTAGAAACCGGTGTTCCATCCATGAAACTAAATAGTGAACAGTGGCTTACTTTCATCAAATCCAAAATAAGTTTTCAATGCCCGAACAGGACATACTTCAGATGTATCAGCTTTCACGAATAGTACCTTAGTAGCTCCATTACTGTGCTTGTAGTTGCAAATAGTTAACTCAAAACCAATCAATTGTGATCCAGAATAATTGAAATTTACATTGGATGTTAACAGTAAATTATGTGTGTGTCTTTTGGACACAGTCATCTCTCCGATTCTAAGGAAGGCATGGAATGCTACAAGATACATAGCTTTAAGTAGTACCTGCTGGAAATGTGAAGAGCATGTAAATGTTAGTGAAGCTATCATCACATTCTTTTTGATCGGTAATCAACAGTCCAATTGTTTCTTGCTGTTATGGTACATCAAGAGCGTTTTCTTGACAAGGTAGGAAATACTTGGATCTTGCATTTGTGATAACTCATGCTTGTAGCTTAAGCTGATATGTATGAAGAAACCGTGAAAGGAGCAAGCTCCGATTTATAGCAATGGACTATAAACAGTAAGTTCGTTTGTACACTGGCCGGGATTACAGAATTCAACTTCAAATGTTCTATACAAATTTGTTTGAACAGCTGAAAAACTCTGTTGTACATCTGTTGGCTTTTGGGAGACAGAGCCTTTTGAACGAGATGTTGAGTAATTTTGTTCAAAGATTGATCATATTCGAGTGAATTGGCAGCTGAATGGATGATGATATGGGCACACTGCTAAGAATTTGGTCACCTGTAAATGAGACAGGAAGTCCACTAAAGTGTTATTAATTCCAAAAACATATTTTGCCAATAAGAGAATATTATGTTTCAGTGTACATAAAACGAGACGCCTAATGAGTACCATGATATTCTTATCTTTTATGGTTGTTGATAATGTGAACTACAGCTTAATTGTCTGTGTGAAAAATGATGCATGAATTTGATTGATGCATGAAGTTGTTACCAAGAAGTTCAAAAGCCAGCACAATGGGAAATGATTCTTTTAATGTAGTATGGTACATTGACCATGATGTTGGCCACGCTGCAAAGAACCATTTTTTCAGCAAGAAAACACCAAAACCAACGTTACTGGCATCAAACTAATAAATCAAACATAAATAACTGTAGTTGAACAAATATATCCAGTGCTGTTGCAAAAAACATGGATTTACCATTAAACTCATGCATGAAAGCAGTCCAAGACTTAAAATCTGCCATAGCTTCCTTGTTGATCCTTGTATGATGATGTGGTTTCTTAAGTCCAACAGTCAAGTCAATGATTCTGCGCAAAAAGGCTCCGGGACAACCGCAGAGCAGGCAAAATTATGGAGACCAACAATAAACTGCAATTCTTTCAGTGTGACCTTTTGGCAGTGTTTGGATTTATCCAATAACATTATGATCTTGTCAAGTTTTTCTTGTGGCAGCCGTTTCTCCATTTTTACTGTATCTATCTCGATACATAAGAAAGAAACAGCTATACTAGGTTGAACGGTTTTGTCCAGATCAATAGGAATACCAACTAATGAGCACCAATCAACAAAAATGCCCAAATTGTTTTTACACTGAATGTTATATTTGCCAACTAAGAAAAAATCATCCAGTATGTGAGCACAGTACAATAACCCTGCTTTATTCTCAGCAATCCACTGAATTGCTGAGCTGAACCTTTCAAATAATGAAAATGAGTAACTTAACCCAATCGGCCAACATTTATCATAGTAGTAAGCACCATCTATCATAAAACCTAACAGTTCATAATCATCTGGATGAATATGAATAATTCTGTAGACATTTTTTATGTCGTCTCTCGTTATAAAAGAAGATTCATCACATGACATTATTAATCAAACCTCATTGTCAATAGTTGGATACGAAACTGAACATACCTCCTCTGGCATCTGACCATCGTTAACTGACAATTGATCAGGAAATGACAGATGATAAATTACTCTAAACTAACCAGAATCTTTTTTCAGGACGAGGCCCAGTGGAGAAACTTGCAAATTAGGGAATGGAGGATGATCGAAGGGACCCGCAATTCTGCTAGCTTTGATTTCAGTTGATTTTTTTTCATTTAATATGGCTTGATTTGGGCCTGCAGATTTTAAGTTGGTACATTTTCTGAAATATCTGTCACCAACAAATGGAATTTTATAACCCCACCTGAAACCCGAAGTTAAAAATTCTATTTCAGACTGATTGTAACCATTTCAACATATTGCCAGTTTGTTTATGTCGACAGGTGTTGAAATATTAATGTCAGATTTATGACTGTTGTTTTGCGATAGGCCCATGTGTGCATGTAGCTTGACTAGTTTGGTTGCATTGTTTTTTGCTATGAGGGGAGGGGAGGCAAAACATTTTTGGCACACATGCCTGAAGGTGCAGTTTTGTCTTTAGCATTTTCTGTCATTGTTTTTGAAGCTGAAGCATGTGAGCCTGCGGTTTGAGTTTTTGTTTTGCTGCTTTATAGGGACGAAAAGTTTTTTGCTCTGTCTCACTCCTTTTCTGGCTTAGACCTATAGCTATAGCTTCTGTATATGAATCTGTGTGTATACTAGAAAAAGACAGGCCTGGGTGTTTTGTTTTAAACGACGGAAAGCCTTTCATACTTCTCCGGCTTAAACGTCTAATCGTCCCGATATATTGCATTAGTGGGGTAATCATGTCTTGTTATTTTTCAGTAAATATGGCCACATATACATGAAATGCTGATTACCACCTGGTGGCGATGGCTTTTCTATGGGAGTCCTTTTTAAGCACCATTATCCCATCTGATGACAACGATCCTTAACGACTGATCATCATTATCCTTATCCTTGAAGTCCAAAATGGAGCTTATTTCAACACATTCATTCGCCCAGATTTTCCCTTTATTTTTTGTCTATTTGTAAATCTAACATCAGGACATTTCCATTAGTGGTGGCTGACACTAGTGTCCTGTCTGCTTCAGTGGATGTGGATGTGGATGTGCAATATCAGCTGCAGTTAGTTAGCTGGGCAACTTGTGGTGGCTGTATCACCTGCATAGAAACTAGTGTTTCCACCACAATTTGAGTAAACAGTGGGACTTGTTTGTCCATAATACTCTATCTTCTACTGACAGACGTGGATGTTTGGGGTCACTGTGTGGAGTTTTACTTTTTCGCTTTGAAGTCCTTCACGACATAATTGCTGAAAATGATATAAAATATGTAGATGACAAGGTTGTCTCACATTTAAAAACGGTAGCTGTAGGGTTGAAGTAGGTGATCAGTATCAAACTTAAATCAATTTCACAAACATGCTAGGTATATATGATCTACATAAAAATTAAACCTTATCATCACAACCACTGTTTTTCCTTGAACACTAATAGTCAGCTCAAAACACTATAAAGCTAATATGTTACGGTAAGTAATTGGATAATTGCATCGAAAAAAATTTTTGTATCGTGGTGCTTTCGATTTTTATTGTATGTCTGATACGATAAAATTATCCGTACCAGACTGAATTCAATATTTAAAGTTATACAAGTACATGTATATTGTATTTTCTCATGTCATGAACTATATTACAGCGCGATAGTGCTTTGCGTATTCTGTATGTTGTCCTACTTTTTGCAAAGGAAACAAACATGTTGTGCAAAAGGTTCAGGTGTCAGCGATAGCAGAATTACTAGTATTACGAAACACATCTGGTATAGAATATCAATTAAATTCATTCTCGCGCTTCTACTGCACAGATATTTGATACAAGTCCAAGATAAACAAAGTATTCATTGATTTCACATGTTCTTTAATTTGCTTCATTTTCAAAACAAACTAATTACAACTATCGATTATCGGTAATCTGTCCATCGAGTTATCAAACAGAGGTACTCATAGCGATATCTACATAGCTTAGTCCGTGCCGTATCAGTTAAATTATAAAATTAGCGTGATTAAAGTTGCTTCAGTAAGTGTCGGATTTATAAGTTTGTGTCATCGAGGATAGAATATGTGTATCATAGAACAGAGCACACATTTGATTCAACCTCCTACATTGCTTTTATTCATCACAAATTTTTCAATCAAATTTGAACATTAACTTGTTACATGTATAATTATACGGCGACCGGTTCACCTAACCAGTAGTAACTTAGCCTTCCACTAGGAGCCGGCAGCTTCTCCACATATGGAGGAAAATCGACATTTTTGTCAAATTTTCGTAGAGGAGTATGACCTGCCGCGACCGGATCACCTGGTTACCAGTCCAGCGCACAAACCACTAAGCCACGGTCGCAGCTTAAATACAAATGTATGCCGAAAGTGTTTGGTAACACCGAGAGACTTACAGAGCAAGCAATAAATAGTCGTTAAGTGGGCGTGTGCATTAAAAGCAGATAACCCGAAAGTCAACCTTAGAAGCCATTAATTAGATAGATCGCATTTTAAAGATCGATAACTTCAGCTTGTCAGCCGAAGGTCATTTTAATAAAAACTTTCAAATGTCATATCAAACGTTAGTACCTTTTAATAATGATTTATTATAATTACCAATATACATTATGGCACGGATAAAATCAAACTTATTTAAATCCATGATTCACCTGAATTTTTCTGTTAATCATTATTACTATCAAAAGATTTTCAGATTTCAAAATAATAAAAAATAATATTAATAAATAATAAAATAAATAAAAAATGCAGTGTTGTACCTTTAAACAATTACGCAGTAAGCTTCAATTGCAATGTTTATGTCAAAAGATAAGAACATTATTGTGTCATTGAGTTTTTAATTTCTCCGAAATAAGCGCTAGATTTTATATCTCACCATACGTTGGTAGTTTATCTATTGCTATTTTTGAAATCCACAGGCCATGCGCAGGGGCGCTTAGATAAATCAATACGTGTCGCCATGAGCTCTTGATACCTTTAATCGTGGTATATCCCAAATTATCTCGAGATAAAGCAGCTGTCGACATTCTTATTACAAACAGATTTCCACTCAGGATAAACGTTTAATGAAACACAGAGTTCTTATTGTATAGTTTTCATTTTAAACAATTTTGGGCGAATTTTCGCCCGTGGTTGCGGTGTCTAAATGGCGACATTTGTAAGAAATAAGAGATTTGTGTTAATGTTTGTGTCTGTCACACTGACAGCTATTGTTTACGGACAACAGGTAGGAAATATATGCAGTTTCTTTTTCCTTCCCATCAGGTACACTTTAGTTTCTTCCATTTTTTCTGTCCGTTTTTTTTTTTTGGTACTGTCTTTACTCTGTATTTCTGCTTCCTTCAGTTCTATTCACACATTCGTTTTCTTTTTCAATTTTTGTTCATTATATTACTTCAATCTCAGTTACGATTAACATTGTTAGAAATCTACTGAGAAAAATACTTCTAAATGATAACACTTAATTTACTCACAATTCAATATATCAGCAATACATACGTGAATTAAACGAAGCATCGACACCCATTTATAAATAAAAATATACGAGTATGTGAATTGGTGTTATAAACTATTGAAATGAGACGGGAAACTTTTTTCCCGATCTACGCATGTCTTGAATAACTCAACGATGAATTGTTTTTAATTGCATTTGAGTTCACACGTAATTGTATAGTGTTATATCATTTAGTATCACATTATGATGCAATGGGTTGAATTTCTGAACGTCCACTTTGTATTTTATAACATAGGAAGAAAATCATTGAACATACTTGATTGATTACCAGCTGAATTTTTAATAAATTTAATAATAACAATTACTTTGAATACTCAATTTCTTTGTGTAGATCGATAGTAAGTATTGCACAATGGTTCTCTTATTTGGGTTCTTCCAAGAATCAAGTTTTATAACATGGGCCTAAGGCTATAAAACTTGAGATCTGTCTTGAAGCCCAAAAATCATATTTTGTCTGTAGATGTTTAGAAATTAATTATATCAAAACGATATTGACATTCTTCCATCGGCATAACTGGTCTTAATTTGCACTTGAACATTCGACAGAGGTATATTTTAAACTAAAACACTTCAAGAATGAAGTTCACATATGAGATCGGAGACTGTTCTTAAGTTTTATAACGTTGCGACTCAGAATTCGGCTAAGCGTAAATGTGTAAATAAGAAAAAAACATTACATCTGTATGACTTTTCTTTCTTTATAATTTCAGTGTAATGTAGTACCAAAATGTACATGTGATTTTGACGGGGAAATGGTTGAAGTTGAGGAGCAAACACCTATGAAAAACGAAGTTCTCGCAGGGGCCGTCGGGGCTCTGGGTTCGTTGGTTGTCAGCGGCGGGGGATTTGGTATTTGGTATCTTTTGAAAAATCGTGGATCTGACGCGAGCGGTATGTTAGACAGAACTGATTCAGCGATGTCGGAAGATTCCGTGGAACGCGCAAAGAAGGGGAATGGACCGCCGCCCACTTACAACTCTAGATTCGGTCCACAGCCAAAGACCCCTAATATATACAGGGCCGGAATGAAGGACAACTTGTCACACAAAGTGTCCCCAAGTACCAGACGAGGATTAGAATCATTTTAAGATGACATCGTTGTCTGGCAATATAATTAAGATTCAAAACAAAGGATGATCATAATGTGACTTAAAATCGATGGAGTGATATGAACAGACAAATATGGTTCGGAATTTTTTAACGATTTACTCATGTAGATTGTTTTGATGATGTTTAGTTATTTCACGAAACATTTCAAAAAATGTATTTTGTTATTTTTATCAATCCACAAAATTTTAGAAAATAGGAATTACTTATTGTTTTGTTTACATCACTTGTCACTCCCCGCATCATACCACTTAATAGACAGCAAAAAATGAACAACATGTTTTGAAATTATACAAAAATGAAAGTCAAATTGATGTAATGTAAAATTCATGTCACGTATAAATGTACTTGTATAGTTATGCCAACAACTAGATGAGGTTAGTAATTTCATTGTTTTAAAAGCATTGTACACGATAAAAGCCAATATTCTAAATATCTATTAACTGCTGGTCGTGTTTTGATGTTTAGATTGTAAATCCATGTATTTTACACCACTTTTGATAAATCATGCTTTCGTTCCGAGTATGATAACCCCCGGTAATATTGAGCATCAGCCCTACATGGCGTATTACGACTGGATTCGTGAGCTTTTGGCTGCCGACATTACTGATTTTTCTTACCTCAGTCAAAAGGATGTAGATGCAAATAAAAAATAATTACATCCTGGTGACTGTTTTCTAGTTTAAAAGAACGCAACGACGGATTCGGAAACCTGTAGATAAGGTTTAAAAATAGATTTGTTTCCTGTAAAATGCTGAAAAGATGGGTCTGAAGGCAGGGATTTTATTTTATTTTTTGAGACATTTTAACAGCATTCGGTCTAAGTAACCTCAGTTTAACAGATAATCCCAATAAAAAATGAAAACCTTTATTTTTGACAAATTCTTATTTTAAAGTCACATCAAGTAAACTTTTCGTCATGATTTTATCAGTTGTTTATTAATCAACGAGATCAAACACGACTAAATTAACGTTGTCGTTCATAGGCTACACACAACTAAATATTTGGTCGAATAAATGCGGTCGGCAGTAAAAAAAAACGGTCAGTCGGTCGGGTTACTGGAAACAAATCTATTTTTTAGGACAACTATAAAATTTGACGTAATTTGACGTAAAATGTATTTTCTTATCAAAGTACTGAAAGGTTATGTTTTCAAAATGTTCCGTCCGTGTGTAACTCTGATATCACATGTTTAATTACATCCCCGTACATTGTTTGACGCCTCTTGTTGTTAGTTAGAACTACATCCTCATACATTGTTTTACACCTCTCATGGTTAGTTAGAATGCTTACTCTTTGATCTTCATTGTACATATCAAAGAGACATCATTAAAAAACTATGGCATTACTATTTGAAAATTCTTTCAAAATAATACAACTTATCCACGTTTCTACTCAAGTAGAAGCAATTTAAGACAGTTAAAAATTAATTAGGCATGAATGGATAGTTTAAACTGTTCCTGTACCACGTATTTTGTAATTTTATCTCATACTTTTTTAAATATCTAATATTTATTATATGTTGATGATGTATATATGTTTATGGACGTCGTTTCTACGCTGAAATCGAAAAATAAAGTATTTTAGAATGTATGTACAAATATATCATATACTTCATTGTTTCTAAAAATAAAGGTTTTGTTTTTATCACGAAGTTCTATGATTTTTATCCCTTTTGTATCACGTTTTCACAAGACTCTTCTGAAACTACACTACAAGTATTTGATCACAATCTTTTATTCTAGGGGTTTGGACATCCCTACATAAAACTCTCCACATAAAGGCAGTATAGACAGTAAATTTCGAAGTGGGTGTTAATCCTCATTTGAAAGACCGATATGGAGCTTGCTAATGATAAACTCTCAATATCCAAAAGTTACTGGTAACCATGTGAAACAAAAATATGACACATACACAAATACATGTATATTAGGTCACCAAACATCAAATTTTAATACATATATCCAGTCATCTGACGAATCTCAGAAGATAGTCTGGGATTATGTTTTTGAGATTTAGTCTGTCGAAGATTGCTTGCGGTCATAGAATGGATAGTTTAACATAAAATGCAAATGAAGCTCATGTTTAATTTCAAACCCTTTGCTATATATATAGCATATGCTTACTGGATTTCATATTCACGTTCCGAACAAGATAAGAGGCCAATATTTCAAAATTAGAGAATATTTTGTCACCAGAAGGCAGATGAATAAGCCTCCGTTACTCAAGATTTGACTTCGTATATTCACAAATACAGCAGAACCCCACTATTAAGACCATCTATGGTTCTTTAAAAAAGTAATCTTACTAGCGGTGTGGTCTTAATATAGGGGAAGACTGACCTGAAAAGTAGTTTGTGTCAAAGTATGCGGTATGCTTTGGGATATTTGCTCTACCGGGATAAAACATACAAATGTGATATATTGACTAATCGATGTCTGAAAATATATTACTATTCATTTTAGTTAGCGGCTATGCTTGAGTAATACACAAGATAGCATAAAACAAAAAATATCTATTCCAATGTTTTCCGTAAAATACGTCTACGTACGACAATTTGATACCGGAAAGATCGGACCTGATTGGTCTCAATTTCGGGTGAGAAGACCACTAAGCAAAGAAGAAAAAATCCGTTCTTTAAAAAAATGCCCGTATTAGCGAAATGGTCTTAATTTCAGGGTGGTCGCAATGCGGGGTTCAGGTGTACTCCCCAAAATCCAACCAGCTAATGTGAGTTTCCCCTGAAAATGCACGTTGCGACATTTATGGGTAGACTTGTGACAATTAGCGGCAAAAGAAATGGCGACATTTAACGCTAAAATTACGACATTTGACGGCAGGAGATTTTGCGACAGTTAGCGGCAGTTGCGACAATTAACAACAACGGTGCGACATTTAACGGTACCATAGACATTCGCTAACTACCAAACATAAATCACAAGTATGAATGAAATTCGTCTCCAATGTTTGAACAGTTAGGACATTTATCTCAAACTCGATCATTTTGAACGATTGCAGTAGTTTTTGGACCCGTTTAAAATCCTATGTAGCATTCGATTTTACATAGACTTACAAAATAATAAGCTAAATAATTTCGTCCCCGTGTAACCTCTAAAAACATGCATGCATGTCAACTTGCCGTTTCTTAACAAGTGTTACCTTTCACCATCTTTTTTCAGTATTTTGACTTTTTGAATATCAAGAATAAATAGATATGTGTTTACATTGCCCACGTTACGTTTCCTCCGTTTTTTTCCATAAACCCTCCACAATAGTCGGATAAAACTGCAATGGATACTTTTAATATATAATCGAACAAAGTGATTAATGAGTCACACGGACTTTTACATGATAATTCATATCTTACTATTAATATAAATTAATTAATAAATACAGTTTATGATTGAATATTTTATCTATATTTCTGACATTTTATCGATATAAGTTTTTTTTTATTATTTTAATTATCAATAGTAACTAAACCTATGTGTAGGGAATTCTTGTTAAAATGATAAATTGCGGTGCCGAAATAATTATGTCAAAACATGATGTGGTTATTCTAAAGACTTCAGGCTTATCTTTAGCATACATTGTGAGTCTAGCCTCATACACGTAAATAAGTAATTACGTTCTGGAAATCGCTTCAAGTTCTTGCTGTGGTGGGTTTTTGCTTCCGTACCACATCCAAATATGGTGTTATTGGTCAATAATTTCGATAAATTTAATGTAAATGTATGCGTGGAAGTATTACTTTGCATCGGGAATTGGATAAGTCATGTTGGGTAGCTTACTTAAAACTCAGAATCCGTGTCTTTTTTGTCATTTTTTTAATAATACCATTACATAATGATATAATGTACAAAAATGTGTGGTTGCATTAATATATCAAAGAGAATGATAGATGGCACCGCAGGTAGGTGACACAAACGAATTTATGAAAGGCTATAGATATTATTGAGAAGAAAAACAGTTCACCTTATCAGAAAATACAGTTCAGGGACCCAGGTTATAAAACTTGAGATCGGTCTCCAAGCTCAAATCTCACATTTTGTCTTTTAATGTTTTCAGCTAAATTATGACTACACAATAAAGACTTTAATTATATGTTATTCTGACGGTATAAATGGTCTGAAAATGTATATAAACATTAAACTGCAATATCTTTCAAATCAGAAAGCTTCGAGAATGAAATCGAGATGTGAGCTCGGAGATTGTTCTCAAGTTTTATAACCTCGGGACTTTACTGAGGATGTGGAATTAACCAACTCGTTCTAAAAACAAATGGATATCCACTTAATATGATTTTGTATATCCTGAAAATATTACATGTTTCTGGAGATTTTTTAAAAATGTAACGAACTGCAAAAACTTTTCACATTTTGTAATTTCATGCTATGTCATAATAAATCTGAAAAACGAACGTGAATTGTTTTAGCCTTCGTGGAAATTGTGCAATCTCTTTCAATGTTAATTTAACCACGGTACGAAAATATCTATAGATCATCGATCAGGTTAGACTAGAGTAATGCTATTAACTAATAAAATAAGATTATAAATTGATACAATATTCAATTTAACGATAAACGAATCTTTAATTGATAGAAACGAATTAAAACAAAAAATTTCTACGGAGGCGAATGAAAATAGGGTTATAACAGCATGAAACATATTTTCACTCGTGTGAAAGCGTGTTTACTTTAAATTTCGTGTCAAAAATACTAGTCCATGTATAAGCATCAATAGAAGATGTCCAACCAGGTGGTCACTAACCGAGAGTCATTTCATAGACATATTTAAACTATGATAGTATCTGTTAAATATACACGTATAATTATTTCGTATGGCATAATTATCCATTTACATGTATATTTAATAAAAGTTTTTAAGCATCAAGTAAATACAATTGCGAGAATCTAACACTTCTTCTTTGAAAATACAGGGCTTAAAGAATTTGAAATTTTATATATACTGTATGTTATGTTAGTTGAAATATTTCTATGAAACGACACACAGGATCAGAAAAAAAACATGATCTAAGGCTGTAAAGACCATAGATTCTTTTGTCAAAAGACATTAAACTTTTTAAGTTCAGTTATTAAAACAAGGAACTTATCAATGGTCCATTCCTTTCCGTTGGTCTGATGCGTTCAATTCTGTGCGGCTTTTCGTACCAATGACGTGAATAATATGTCAATATCTTACTTTGACAAATCTGATCTCTATGTGGGATTAAAGATTGGGTTACAAAAGAATGCTAATTCCAATTGGAACATTAAGATTTCATGGTAAACACCAATTTAATCAACCAGCTGATAAATTCAAAATCCATCGATTTTTGTCAATATCCGTGCTGATAGTTTAAGTAAGCTAAAGATCTGGTGTGTCTAATCTTAAACATTTTTTCTTTATTTTATATATTATATTCATAGTCATATATTTCATGGTTGAAGTCTAGCAACATGTATTTACGTGGATATGTAAAACTGGTGGTCTTATGTGTTGTTTTGGGAATTGTTGCTTCTGATGTAAGTTTGGTGTGTGTTTTTTTTGTATTTTTTTTTCATGTTTGATTTCAATGTTCGTAATTGTCATGTGTTGTCGAAGTAATGATTTTAGTTCGTATTACGTTAGAAGTATTTTTTTTCTATAAACTTTCTTCATTTGGATCTAATTTAGCTACAAACACAGCCATATCAATTTCACAGGCTGCAAGTTGTTTCTGGGGATGAGCGGAAGGGCCGTATGCGCTGGTAGGTAAACCAGGAACACTGGTTTGGTAACTTATCCGCTGTAAATTACTGAAATGTTGTTAATTATCGGCATTAATCTCATCATACAAATTAAGAAAATTTAGTTTTATAACTACAGTAAAACCTCAAACAACGACCACCTCAATATTACGAACACTTTGTAACAACTACCACTTATTTTCGGACCGGCTTTCACTAACACTCTTATAATTCAACTTGAAAATGAGATCACCCCATTATTACGACCGACTTTTCGGGTCCCGAAGGTGGTCTTATTATTGAGGTTTTATTTTACATCATTATGTAAACACAAATTCACTTTAATGACAACTTGCACTAACTCAATTTTTGTTGAATTCGTAATATTCTATATTCACAACACATCAATGAATGAACCTTTAACATTTAAAGCATGTTTTCACAGATAAAAATATGAAGGCAGATTTTGAATTGTGGGCCAGCAATTAGAGTCCATCACGTTTGGCTTTGAACAAACGTAAAACAATGCCATTATCACAAACTACACATATTTACATGTGCGACAAATTATTTAAGAATAATCATCGATTAATTTTAGATTTGTCAAAACCTTTCGATGAGGATAAATCTGCTAACTTCATATCCGTTTAAAAGAGTTCGTGAAACACGAATATCACAAACGATAGGCAGAAGGCAGAATAAACATATACGTACATGTATTACTGTTTAACGTTTTCAGGGAGATCAATGTCCAGTAACCAAGAAAGATTGCGTATGCAATTTTTCAAACGACGCTGAAGATGGTGGCGAAAGTGTGGCAACGGATACGTCGAGTAAATCCGAAATGTTAGCTGCTGCAGCTGGAGCCATGAGCCCTCTTTTGATTGGTGGGGCAGGGTTGGGTATCTGGAAGCTATTGAAGCGTGGTGGAGGGGACGATTCTGATGACATGGACAGGGCGAGTTCGAGTATGTCAACTGCACGGAGTCAGCCACCCGATTACGCCAGTCGAAGTGGTAGGTTTCGTTTATGGTCGTATGTATCGGATATAAATACAAGCAGACCCGAAAATAAATAATACGAAATAAGTCTTTAAAATATGCCAACATATTCAAGTCTGTTTACAAAGACTATCTTCGGGGATGACAAAAAATGGTTTTCAATATTGTATGTCCCTCACCCACAGGTTGAAAAATCTGAAATCATAAATGTTACATGTGCTTGTAGTTGTAGATTAGCTTCATGCTCGTAGTATGTCATTAATAAATGCTTCATTGTGTATATTAGATTGGTAAGTATGGGATTAAAGTTGGTACTTGTTTAACTAGTAAATTCGTGCCCGTATCAACATTGACTTATGGAATAAGCTCATTCCTTCTTGGGTTTAAGAATACAAAAAAATAAATCCATGTGAGTTTTGTAGTTGGGAAACGAAAAATTAAGTAAGATTCAATGTTATGTAGTTAGGCTTCATTAGGTGAACTTTAATCAATCAATCAATCTAACATACTTGTAACGCACGTTAACAATTAGCAAGTCAGCAACCTGTGGTGTATTTAAAGTTTGGGCAGATACCACAAAGGACAGAAACGGTATTTTAAATTCGCTAAAATGTGACCATTACGGACCAGTAAATCGTTTTTCGTGATCTTGTGCATGCAGCAGACGACAATATAATTTTAATGTTGTTTACAGGTACCGTCCTCTCAATGGACGACGACCCAGATGATCGCGAACCGCCACTTGCTCAAACAAGAAACAACAGGAGCTGGGGTAATGATCCGCCAATGGCCTCCAGAAACCCTGTAAATAGGGGACTGGACGATCCCAATTCTTGGATGCAGTAAAAGATCATGTGATGTTTATAAACTGTACATCGAGATGGTCGCGTTTCTGAAGTGCCAATTAAAGGTTCATAGTGTGTGTTTAATAAAAAAGAAATGCTTATAACAATACTTTGAAAATTACATTTAAAAATTTATAAATTAATAAATCAACGCCAGTTTTTCTACGAATCTAAAATACAAGTTTGAAACCGTGATTGCTATGACCTAGAACGTTCTGTCACACGTTTTTAGATATTAAAACTAATATTTTACAAACTTTATATGCGTTGTATTTTTTACATTTCCGACTAGTACTTAGTTTAGTCTTGTGCAATTTGAGTATTAAAATTACACAATTAACTTTTAAGCATGAACTGAGTGTGTACATGTAATTAAATAATTCTTAACTACAATTGCGAAAATAAAATTGAACTCTAATACCTGTTCAATTTCTTTATTTGAAGACTGCATTTACAGACAACCAATGAGATACTCGGGTATTTAGACTGGTTCCCGAAGTCAGATTTATAATCTTTAAAAATACTCTTCTCTATCAGTTCGGGCAAAAAAAAAAAAAAAATACTTGATTTCAGCTGACTTCCCCCAAAACATAGAGTCGGTAGGTCGGTAGAACTTTTACGAATATATTTTGCTTCGGAGATGTACTTTATAATAAAATGAAAATATTAACAAGAAAAAAATGTCCAAGATAGAATAATGTCCAATCTATATCGAGAGTTGTCGTTATTTATCATTCAAATATTCCTGTCAATGTCTTAAAAGTACATGTAGTTCAAAAATATGTAACCGAGTCTCGTTTAGTGTCCATCTGATACTCAAATACATGCTTTTGTTTTTCTCTTAATGCGCATTTGTTGTCAAAATTATGTTCAAATTCCGTGTTGTATTTCCATTTACGCAATTTGACTTTGTAACCTAATTAATGAATACAAACACTTTACATTAAGAAATAGTGCGCTTTATAAATAAAATATTTTCTGTGATTTTCTTGTAAATTACATCTTTAGTCTCCAGTTTATTATACGAAAGAAGTTGCTTCAAACAGCTAATAAACTGTTGTGGCTTTATTTCTTGTTTTGCCGTTGAAGAATCATGTTAAAGTTAAGACGTTGACAGAGATGCATGTGAAATATCACGAACGACAACTCTGGATAGAGATTGAGCAAGAAATGTCTTTTAAACAGACAAACGGCGTAGAAATGAAAAAAAAGAAATTTTGTTCTTCGATGTTATTTACACTATTGAAACTAAAGGTACGATCAATGTTTTGTTCTACTTTCTTATCTATATGGAATTCCTGCATAACTAGGTCATAAAAATGCGTTGTTGATGTCGACCGCATTGCAATGAATGAAGCATCTTTAAAAATACTACACAAAAAGAAGTTCTGCAAATAGTTGCATCATTTTATTCTTGCAAATCCTAAACGCACGCTGTATATATCATTTTGAAAAATAATACATCAATATTAAGAGGTCAATGCACTAAAATAGTCTTAAAATCGACAATTACATATGCATTGTGATTCGGGTTAATTAATGTATGCCGATTTATAATTCTGAAAGCAAATGTGTAGCGCCCGGAACCCAATGATTCCAAATTGTACTAAAGAATTATTTTATTCTGTGAACGAATATCAAATGTTGTTCCCGACACACAATGAGAAACCGAATTCATATCAAAAATCAAATGTAAAATGTTTTTAAATGAACGTGTGTATAATTTTACTTTAACCGCCTTAGAATACACTTCTGTACATTTTACTATACGAAATTTTGCAAATAGAAAAAGTACACATTAAACAATTGCAGACCACTGTAACTTGACATGGTCTTAATTACTCCACGCGAGTAGATTTCACCCAATAGGAGGAGGGATATTCTCCGAATCATCAACACGTCATTTTCCGCGCTAATGAATCCAGTAGAATGAGGAATTTCCACCAAATCACTAATACAATAAGAAATGTAGGTCAAAACTGACATTAGACAGCTACGCCGAACAAAACTGATTGACAGATACGCCGAAAAAGTCTAAAATCGACAGAAAAAAATAGGATCATCTGGATTAGCGGAAACCAGGACTTTTTACACCTCCCAATGTCGGCTAATTGCCATTCAGAAGTTGTAACAAAGACTTATAAAAATGAGTGTATTTGTACTATTTTGTGGAAGTTTATTGTTTCTGCAAATATGATAATAAAAAGCATGCAAGTCTTCCTTTATACAATAATGGTCTGTTCTCCTCATGTACATGTATGTGTGTCCATCATTGAGTTTAAATCTGATAAGAGTTTTGATTTATCGGTTACTTTAAAGCCAAGTTGATAGATTAACCTGTCTAGAAGTTTAGGGAATCAATAGACACGTGATCTGTATTATTGACTGAAATCAATCGTTTTCATAGGTATGTCTTGAAGTCCGGTCCACTTTTCATTCGACATTTGCCGATTTCACCACTTTTAATCGTTTATCAAATGCCAGACGAATTACGAAAATAAGCTGACAGATTTGTCTATCAAAAATCAATTCGGTGTTTTCGTTATCATTTTTTCATAATTACTTTTTTATTTTCCAATATAGTGGAATTTATTTCACATCAGACTTACAAAATGGCGCCCCCAAGATTAAATCTATTGCCAGAACGATAATCGCGCTATGATTTAAAACTTACGATATTAGTTTACCATAGAGATTAATCGTTAAGAAGTCGATCATTAAACAAACATAATCAAATCCGATTCGTACATTTATTGCGAAATAAATTTGATATTTATCTAGGGAAGTTATGAAAGCTGGTACAGTATACATCACAAACTAGAACCCAGGAGAATGTAAGCAACTAGTTTTGGAAAAATTAGTTGGATAAAACAATGCCTATGGATGAAATTGTAATTTATAAACATTTGTTCGGCATTTTTTGTCAATAAAGTCACGTTGATACGTCAAGATACTTCTCTTTACCATTGGCTAATAATATGATCGCCCCTAGAAAGAGTTCAAAGTTTGAATTCCTAGAAATTTTTAAACAACTTTAAATTCATAAATATCGGTTTTAAATGGAACTTTTAGGATTCGGCAATTTTATTAAACATAATGGAGGTATATCGACTTAACAAGACCGACTTCTAATCGGCGTAATTTAACTGAACTTTATTTATACCCAGGAAATTACAAATATATTGTACTTCGTCTGGTCAACGTTTTAATTAAGCTAGATCATTAACAGACACAGACGCACGAACAGACCACTTCCGTCTGTTTAACGTAAGCTATTGTCCTCAAAATCATTCTCTGCGTGTACATATTTCTGAAGCATACGGTTTACAGCAGTCCGGAATAGGAAATCAGTCGGTTCTCAGTCATCTTGAACATAAAATTCGATATGTTTTCATTGATCATCGTCATCATCAAATCATGGTCGAATTACAACTATTGGAGACCGGTACCATATAGCCTTGCTTATTCGGTTTTCCGGTTGGCCGATTTCATAAATGAATTCGGATGGGACGTCCTCTCACTCTCAGAAGGACGGGGGCAAATAAAAAAAATGTTTAATTAGTTAGACTAGGTACCGTATGACAGGTGTATAATGTCCAAATGGACAATAAATCCTCATGTATGTCATGAAAAGAAATATGAAATTCAGATCCAAATGGTCCATATAACACCATCCCTACATACAAGTTCCGTATAGTTGACCTGTCCGAAATAAACATACCGAATACCATCATTTAACGAACTTAAATTATTCATCACTGAATGTATTGTGGGGGCATCCGTGGTCAAGTGATTATGGTCTCTGACTTGAGTTTGTATTGCATCTCGACACCAAATTTCACATGTGTATAAGCTGACCAGTCAGCTTACGAAATGTTGGTGGTTCTATCCAGGTGTAAGCCAGTTCTTCCTCTACTGTTACTTAAAGCTGGAAGGTCGCTAAATAACCCGGCTGTTGGTGCGACGTTAAACTTCGGCGAGATGCAATGTGCTAAATTGATTTTGAATACTGACAATATGTGCTGGTTGGAACTATTGATAAGAGAAATTACCACACACGTTGACATTAAATGACACAATAATTATGCGAAATCAATCATCACACCTCCGCAGTTTCAATCAAAGTAGTTTTGTTGGATAAATTATTTCAAGGATCAATGTTAAGTGTGAGCTAGAAGCCAAGTTTTTGTAACTGAACATTGTTTTGATTGTTCCCAAATCCTGTCAAACAATTGTCCTTTGGAAAGGCTGCATTCTAAGGCACTTCTTCAAGCCCGGTTTTATAACTTAAAAGCGTCGTATACTTCACCGCTTACTGGCACACATAAAGAGACAATAAGCCAAATATGTGAACAAATGATGCTAAATAGAGAAAGTGACTTTTACACACAGCTGGTCTGTTCAAAGGTGTACATGTAATTTGTCTTAATCAATAAATGTATGCCCAAGAGTTAGTTGTTCACAGTTGACCTATATTCACACGTAGCTGTTAACTTGAGTTTGTCTGTATTTTGTTCATGGTGAGTTTAATTCTGTTTATCAACAGAATTAAACTTTCTGTATGACGGTCATTTAACCATACCAGTACTCTGATGTAACCTCCTGGATTGAACTTGTTTCTCTACCACCAACTTGCATATTCCCAGCTTGATCTGAAAATCAAGTGCTGCAGCAAAGGTAGTGGATGCAAAATGTCAGTAAAAAATAGCCAGGCACTGTATACATGAGCTGGACACAGCTGATTAGAGAAAGTATCATTTTATACATGCCAGATTCATCAACTTGAAAGTGTAAAACTTATGGCTTTCAACTCTTTGTCCTCTTTTATACATCTGAATGAAAATCTACTACTTGAACTTTTTTCAACAAGAATATTACAACACCATTAGTAATCAGTATATCATTCATATTTAAGTAAAACAGAACGTGTATGATTTAAGATTTATTACATAATTGCACAAATCATCACAATTATAATGATTGAAGTCCTATAAATATCACATCCAAGACAAACTTAGCAAAATTCGCATACATTAATGCAACTTTTTAACTCAGGATCCGATTGAAACTTAAAAATACAAACAATATTTTTCTACTAATATCCTGATAATAAAAGAAATTAGGCATAACTTAATTCCTTCTCAATAACTTATCAACATTGTTAGAATATTGAGAAAACATAGCCAGTTTTTGTCTGTATTTCAAAGTACAGTAAAACCCCAAATTGCAACCACCTTGTTATAAAAACCACTTATTTTCAGACCAGCTTTCAATCACTCCCCTATAATTCAACTTCATACTTAGACCACCTCATATCGGTAATTACGACCAATTTATCAGGTCCCCAAGGAGGTCACATTATTGAGGTTTTACTGCACTGAATTATTATGGTACCTATTTGCAATCCTTTATCAAGGATCTAAAGCAGAGGTATTTTCATGGTGTGAAATCATATCTGGATTTACTGTCTACACGTTGAGTAAATGTTTAAAACTTATATAACTTACAAAATGTTTTTATCTAAATTTTATGTATCAAACATGCAATTTAGTATACTAGCATTTCAATAAATATTCCTACATGACAAGCCCAATTACTGGCTACACTGTATTCAGAGGGATTAACTGATAAAGTAAATCAATACATGTATTTGGTTAACTTAACAAAACTCAATGCCTTCATAGCAGGTTGCGTGTTGAATAATGACTGTAAATAAACCAAAATAAACCAATACGTTATCACACATCAGCCTAGTATTACATAAATAGATAACAAGAAATCTAAGGTATTACACAGATTTGCTTAAAGAAATAATTCAGGTCTATAATTTGGATCAAAATTTAGATAAAAAACATTAACTTTGTGATATTTTGTGCGTACATATGTGTACATTGTTTAAAAGGATAAAGATCAAGATTTATGATACATGTATTTTAATTTTTTTAAGCAATCTAGAAACTTTGTTTTATTTAATAGCAATTACAAAAAGAATTTAAATCTTAAATGTTTCAAGGATCAAAAAGATGTCTTCATTTTCTACAAAACATACTCAGGCTTCCAAACACATAATAATCTCTACAGAATTGCAGTAAAAATATGCAATTAGATTGAATTCAACCGTACTATGCATTCATATTCATCAATGTTAAAAAGTCAACATGCCACAAAATCCTGTCTGTGATATGTAAGTTTTTATAACTGATGTCAATCAGTTCACTCCCATGAACAAGTGTGCTACATAAGAATATTAATCTAAAGACTTAGTAAAGCCTATGTCAACGAGTACAATGGAGAGACATCAAGTGCAGAATTTTTTAACGTGAGTTTCAATCATTTTTAGACATATAGCAATATAAAACTTCACAATTTCATCACAGTTAGAGACTGTAACCACTTAATAATGGAGGCCCCACATAAAATTGAAAATACCGGTAATCAAAATCAATGAAGTGACAATTAGATAAAATTTTAACACAAATAAATGCTAAAATGAGTTTGTGAATCGCATTACTGATGGAAAAAAGGGTTTGTTATTCTTTTAAAACACTAATGAAGTGATGCTCACCAGAATAAAAATACAAACAAATGTGATCATTTATGGGATGGTAACATATTTGAATCAAAGTCACGTTTTATAAAACTGACAACATCAAGAGCTCGATTTTTTGTCATTTTTCCTTTAACTTCAATCACTGCAGCACAACTTCGCAAAAATTCTGACAATGACTGAAAACCATCACAGAGGTTTAATGCATGAACATAGCTTAGTTTTGGTATTGATGAGAAAAACTTCATTAAATTCAATTTTTCATCATTTAAATCCACTGGTACATTAATTCCCATGTTTTTCCTTTGTTCAAGACTACACAAATCTGCCAATATTTCCGCAGTCTCTGACATACTGTCAGAATATAACACTTTCACATCGGACCTAAGCAATAATGCAATCGTTCTGTCAATATACTTGGTCCAATGAACAGGTCTTGCTGATTTCTCCTCTCCGGGTTTTACTCGATCTTTCTCCACAACTAGACAAGGTCTATCATAGAGTTCACCTAAATGCTGAAGCCTCTCTATAAGCTTACTTCTGTTAGTACCATTACTGAATTCAGACCACTGCTTTCTCTCTACAGCCATTCTGTTACTGACCACAAAATCACAACCTGGTAACTGAGCAGCGGACACTTTAATATCATATTTAAATCTGAGATCTGACACTATATCTTGAGCACCACTGATTTCTTTAGAATCTACAAGTATCACAGGTTTTCCAACAACTCTATTATTTGATGAAACATTATTATTGGAATTAGTTTTCATGTCAGGATCAATTCCTCTAAGCTCATCAATTTTATTACTTTTGCTTAGTTCTCTTATCTTTGTCAAATTTTCTGGTGGACTAGAATTCTTCTCAGACAAAGCCTTTTCAACCATTCGCCTTTTATATTCAGTTTGTTTTTCTTTCTGTCTTTTTAGTCTCTCCATCTTCATTCTTTCTGCATTAGGAACTCCACTATTAGTTCTAGCAATACTGTCATGAGGTTTAACTTCATTGGATTTCTTAGAGATATTACTTTTACACAAACTTCTTTCAACCATGAAATCATCATCAATTTCACTGTCACTGCTCATCAGAAATCTAGCTTTTTTATTTTGAACAGTCTTAGGATTAACATCAGGTGTTGCAATGCCAGTATGAATAACATTATCTCCATCTTCATCACTGGTTGACTCATCTAGTCTCTGTATACGACTCCTTTTTGGAGCAGGTTTGTTAATAACACTATCATCACTTGAGGAAGATTTCATGGGACGTTTAAAATCAGTCTTTTTACTTTTACCTGCTAATTTTGCCTTTATTTCATCTAGGGCCTTCATTCTCCCAGCTTGAATAGCTCTTTGTCTGCTAGTCTGAAATGCATGAACACCTTTTCTCCTCTTTTTTCTACCAGAATAAAGAGCTGAATTCTGCATCATTGTTACTTCTCTTGTTTCATCTGGCTCCTCCGCGACTTCTTCGAGTAACCAATCATCTTCTTCCTCAGAATGGACACAAAATGAATCCTCCATGTACTCAGAGTAATCTGGCTCGGGTACCTGTGAAAACACATCTATATCAGTCCTATGGTTAAACTGGAGTTTATACCCACCCCTGGCAGCAACTGGTGGACTTTTTACTGACTTCAGATACACTGCATGGATATCTGTATTATCCATAGCTTGAGCACTTTGAGAGTCAGCTATAAAACTACCTTCATACACATCTAGATCACTACCTTCTTCTTCATCACTTGAAGCATCATGGTCTCCATCATCACTGAGTTCAGCTTCTTCATGTAGAAATGGATTAGATTTCTTTCTAACTGGCTTGCTTTTGTTTTTAATATTAGTTGCCATTGCCTTCACAACATTTTTCTTTACCTTTATTATACTAGGTTCAAAATCTTCATCAGAGGAGCTTGTAATCAAAAGTTTGGTCTTTTTTTGAAAATAGTCATTGTTATGAAGCAATGCTGAGTCATCTACATCATCATCAGCATCAATTTCAGCTTCATTGCTTTGAAATGAGACTGAATGTGAGTCACTATTACTTCCTTTGCTCTTTTCATTTCCACACTGCCTTTGACTAAATGGAGAATCTAAAATTTGCACTTTCATTTTTCTTCGCACAATGAAACTATCATCATTGTCAGTAACATATTCAGCTTTAGACAGACTGGAAGGAGTTTGATATGAGGTTTGTTTTGTATGTTCCAGAGTACAGTCAGCAACTTTGAATGGGGTAACATTCTGAATATGCTTGGAAGGTCCCACTAACGGGGTACTTGTACCTCGGATGACATCACAATTTTTCAGGCAACTTTTTGGAGTGCTTTTTCCAACCAACATTTCACAAGAAAAGTCAAATGAGTCTTCAAATGCATCTGGGGAAAGATCATCTATTTGGAACATTGATTTGCGCACAGTTTCATTCTTATACTTACCAGTTGTACTGTCACTATTTCTCTTCTGAGATGGTTTAATTATACTAAAATCTTGCGAACTATTAAATGGACTAACAGTTGCAACAGGTGCTATAGACTTTTTAATGGATGAGAAACGATTATTTATTAACTTCATTTCACTTTCAGGTTCAGAATTAGAATGACTTAAATCAATTTTTGGGCCACTGTTACAACATTTATCCCCTAAAGTTATTGCTTCAGGCATATTACAAGATTCGTCGTGTGCCTGGGCTCCAGAATCTATCCAATCATCAAAGTCTTCTCCAATCAAAGCAAACGATGATTCAAATTCTTCATTAATTGTCGCACATACTTTTTCACTTTGTTCATTTTTCTTTAATATATCCTTTTCACCAATCTCGTCAACTCCTTCAGAATATTTTTCAATGTTTTCTTCAATTGTATCAAGTGTATGCAAAGCTTTATTAGAGTTACATTTTTTTCTATCTTTGTTCAGAGTTAACTTCCTTATTGGAGCATCTCCAAGTATTGACTGACTTTCCTCTTCAGCAATTTGATTACATTCATCATCATTTGCATTATATTCATTCAACTTCAAACACTTTTTAACTTTTGATTGTTTATTCATTTTATACAAATTGTCATTATCTTTATCAGTTCTATCTTCAACACCATCATCCTTTTCTATACTAACAGAATCTTCAAAAGGCAAACATCTGCTTTGACTAAGTCTGTTCGAAAATGAAAAAGCCTGACTTAGACGATTTGAACCTGAAGTTTGAGATGAAACTTGGTTATTTGGTGAAGGAGGAATAATATCTTCGTCGAAGTCGAAGTCTAAATCAAACTCTGGTAATTGCAGATCTTCATCTGAAGATGTGGATTCTTTTCTAGATATAACATTATTATCATTTCTGGCAGTTATAACATCTGTCTTTTCAGTCCTTGTACTATGCATTCCATTCACCTCTTCTCTAGAACTCTCTTCAATAGCATCTGGCTTCTTTGAAACATTTTTCTTTGTAATAATCTTCTTTTTCACCATACCTGGTATACTGCTATCTTCAGAGTCATTCAGATAATTAGGATTAGAATTGTCTTCCACACACTCAACATTTTTATCAGCAAAATCAGAACTTTTTAATTTTGCCACATTTTTTACATTCCTACTGATGGCAACAGCTGAATTAATTACACTGAAACTATTTTTAGACTTGTCTTCAATAGTATCATGTTCATTGCAAGATTCTGACCCAGAGGTGTGCAAACTGCTATCAACAAAGTTTATGGCCTGAGTAAATGTTATCTGGGTACTTGTTTCATGAGGCTTATTAGCTATGACTGGTGTTTTCACATTAACAAGTAAATCATCGTCAAGGTCATCAAATGAATCAAATTTAGCACCGGAAGAAAATGGAACTTTTTCATTAACATTCCCAATAGATTCTCCAGAGTCATTAACTATGTCTTCATGCTCGTGATTCATGACAGGAACAAACTCAGAACTACCATCTTTTAATGTGTCCTTGGACTTTGATGAATTCTGGATTCTTCCCTTGCAGCTCGCAGGCTTCATTTGAAATGTAGGCGAAATATTTCTCTCATTTATTTGAAGTACCGCTTCATATTCCTTACTACTTACACAAATTTCTTCAACAGACTTATCACAGAAATCAATGACACTTTGGTCCACTATTTCATCATCCGAAAAGATGTCATCTGCAGCTAAGTTAAAAGTACCAGTCGCCATAATTTCATTATCTGAGTCAACATCCATAACAGAATTTTCATTTTCAATTGACAATTTATTCACCAGTAAATTCTTTGAGTATTTTATATAATTTTCAGAATCAGTCAATGACTTTTTATTTTTTGTGTTGTTTTTATCAGCAGCACTTGGAGTTTTGAAGACTTTACTTGATATACCAGAAATAAAATCCAGTCTCCCTTTAGAGCCATCTTTTACAGTTTTAGACAAGGGTTCAGACACATTTAAGTTTTCAATATACGTTTCAATTTTGTAGGAATACCTAACATCATTGTCAACACTCTCATGTTCCACAGGAATAGAAGTTTTACATGTCTCTAGACTTCTCCTTTTCATATTAAATGGTTTGCCAGGAGTGTACAAGTTCGGTACATCACTGGGATAAACTATGTACTTTCCTTCCTTATTTTCATTATGCCATTCATCAATGAGAGTTAATAAATCAATGGAAGCACCACTAACATTTTGCATTTCTTTATCTAGATCCTGGCAAAGTTTAACAGCATCTTCAACAAGAGGAGGAGTTCTTATTCTGATTAAACCACTTGGCTTACTTGTTTCTGTTTGTATTACAGAATTGACTACTCCATCAACCTCATCAGCATTGTTGAAGTCAACATCAGGAACATTAAGATCACTCACAGATTCAGGAACATTATCACCCAGCTCTTCACTACTCTTTCTCAGAATCTTACTATGACACACAGCAACTACATTCCCATTATCTTCAAAATCATTAAAATCATTGTCAGCTGTCCATGAAATCATCGAAGTGTTACCACTACCGTGTCGACTCTTCTTCCTTTTCCAATTCTTCTCAACCACCATTTTCTTCTCTAGCATTTTAGCCTTACTTTTGATTGATTTCTTTAAATTCTCGGATTTTTCCACTAATGGACTTCGAACTATTTTATCACTATCATGATCTAGATCACTTTCATCTACATCTGATAAAACCACTTTGTGGCTTTCCTTTGACTTTTCTCGTTTTTCACTTGGTTTATCCTGTTCTACACTGATAATATTAAATGCAGGAAGATCTTCGTCACTACCTTCATCAATTTTTTCATCCAGAAAATCAAAATTAGGCAGTTTATCACTACGACGGACTCTTGATCTCTTATCTTTTGTCTTTTTGCTGTATTCCTCAGTCTTCTTGTTCTAAAAGTATAAAATTTGACCTAACTGACTTGAACTGATTATTCTGTACTTTCATGATATTTACTGGACTCTGTAAATATGTATTTCACTTTCAACAATACATGCTTTCCAACATATACATGTATATATACATTAAAACCTAAATATTAAAACCACCTTTGTGACTCAAAGAGAATTGTCTTAATATCAAGTTAAAATGTAATAAAAACATTTAAATTGAATTGTTTATAATATCAAATATCAAATAACTTCAACATTTAATAGTTTTCAATTACATGGTCAATATCATATCCCATATCTCACGGACACAGTACCCTAACAATGTCATAAATGTCATTAATATTTGAAAATATCTTCAAACACTGTAATGTCCTTAATCCACTTTTGGCAGAGTTTATATGAATTTAATTACATACTTGAAAGACTGGTCTTAAAACTCAGTTTTATGCACTCACACCATGACTGAACTAAGAGGTCTTTCTCAATGATAACTTTTCAGTTGTTAGCATATACACACCTGCCCAGTAACACAGAAATTCAGGATAGAATTTCTTCTATTTTTATCTGTTTGAACAACATCTTCCTCATTAAAGTAAGCAGCCATCTCTAAACCATACGGATCATCACCAGGGTCCAATGATTCTACAAAGTATATCACACATTTAATGGTAAAGTTAAACACCATTTAAATGCTGGTCTATACTAAACAGTCTGAGAATAAATTAGTAACCAGACTGCCATGTAAATGATAGGGCAACATGTAAAGTCCACTGTTGTTATGAAACGAAAAAGTTGTATTGTAATGGTTCAGACAAACTGTTTTGGACCAATATTTGACATTTTACCTGAAAGTGCAACCTTGACCTTTAAGCTACAATCACAGATCTCATCATGGTGAACATTTGTACCAAGTTCTTTTAAAATCCCCATGACAGAATAATGGTCCAGACAAGCATAATCCATACAGACATACACAAACACACAACAAACATATCGTCATTGTGGTGACTATGTAAAGCTCACTGCAAGTGGGTCAACAAAAAAGACTGATATATGGCAAAAATTTTGCCAATAAGAGACATTTTTCTGACAAGACTGGAGGACTAACAGGTTTGGCATAGACAGTAATATATTCGTACTCTCTGAGTTAATAATTATAGTTAATAATATGCAACATGATTCATAATATTATGACAATATCCTTTAGGATGTACAAATAGTAAAATCATCTATTACAACTTTTAGTTAAGTTTTATCCTTGATAATCTGTATTGTCTTGTCTAAGATAACCTTGTCTTATATATCACTAAATTATAGTATGCAGTCATTTTTTCAACATTCCACAAAATGCAAAGTATCATTTTTTTTTATTTAAAAACCATTTGTCAGCAATTATTCATTTTGGAGCGACAACTTTATCCATGTAAGCATTAGTCACCTGTCCCCTCTTTCATCTTCATATTAATACATTTTATGGGTTTGATCCAGTGTGCAAACGAAACCGATAACAGGAGTGGAGATATTTCCTTCAAAAAATTTTACATTACATAAAAGCAAATGGAGCAAAAATTGTTTGCTTAAAGTGAATCATTACTAAACGTTTTTGACATCTATTCCATACCACTTTACATGACTTACGTTGTAAATGAACAAACTCCATAATTTCCACAAAATGTTTGGTTTTACAGCTGTGGTCAATCAATTTCGTCTCCTGGAGTGTTGTTTGCCATGGCGACCATTCTGACAAAGAGAAGAACTTGCCGTCTGCCTCCTGGAACAATTGTCAAAGAAATTTAATCAAAAGTTGGTTAAAAAATGTTGTACCAGTTACAACACATGCTGTAAAAATATTCCTCGAGCTTTATATCTCACATTAAATGACAATTCATACTTTGAACAGCCATTTATTAATAAAAAAAAAACGAATCTTTCAGTAGTATTCTGTTCAGGATTAGATATCAGTGTTTGAAAATCTAGAAAGATAAGTTGAAAATTATGAAATACATACATTCAGATTGACTATAATATCATGTCATTCAAACAGAGTAAGGAGATCAGGGAAACAATGATAGACAACAAGCAAAGCCACATAAAGCTTGGGTTAAGTAAAGCTTTTGAAATGTCCTCTTGTAAACTGATTATTATTGTAACTGAATATATCATATTAATTAAATCAATTTGAACAAAATGACGTAAGTTCACAAAATGAGGTTACATGCACACACCTGCTGTGGTATGGAGTCTTTTTTAAGGCAGCATAAATCAATATGAGGTAGTTTTGGTATATCACATTCAGGTACGAGCCATGGTTCTAATTCTCTGTACTCTTCCAGCGTTATAACTACATCAGACTCTTCTTTCTTAGAGAAAACTAAAGCATAACAACAATGAAAATGGAATCATTTAATCATAGAATTAAATAAAACCTCAGTAATGAGACTACCTTTGGGACCTGAAAAAATCAGTCATAATAATAAGGCAGTCTCATTATCAATTGACATATAGAAGTTACTGAAGGTCCGTCTGAAAATAAGTGGTCGTTACGACATGGAGGTCATAATATTGAGGTGGTTGCTGTGTGAGGTTGTATTGTAAGTCATAATTTTTCAAAAGAAATAACTTCACTACCACCTAGTTGATCATACACCTCAATATAACACCTCAATATAAACACAATTGCTTCTTCTTCATTATTGCATTATAGACATAGTAG
Source organism: Lutraria rhynchaena (assembly GCA_008271625.1). Taxonomy (NCBI): domain Eukaryota; kingdom Metazoa; phylum Mollusca; class Bivalvia; order Venerida; family Mactridae; genus Lutraria; species Lutraria rhynchaena. The sequence continues at coordinate 3,537,565 of VIBL01000018.1, read as the reverse complement.
GCAAAGATAAGCAGACAAAAGAAATTTAGAGAAACAATTATTGATGCTCTATGATGTTCTGTTAGCGACTCTAGGGAATGACTAACTGATATTACATCAGGCTTCTCGAAACTGCTGGAATACTTGCCACACATTTGGTCAGGCGAAGTTAGAATTTCTGTCTGACCAAATGAAAATTTGTCAGAACGAATATATTATAAATAAGTGATAAATGCAGTAAATTGTGCCCGACTGACGGACATCTGGTCTGGTACTCGCCAAAAAGTTATTGGACCTGCTCGAAATTTGCCTAACATGTCTGACGGTCCTGCATCTTTCGGGAAACCTGTATTACATACGTATGAATTACGGTGATATTTCGGTGAATATAGTATCAACTGACAATACATTGATCAACATGTTTTATAGCAGAATACACAATTATTCTCCACTCTAAATTTTCTGAAATCCTATGTTCCTTAGTACAAACTCTCAAAACAAGGTTCTGTAAAAGTGACACAAAATACAATATTCTACTATGTTAAATTGATAACATCACAGCACACTTACCTTCATTCATCATGGTGCTAATCTTATTCTGGTTCGAGTTCTTCCCAGATGTTAACTTCTTTGTAGGCTTGAAATTTTCCTTCACTGTTATATGCATTTTATGACAAGCCGGGTTCAAGCCCTCAGGAACCATTCTAGAACTATGTTGATAGAAATGTAATGACTTGGCTCCATTCAGTATAGCTTTATGAATACTCCTCTTTGAATACTGACTCTGGTTGTAAATCTGTAAAAATCAAAGTCAAACAAAAAATTCAATGGGAAATAAATATACAAAATACAAATGAACTTCAAATAGCACTGACACCAGAGAAATTATGCTTGAAATCCAACAAGAAATTTAAAACAAGAAGCACAGGTAAAGTGTGCAAAGGTCAATCTGTAAATTAACAACAATAATCAGTAAACCTTCCTATAAGATAACAAACTATCATCTTTGAGTTGTGAACTGTTGGTTGAATCCTTCATGACTGCATCATGCCTCCTTTAAAGAACTCGAATCAGAACTACGTAACACAGTCATCAAAAGATTAATTCTAACTTGTAATACCTCATAAGCAGAAAGTAAGTTTAAACAATACCTTCATTGCAGCTAGAGTCATGAAACCTTCACAGAAGATATAGCTTTTACATTAATGTTACATCAATTACCTGTTCTTCTTTACCCTGCGTGACCAGCATCACTATTCGTCCTTCGCGTTTGCGTCCTGTGCGACCCATCCTCTGTACAAGACGTATCGGACTCTTGTGTGCATCAAAGCAAACAATGAGATCAACATCTCCAATATCTAACCCTTCCTCCCCAACACACGTAGATACCAGCGTGTTATATCCACCCTCACGGAATTGTTTCATGACCTGAAATGTTGGATTTTATTTCATCAAAAAAACTAATTTTTTTTATTTCCTTTCCATTGAAAGAATGCCTAAATTTGCATGAATTCACTGATGGTACTTTATTTCCTGATTAGGCAATAGAAACCACCTAACTGTAGTTGTTACAGTCTTAAAGCAAACTGGTTGAATTTGTCATAGCCCATGTGTTATGAAATTAACTTAAGCAAGGCAAAACATTCAAAATCAATACTAGTTTCTATTGCTAACATAAGAGCAATTGCCTTAATTATTATTTTTCAGACAATATGATAAAAATATCAACATCATGCTAATGTATTTAATGAAAACATTAATAAATAACATTGTCCCTGTGAATATTAGAAATTAAAACATCATAAATAAAAGTCATTTGTGGTTATTCTCAAACAAATATGATAGAACTGTCAGATGCATGCAAAAGAACTTAAGTATTGTTTGGTAATCTGGAAACACTGGCTATATTGACTGTCACTTAAACATCACTGCGCTGGAGTTCAACATCACACCAACAGCCAGGGACATTTGATGACTTTCCAGCTATAAGAATGGAGGAAGACCCCTGGCTTTCACCTCGGTAGAACCACCGACCATCCGTAAGCTGGACAGCTTCCTACGACTTGAAATTTGGTCCCAAGCAGGATTCAAACTCACTGTGGTGAGGGACTAGTGATAACAAATGAGAGACCATAACCACTCAACCAGAGGCCCCCTAAACGTAACTACAACACATTATAGCTACAACATGAATTCAAACAAGATTATAACTACCTTTAACTGCTCCTTTTGTGTAAATCCTTTAGTTGATTTCCCAGATGAAGCTTGACCAATAAAACTCATCACTTTAATCAAAGGTTTATGTTGATCTAACATGTGTGTAATCTCCTGTACACTGTCACGATACTGAGAGAATATCATCACCCTTGTACCAGCTGAGGAAGAGATGTTTTATTAACAAACCAAATATTAGCTCATACAAAAAACATTGAGGAAAAAAGAGAAATCTTCTAAAATGACACACTCCAACTCCTTACAAAATCAACCCAAGTTTGAACAATAAAAGAGAAATCTAGTTGATAAGGAAATGATTCTGACTACATATACTGTTAATCTTTTATACTTAATTGTAGTTTGTTCTATTTATTCGGGAATGAGGATGAATGTTGTTTTTTTTCCAAGTATTTCATTAAGTTATCATCCGATTCTAAAGAATGAAATTTGCACAAATAATTAATCTAATACTTAAATCAGATTGCCATATAAAGGTTATAAATCATAAAATAGAATTTAGAATTTTTCTTTCACAAATTCAGATCACAATAAGATGAGAGCAGGAGTTATGTACCATTGACAGAAAAATGCTGAAAGAATAGTTAAAGTCACTCTGATAATAATTTTTTCTATCACAGGTCCATTTCCCTTGCTTGTACTATAAGGTACATTGTTTTAAAGAAGTAGTATATGCTTCACAGTATATAAAGAATGGAAATCATGACCGTACCATCAGAATGAGAATTGAAATGATCAACTACAATGCCTTGTAGCTTCTCCATCTTTGGATGACCAACCACAGTTGATTTGGCATTGACTTGACTCAATGTATCACTGTAATATTATGAAAAAGATTATTCATTATATTGTACAACTATCAATTACATCAAACATTGTCTGTAATATTGAAACTAAAAGTGCATAAGTACAAATTACTAGACACATTGTCCTAGTAAGTCAGATTAAATGTATTTGTGTTAAAAACACAAGAAACTAAATATAAAGAACTACCAGAATGACAAAATATGAAAAAAGACTTAGTGACATTTCAAATACACTGTTTTATTATACAACATAGATCAATATATACCTAGTTGATGGTCGATATTTTCCAGACAAAATCTTCATCAACTCATTAAACTCAGCATTTCTCATCAATTCTGTCCTTGTCCTACCATATCCTTTCTCCCCAGTCAGTATCCCATCTAAGAATGTATACAATGACCTTGACCCATGAAGCTGTAGAAGTTCATAACCATGGTAAAGACTCATAGCTAGAGCAAAGTCACCTTCAACTACACCATACTGATTCCTCTGTTAATATATAAAACAATGCATGAAAATGATGAATATTTAGTGTGTTTTGCAATTTGTAAAAAAATCCAAAGGAGGGAGAAAAAACAATATTGAATGCACACAGATGAGCACTGAATATTTCATAAATTTTGTAGCATTAGTCTTTTTATGGCTGATTTTGCAATATTTTGAGAGAATTACCAGTTTCAGTAAATGGTTGTGTTTCATGGGAATAATATTTCTGTGCATGAATATTTGAAAGATAACAAAAACCAACTTTTGTACGTTATAAAATCACTCAATTTTCTAAGTTACAGTTTACCACACTGTTTGATACAAATTTTACTAAACCAAAATTAAGAAGATTTCATTAAAGTTTAAACATGATTTAATCACTTATTGTTTCGTTTTTTCAAGTTTGTTTCCACCAATTATTTATCAATTTGACATACAATTCAGAAATATGTACAAATCACTGCCTCATGATAATGATCAATAATTAAAATGTGTAAAAATACAGGTAACACAAATTTTTTGTTCATCAAGTTAAACAACAGACCTAAGGTGCAATCTTGTTAATCAAGAAATCAACAAAATGAAAAGCTTTGAGATGAAAATTGATCTTAGCCAACAAAATTTCATACAGACAAAGAAGGGATAATTTCAAGGTAACAAATTGTGGTTAAAAAAAATAGTTAAACAAGTTCACGCTAAGAATCAACTATATTGACGTCTTTAAATAAAGGGCTAAATACCAAGAGGCATTGACTTGGACAATTCTACAAGTCAGCATAGGTTTAATGCATCAAGTTTATTCACTATATAAGGTAATATTTTTTCGGTAAGGATAATTTTACATGAAATGACAGGCCTGAATGATAATGAAATGGTTAGTATGTTAGTATCAATACAATGTGAGATAAATTAAAAAAAACTAGCAGACTTGGGCCCAGAAAATCATTAGGACTGCAACAATAATTATACATTAATCAGAACATAGCATACAAATATATTTATGACAGAAGCCTAACATATTATCACAATAACAGATAGAATCTATCATAGATCATTACATACGGGCAATCTTTCAGGTGGATTTTGTCTAAATGCTTCTCTGGCTTTTAGAATGAGAAATTTAGACAGGCTGGTTGTATCCCTGTTGTACAAAGCACCAACTCTCTTTAACTTGGTTACCACAGCATCCATTATCTGAAAACATGGATAAATTTACAAATTTGTTAAAAAATTATTTACAAAAGATATGAAAACAAGCAACAACTGATTTAAATCTCATGACACTCAGTAACTCATAAAACAAACTATGTACCTGTATATATTGAAAATTAATTAAATCACATTCATGCATGTTCTATTTTAAGAATTCCTCAATAAAGAACATCAGATTTCAGGGCTAAAACAGTGATCCATATCTAAGATTAGTTCATGCATAACACCTAGCACCTTACATTCATTTTCCCAGTATGAAACTTAATTCATAGCTGAGATTTTCCTACTTGCATAGGCAGCAGAATCTAAAACAATAAATCCAAGTCCAGACAAAAGTCTAAAACTGCAGCATCTGACTGAAAAAGTATTCTATAAATACAGATAAATGGAAAAGCTGAATTCTGACACAGGCATCCAGTCAATTTCAACCCAATTTTAGAGTACAAACTTACAAAATCAAGAGGATTACAAGATAATGATGAAGAAAAAATGCTCTATTACCAGATCTAAACATACAATACAACATACATAAATATACTTTTCCTTCACTTTTGACAACTCTTCACCAAGGGGTACCACCACTTTTTCCACTTTTCTTTCATGCGAATATCGCTTGATATCAATGGAATCTTCAGTTCGAATTTCAATTTGTGAAATAAGTAGATTATTCAATACTTGCTGAACTGCCTAAAAAACATGTGTACTATAACAGCGTAACTTTAATTGTGAACAAAATACACAATAAGATGCTGATCTCCATTACAGTTTCTGTATCTCAAAAAATACTTAAGACCAAATTAAGGTATGAAATGCATAAATTTCACAAACATTCAGCACTGAGAGTTCCCAATAAATAATCCAGATCATTACGCTTTGCCTGCAGATTTTTCTATCTTCAAGACACAACTTAACACCTGAATATGTGAATTTAATGACCGTAACATTGAAAGACAAAATTCAATGTAGACAAACCAAGAGGATTCTAGGACAGTCTTACCTTTATATCACTTCCTGGTGTAGCACTGAGAGACAGAACACGGAAGTTTTGAGTGTACTTGATTAGTTCCCGCACCACCTGAAACACAACAAATATATGAAACTTTAAATAACTTTACATTAAATGAGTTGAATTGGTTCAAATGATTATACACATTTAACAGTTTGTCTAAATGCAGTAAAGACCTAACATTTACTAAACAATGATCATGTAAGGCTTGATACAAAATCATAGTTAAGTAGCCTTGTTTGAATGAGGAAACTCAATACTGTCGCACCATCAAAACACCATGGCTGCCTGGTAAATACGAAATAGATAACTGCATGTTTGTTAGACAAAAATGATACATATAAATACATTGGTAAGCACTTAACAAAAAACCATGGCCATGATCCAGTGGTTAGTGCGCTGGACTTGTAACCCTGAGATCCGGGTTCAAATCCTGGTCGTGGCAGGTCATACCCTACAATAAAAATTTGACAATAATGTTGATTTTCCTCCACATGTGGAGAACTTGCTAGCTCCTTGTGGAAGGGTAAGTTAGTACTGGTTAGTACATAGTCAAGGAAAACTGGTTAGGTGAACCGGTCGTCGTATATAACTGAAAAATTGTTGAAAAACGGCGTTAAACCCCAGTGACAATAAGTCACGTTAAAACAAAACAAAGCACTTAACTAGAACATATAATTTAAGTCCTGCTTGCTGTGAACAAATGTACAACATATACCTGACAATAAGCATGGTTTCCTAATGCTTTATGAGCCTCATCTATCACCAGACATTTCACGTCCACTGCTGGACAAGAACCTCTACTCAAATCATTTGTCAATACTTGTGGAGTTAGAAAGAAAACCCTTTTGTTATGCCATGCTTTCTCTCTCTTGGATGGACCCATACTGCCTGAAATAAGAGAAGACACAAATACATTTTTATTTCCAAACTCTCTTTACATGAGTCTTCATATTAACATAGTTTTGAACACTTGCCTGATCGTTGTTAGGCCTAAATTAAAAATATTGTTGCCATTAACGACCAACCCACCAAAAAATTGCTGGTCCAAAAACTATTATTGCTACAAATTGAATGCATATTATTTTTGAAATTTCCTTTCTATATTAATGAAAAAATTTCCTCTAGTTTCATGGTCAATTTACATGCGTCTATTAATAGTATAATAAGAATTATACTCCAACCGTGTGGTCGGGAATGGCAAAAAAGTAACAAAGTAACTTTTTTTTAGGGTGGCCAAAGCACTTATTACTCACAACCCCACTGGAAATTTCATGAGTTTTGAACTAGTCCAAAGTAACTTTCAAGTCATAATCTTGACAGGCTTATAATATTTCAAAAAGCATCTTCAATAAATAAATCTTAAAACATAAATCTATTTATTTGTTTGATCTAGGTCTGTCAGTGATTCAGTTTTTGTGTATCAATGATACTAATACATTGAGAAATCAGTTTTCTTCATACTGTTATGCCAAAATATCGATTTTTTTAAATGTATATACACATTGAAAATTGATCAGCAAAAAAAGTAGATAATATCAATATTGTTTGAAATGATAAGTCCTAGTTTGATCCCTACCTGTCATCTCAGCAGTGTGTTCTTGTGGTATTCCCATTATATTGTAGCAGGCCTCAATTTGTTGAGCCACCAATGGTTTGGTAGGCGCCATAAATATAACTTTTCCCTGTGGATACCAGCGATAAAAATTATACATAACCACCGCAGCAATAAAAGTTTTACCAAGCCCAGTTGGTAGTGTAACCATAGTATTCTTAAACAAAGCTTGCTTAACAATATTGAACTGATAATCTCGGACTGGATAATTTGTTGGGTAAATCCAAAGCTTTCCTGCACTTCTATCAAATCCAGGAATGTTACCAGATTGACTTGGCAATTGCATCTGAGTTTGTGTGAAGCCATCTGCCCCAAAAGAAACATCACAAATACTTTGTTTTTCATATTGAAAATCAGAGCTTGTACTTGGGCCATTCAACCTTGAAGTATCACTTCTTTTTATGTTTGCAATGGATTCTTCAGCCTCACATAACAAGTCATCGTCTTCATCTTCAAAACTGCCACACAGATCAATAACATTATTAGTATCTACTGCTGAAGGTTCAGGTGGGATAGATGTCTCTGGAGCAGCTTGCGATTTGTTACCCCAACTTCGGAATAATGTTGTTTGCTTCTTGCTCATGATAAAGTATCATAATTTATGTATGTACATCAAAATTCCATCCCCTTAAAAATATAATAATAGTTTTCTAATACAATATTCCTGGCAACTAACAATTAAATTGCGGTCATCATTTTAACTGCTTTTTTAAGCAAATAAAACTATACATACTTTGATATATAGATATCTCAGCACAAAAATGCATGATTGCAATTTTGATTAACTTATCTACTCATGTAAAATTATGCACATGCACTGATTGTGCTAGTTTCAAACCATGTGTATGTGTTCCGATTCACATGACACTTCTACTGTTTGGTTTATCCAAGGGTCATTCCAAATTAAGTTTTCACTGTCAAAATTACCCTATGTGACCGAATAGAGCATGCACAGTAAGTACTTGCCATTTTGCATCTTTTGTAAACTTTAGAAACAAGGTCCAGCAGTTAATGTAATATCATCAATTGTCAATTATTGGTAGATAAAATCCATGAATGCAATTTGATTTACAATAGAGCAACAATAGGAAATATGGTAGCACCATCGAAAATACCCGACACAGGACTGTATGTACAAAACAGTAACTAAAGTATCCTGGTTATATGTATTACCGCTAATTTTTTACCTGGCTAAAAATTCATGACCGTGCTAGTATGCAATCATGTTACAATTTAATTCTCATTAAAAAATCTTCTTCATGTAAAAAAGCATGAAAATACTCTTATAAACAAATGAAATCATACATCAATGGCTATATTCTTTGGTACACTGAGGCCATATTGATTTTTATTGTGTATACATATTATCACAAATCTGTCAATTAAATGTAAGATAAGAAGTCACATGGAAAAATACTGTTTCTTTACTAAACTTCTAACTAATATTAAGTATTTTCCTATACTAAGTTACCACAAGGGCATTTTTATTGAAATGGACAACATGTCTTTTACAGACTAGAATCTATGAATGCAAAAAAATATCTACGACAGCATTAATTTTGGTTCGTTCTATATGATAGTGAAAAAAAAACTGGGCTATCACCGTTGAAAATGTTTGACAGTTGCGGTACATAATGTAAACAATGCTAGGTGGAAACTGAAGTTGAGGTGATGCGCATATGTTTCAGTTGTTTTAATTAGACCGATAATTACGGTAATATGTATGTCGCGGAAATAGCATACAAATCTCAAGCCGTCAAGGGATATACATGTATCATAAACCGAAAACAAAACCTAAAGTCATGTTATCTTGAATACAATAATGTAAGTTACGTGAAGTAAAACTTACTATAGCACTGCAAAAAATCTAACGGGCACCAGCCCGCACAGTCAAGAGGAATATATCGTGTACTGCACGAAATTAATTCGACCAAAACGGAACATAGCGAAAACAAGTGACATTTTGAAGTTCGACACTTAACGGTTATTTTTCTTATCGCTGATGGTTTGATTGATTAATATGATGCAGAACAAAAACAGCTTATTTCGACTAGAAACATACATATCATGAGTCGGATTTCTACTCATAAGTATGGAAATTGTTTACATTTTAGAACTTCGCGCACTGGACTGGTACAATAAAGTGGCAAAAAGTACGAAATAACGCAAAGCGTCCGTTATTGGATCGTGCGCAACTTAAAGACTAGTACAAATTGCGTGGCTCTCTCCTAGCATTGGATTAAATTATAAAACAAAATTAACGATCCAAACTTAAATTGCCAAACACCGACACAGTACAAAATTATATGTTTTGCATTCTAGGAAAATAGACTGGCAAATGTGTTTTAATGTCAAATATTCAATTTTTAATGTGGAATATCATTTGATATGTATAAAAACACATGTAAAATAGCTTTTTACCGATGTTGCACCAAGACTTGGGAAAACTTTGGGTTAGTTACTGTATTCAGCGAAATGGAAAGTGTCCAAAAATTCCCCCGGCGAAATAAACAGTAGATATATCTATAATACTTGATAATCGTACAAAAGAAAAAAAAATCAAAATACTGGGACTTGGGACTACAAGAAGTCAAGAACGCTTAAAACTAAATTTCTGGTTGGAGTAAGCCACGATAATGGGGGCACAGGGTGGAACATGTCATAGCGATAATATAACGATTCCCCCCTTTTTTAATTCGCCCCTTCACGACTGGCCCCCTTTTATAACGATTCGCCCCACATATTATAAAGCATTTATTATACAAAAAACAAGTTTTTAATACCATTGAAATTTAAAGAAAATAACATAAAACGTATTAAATCTGAATTATGAGAAGGGGTGTTTTACGTTTAAATGTCAATATTCATTTTATTCAATACACACATATTTAGTAAGAAATGCGTACCGTGTAACTACATATCCTACATAAAAAACAGATGTAAAATGTATGTTATAATAATGTAAGTATAATCACACAATTTCTTATTTCATTCTCTGTCTTTAATCGATGGTGTTAATAACTGACCTACGGTTTGCAGACTGTTTGTTCTTTATAGAAAATGAATATGTATATTGTATATAATAAAATCTAATTTATATATGGTGGAAGAAATGCAAGTGTCCTGATAAATTACATGTAAAATTTTGTAAACGAATTAAATAATATAATATTATATAGTAAATAATAATACAGACGCTATGAACTCTGGATGTTGGGTTCAGAAAATACAGCCAACACTTAATATCATAGGTTTGGAAACATTTTTGTAAATTTTGATTTGAACACCAATTATCTCCGTTTATTATTAACGTTATTATATGCAATTTTATGTAAAGTTTATTTGTCGCTTATAGTCATTTCATTAGAACTTACTGTGTTTCTTTTATACATTCATTAATTAGTTATGAGTGATGCAAAATTTCTATGAAATGTTTGATTTATAAGAAATCTGTAGTCAAATCGAAGCCGATAAAGGGTTACAGAGTTTATTGCGTTAAAACGCTATTTTTGCGCGTTTGGTTAGATAAAAATAACTAACTTACTAATAGTTGTTACGTTAATGTACCCCTACTTTTGACGTTATATGTAAATGAATTTAGTTTTTTTGATAGTTCATTAGATATCATGTGCATGAAAGGTTACTTGATATTTCAGGAATTTCTACCCATGAGTATGATCAGGCAGTTGCTGATTGTCGCAAGTTCGAATTTGTCTGTATGCGGTGCCGCCACAATACAACTGGCAAGAACAGTGACTTGCTTGAAGTTTCTATGAACAGCCGTTCTGTAGATGATCTGCTAGATGAGACCAGAAACTACAGTGAAATTGCGTCCACCATTATTGACGAGGTAGGGAAGGAGACTGGTGTTATCAACACTAGAATCTACAACGAGTCTTTGGTATCCACGGTGTCCACTTTGTTGGAAGAAGAAATGGACTTTGGTGTTTCTAGACCTGAGCGTAAGTTGGAGCCAGAGGAAATGGAAACATCCATTCAAGACACAACAATAACTGCCATTCTATCCTCAGCCCCGGTGACATATGAACTGATAGAAAGTGGTTCTGAGCGTGGCCATCCTAAATTGGTGTCGTCAGACGGTTACTCTTGTGTGTTTAAGAGAAAGTTACTATAAGGGTTAGTTTATTGGAGATGTAGCATTCGTGGGAAGACATGTTCATGCAAAACTATTATGAAGTAGTGAAGATGAAGAAAGGGATTTTTTCAATAATATTAGAATGTGCATATTATCAACATAATCATTATCAAAATGCATATTATTCAAATACTTGTTAATTCGTATCGATTTTAAAAAAATCTAAATACTCAATAATATGTATGGCCATCTAAGCCAGGATATGTACGCGTGAGTGTAAATTTAGTAGTACAGCATTATAATCATATTTTACAAATCTGCTTTGATGAACAGCTTAAATAAATGTTCGTTTAAATGCCATACTATTTCTGATTCTTCAGCTGAAGTCCGAGTCCGTGTCACAAGTGTTTGAATCGGCACACATCATAGTTAAAGATATATCAAAGAAACACCAAAATCCAGACCAACCAGATGCAGCACAACCAACTACATCATCCCTGCATCAGCTGTGTAGTAGAACAAGGAAGAACCTAAGACCAGCTGAGCCGAGAGATCTCAACCTTCATGTATAATTACACATTGTTTATATACAAAAATCTATCAATATAATACTGATACATACACATGTATTTTTCAAATGTTAAGTATTTTTGTAATTTCCTGTATAATTTCGATTAATAAACAATTACAAATGAACGCAAGCATGTTGATGGATAATTGAATCATCGACATGCATCGATTAACGGTTGGTTGTTCTGTTGAGTAATGTTTATTGACGGGTGTGAATATGACTGGTTAGATGAAGTCCGCTAGAATACTCATTTATTTACATTACGTTATGTAAATTTATAATAAAAGTATATCATAAAAGATATCCATTATATTATACTACTGTCGACGATTTGCCTTTTCCAGATTGATGAAGAGTATTTACAGCGATCTTTTGTAGGAAGACCGTGAGAGTGGGCGAAAGACAGCATATGATATTTTCCAAGGACACACAACTTGATCTTCTGCCGAGAGCCAAGACATGGTACATTGATGGAACATTTAATGTTGTGAAGGCGCCATTTACTCAGCTACTCTCCATCCATGCTTTCAACAAATCCGGGGAATGCACGAAACAAGTGTCATTATCGTTCATTCTAATGTCTGGGAAGAAGAAGAGAGACTACAAGAAGGTATAAAATTTACGATTTAAAATTATCCTACACAAGAAACGATTTAAAGATATTTTTGTCAAAAATGAAAATATTACAGTAAAGAACTACGAAGTGAGTAAAACAAAAATAGTTATTTTACGTCGCTGTATCATTTTCATGTTTCTATACAACTTACTATGTATATGTACATGAAACATTTGAATGTACTACAATGAACCTTTTTATTCCAAGTTTTCGAAGCCATACTTGAGATATTGTCAGTCACAAGGGTCACAACGTTCATCGTAGATTTCGAGGCGGCGATTTGGCAAGGTTTGAGAAATGTGTTCAACCAGCCAGACATTAAGGGGTGTGCTTTTCACTTCAGTCAGGCCCTCTACCGTAAGGTTGGTGACTTCGGGTTGAAGGTAATTAATCATTATTAGTTTATCAGAATATCTGAAATGTAAGAGTGTCGTATTTAATCACATATAAAATGTTATAAAAATGAATATAATTTAACGAATGAAAAGTATCATCTCATTACGCAGAAGTTATGTTTAGTATAAACAATACTCATGCAAATGACGCAAATTTCAGAGGTCATTTTGAGAACTATGAAGTGCATTAACGATACATTATAAGCGTATGTTGTTGCCTCTTTCACTAAATAATAATCAATGACAACCCTTTTTGATAAATTCACACTGATAGTTCATTTAATTAACTTTATTTTATAATGTACGTAAACATTTATACTATTGGAGGCAATAAAGATACAACAAAATTTGTCTTGTCATATTTTCACGGTATCTGTATATGTCGTTATTACAAACGATTCTGTTTTTGTTAAATTGTGTTTTATTTAAGCTCGACTAACACATTATTTTTAACTCAATATGATATATTGTATTTTACAATATCAATAAAATATTTTCGTAAAATACATAAATTGTATTTCACTGTCATTTATGTCTATGTCCGCATATAGTGCATGAAGAATCCACATATGATTTGATGTGATTTTATTATATAAATATATCACAATGTGCACACTTCTTTCTTTTCTCTTTAAATACGTTAAATATTACTAAATAAATGTCTTTGTACGTCTTTGTTATAAGAAAACTATCCTTGCGTGTCTTTGTCATATCTTATTCTGTCTTTGCATGTCTTTTGCAGTGTACAATAGGACCCCAAAAAATGACGATAATGGGTAAATACTGTTGTTATAGTATTAACATTTTTGAGAAATATTGAGCAGATGTGAAAAAAGTACAATATTGAGATAAAATACCTTAAACAATTATTTTCGAATATTTCATTTTACGCAATTTCACTAAATTCTCTCATGTATCTTATATTGATGCTTCTTTGGGATGATTCGCGTATGATACTTTGCGCTATTTAAAACCCTTTGGCGCGAGCAAAATATCAAAGTAATTCCGAATAGCTTAGATATGTTTAGACATGGCGGACACAATTGAAAGATTTGTTTAGTTTTACGAAACTGGTGCATACGTGCAGTGTATTGGCAAAATAATCACCAAACACTTATACAATTTAAAGCAAGTGATAGTTGAGCAAAATGGCGACATCTCAGGATTCTCTGTATTCTCTCGAACTTGTGGTGGAGAAAATTTATCTTCCCTATGTAACTTGCAGGTTTCCCGCTGTAGCATTCAGACTCCTCGATTTTCCAACAATTCTAATCAGTCATGTGGAGAAAGAACTTGCTGATAACATCAAGAAGAAAATAAATGCTGATCCATATTATCGTGTTCCAAACCAATTTGCTGATTTGCAAGACAAACATGGAAATTTTATGGTTAAGAAAGGAAAATCATGTCTTTTCAAGTTAACTTTAGACACACTTGCTATGCATCTTGCTAATACACCGATGTACATTATGGTTATTGATGAATTTCCAGAAGTACCCAAACTTCTCGGCAATAGTTCATTAGCTTTGAATGAAGTTGTTGATCTTATCAAAGCTGATGTTAAACAAAATGGACATACAGTTCCTTCTGTACATGGGGACAAGGGTCTGTTCAAAATATACAGTCTAATGGGAAAGGAAATAGGCTACATGGTTATGGGATTTAGATTGTTAAGTTTAGGACCTGGAATGATAGCACATCTACCCAGTTCAGCCTTAGCAAAGAGGGCATCAGAGAGAAAGAAGCAAGGCCAAGTGGTACAGCAGTCAGTGATTGATGAAATAATGGAGGTACGAGAGGAACAGATGGTTCAAGCTGTTTCTAAACCAGTCCATACATCATCAGCACATAGAGGGCCATCAAAATCAAAAGAAGAAACAAGTACAAGGGAAATGGGTTCAATGACCCAAGTAGAAAAATGTGATGCTCTGATGCAAACTCTTGATTTAGAAGATGAAAAAATTCATGTTGCAGTTTCTGCTAAGGAGGTAAAGAAACCCAGCAAAACTATTGAAACCCAAACTGAAAGAAGGCTAAGGGTGCCTCAAAAACCTGTGGTGAATTTGGAAATGAAGTCTGAAGACACTGATAGTGATGATGGAATTATACTAAACCCTAACATAAATTGTCCTCCACCTCTTTTTTATAACAGTAAAGCTGAACCTGAAGTTTGTATTAAGCGAGATGTGAATGCATATTTGGGGTACTCTGCTGTGTTTGATGATGAAACTTTGGAAGATTTATCTGGTGATGAACATATTGAACAGCAGAAATCTAGTGAACTATCATCTAAAAGTAAGAATAAGGATATGGAAATCCCATTGTCTGGAATAGTTCCAGAACAGCCTCGCTTGAATGATGCTAAAACTATTGTTATCAGTAATATAAAGGGTGCTGATAAACAATCAAACCAAGGTATGACCCCAGGACTCAATTTGCAAGCTCTAACATCAGAACCAGCATTTCCTTTACTGACTGCCTTGTTAACTGAACTATCCAAAATTCAGAATCCTCAGTTTGTTAATGAAGCTATGAAACAAGTCAATGAGGTTAAAAGTAGGACTGCTCAAGAGAAGAAAACCATTGCTGAACCTGCAACAGTGTTGAAGTCTAAATCTGAAGAAAATGTATTTGATATAACCCATTTAAATGAAAATGCATCCAAGGTATCAGTTATGAAAGGAGGTAAAAAGAAGACTAGTGCACAAACCAGTGAAAATGGTCCAAAGCACAAAGGATGGATAAGAAAGGCTCCTGAAGCTGGTGTTAAGAAAACAAAATTAGTTTTTGGTTTAACAAACACCCAGAGATTGAGATTAGCGAAGCAAAATCCTAACTGGTTGAAAACAGCTGAGCAGGAGGAGAAAGCATCAAAAGCCAACAAACAACAACAGAAACTGGCCAAAACCAGGGAACAAGATTTTGAAGGGGACACAGGTTTGTTGACTTCATATTTAGTTGCTTGACATTGTCCTGCTTCTGCATCAAAGTAATGGTTTAAAATGTCTGAATAAAAACTGTCAGTCTCCCAGCCCCAATTGACCTAAAAGGATTAGATAGGTAAACTTTTGTCTCATATCAAGATCTGTGGACTGTCTAATGTACATTTTTGGACTTATTAACCCTTTGCCTAATAATACAGTACTTCCCTGCATCTGAAGCAGACGACTTTGAAAGTGTTATAGCAAAAGAAGCCATTGCTTGTAATGAGTAATGGCTTCTTTTGCCACAATAATTTCCACTCTGTCAGAGAGAAATAAACCAATTTTCTTAAATAAATTGAAGTTTTGTACATTTACTTTGAATTTGGAAGAGTCCAAAATATGCTTATGAAGCGAAGGGTTAATTTTTATCATGGCATTTCATTGATTTCTACAGAAATTCATTTTGTGCTTTATAATTTGTATAAATAGTATGTAAATTGACATATTGGAAACCAGCATTCTGTCATGTATAGTGTGTCCTGTGTTTTACATAAGCACTCGGTTTCCATGACTTTTATACCGGTACATACGTTATTTTTTAATATAAACTAATCAAACAACGCAAATCTGTCAAAAAAATCTTCATGTCACTTCTGTGCATATAAGAAAAATGTGTGCATTGTTTGAAGGCCGGGTTTAGATTAAAAGATAACGTCTGTACGGGCATAAAAATAATGGAAATCAAGTGCTTATAAATGGTGATATGTATACGAAAAGCATTTTATTCAAATGAACGGATGATGCATTTCGTTTGATTATCTGACTTTTAATACATTTCCGTACTTGTTAGGATTTTGAATTGGATTTGTATTTAGTTGTTAGTATTATTTCAAATTGTCTTGTTGTTATTAATACAGGTAATTTGTCAGATACTTACACAGAAGTGCGTCGTCTTGCTGCTGTGGAATTGGCGAAGGCAACATTAGGTAAAAGCCAGTTAGTGACTGATGAATCAAAAACAAAACGTACAAAGAAATCAAGATCTCGTGATGGATCTCCAGCTAAGAAGGCAGTGCAAACGAGAACTAAATCTGCTAAAACTTCCCAGTTTAAGGTAAATTTTGTTGATTGATATACATATAATAAAAAAATTCAACCGGAGGTATACTAAAGAGGGGTTTACAAAAACTTCAGCTGTGGCAGAAACTGAAGATCATCCTCTTATATAAAAATTTTCTTAAAACTGATTAATGCTTTGACTTGTTTTTAAGATTGTCTGGATTTTTATCAAGATATACTATATACAGTTTGTATCTAATCTGCATGAACCTTTACAGTATGTGCCATATAAAACTACTGTGTCATAGGCATATGATATAGAGTCGAACTCCAGTCAGGTCTTAATTATATATGTATAAGTTAATACTGTATTGCTTTAAATGATTTGTATGACAATGCTTGAGGTGTGATAATTAACAACTTTGTTTTGTTTTTATACATATGTTGAAATGAACTACTTCAGGGTACTGTTAAAGTTCGTGAAGATACTGACTTTGACAGTGGTAGTCAAGGTGATGGTGCAGAGATAGATCAAGAATCACCAGAGACAGGTCTTCAGATTCAACTGGATTCAGCTGCTGACAGCGCACCTAGTTCTAGATTAGAAGTAATAAAACATACCAATTACTCACCTTTATTTAAGTGTCAAAAGTACTTCGTCTAGTGATATACATGGAGAGAATGCTTGTTGGCTGGTTGCAAGTAGAAGACAATGTATCAATATAAAATGTTTACAGACTGATATATTATCAAATCAGTATAATTGAGCTCTTCCTGAAGCTATGATACTTAATTGATAAATTTATTATGATAAACGATGATTTTATAAGATTAAACATCACATCAAATATAATAATTCACTAACTAATCTTTTCAGGTCCACATTCCTAGTGCCAGGGCTTATGAAAGTGATGAAAATGAGGATACCTTGGATGATAGCTTTGAAGACAGGCCAGAATCTGACAAGAAAACATCGAAATACAAGTTCCCTGGTTTTAATGAAGGTAAATAAAGATCAAGTATTTTCAGTGTGTTATTACATCAGTTTCAGTCTAGACAAGGTGGATTTTAAAAATGTTTTCTTGCATGTAAAAGGTTTTGATTTAGGTTGCTTATTAAACTTGTGTCTTGTTTTTAGAATTTTAGAAGTGCAGAAAAAATGTCACAGGAGATAGTTTGTTTAATGTTTTGTTAAAAGATTGGGAGAATTAAATTTTAGTGTTTCAAAATTTGATTGATTCAAATACGTTGCATCATTTGCTTGTCTCACAAAAAGAATGCGTTGTATTTTCTAGATCGTGAAGGATATATATATGGCTTGTATACGTAATCAATTCATACAGAGTCTGTAAGCTCTTACGTGCCATCAGAATCAGAAAACATCTTGTCTTTGATTGGTGATGGTAGCTACTCTGATGACTTTCATATGAGCAGTGAAAAGGAGGATGGTAGCAAAATCTCAGTACCAGACCTGCCTAAGCTTATATATAAAGCCTGTGTTTAATAATGTAGTATTATTGTGTTAACATGAGAATAAGAGTACCAATATTCAACCTTGAATATCTTGCTGAAGTAATTAGCATGTTTCAATAGTCCACTCCTGCATTAACAATGATATATTCCATGAACAAGTATCCCTGATTATCACTTTGGTGTACTGGTAACCTTTATGTTGTATGTACTTGTATGTACTTCGTGGCTTGTATACATATTTTATAAAACATTCTAACTTTCTGTATATATGACACATGTTCTCTGCGCATTATTTCAGATGATACCTTGCCAGACTCAATAGCTCATGAAGGACATCAGTCATTCAGTACAACGATTGATGATGATTCTCCTCTCGAGTCTACGAGAGTATCAAAACAGTTCCGCCCTAATCATCAGACTGGTGAATCATTGTTTAAATCAACGGAAGATTATGACACTAAACAATTTCAGTCCACTGATGAACCAGAGTTACAGAATCTAATGAGTGAGGCTGAGAAGACAGATACATTACCTACGCCACCTACAGATAGATCTGCCCGCTCTCAAAGTCCCGCCATGACTGCCACCAATACTGGTACCCGACTTTCAATGAAGTTTGAGGTATTAAACCCAAAAGCTTCACAACAGTCACCCCTTCCTGCAACACGAAGGTCCCAGCAGCTTCGTGTTGATAGCATGAATGCTCGGCCTACACCCACAGAGTCTCCAAGGACAAGGTCATCCATGAGCTCTAGACAACCTTCACCTCGTCCAAGAAAGCAGTTGAGAGATAGACGTATTGAATTCAAAAAAGAATCAATTCATACAGAGTCTGTAAGCTCTTACGTGCCATCAGAATCAGAAAACATCTTGTCTTTGATTAGTGATGGTAGCTACTCTGATGACTTTCATATGAGCAGTGAAAAGGAGGATAGTAGCAAAATCTCAGTACCAGACCTGCCTAAGCTTATACCATCAACTAAACTAGGATTTACTATTAGTTAAATGGTATTCAGCATTTATTAAAATTCTGTGATAAGTGCTTAGATGTATTTATAGACTTTACTATGTTAGCATTTAAAAGCCAGATGCTGCAGTTGATAGCTTGTAAAATTTCATTGAAATCATATATATTTAAGATTCATTAGTCTTCGTTGGACACTTTTGTTACCTCAGGTTGACTTCAAGTAATTCATTTTCATGCAGTCAGATTATTGAATTTGACAGCAATTCCATGTCTAGGTTTACAGAATGGTACCTCTGTGCTAGATCTTACACACTGTTATGAATTTAGAATTTGAGTACTGTTATTTTGGAACTGGAGTTGGTATTGAAGCCTATTTTGAATATCATTTTAATGAGATTGAAGATAGTAAAAATATTTTCTGATGACAATTTACAATGTAAAAACAAAATCTATGTAAATCTGCCATATTTCTGTGATAACCCATACGATACTTTTTACATAAGTTTGTTGTTTTAATTGTGTGGTTGTTGGTATACTGTGATAGCTGTTTTTTGTGACTAACCTAAAATATTTTGTGAGAAAATTGAGGTAATACTTTTAATCACTTCAAGTTCAATATTCTCAAAATGAGATAATTCTTTTATGCATTGAAAATCTCTTAATATTGGTACCCTATCATCTAATTCAATTAACAGGGTATCCATGCTGTTCTTTTGCAAATAATTCAGTACAGTTCACAATATGAAATAGTTATGTGTTTTGGTCATGTCTTTTGAAGGTGTGAACTGAAAATTAATTTGCATTCTTAATTGCCGTTGTTGGCAAAGATTGTGCTCACATAACATGTTGAGCTAACTTGAAACTGTGGTGTATTGTTCAGTACTCTTGCATTTTTATAAGTTTAAGAGTAATAATGATTAAATTATATTTGTATTTGTAGTACTGTAGTGGATGAATTTTTATAGAATACCAATATCTATGCAATAAAATGGTTTATAAGTATTTTTTGTTGTTTAGCAGAGGGCTTTCCTATTGCAGCACACTAGCTGTACAACCTGTCAGTGGTTATGTAAAAGTTGTCAAGTTCCCTTTTAATATCTTGATTTTCAGTTGTCATTAGCATATAAATCTTTATATAATCAATATAACTAGTGATTTGCCATTCAACTATGTGGTAAGCTTGAACAGAACTGCACCTAGGCTCTTGATTGAGTTTATTTATCTCAAATAGTGTTACAAAATTTTATAAACACTTCATTTTCAGTACTCAGCATGACACATTGTGATGGATATACCTTCTGTTTGTTTATTTTGGGTTTATATACTGGCCATCTTAAGAAAGTAACAAGTAAGTGATGTTGGTATAAAATAGACAAAGAGATGAATTTAATTCTGGAAATAGCTGAAACATTTCATGATATGGTTTATTGTTATCCATTATTGACCATAAAATTCCTAAAATACCATTAAAATTTCAACGTCAGTATATTAGGCCAAAACAGATTTTTTATGATGGTTACTTTCTTATGATGGCCAGTATACATTGCATGTATTTAATATGTATGGTATATAGTTTACATAACCAGCACTGCTGGCATGCCAATCAGTTCCAACTTGTTCCTTCTCGTTCAATTAAAACTTGAATGTGCAATCAATAATCAATGATGGAAGGCAAAAATGTTGCGTACTAGTTCTTCCATCAACAGATGGCCCAAAGTCTAGTCTCATAATTAATACATCGGTCAAATAAATATTAACAACTTTCACCAGGCAAATATTTACTGCTGAACAACTTCCAAGAGACTGCAAAGCACAAATTATCTCTCCTTATATCAAAGTAAATTTTGAACTTGTAGAAAATACTCTGTTTATAACCAAGACACTAAAAAAACATTTTTGATTAAGAATACAACTCATAATACTTTTCAAACCAATTTTAATAAACAGATTCATATTAGATACATGTACATATAATCACAAAGTTAATAATAAAAAGTGAACAATGTTTCAGAAATAGCAAACAAGTTCAGTGTTTCAGTCTCCTCTATAAACTGTCTCCAAGTAACAACAATAATGATTTTCCTTTCAAAAACCAACCTCAACTTTGATGAAGAAAAGGTATTTTTTTATAAAAAATATCTAAAATTTCATGAACAAAATAAAAACTAAGAAAATTCAATTTTTTGCCAACCTAATAGCAAATACTTTACTGATTATTAAGGCTCCTAAATATGACAATTCCCAATTGAAAAGCTAAATCAAGTTGACAGATTAAATTTGAAATGAAGCAGTTTGCAACAATCAGTTATAGTCTTGACATGAAATAATTTTATAGCAATATTTACCCAAGTTGAGGGTGGTTAACAACTTAAGATACTTACAAATGGCATGCAGTAAGTGAATCTCCAGTATCCAGCCCCTAGGTAGGTGTTATAAGGGCTGCCCATCACAATTCATCTGACAAAATAACAAAATTCTCACTAATAACAGCATCACACAGAACCACATATATATATATATACAGCATTTTACCATTCAAATTATCCTTCAAATGTTAACAATCACTATTACAAGATTCTTTGTTTACCACACAGACAAATACAAATCAAAAAATAGATTCAGAAAATGAAATACAAAAAATTAAGCCAAATAACAATGAACATGGGTCATACATCTTACATACTTTCGATAGTGTCAATGAAAAATTGCCTACCATTTTTTGAACCAATAATTTATCTTATTGTTCTAATAACTCAATGTTTCAAAAATTAAAATCATACGAAGATTTGAAGTAAACAAGGAATAATGTACATTATTACTTATTTAAGTTATTAGTGTAAGAAGAAATTTCCATTGTCTTTTCAGAGGGACAGTTTGCTAGGAATAAAAATTACCAGTATGTTTCAGCAAATAACTTAAGATTTTGTTACAGACCAAAAGTATGCAAAATGAATGGGGTTATAAGATACATGTATGCCAAGTGAAAAATCACGGAATCTGGCAAAAAAAACATGAAACAAAGAAAAAGGCTGGCAATACATGGTCAACTTGAGACAAAAAGTATAATATCTGAGGCCATAAGCCCCTATATAATAACAATTAACAGAATAAAATGTCTTTCATTCAACTGGTATGCATACACAACATTAATTTTATGATATCAATGAATATTCCCAGCATGTAACAAATGCACAATTCATGAAGAAAAAACATAATATACAAAGTCACAAAAGTTATTACCATTTAGCTTTGATTAAGCTAGATTGAAAACTAAACCCATCGCTTCTCAAAATACTAATCATCGCTTCTCAGCAATTACCCTGAAAGAGAAAACAGAGGAAACATTGAGATTAAATATGTAAAATGTAAATTTACCCCTCCCATCCCACTTTCGCGAAAGCATAATTTTTTCAAGCCGAAAAGATGACTTATTATTAAATTGAATTCCCTTTTTATACTTCAAAGAAAAAGAAATTAAGCAATTCATTTCTTTTCATGATATCCCATAAATTGAACACTCCTGATTAATTTCAATCACCATTACTGTTTTAAAGAGTACAGACAACTAACTGAGCATCTCTTATTTAAAAATGATAAATTCTTCAAGAAATCTTAATCTTTAAACTCTTACTTCTGAAAACCCCAGGTTAATATGTACAAATTTTAGCTAATTCATTAACTTTGTAACACGAGCAAAAATAATTAAATTACTGGTTCAGGATTGCATGTAGTTATTTCATGTATGTATTGTTTTAGCTAAATGAGCAAAATATTTTTATTGCTAGTATAGCTGGCAATGCTGAAAAAGAATGAATGTTAACTAAAGTGGAGTTATCTCTAACAATTTATTAGCCAAAATGCATCAGGGCTCAGGCTGAAAGAAAATGCATTATGAGTCCAAATAAACCCTTTTTGAACAGTGAAAGAGTGTTTATCCAGGAAATTGACTTTTCAATGAATATCACACCCCAACTTAAAAATATGTTATTAAGAATGCTGTGCCAAGATGCCTAATTCAACAGACCATAACTCCATCTCAGTTACAAGAAAATAACAAGTAAAAACTGACACAGACCATTTTAACTGGTCATACTTCACCGTAAAATCAGCAACGATTTCTTGTTATATTATTTGATTGAACAGCCTTCAAAGGCATTTCAGCTTCTGAATTTGCTGCAAATGTAAAACATAACTTGTTCAGCAAAAATACTTACACACAACAAAAAATAAACAGTATTGATAAAAGTATTTACAAAAGTTCTGTGAAAATGAACATTCTAATAGCAAAAGAGATAGTTCAACCAATGCACATCTATATACAGTTTATCATGTCAACAAGTCACTAATATACATCTATAACAGGTCAATGATACTGATACTTGTCCAGTTATTATAAAGATTCAATTTCTTTCATGATTATTGACCATTCAAAATCTACAAATTGTAATAATATAATATGCAATTATGAACATGCTACCAATGTTACCCTATCAAAACCCTAATTTATCATCTATCAGTCAGGTATTTCACACAAGCAATTCTCTGAGTAAAATGTATTGACAACTCTTTATCCATACACTGATGCACACACTATCAATTTTTATAATAGGTATGATCACCTTCCTCATTCCAAGCTTCCACGGCACTTCCTGAACACTGGGAGCAAAATTCAAGTGAAACATGATTATTAGCAACATGCAAGCACACGCCCGACTCAACCGACTTGGTCATGGGAGACAAATCTTCACCATCAATTTTTTTCTTTTTGATTCTAGGGGAGGTTCGAACATAAATTCCATTAGCAGTGTTTTCTTGATTTTCATCAAATTTTTTCCTTTTATTAGAACACTTTAGAGATGATGTGACTGATATTCCAGGAGTTTTCTTAATATTATGTAAAAGAGCAGAAATAGTAGACTCGTTTGCAATCACATTTCTTAGATACTGGACCTCATTCTCCAAAGACTTAACATGACTAGCCTGGGCCATTAACTTTGACTCAAGTTCAATTTTCTCATTTTTGAGAACATTAACAGAATTTTCCAATCCTTCGACATACTTTTTTTTTCTTGCACGCACTTCTCTGGCAAGGATAGCATTCTTGCTAAAACATTTTGTCCTTTTAGAAATAGAAGGGAGTGCCTCATTATCAGAATTTGCATCAGATTCAGAATGTGACTTATTAACACCATTATGAATCTTTATACTTGAAATTGAATTGGATTCATCAGTGCCAACTGAATTTCCTCTGCAGTATTTATGGGGGTCAGAGCGCCTGGCATCGATACGAGGAATTTTTACAACCAATTTACGATTATTGGACAGTAAAGGTGGCTTCTTTCGAACTTTCAGTTCATCAGTTTTATTGGCTTCTGAGGTCACTCTAGGCAAATCTTTTGCAAACAATGTTATAACATTATTATCAGACGAATCAGTCATATTTAACCCATTAATACTTGAATCTGACACCTGTATCTTTGATGCAATTAAAACCTCGCCATCACCTACCACGTCAATGTTATCTTCATCTTCACGAACAACTGGTTTCCTCTTACTAGTCCTAGTCATACTTCCTCCATCCAGGTAATGAAACAACAAGTCGTCCGAGTCACTTCCCGACCAGTTATTAACGTCAACGGGTTTATCGTCCAGCAATGAAGTAAATAAATATTGCGTGACATCCAAATCGCCACTATCGCTCTTTAGGTCCATACTGCGCTCGTTTAATTCGGCCAGTTCGGTTGACCAGGGCTCACTGTTCAAAAATGTATGAAACGAAGGTTCAATCATTTTTCCAAGTTATGCATGCGGTTTACAAATAACAAATAGGGTCTAATTTAGAGTAATATGACCACAATATGATCCGCGAAATGTCACGCCGAATCAATTGTTAATAAGCAAGATAGTCCTTCATTTTCTTACCATCAAATATCCTTTGTCCATCAATACCAAAATGGCGCATTCAACTACGAAATCCAACGTTATGTGGTTCCGGGTTTCAAGGTACTTTGGACGTATGAAGCTGGAAACCAGTCACTTTTTTCTCGGAATATCTCTGATTTTATTAAGATTGGTTAAATTTGCTGATTTACCGTACCAATATTGCACGGAAATGGTAATGAAATTATTAAAACATGACGCAGACACAACTTTATGCGCATACATTTTTATTGTTGGTTATTTTGTGCTGTAGTTCATGAGCTAAGAAACCGTACAAACAATTATCTTGATTTAATTGTCTCCTCGACCAGGGATCAAAACCTGCAAAAACTAAATAGACCTCTAAAAATTTTTGGAGCACAACACTCTTCAGGTTGGTTGAGTGACAAGGACTATTATATATTTGGTTTCACCAACAAATATCAGTACATGTATTAAGAAATTTGAAAAGAGGGTACAAACATTTAATTTCTCTTTAAACCAGAGGGGACACCACGGTTGAGTAGTAAAGGTCTTTGACTAGACACCATTAGTTTAAATCCTACCCGAGACCAAATTTCATGTAAGAGGAAGTTGTCCATCAAGTTTAAGGAAGGTCAATGTTTCTACCCAGGTGTATTTCTGGAGGGTCTTCCTCCCAAAGTAAAGCTGGAAAAGTTGCCTATCTACTCGGACTAATGGTGTGACATTATGCTGTAGAAAAACTAGAATCACCACTGAAAGTGATAAAACACCCACACAGAGCCCTTTTTTTAAAGCTTAATAACTCTATGAAAATAAAACTGAATATTTTTTTTACAACATGCACAAGAAGATGTCATGCTAATTATGTTGGTAAAGTTTACTGAAATCCATCAAGTCGTTTGGGAGAACTGCAAATATAAAAGGGGCATAACTCTGTGAAAATAAATTTGAACAATTGTTTTAACAATATGTGACAGCAGACCAAATTCATAATGTCTTGTTAAGTTTTATAAAAATCCAACAAGCTGTTTAAAGTAATAAGAGCACACAAGATTTGTCTACAGACGTACAGACAGATAGATGGTACTTATGAGAGCTACAATATTCCCATTGATTTCCCGTTTGATATTTTTAACCCTACAAGAGAGATTTTCTAACCCCACAAGTAAAAATTAACCCCACAATAGCAGTTTATATGGATAGAAACTCATAATGTCAATTTGTATGCTTACCCTAAAACTCTACAGACAGACAAATGGACTGACAAACAGAAGGATGGACAACCTGAAACAAATATACCCCCTTATGACTTTATTATGAAGGGAAGAAAATAAGTGAAAGAAAATATGAACAAACTATCAACATACAAACAAATAAAGAAGTGTAACAACAAAATGAAGAAAACACAACAAGGTGATATTTATGAAAATATTTATTATCAGTCCAACAGTGATTATAATTGTACTTCTATACATACTTAATATAAATGATCATTTAATTGGAAAAAATAGTTTTCAAATTAAGACCTTAACATAAACCAGCGTCTTACAGTTAAAGCTATGAAAATTTAACAGTAAATGGACATGAAAAACAATCAAATACATGTATACACCAGTACCATCTATTCATAGTTAAAGTATTACTAACAATAAGTCATGGCATCTTCAGAACAGGATCGTGTAATACAAGGTCTTTGATTAGACTGTAATAATTCACTCAAAATAAACCCAAAGAATTTTAAAATCAGGTAGCAATGAAGGACTGAAGTATAAATTGGGTAAAGATAATTAAACTAAGCTAATTCAACTACAGTATGATTCTTTTTATACTTCAAAGATTACAGTAAAGTCTTAAAATGATGCAGTTAATTATGATGCCCAAACTTGCAAGATGCAGCTAATGAATTGAACCATGATGATATTCAAGTGCACCAAATGCCAAGAAAAACTTAGCACTTAAATAAATGCAATTAATATAAGAATGCTCAGCAAGAAAATATCTATACATGATTAATGGCAATATTAACAGCTAAAACAAATATTTATTATCAATACTTACATACTTACAACATATAATTTATCTTCAAATTAACAATCTAATAACAGTACAGTTCATGTTAAACAAATTTAACAAACATAAACATGAATATTTTATTTCACTATTTCAAGTCTGAGAAAAAGTAAACTTAATACAAACAAAATTCTGATGATATGATTAAAAAATATAAGGTATAACAAATTTACAGGCTCATTCCAAAACTTTAACTATCACAAAAAGTACAAAGATAATATTTTCGTAAGACTGAATATTAACAAACTATACACTGTGATAAATTTACATTTAAACCTTAGACACAGGCCTCCTGTTTTCACACAACACCTGTTCATATCAAACAACTTACAGTAAAACCTGTGAACAAAGGCCACCCTTGGGAAAGACAAAATGTAGCCTTTATTGACAGTAAGCCTTTATTCGGAGGTCAGTTTGTTCTAAATAATCAGTGACGTTTTTTCAGAGAATGGCATTTATTCACTGGTCTTTATTCGGAGAAGGTCGCAAACACAGGTTTGACTGTGTATCAAAGAACACCTGTTCTCACAGACCATCAGACACAGGAGATTATTTTCAGGTAAAATGTTACTATTATTTAATGTCTTGGCTATTATCATATTAAATAATGACTAGTACATGGATCTGTCAAAGATGGCTATTATAGACAGATTTGGTGGTACAACAAAAGTTATCCAGTAATCAAACTCTTGGCTAAAAATTAACTTTTGAGTAACAGCTGCAGTACAGTGCAAATACGTTAATAATTAACTAAACACCCTGTGCATGCAAACAATAACTCCACTATGCATAAATAAATGCACAGTAAACAATGTTCAAATGGTCTTTTAACCCTTTGCCTCATAATACCGCATTTCCCTGCATCTGATGCAGACAACTTTTGGAAACATAGTGGCAAAAGAAGCAATTGCTCATAACAAGCAACAGCTTCTTTTGCCACAATTTTTTCCATGCAGTGAGAGAGAAATAACCCAATTTTCTTAAATAAATTCATGTTTTATGTATTTGCTTTGAATTTGAAAGAGTCAGAAAAAGAGTTAAGCACTAGCTCAAACTATATGTGGGCTATTGAAATAAATTACATTTAGTGTAACTACACAACTTTGAGAGAGTTCACCAGCCCAAACAGAAATTTAATAGCCCCAAACTTTGGCCTGTGGGTATGACTGAATAAAACAAAATTATTCACTGCGTATGTTTCATTGGCATAAATCTTATGAGAAACGTTTACAGTAATAAAATGTATTCACATTGAAACAAAAGATACAAATATTTCAGAGAAGAAATTGAAATTGTCATTGGATGTTTTTACATACAGCAAACCTGTGCTAACTGCCACCTGTAAATAAAGGTCGCTTTTGAAGAGCAGTTATTTTGTACGCATATACTTATCAGTAAAACTGACCAAGCAAACCTGGGTACAAAGGCAATGTTTCTTCTCTCCTTTAGTGGCGTCTTTTCGCAGGTTTGACAGTATTTTCATCAATTGTAAATTCTCAACACCATGAATTGATACACACACCAAGCACGCACGCACATGTATATTCATTACCATTTCGATTAAAAGTCACCTATATACAGTTTTTGGTCAATGCTTTGTTATTGTCTATTGTATTATCTAGACATTATAGTTTGTATGTGTGATAATTTTTAGCTTTCAGAGAATTAGGAAATAAAAATTAGGACAACTTCTTGAGCTAGATTGAGTATATAGCGCACAAAAACAAACAGCTTTTAAGGATGGCCTAATTTGGTACATGTGTATGAGACAGAACATCATATAAATATTATACTTCAATTAATTAATTCAGATTTTCATTCTTAGACATTGTATTATTCAAGACTAATAAACCAAAACTTCAAATGTCAATTAGTGAGAAGAAAATTAGACTAAATACTAGGACTTCCTTTGTTTAAAAAATCACAACATAATCTGACACCAAAAATCACTTGTTTAAGATTACAGAAACAAAAATACCATGTTTATATATTGCAACATTTTGTTAAAACTTTGATATCTATCTTAAACAACATTTGATTGATGTGACAGTATTGGCCAGCCATGTTCTGAGTGATATTGTGCACATCCTCATTCAAAAACAAAATACAAAAATAAACTTCATGTGACCAGCACAATAATACAATCAAACAAACACTTATGAAACAGCAGTATTTTATTCCTAATGGAATGTGAGATTTCTCTAAACAAGAGAATGGCCAAAAAATGCAATGCTCATTCACTATTAATAAAAATAAGCCTTATTTTGATTCAATCTAAATCACTAACAATGAAAGCCGTTAGTGCATTAAATGTCAATTAGACACATACATTTTGGGAATCTAAGCAAAATGCAAAATATTTGCACTTTGGACGTTGCAGAAAATGATAATTAAGCTAAAACAATAGCTTCATGTTTCTTCACAAAAGACAAGCTGATAAATTAAAGAATTTCACCTTGCTATTGATTATATGACACATTTTTCATCATAGAACACATACTGTGATAGGGAGCATATTTGTACTATTTGGGGAAATCACAGGGATTGGCACACACTGAGTATTTTTGACTGACAAGACTATAGTCAACAAATTAGTAGCAAACATCCATGGTAGAATTCATGCTGTTTGCAATTAAGTAAGAAGTGTGTATATAAAAATGTTTCAAAAAATACTAATGTATATAAATAATTAATTCAAGAAAAAAACATGAATGAATCACAAAAGATAAAGCATTTTGCTGTTATACTTGCAATTATTTGTTTTACAAAATGGCAGAACAAGCAAAATGCTAATTTTTTCATTTCATTCTTATCAATTTATACACATGTAATCAAATAAGTGAATTGAACAACTAAGTAATCATGATTGGGATAAAGTATTACAAGTGTGAAATAAAAAAAATGTGCTTTTAAAACCAAGAATGGAAAACACAGATTGCAAACGTCTGGAATCTAAAGTAAACTTATTACATAAGCATTATATCATATCAATAAATTCAAATAATTCTTTTATAAACATTTTCAGGTACTTAATAATGGATCATAGAATATATAAAAGTTGGTTTAGTATTGAGCAAAGAAATTTCATTAACCATCATATAACAATGATTCAAATAAAAATGACTAGAAAAAAGACATTAAGGACCAAGTTTGACTGCCTTTATGTAATACAGGGAGCAGTTAAAAACAAAGTTTTAAAACATTGACAAGATAGAAATATTGTCACACATAATTCTTGAAGATTCAATTATTTACAATCTTCAGATAAAATATTTCTTTTCGTTCAGCTGTACGTGGCAAAAACAATAAATAGATAAGGTAGTGATACAGTGATTACATTCAATACAGATTTTTGGTTAACAATCAACTTATATCAGGCAATACTATCAGAGACTATTCAAAAACAACTATTGAATCTATAACATCATACTACACGAGTAAAAGCGAACACAAGGGAACTTTAACATAATGTTAAAGTCAATCAATCACCATGATAGGCATTAATCATATATTTTAAAAAGTAGACATTAACTTTAAATAAGTTGTTACATGTGACTTAAGTTTCATAAAACTTGACACTAAAAAACTAGACATTCAACTTGACGTTGCACAACTCATCATGATAAATGATTTCACGCAACATACATATACAATCAAATCATAACAGGCAATTTAACATAAAAATATATCTGGACATATCATTGACATGACTATATACAGAATAACATAATTATAACCTTGCAATATTAAAATGATCTGACTTCAAATAAGTTGACATTTAACAACTTGATATCATAGAACTACACACAATATAACTAGACACAAACATGACCAGCAATTGTTCCCATGAAATGGAATGTGATATGATCACTAAGACCTAAAAATGGTTTGTTTCCGGTAACCCGACCAACCCAATATTTTACCTGTGGACTCATAAGTTTTTATGGCATCCAAATCTTAGTGCTATATAGTAATTTTCAAAAACAGTGTTGCCTATATATGTAAAAAAAAAAACGTAACAGAAAAAAACCTACCTACCGATCCATATTTTTTGGGCATGTAACCAGAAACAAACCTTCCTTTTGTTTAGGCCTAATTGGACAGATGCTTAAACGTACATTCTTATTTTGAAGGTAAATTTGTCCCATTTAAACCTGATCTATGTTTGTGACCTTAATGTCTTTTCTTCCTGATAAGAAATCTAAAAGTCATCATAAGTTCAATATGAAGAGTTTAAAAATTGTGTCTTAATTGAATGACAATTAACCTAACCAGTTTTCCCCAATTCTGTACAAACCTTGTTCTCCACAAGTAACTGCCAACTTCTCCACATGAGTCACTGGAGTCAGTGGTGGAGGATGAATGGCCTTAACTCAATGATTCACTAGTAGGCTAAGATGGACATGATTGGTCCTTAAATCATTTCATGTCTCTTAAAATGATGCCAAAAATGTACAAGATAATAACAGTAACAATGGACCCTTTTTTCATGCATAGTATGCATAATTATACAGACTTTATTTATAAAAACAACAGAGGCATTGTCCAATATTAATGGCGAGCCTCTTGTAAGTGTACTAATAAATCTAAAAGGTGATGGGGACAATGAACAATTAGATGGATAAGTCACAGCCTTTTCTCCTTTTATCAAAAATTCAACACCAAACAAATAGAGTCATTTTTGCCAACTATCTCAGACCAAATATCAGTCAACCAGTCAATTATCATTCCCAGAGCAACATTTATTATAACACTCAAGATGCATAAGCGCTACTTATTAATTAATTAATTATTTATTAATATCTTCAGAATTCTGAATTAGTCTTGGGTTAGTGCCAAACAATTGAAGAAATGGTGGTCTTAAATGAATTTCGCTACATCATACACAAAAAAAATGCAATTAATTTTTATCTGGTCAACTTGAATAACAAGCAGCAAAAATATTTTAAAACTCAACCAGAAAAAATGATCATCATTGTTTCAAATTACACCATTAAGTATTTCTCACAACCTCAGTAACTTTAAGATATTTATCACACAAACTTGTTTCAATGACAAAACATTAAAAACATTTCAGCAATCAGATTAAAAGATACATGAAACATTCTGAAGCAAAACATAACAGTTTCAAATAAAAAAGATGTTGAAAAACTTTTGTGACAACACTAGACATGTGATAATAAATCAGTTTTCTAGAAACTGCATAAACTATCTATCAAACGTTTTGCAAACATTATCATTAAAACACTATAAAACAATAACTCCCTTTGTTACTATTTATAAAAATTGTACACAGACATGTATATTGCTGCCTAGTTATTGATTTATATTTGGAAACTTGCTTACTGAATAACTATTTAAAAGTTATAACTAAGTTGTTAAGGAGTACATATGCTTTTAGTGCATATTGTATGAATCGACTGCAATAAATCCCATTTTGGCAACATCAGTTCTTCAGTGCATAAAACATTACAGCTGAAAATATCATCCATTCAAAACTGACAATGAGTCAGACCTGAGTAATGACTTTTATTCGTTCCATGATGGTTATTTCCTACAAACAACAGCTGATAAATGTAGATAGTTCGCCACAAAAACACGGAATATTCTATTGAAATTATCTGTGACATCGTAGTCGATTGCGTTTGCATTATCAGCCATGTTGTGCCAGACGGACGGAAATGGCGATGATATTAGATGTAACACGGGAATATCTGAAAAAAAAGAGTTACAGATAACATGATCACTGAACACCCAGGAGAAATATGCTTGAACAAAAATCATTTTATAACAACCCAAAAAATGCATTCCTAGTCACTGGCAGACAATTGCATGAAAATCTATGATTTTTATGCGTAACAGACTATCTTACCAATTGAGGATGATTTAATTACCTACAGACAGTTTAACATTTTATTAATTTAGTTCCAATTCACCATGAATACATCTTGAAAATTAATGAAAAATAAAATTGAGAACACTATTACAAAAAAATGCATTTAATCAACACAAAATTAGTACATTAGTTTGATTTCATAGTGTATCTATTCAATTGAAATGTTATAATTCAAAATAATATACAATCAGCACTTTTCTAATACACATTTATATTTTATTTTGACAAATTTAGATAAACAGAATATACCAATGTCAAATTTTCTACAATTTCTACAATTTTCTGCAAATTTCAACTCAACAACAACTTAACTTAATTAAGTCTAAAATGTATAGTGAGTAAAAATCAGAATACTCCGAAGAGTTTCATTTCCATGCAGGAGTGCAATACATCCACTTCTAAACAAGAGAGATATCAACCAATAACTGCTTTAAGTCAGGAATCTCTGAGGATGATCCACTTAGATGAAAAATCCTAAGCTAGAAAATCTCCCAATATTCATAATGATTGTTCAGTTCATTTGAAGAAGGACAGGCTGTAACGATCTCAGTGTGAAACTTCCCAGTAATACTTAAGGCTATCAAAAATGCTACATCGCACCAGACAGCTGACAGTTGGAATAAATTGCCCAACTATTAGCTGAATAAAAATATCACAAATTGAATAATTCTGCCATAAACTGATTCTAAATGAATTCTGTAACCAAGCAATGAGCTATATGGCAGATGTTTTGTCTTCCAGTGCAAATAAAACCAATATAAATATCCCCATAAAATATTGCACTCACTCCTGATGCCAATTATTGAGATATTTTCACTGTTATAGCATATTTGTGATATTTCTCTGAAGATTTCTATAACACTTTACAACTACTGGTTAAAATAACTGTAGCTTGTTAAAGGCAAAAAAAAATAAGTTTTGTTTACAGTTACCTGGCTGACTCTAAAGTTTCTGACAGCAAAATCCAAAATCCAAAAATCTTTGGAATGAATCATACTTCCAAGATATGAAAGGTATGTTTACTTAAGTTTTTTTGACCTACCTACCCTAATAGTTTTGGTCAAGCAAGTAAAACCATTACTACATGTACTTTTTTCTAGCCTAACATACACCATGAAAACAATGCATTCTCATTGAAATGTTTTACGTTTTTTAGCATGTCATCTATATGAAAGAGAAAAAGAACTTTGGCATTGTTAGAACCAACAACCACAAGGGTGAAAGACAGGAATCTCATTCACTATACCAGGATTTCTTTAAGGATGTGAAAACAAGCCCTGATGATGCTTCGTACAATGCGTCAATAAATGAGATCACTTGAGACAATGTGAGAGTAAAATAATCAATAGTTATGCGAAAGAACTTTTTTGCATACAGTACCTGATCTCTCATGCAAGAATGGTTTATGGTCATCTTCAATACCTCCCCATGGTCTGGCACTAGAGAATAACACTTTATTTTGACTTCCCTTTGGGTTTAACAATCCGGCCTTTTTCAGTGATCTTTCTGCAAAATCCAATTTAGTATTTAAATAAACCAAAATAATTTCATTTTCATGCAATTAAAATCTACGTCAATCTCCAATACATGTATTTTTTTTG
Source organism: Lutraria rhynchaena (assembly GCA_008271625.1). Classification (NCBI taxonomy): domain Eukaryota; kingdom Metazoa; phylum Mollusca; class Bivalvia; order Venerida; family Mactridae; genus Lutraria; species Lutraria rhynchaena. Next base: position 3,502,656 of record VIBL01000018.1, on the reverse strand, counting down.
GTAAATAATTGACAAATTGTGATTTGTTAAATAATTGACAAATTGTGATTTGTTAAACAATTGACAAATTGTGATTTGTTAAATAATTGACAAATTGTGATTTGTTAAATAATTGACAAATTGTGATTTGTTAAATAATTGACAAATTGTAAGTCGCAATACAGAAGATAACTCTAATCTGAAAACTCAAAAAACTGAAAATCAATCTAACAAAAAAAATCTCTGGTCCTAATATACTCAAACAACATTATCGGAACTATAAAATGTCAATCTTATCTGCTTCAAGTCTCCACATGACAGAATTATTTTTGTTAGGGGATGAAACTACAATAAACAGAGGAACATTACAGCGTGAAATGTCTTGTATACTAGAAATATTAATTTCCCATAACATTATAAGTAAAGGTTTTCTTAGCATTTACAAGGTCATCAAATAAAGAATGAGAATTTGCTAATAGCTCCTCGAAACTCCTTTGGGTTTAACACCAGAACTGAAATTATCTAACTTTGGAACATTCTCCAAGCTCAAATCTAAATTTGAATTTTAGATATATATCAATTAGATAAATACCAGTACTATTATTCTATAATATGCTTTTTTATGCTCACAGAAGTTCTGTTAGGGTAATACAATGATTATTATATTAAAATTCACTTGAGAACATTAAAAGGCAAAGCATGATATTTTAATTTTATAAACTTAGACCCAGATTTCTGCTATTAGAGAAATGTAAATTGTTTGTCCCTAGGTGTATGAAGATATCACCAAATTCTTCCAATTTACAGGATTACCCTCATAATGAACATTCTTATAACTTCATTAAAAGTACTCTGATTCACATGAATGTTTTCGTTTTTTCTCAATAATACATTGCAATGGCATTTATAGGACAGTTGCCACAAACAGTGTTAATAGAATACAGTGAAGCTCTGGCTCATAACTCATTCTTTCTCGGTACAATCCATAATCCCCAATTTGAAAATCAAGTATTTTATTGCCTTTTAAACAGCAGAACATGTTCTTCTGTAAAGGTTTGTGTAATCAAATGAGTCATTTGCAAACATCTAAGATATAGAGTAAAACTCTTCCAATACTGACAGTAATGGTTCTGGTGAAAACGGTCATTAATAGCAGGGTGTTTTTACCAGTAGAGTTCAGCCAGAGACAAGTGGAATGTATACATGTACCATACATGTATGTGTAGGTTTTAATGCATGAGTCAGTGCTTTCAAAAACTGTTCTGAATACAGGGGTGTCCATAAGGTGAAATTTTACTGTACTTGATAAGACATTCAACCTAATTCCAAAAAATAAGAATTTTATTTCCCAATATAAACTCATACACCTGTAATAAAGATAATGACTTACTTCAGGAAAAATATTTTGCTAGAAACTTATTTATGGTCAAATTAAAATTGGATGAGAATACTGAAAATCCATCCATCCAACTAATTTCATTTCTATAGAACAAATACCACACAAACATACAGACAAACAACTGTCACTGATTGATGTAATTTGTATATATTTGGCACAAGCATATCAGTTTCAGTCAGATGTCTGCAAGCACCAGACAAAAGGATCAAACTAAGATGTCAAACACCAAATATAAATACCAATTTATTCAATTAAATCTTCATTCAAAGATTGGTAACCAAACATTTTGCATTAAATATCCTTTACAATGTTATCAGACAGACATTTGACTATTATTGATTGATTCACACTCCTATCAACCAATAGAGACAAGCCCATGATTTAAACAAAATACATCCTCAAAACCAGAAACTAGGACACAGTTGTCATATTGACACAAATTAGATGAAAGAGATAATTCAATGTGACACAAAGTCAGGCTCAAATTGGTTGAAAAGTTACAAGAAAGAACTCAATTTGACCAGTAGTACTTTTCCTATGACTTTTAAAATCTTACATTGAATTCCAAACAGTGCTTAGTGAGAAACAACACAAGACAAGAATGAGGGAAAAACAGATGGAAGGAGAGAGACAGAAACAGGAAGAGGCAACATATTGTTGCCTTATATCCAAGACTACAGAAATACACCATGAAAAAAAATTGCCATACCAATTTTTTGCAACCATTGAAATTGTGAATCCGTCCTGAGAAAAAAATTCTTGAACACCACATCTGAACTTCCAATTAGATCAAGTAGAACAAACAGACTCTGGAAATACAAAAACATATTGGCATAAAAGACTAAATCAATATTTACCAACTGCTAAATTTGTTACATAAAACCAGTCTAATTCATTAATTCACCAGTGTAATATTAATCTGTATTTTCTGATCTAACTTCTGACATTTAGTTTAAGAGATTGATTGAACATGTGTGGGAAACTTTATCCTATTGTATTTCCATTATTGCTGCCTAGAAAAAAGACCATCAACATTTGTAAACTGGATAATCATCAATTGCGCAATTTTTTACATTATATCATATTGTGACCTTTAATAGATGTTTGCCAAGTCATCAAGCCCATAGACAAGTTATGACATGGATTAATTCAGCAATAATTAGTAATGTCCTTATCAAAAGAATACATGTAAAGTATGATAACCACCACCCACACTATGAATGAATGTCTGTAACAAAGCCAACACTAAAAATCTCCATAATCAGAGTAACACAGAAAATCATAACCAAAAGTCACAATCAATAATCATTCGTTCCCTCCCCCACGTAATATGGCAATAAAAAATTGTATTTCTTTGTCATAACGGTAAGTACAATTTCTTAAGTACTGATTCATTTCCCAGCACAGACGAGTGTTTTCATTTGTATTTTCTTCGTATTGACAAGAAATGTAAGAAATACCATGCATTTGAAAATTGTTGAATGGGTTCTTTTAGACATGAAACAATGTACAAATATATACTCATTTTAAAGTCACCCAGTAAAAGAATGTCCCATATTAAATGGATCAATTTATAAAACAACAATTAATACAAGAAGCATTATAAATTATACAATCATAAAGTAGTGAACATTGGTAAAAGCTACAAAATAAATGCCACCAAATATAGCGAACACTAATTTTTAATTTTCATGTTTTGCTCTCTTTGTATCCATTTTTTTTTACACAAAATATACCAGTATGAATCACGCATACTGAGATTGATTGTAATATTGACCAATTCATTAGTGTAAGTCCAAACCACATGCCAAAGGTTTGAATAATAAATGATACAATTAATCTTAGAAGAGCTTGCTCTTGATACAAGTATTAAATGTTGATACACGTAACCTCCTACTTTGTAGTAACCTCATATTGCCTGGTTTTAACCCATTGTGAAAAGGTTGAAACTGGTTTGTCTTTGACAACATGTATCTTGGGATACAGACAAATCCACAGAAAAATGAAACTTGAGAAAAATGAGATGAGAATACAGGCAAATTAAGAAAAGAATCTAGCAATCCTGAATATGTTATTTTTATCACATCAATCTAACGCCGGAAAAATTTGTAGTAAGATACTGATTTTGAACCCTACTAACAATATTGTTAATCTTCTTGGTTCCTGGGAAGTAGGGATCTTCAGTTTCACGTAACAGTCTCGCTAGATGCCGGGAACCATACAAGGAATCAGTAGCAGTCCATTCTTTGTATGCTTCCTCACCATCAAAGAACATCATCTGCACTGTAACATCGTCAGACAATGGCTGTAAATTCAAGGAAAAAGCAATAAATTCAACATGGAAGTAGTCATAACTAAACTATAACAAATGATCTTACTAATTAACAGTGGTAATATAAACACGAATCAGGAATTTCCATCTTAAGGATGAAATCAGACTTTTGAAGATTCTGAAATCACAGAAACAAGGTGTTACATTTGTTTGGATTAAACTGAAACTCCTCTAAGCATTTATACATCTTTATTAAGAGATTTTAAGAAATTTAACTTGCATCAAAAACAAGCTTATACGTCATCCATCCATTTAAAAGATCAACAATAATTTTCTCTCCTAGACATGAATTGTGTTCACATTTTTTCTTTAAGTGAGAAACCTTACATGTAGAAGCAACTTGCATCCAGACATCAGTTAACAGATCTTGTAAGTAATTTTCACTCAAAGAAACATCAATTCTCAACAATTATTCCCCTAGGATTGATTTAACAATTTTAAGACATTCATGTTCAATAACTTAACAGCTTAAGTATGAGGAATAAGCTAATTTGTGATGTGTTGTAAACTTGGGAATAAAAGCTGAAAGATAACGCAGTAACGATGACATCATAAAGAAAAACCCAAAGGATCTTGAGAAAAAATAACAGAACATTTTGTCTACATCAAAGTCAAGGTAATGCTGAATCACTTATCTATTGTTCAGTGATTACCACATCAGGGATTTTTTCCACATTTTGCTAAAGCTACCAATACAGACTTAATTGGGGAAAAAATGTGTCATTTCGCACTGAAATCGGGAAATTTTACCACTATTACGAATTCATGTGATTGTTTATTGAATTAATCCACAAATAAGTGACAAATCAGTCATTTAACAGCATTTGAAGATAACTTCCTCATTTATTAAAGGTTGCTGAAATGTGTAACAGAAATCGTTGCATTTGATTTGTTGTCTTTACTGAGAACTACATAGTATTTTGTCAAGTAAAATCACGCAGGGAGTACTTGAACATTTCAGTCAAAACTATGTCTTATATTTTGGGAATTTTTCTTGAAATTGAGAAAAATGGTAACTACTTCTTATTGGGAATGGGTCCATTTACCAGTTCCTATTCATTAAGGCAATAATTCCCTGCAGAGGGCCATTTGGTCAAATGTTATTATTAAGTTCCAGTAAAAGGTACATATATATATATACTAGAAATATACGTAATAAATCATTTGAAATAAAGACACACAAACATTGTTCACTGAACTCACAATAATTCGATTTTCTCGTCTACGGCGAAGGGAACAGTCTAATTTTTTGGCAATATCCATCAAGATTGCACATGGTACCGCAGAATCCGTGGCAGCAATGAATTCATTTCCTCTTCGGTCAGTGATGTTCTTTGAATCATAATGACATGACAAGACAAGCTTATTTTTCACTTCTGGTTCATACGTAAAGATTAGATTGTTGAACTGTTTCTGACCATAAGGTGTATTGTCCATAAACTTGTCCTCTTCCATGTGCCAGTTGAGGTTGTGGAAGTGGTCCTTGATATACTAAAATAATATCAATAAATGCATTTTAAAACAATTGCTAAATTTAAAACAACAAATCTGATTCCACACAACAGTCCAAAAATATTAATCTCTGATTCAGTATTCAGAAAAAAGTCTGAAATTCAAAAATATAAATTGAGACTGGTCTACAATTTTGAAAAAATAATTTGGAATAAGCACACCAACAGTCTGTCCATGCGAACAAATCTTCAACAATTTACAAATCTGACAAAACTTCTGCTCTTAATATGTAACCAACATAGTTCAACCCACACAAACTGTTGACTGGTTGCTTATTAAAACCCAAATGAAAACAATTCTATTCATACAAATAATCAAAAATCATCCTATGATCATGACAGCCAAAATGACCTACACATCAGTTGATGTTTTTTCAAATTAAAGCCAAAAAATGCTATGTAAAACTGGTAATCAATACAGTCACCATATACACCAATGGGCTGCATGCCAATTTTGTCTCATACAAAAAAATCTTTCTCTGTCACAGTCAAAATATGTTCACTGACATATAATTTTTTATGAGAATCAACCAATTATAAGTATCAATTACCAAACAGCATAATAGAATGTTTTTCATTACATTGTCCAATGCCTCACATTCATCAAACTAAATAAACTATAGACTATCAAACAAAGGAGCAGAACATAATCAAGTGCACAAAAAACCCCAGCCAGAAAACAGGGAAAATCAAATTAAAATGTTTAATTATCTAAAAGACCTTAATAAGGATGTCAACATGTAAAATGAATTCAAATAATCATTTTCAAGATGCAGGTAATCTGAAGAAGTCACTCACATTAAATTCATAATCTATGTTTACAAATTTTTAATCATACTATAATGGCTAAAATTATTTAATTATAGCCCTGACATAAAGATATTTTTCGGTTAATTACGAATTCCAAGATGCCTTAATTTTTAGTTCAAATTCATAGAAAAGCTTCATCAATAAAATTCCATCACGCTTAAATAACATTCCAATTTAACAGAAGGATATTTTTGGCAAAGGCATCTGACACATAAAATGGATAGTATGTCTTGTAATTAATGACCTGAGGAACCAAAATATGCAAAATCAAAACTTCAGAAAATTACATTAAACGCTTTTCCAATAAAGTGAGGTATCAAATGGATTTAAAAATACTTTTAATTTAAGCTTGTGTAGAACAGAGTTGTAGATAAAATGCAAAATTTGACAAGTTCTTGCAATCTTACATGTACACTATAACCAGCATTCAGTACCACAATAATCTGTCTTAATCCACATTCTTCACAAAGCTTTGATGACATAAGATCTGATTTTAAAAAAATAATGAGTTCAAACAAACATATTCAAAGAGTCTTCCTGGAGATTTCATGGGAGAAAGTTAAACATATTCAACTATATGGAAATCTTAACCTCGGTGCCACGGAAACAATAAAAACAAGAAAGAACTAGACCTGGGAAAAACTGGAAGATCCGGACAATTCCAGAAAACTTTTTAAACAAGCGATTTCAGGATAAGATCAGCTACTATCTTCATAAACATCTTCATTATCAGACTTTAATTAGCAAAAATAGAAAGAAAAGTCGCCCTCCCTTTATATAGGCTGGGGCATAGCTTAAACTTAATGCAGGCGCACTAATAAGGAATACATTACTTTTCTTTAATTCAATTTTCAAATTCAAATGACTTTCAAAACATTTTTAGATGCAGTGCTGTTTTGGCAATTCTTTTAACATGGCAATAAAGAATATTAAAGCAGAAAAGGTCAGGAATTCAATTATAACACATGGAAGTAAATTTCCTGTTATAAGAGAAAGTCAACATGTATGGAACTGCTAAGGAATAAGATTTTTTACAATTTGTTAAGATGTACGAAAAATGTCAAATTTATATGAACGGCCTCCTATAAGGATTTCTTTAAGTTCTGATTTCAACAAATTATTAGTGATGAAAAATAATAAAAATCAAATCATTTGTATGTGACAGCAAAGGTGATCAGAGAAGGACGTCAATGCTTCTAAATAAGGCTGATTCATTCTTTTATTATCAAAGATCTTTTACAAATTTGATTTGGAGACCCCCACTTTTCACAGACCGAACACTTTGGGGAAACTAATAGTGTTCAGTACCACAATAATCAGAAACTTAAAGGCTTCAGATTTAACACACAAAAAGTCCACAAGAAAACAACAACGCTAATTATCACTTTCAATGAAAAATTCACTACCAAACTTGGCTGGGTTATTTTCTGCTGTTTGGTAAAAGTCATAATCTGAAGAAACATTAAATTCAATCAGAATTAAAACACTTAAAGAGCTAACCAACAGTAGCAGAAATATGATAATTATGAAAACAAAATGCCCTTACTTACTTCTTCATTATCATGAAATTCAAAGAAGGTTCTTTCAAGAACATAAATATATAAAAGAATTCAAGAATAGCTTTTTATAAGGAAAAATTTATAATGACATAATACTGGCACACCTTGAATTTTGAACTGAACAAGAGCCTAACACATCCAGACACTAAGATAAAGTAATGAGGGAACAAACAGGCAATTTACAAGGACAGTAATCACATACTGTCTGTTTTCATTAAAGCAGCAATAAGCAAAACTTCGGAAGAGCACTTGAAGAACGAAGATTTCACAGCATGTCCAATAAATGCACTGAAAAGAAGGCAGAATTTCACAAAAATAATTATTTTCAACCATGAACAAGAAACTTCCCGTAGGGAAATGGAAAACATAATATTAAAAGTTGACATTTGAAAGCTGATAACCATTTCTGGCATTGTACAGAGATGTCGAGACTTTTAATTTGATTTCCATATTAGGCCTCAATGTAAACCTAGACCAAACAGATAAGAGCAACAGAAAGCTATAGAACAGACACTTAAATTAAGTGCTTAGTACTTGCGGAGATTGAACAAATTTTGATAAATTGGAAAATGCCATTTCTAAATCCTGTTGGAAAATGTCAAACTGGGCCAAGACAAATGGCCTAGGATTAGTGAACAACAAAGAGAGAAATGGCAAAAAGTTGAGACAAAAATGGAGGCAAAGAAATGATACAAAAACTAATCAGAGATTGGGATTGCTCAGACATGAAACAAGAAAAATTCTCCTGACACACGATATAACAGCATTTTCCCACAATAACAACAATAGCATAAAATGTGTCCCTTGACTCTCTTCACAAATGCTATATAACAAAACAACAGACATCAGATTGCTGTCGGGTGTCAATAAACACATTGTATCACAGCTGAAGAAAAAATGCTTCATTGTTTTTTGTCATAATGGATATCAAGTGGTTAAAGGCATTGAATAAAAAAGGGCCACAATTCTCCATGGGATATAGAAACAAATGTCATTCAGACAAGAGGGCTATGATATTCAAGATCACCCATCAGATTTTCACAGTTACAAATTGAACTTTCGCTGTATTTGTGAAAATAGAATAAAGAATATAAACAAAAAATTTTATTTTTACAAAAGTATATAAATGATAAAATTATCAAGGGATGGATGAAAATTTGTCAAAATGACTGAATTTCTGGTAAAAATCATGGTCAAGAACAGACTAGATATATTTGGCAAACAGTGGAAGGAAAACGGCTAAAAGGGTCATGAACATGATACATCTAAATAATATAGACAAAAACTTTTATCTAAACTGAATACTGCATGTAAATGTTTAAATAGCTCGAGGTCATAATGCACTATGTGCTCTTCACAATTTTATTGAACAAAGTATTTTATAAAGGTTTAGTACAAATATCCCCCAAGTACCATAAATCTGGTGAGCGCATGGCGTATTAAGATGGCACTTTAAAAGCTATTTATAGAATCCTTATTATAAACCAAAGAAGCCAAATAAAAATAAAATTAGGAAATGATCTCAGAAATATCAGAGTTGAATCATCGCAACAATGACAAAATGTTTCTATGGAAACCTCACAAAAACAGTATGTCCTTAATTGAGTTATAAAAATAATTCTGAAAAAAAACAGCATGAGTCTAGAATTAAACGCAGCAATTTCTAGCAAATGTAATATTCTCAGTAATAAGTTGGCTTCCCAACAAAAGCAATGATATCATAACAAGCATGCCAGGACTTTTTACTTGTGGAGAAATTCAGCTGAAGTGAATTCCACGAATTGGTCAAGCAGATATAATGCAATTTGAACAAGCATTTGTTATCAGTTCATGCCACATTTATTTTATTGATGAACTTTCGGTAATTCAACACTATGATATAACATGATTATACCTGTCAACAATTGGAGTGACGGCAGTGTTTAAGAAATGCGTCAGACTGCTTGACATTTGACAGGCTGAAGTCAATGACTTGTACATGTAGTTCAATTCAGTATTTTTCTAACAGAAACTTAAATAAAAATATAAATAATAAATAAAGTTCTGGATTGGATAGATGACTCTACTTGGTCACCTACATGACTGAAATTCTTTTTGAATGAACAGAATGTTAAGAACCAATTTAAAATGATCAAGTTGGGAAACATAAAACTTAAATACTAGGATTTACTTAAGTTATGAGTCTTAGAGAAGAAAAAAGATGTAATAATGATAAACACATCTTAATCTTGTATTTTGTATAATGTTATCTTTGCTTAACACTGATTTTATGCTATGAAATATCACAGTGCCTCCTTTTATAAAATCAGACACTATAAATAAACAAAATACCAATGACCTCTTAATACTAGCATTCAATGTTTTGTACACTCAATTCTTACTAAATATTACAACAAACAATATACATAATGTATACCAGCAGATTTATAATTCAAGACTTTTAGTCAGATGGCCATTCACCAAGAAATTGAATCGTTTAATGCCACCTCATAGAAAGTAATTTATTTATTGCTTTTCAAAAATAAATCCACCACATCTCTGTATTTATTTATATGCAATCATTTTAGGACAAATTAAACAACCAACTAATTAGTGTGATCAAGACCTTGTATGAATTATTTTGTAATAAACTATTGAATGAGACAGCATGCTGTTCAAGAATAATCATGACATCATTTATTGCCAACAAATTAAATAAACTACAATAATTATTGCTCAGTTTAATTCCCCTATGGAGAAATAGCAATTAAATCTGTGAGTATATTATTGCACAAATATTGATGGCAGTATTTCAAGCACTCTCCAGCATGATACGAATTAGAATAAACAAGTGGATCAATCTAAAGATCAATTATCTCCCACGCTGTTGCTATTCCATTATTTTAGTAGATACTAATGATCAATTTACCACTAAACTTGAAATTGACAATCAAGTGATTTCCTGACCATAAACATATTTGGATAAATCTGTTTTCCTTTACATAAAATTTCATACACAGGTTAACGCTACTGGTATGAACATCTTTTACAGATACAATAGAATGTTGTAAGCCCTTCTATCACAAATCTTATCTTTAAAGCCACAATATGATAAATTCAGAGAGTTTCAGACATGAAATACTTTGTAACAAATGTTATTAAATAAACAGAAAATAAAGCTACAACTTAAGTGACACAATAACTGTTGTTGTAATGACAAACAATGGCATACTCACTATTCTAGGAAGCGACATCAGTAAAATGATTTACAATTACTGAAATCTTAAGACATTGCAATAAAAGTATAGAAACCTGCTGATTTAAAATGAAACAGAAATGACAAACTTAACACGAAGAGTTATTAAATTAAAAGGGATTGCCATTAATAGTAAAAAAAATACAATCATAATCAACCAAGATTCCAGCACTAATGTATTTTAATAAGATTTATCAGCCAGAAATGACAAAATTATGTATGGGGACGAGACAAAAAAAACCACACAAATAAGTCTTGTATTATAAAGGATTCATACTTGAATTCTCCTAGGAATAAACAAATTATCTGAATGTAAGTCCATCCCATTTACCACACCTAGAAATCGAGCAAATATTCCTAAAGCTAACACTGAACAAATCAGGGATGGATATGAACATAATAATTAGACAGAGTTGACATTTGACAAGCATAACAGAATAATGAATATAAGAATACAAAGTTGTGAAGAACATAAGATAGTAGTCAATTCAGAATATCACATGATCATTGCAAGCAAAAGAACTTGGTAGAAAAAGACTGAAGTCAATGGGAAAAAAACAGAATTCAGAGTAAAGCAAAGATAAGAGCAAATTATCAGAATAGCATGTAACAGAGCAAACAACAAATCATGAAGACCTTTAAGAAGAGAAATTTAGCAAAGGGCCTCTGAGGTAGAGCAGATATGGTCTCTAACTTGTAATAGCTCTGACTGGCCCCTTTCCGCTGCAAGTTTGAATCCCACCTCAGACCAAATTTCACATGTGAGGCAGCTGTCAAGCTTGCTTACATAAGGTCGGTGGTTCTACAAGGTATAAGCCTTCTTCCACTGTTAAAGCTGGTATAAGCCTTCTTCCACTGTTAAAGCTGGAAGTCGCCAAATGACCCTGGCCATTGGTGCGCTGTTAAACTCCGGTGGGAAAAAAAAGATTGAGAATTTAGAGAAGTCAAAACTAAATAGAGCAAATATTAAAATTTATCAAAACTTAAAAGAGCAGTAGTATAATAAACCTTTCCATTAATACTTGTTGACTTTTTGAGAAATATTTTGATAAACAATTGGGGTTTAGGGGCTTTTTTTCTTAAATTTGGGGAAAATACACAGTATTTTTTTAAAAAAAAGGGAAGAAAAAACTTGATGTAAACTGAATTTTAGGGGAAAACTGCATGACTTTAAGGATATTTCCTGAGGGAAGATGCCTACAAATGACTCCTGCTATCATTAGAGGGACTAAAAAATCAGTCAAGTGTCCATTGTCTGCATGGAGCTTAAGATATTGTTATGAAGGAGTTTCCAATAATACGGCATTATTAAGTACCAGTAAATCTTCTATTTATGAAATCCAATTTGATTAAATCGCAATAGCAGCAAATTGAATATAAACATCAAATGCCACAATAGTCATCAACAAACATATTCTCATGGTTATTATCATGACATTTACTGATGGGTTGAGCAGCAGGATGATTTCATCATCTCCATCCTTAATTGTCAATATTGCCAATCCTGAATTGCTAACAAAATAGCAACATTTATTTCTGTATGATATCAAATCTCATTAAAGGTAACATCAACAAATAATTTGTTTGCTGTGTCCCGTATGTCCTAACAAAAACTTCAGTAAAAATACTGTTTTTCAGATCAGCATATGGGTCCAGAAAAGTATTACTGACTTTTGTTTCTGTCCATCTTTTTTCCAAAGGTATTCTGCCTCTTGAAAAAGATTAATAGATCAATAAAATAACACAATGTCTTAAAGGTTTGTGTTACAATTAAACTAATGTATTGACATCTCTCTTTCTCTCACAAATGATTCAAGTGCATATATATATACAAATATATATATATATTAATATATACATTAATTATATCTATAATTATGCTCAAAGGCCAAGTTTCAAACAATACCAGCAAAAAAAGGACTACCAAAACAAACTAGCAGTAAACATCATTTTTTTCAAACCTGGCCTAACAAGATTCTATGGAAGCATGAAATGTTATAAATCATTCTACATTTGATTATCTTTTCTTCGTCTGTGACAAAATGAATAATTCAAGCATTTATATGAAGTCTTAAAGGGGAATTGAATGCTCATTTCTATGACAATTGATACTGCTGTGAGGATGTAAGAGAGAGATCAGGGAGAAAATGTCAATTGGAATGTTCAGAAACATGGGAATGTCATCGTGTTTTTTTTTACCAAGATCACCTAATTGAATAAAAGTCATTAAATGATGTTGAAGTATGAAGTGCAACACTTTGATAGCTGATGAGACAGTTCTACTACAAATGTTAAAGGTAAAAGACTATCAATAAGACACACACTACATGTCCCGACCAAATATTTCCATATGAGATGTATTACTTCATTATATAGTAATTAGGACAAATACAATTTTTCTAAGGAAATTGACAGTAAAATAACAGTAAATTTAAGTTACTGACCATGAAAACTACCAGTACAATATTTTAGATGGTAAGTACTAAAGCATATATCATAAACAAGTTTTAGAAATGCAGATGTCATTTGTGTTTTTACTCCTGTCCAAATTAAAGATAATATCTTCCTCAGTAGGGTAGTTTTATACAAACAAACTATGATTTTTCACCCGAGAGTACACGGGATTCCCATCTCCAACATTTCAGGGGTTCCTTGGGATTTTAGGGTGTCCCACACAAAAAATGCCAAGGGCAAACTCCGAGTCAGAAGGGGTCCCGAGGATCAGGTCGTCACTCTCAATGTGAGTCCCTCGGCTGAATACCACGTCAGGGACGCAAGAAACCTGCATCAGGGAAATCCCTGATAAAACCATACAATAGAAACAATCATGTTGCCTTAGGGGTCCACATAACAAGAAACTACACAAGTAATATTTCATAACTGACAATATTCCCATACCATTGCTGGGTTGTCACAACTGATAAAAAAAGTCTCTAGCAACTCAAGAGTTACAGTCATTTTCCATCAAGGCCTTTTTTACTCTACAAGTGTAACTGATAAGTTGTTTCTCTTTAATTGAACTGCACATTGTTGACGAGTATATGGTGGATATTTGATATCTTGATTGACTATTATTGTAACCTACTTCATGAAATTATGTCTGTCTAACTTGAACAAATATTACACATAGCTTAAGCTTCAGTCTGGAGAAGGGGGAAGTTTTTAATAGCAAGTACATAATACAACTTCCTAACACTAAAATAAAAACAGCTGTAGAAATGGGACAAATCTCTTACCAGTAGTCACAATTTTTGGAGGCAGCACCAAATGCTGACCGGTTTGTGCTTTGAGATTTGTCTACACTTTATTCATTCATATATTTTATCAACATGTCTCCTTTTCTTTCTTTTTGACGAATTTCGAAGTTAGCCAAAGCAATTTCTACAATGTAACTACCGAAATCCGTACCCTCTGAAATCTGGAAACTTCTAAAATCTGTACAATTTTCTAGGCCCCTAAATTTAATGTTCTGTTTTCTTTTTAAATCAAACTTTTGAATTCTTGAACTTCTGAATTCTGAATGCTGAACGCATTTTTCACAAAATTTGGTTTATATCAATACATTTTACCTCCAAATCCGAACACTGCAAAATGTGTGATCAATTACTTGACACCAGATTGTAAGCCCCGCGGCAGATTTCATTGTCTATCGATAGTTTACCAATTAGCGGAGTCCATTTTTTTGATGCATATTATAATCACAATGTGTCATACAGTCAATATGTAGATATTAAGATAATTACATAGATGGATAGTGGTAAATTTATGAGGTGATGATCAGTTGATGATTGCAATCTTAGGATTAAGTTTGAATTGCAGTGTTTGAATTAAATATCCTTGGAGAATAAAGCGTAATTACGGTGTCATTTAAAAGAGCAAATATAGACATCATACAAATGTTTTCAAACATGTACTACGAAAATGTGTTTGCCCATATATGTTAAAATTTATCTGTTACAGTGTTCATGTGATAATAGTCTTTGAATAATATCTATTAAATTATAAAATGTCTTTTTTGTTTTTCCATCATGTCTCAGAGTAACTACTAATGTATGGCACAAAGAATAATGACTCATTATACTTCCACAAAAAACCACTGAAGTTTAACTCTTCATTTTGGTCCAGGTTACACCAAACCTCTAAATTCCAGAAACTCCCAAAATCTGAACTTTTTGGCCAGTCCCAAGGGTGTTTGGACTTCAGAAGTTACCCTGTATTTACTTCCATTTTAGGGAGTTATTTCAAGTCCCTTGATTCAGTTCGGGGACACCTTTACTTAATAATCTTTCTTTTTTTAAAACTCACATTCTAAACATCAGACATATAGATCTATAGATGGGGGTCATTCTATAGTAAGAGGAGATTTTTATTTACTGTTGGTCCATATTCTCGTAATTTCCGAGTGATTATCACACAGTTGTGGATAGTACGAAGCACAATCTACACGAACAATTATGTGATGATTACCTTGATATAAACACACACTAAATCTACCATGTATTGAGCTAACCATTGTCACTTTGGGAAATCAATCAGGGAAAGTCAACCAGACACTAATCAAGACTAATGAAGGAAATTTGTGCAGAGAAAGAGTGAAGAGACATGGCACCCTACTATTTGTAGGAACAATAGTACCAGAGCATACAAATACAACACTAAATGTTCACTTGAACAACTCTAGAAAATCAGTCAATTAATTTGTAATAATCCATCAAAAATATGATTATCTTATTATGAGTCTTACTATGCCCAATGTGTTAATATCTTTTACTATACATACTAGAAGAATGCTTCTCTTTCCTGCAATCTCAGCAATTGTATTTGCTATAATTTGCAAATGATTTTTACACACAGTAATATTGAACAATAATGGGATTTAACACACTCAATATGGGATTTTGCATTAACAATAAATAGTATTACATTTATTATACAGTTGTTTATTCCATCATTGTACCACAAGAGACAATAGTGATTGATCATCATAGTACATAATTGAGAAATTGTTACAACAGTAAGGACAATAATTTCCTTAATTGAGGGCAGCATGCAATTTTAACTTAACTGTATGGTATACTTAAAGGATAAAAGTATGTTTAACAATAATTTATACCAACAACCAAATTCCGTCCTTTATTTCTGTTAAAACATGTAAATTGATAAAATTGCAAGATTTTGTATACAAATTTAGACTAAATCAAAACAAAGATTAAACCCTCATGTCATATGAGGGGACACAGTGATACAGGTAACATTTTAATGAAGCATAATGCATCAATGGAGCCTATTGGAAAATAAAATATTTTTACAACAGAATTTTCTCAAGACAAAAATATAAACATGAGCTTGTGAAACAATATTATCTAAGGAAACAGTCTGAAAACAAAAATGATAATTTTTTGAGAGTTTGACTCCGAACTAATGTTACTGATTCTCAACATACTATATATATAAATTTGCACTGGATTATTCATTTTCATTTTCAAAGAGAATCATTAGTCACCTTAGCCTGGTTTGACGATTTAAAGAATCAAAGATACTCACCTGTTGGACTTTTTTATGACTGTCCGTATCAGGCATACGTGGTACAAGCAATGGTTTCACTAAAGCCTTGAATTCTTCATTTCTATAATCTTCATTACTAGAAATATCAGCTGCCAAAACACGCAACTCTTTCGTGCTACTGAATTTCATTCGTTGATTAAGCTGTAATATAATTTAATACTTCATGTTGGAATTGCATAGTTGATTACTGTTTTATAAGTAATTACAACATTCTTATTTTTAACTGACACATGATTTTTATGGTTACCATGAAAATATTACAGGCAATCAAACATAAGACGGTGGATTGTCTTTTGAATCACATATGTTCCCAAATTATTACATTCCCTAGAATCACAGCTTATTACATTAATACAGATTTCGTAATAAATCATCAGCTAGTAAAATAGGACGAAGCAAATAAATTCTGGATAAGAAAATAATGAATTTGCTCACAAACGGCAACATGGATAGCACTTAGGAAAGGCTTCAGACAGGAGATATTGTAATGCTATACAAAATGTATGTTATTAAGAATATAACACCAAAATCAATATGTCAAAGTGATTAGTCGCAATCCATTCAATAAGACAGTAGCAATACAATTCAGTCTTAATTAAACAACATTCTATGCTAAAGTCATATTTTAGTAAACAGAAGACATCCATATGAGAATATCAGGTTGAAACCTTAGAATGTTCTGGGAATTAAAATGTAACAATATCTCTAATCCTAATTTTAAAAAAAAATTCATTTAAATACAGATTGCCACATAACTTAGCAAATTGCTCATTCTTACATTATATTCACAAATAAAAGGGTCGTAAAATGGATTCTCTGTAATTAATGATAAGTTTTGTAAATGAAAAAAAATAAAGACAATTCTACAAAAGGTCAAACACAAATAAACTCCTAAGCCAGAATGTAAGCATAAAATGCATAACCTTCCAAGCTTTAAAGATGAATGAAGTGTATTACATGAGTAAAGCTGTAGGCAAAGCATGTATATGGAATACCCTCCATTATACACATATGAAAACTGAAGGCTTTCAGTAATATAATAATAATTAAATCAAGTAACTTTTTGATTATACACACAACGATATGACTTATTCCACCATAAAATGGCCAACTCCACATAAAAAACTGTAAGAATGGTAATCCAAACATAGTTAACACAGTTGTCAGTTAGTTAACTCTGACAAAATGACAAATGATGGACAATGAATGACAACATTACTGATTCACATATACAAAGTTTATGTAACAATGACACATTGTTGATGGTATACACCAGTATTCTAATAGACCATGAACACATGAAACATACAAATCCTTAAGTGTTTAACTCCACATTATTAAAGTATGGTTCAAATACATGCATTACAGGGGAGGGAGTGTAACAAATTAGGCATCAGACTCTCCAACCAGAGAAGTTCAAAATTTCCTTTAGTCACAATCACATCTTATAAAGCATGCATTGCTTTCAACTCAAAAGTGATTCAAATGTATGAATCATAAGCAATACTAGTCACAATCACATCTTATAAAGCATGCATTGCTTTCAACTCAAAAGTGATTCAAATGTATGAATCATAAGCAATACTTTCATACCAAACAAGAGCAACAATCACACATTGCTATGTATTATTATCTGTCATGTACTAACATTGAAAATGTAGGTTCAATGTATACAGAACATATATGTACATGTGACATCAGTCAGATAAAATATGGGGTTAAAATTACATAGGTAACTTCAAAAGTTTTTCTAGGCTGATTGAATCGTGAATCATTGATAAGAAATAAAATAGCAATTTCAATTACATATACCAGTACCTGGCACAAACAGCATAATTCACAATTAATAAACATCCCTTGATTTAGCAATTCTTCAATTTCTGTGATGAATAATTTATTTGAAAATGGTGCCAAAATGAAACCAAGTTCAAACACCACGTATTCTAAAACTCAAAAATGAATGCAGGATATCTTTGACACAGCATGACTGGATTTTGGTTGGAATGCAGGATATCTTTGACAAAATATGGCTTGATTTTTTTTAATGCAGGATATCTTTGACACAGTATGGCTGGATTTATTTTGGAATGCAGGATATCTTTGACAAAATATGGCTGGATTTTCTGAATGCAGAATATCTTTGACATAGTATGGCTGGATTTTCTGAATGCAGAATATCTTTGACACAGTATGGCTGGATTCATTTTGGAATGCAGGATATCTTTGACAAAATATGGCTGGATTTTCTGAATGCAGGATATCTTTGACAAAATATGGCTGGATTTTTTTAATGCAAGATATCTTTGACACAGTAAGGCTAGATTTTTTAATGCATGATATCTTTGACAAAATATGGCTGGATTTTTTTAATGCAGGATATCTTTGACAAAATATGGCTGGATTTTTTTTAATGCAGAATATCTTTGACACAGTATTGTTGGATATTTTTGGAATGCAGGATATCTTTGACAAAATATGGCTGGATTTTTTTAATGCAAGATATCTTTGACACAGTAAGGCTAGATTTTTTAATGCAGGATATCTTTGACAAAATATGGCTGGATTTTTTTAATGCAGGATATCTTTGACAAAACATGGCTGGATTTTTTTTAATGCAGAATATCTTTGACACAGTATTGTTGGATATTTTTGGAATGCATGATATCTTTGACGAAATATGGCTTGATTTTTTAATGCAGGATATCTTTGATACAGTATGGCTGGATTTATTTTGGAATGCAGGATATCTTTGACAAAATATGGCTGGATTTTCTGAATGCAGAATATCTTTGACATAGTATGGCTGGATTTTCTGAATGCAGAATATCTTTGACACAGTATGGCTGGATTCATTTTGGAATGCAGGATATCTTTGACAAAATATGGCTGGATTTTCTGAATGCAGGATATCTTTGACAAAATATGGCTGGATTTTTTTAATGCAAGATATCTTTGACACAGTAAGGCTAGATTTTTTAATGCAGGATATCTTTGACAAAATATGGCTGGATTTTTTAAATGCAGGATATCTTTGACAAAATATGACTGGACTTTTTTAATGCAGAATATCTTTGACAAAATATGGCTGGATTTTTTTAATGCAAGATATCTTTGATACAGTAAGGCTAGATTTTTTTAATGCAGGATATCTTTGACACAGTATGGCTGGATTTTTTAATGCAGAATATCTTTGACAAAATATGGCTTGATTTTTTAATGTAGGATATCTTTGACACAGTATGGCCAGATTTTTTTAATGCAGGATATCTTTGACACAGTAAGGATGGATTTTTTAATGCAGGATATCTTTGACACAGTATGGCTAGATTTTTTTTTGGAATGCATGATATCTTTAACAAAATATGGCTGGATTTTTTAATGCAGGATATCGTTGACACAGTATGGCTAGATATTTTTGGAATGCATAATATCTTTAACAAAATATTTCTGGATTTTTTAATGCAGGATATCTTTGACACAGTATGGCTAGATTTTTTGGTATGAAGGAAATCTTTGACAAAATATGGCTGGATTTTTTTAATGCAGGATATCTTTGACAAAATATGGCTGGATTTTTTTAATGCAGGATATCTTTGACACGGTAAGGCTGAATTTTTCAATGCAGGATATCATTTTTTTTCAAATAATGACATAAAGTGTGACACAGGGTTAAAACTTCAAACCCTCTTTTGTCATGATCATATATTGAAAGCACATACCAAATTGTAGGAAAATAAGTTTGGGCATGCAAAAAAGAGTATTTATTAAAATATATTATGTATATAATTAATTGTGTACATAATTGACCATTTTTTTTTTGAAAATTTAAAAAAAAATGGCATTTTTATCAAAATTAAACAATAAATAGGTTACCTCAAAAGTTTTTGTTGCATAAAATCAGAAAGCAAAATAAAGATGGAATCTTCATTACTCTTACATTTCATGACTATAAAGAGTGTACAAAATGACAAAAGATATTGTATTTTTAAGTTGTTAATCAAAAGTGACATATTCATTTTTCAGATATTTGGCACAAAGGGGATACAAGTGTAAGCAGTTATGAATTAAGTTTTATATCACAAAATGATAATTTGTAATTACTGTTGGCATAAATGACAAAATAATATAGAAATAACCCTAATAATTGAAGAATGCCATACAGTTTAAGAAATAAAATTCTTGAAAATTCAGTAGAATATAATGGTTGACAGGAAAAAAACATGTTAGCATGTTAATTGTAAAGTGTGAAATAACATGTCATAAAACAAGAGAATATTGTGTATCTGATGCATATATATACTTCAATGCAATTCACACATACTTTTTAATGTTAAAGAAAAGCTGCACAGAGAATGATCCAGATCTTGCATTTTAATTGGCAAACATTGTAATAATAAACATGAATAGTATTTAAGGAAAAAATGATAAAAAAGTATTCAAAAGTTACCAAAGTGAACCTAAAATAAGCATTTGCACATATGAATTCATATGTATTACCAATTACTTTTTGTAGCATTAAGTTCAAATTATCTAAGTATTTTCAAGGAATTTTAAGGTAAAATTCAAGAACAGGTAACCTGTTCATGACTTCTGCCCTTGGTTCTCAAGAAAAATCATTCCTGGAAGACCAAGTACTGATATAAATTGAATCAATATATACAGTCAAACATGTGAACAAAGGCCACACTCAACAAAAAAATGTGACCTTTATTGACAGGTGGCCTTTATTTGGAGGTCAGTTTGATCTAAATAATCAGTGACAATGTTTCAAAGAATGTTCTTTATTCACAGTGTGGTCTTTATTTGACAGTTCATAAAAATACACACATTAAAAAAACATTACAGGACTTTTGAAGTTAAGAAAATAGTCCTGCATTGAAATGATAGTTTTTATGTGAAAGTTAATAAACATTGAGGTAATGATAACAACCCATACCTCAAAATCCATATTACTTTCATTCAAAATCAAGGTATGAAATTACTGGCAAAAGGAAAAGGAAAAAATGCATCATACCAAAGGTTCATCCAATTTTTTAGAGAAATGTGTAAAAAATTGACACAGTGCTCCACAGATAAGAAATTTCTGACCTGACATGTTTAATTTTAGCAAATGAGCACACAAGTTATTGAAGCAAGTACAAAAAATAATGATGTTTTAAATGATACAATTACAAATAGATTTATTAATTTACAATTAGTGCTCTTTTTACTGGCATCTTCTACACCAATTTATTATTACATTGTTAATGTCCCATGAATATTTCATGACTGACTGTTACAAAAGTGTGATCTACCACAGAATCCAGACTCTAGTTCAATGACAATGTGATTGATAGCAGTGCTTGATAAGAGCCTAGTCAAGAACTGCCATTAATAAACATCGAAAGACATTCTATTGTGGTAAGGCCTTCTTTCAACCCGTCAATATCATCAAAATACATAATCTGCAAGTTTTATATGAGTTGTTCCCGAGTGTTGAATTTAAATTACCTGACATCTGACACAAAACAGAAGGAGGAAAAATTGTTATGGAAGAATAAAAACAAAATGTCCTAATTAGTATATATAATTTACATTCAACACATTTCCAGATCAGTTACTAGCAAATATTATTTCAAAAAGATAAAATACAAGTCCACTTCAAAGTTTTAATGAAGTTATTTATTTCCAATATATCCACTCCTGGATTTATTTTCAGAAGTAAGAAAAAGAACAAAAATATTTCATAACATAGTAAAACAGCACCCATCAATTTTTAACAAATGCACAATTGCTGTTAGCAACATATCATTAATCTAAACATATTTTATTTATTTAAGTAAATAGATGAATGCATGAATTGATATAACGAACGAACGAACAAACAAACAAACAAACAAACACTCATTTATCACATTTGAATCATCTGATGGCAGCACATATAATTTTGATAGAAAAAGACCTTTAACTGCTGCTGATTTAATAAAATTATTTCACGAATTAATAAAAATTCATAAACCTAAATTGAGTAATGAAACATACATGTAACATACATTATTGTCATGGTAACTTTTTTAACTAAACTTTTTTAATTATCTGTATGACAACTTGCTACAATTTCAACAATATAAATCAGCCCCAAAAATGAGGTCAAATTTAGATAAATTTGTGTTATGATTTGTGTTAAGTGATGTATTGTGAATAATGAAATCATATAGATTTCCAGAATTTTCAGAAATTCTGTAAATATTCCGCACAGGATTATTACAGCATATTTTTACTATTAAGTTCAGCCCTACTTATTCGGCTTTCAGGTTGGCCAATTTCATAAATGAATTCGGAAGGGCCATCTCTCACTCTCAGTGCCAGAGCCAAATCAAAACAATATCTCACCATCACAAACAGTCTAATTTAGTAATTAGTAGTACTTTATCAAGTATACTGAAAATTTATGAAAAAAAAACAACAACAGTTCCATAGAACCATAGGAAAATTAAATGAAAAATGGATTCTATTTTTGCATTTTCATTTGTTCATTTTCAATGTTTATAAAGTATATATTTGCAAAATTTATTTATTATTTATTAAAGATTTAATCATTTATACGGTACTATATCATTAGATTGTAACAGGAAACATAGTAAATAAGTTCATCATAATTCTGTGGTTTCATTGTAAATAAACAAACTATATTTTCAATACCATTTTCAATCTAAAAATATTTACTAATTTAGTTGAGGTAATTACTGGTGACAATGTTTTGGTACGAAGTATTTTGAGAACGAATGTAGCAAAACACACAAAAAAGTATTTTTTAGGAACCTACCGCTGTGCTCGTCTTAGGCAACACCATACAGTATACTCCGAAAATAAGAAACGCATAAACAAAAGAGATGTGAGTCCACATTGTATCCTTGAAACTTTGTAAACTTTTTGTAAGTTGACAGATGTTACGGATGAACGTAGACAAGCAAGCGTCTGGTAAATATAGAGGACATTACCTTTCGCGATTGTTCAATGGGCAATATCGTCAACCAATGAAAACAAAGCATTATAGAAGAGGTCGTAAGAAAAGATAACTCTAACAAGTCAAGCCGGTTCAGAATTGAGGATTTAAGGCTTAAAAGTCGCAAAATATCGGTATTGTACCTACTGTCATCTGAATAAGAGTATTATATTACAATCACATTCTTATATGTAACGCATTGAATGCTGCACTGTTCTCAAAGAGTCGTACATTAACTGAATTGACTCTCAATCCCTGTCTAAATTATTTCGAGCTGGAGTCTTTATAATGTACTGTAACTTAGGAGTTTGACTTCATAATTGCATGCATATATTTATTCATTTCGTATGTGAACATGGCTTTAAAATGCGCATATCTTATTAAATTGTTATTATTTTATTACAAATTACATGCTTCTTCTAGCGTTATTTATATTACTAGGGCTTCAAATAACTTCAGTTTGTGATCCAGGCTGATTTTGACAGACTCAAAAGTCTGAAAAATTATTTCATGAGTGTTTTTATACGAATTTGAGAATTGTTGCTAATCATGCAAAATCATCTAATGAATCAGTTTGATCATCTAGACATATGTAAGTAGAGAATTGTATTTCTGTAAAAAAATATTTCAATCTGACACAGGTCTATCCTCGAAGCATTTGTTCTCGAGCTACGTGTATTCTCGAGCTATTTTTAGATTTCCAGTGTTTTCCTCACGCTTGACATAATTTCCGGAATTTAACACTCTGATGTAAAAAAAAGAGTGTCTGCTACAGAAAAATAACACAGGTACAGGTAAGAAAAACATAATTATTTGCAAAATGTTCATTTAGAAATTGTATGAAGAATCATTTCATAAAATATGTTCACACAATACTTGTTCTGTATGATGGCCATAGGAGCCATATTGCCATAGATTTAATTGAATGGGCATTAGAAAACAACATAATATTATTTGTTCTACCGCCACACACATCACATATTTTACAACCCATGGATGTTGGATGTTTCGGCCTCCTTCAAAATATATACAGCAATGCATGTGCTGCTTTTGCACAGATGAACCATCAGGTAGTGACAAGGTACGATGTCTGTTCTCATGCTTGCAAGGCATATACTACAGCTCTTAGTGCATCAAATTTGCAAGCATCTTTTAAGAGAGCAGGCATTTACCAATTACTCTAAGGTTCAGCTATGTGTGAGAAGTTAGGGCTTGCTCTTAAACCTTCTACACTCTGTATTAAAACTGACGAAGATAGGCCTGATTAGCATGAAGAACCAATTGTATCAACTCCCATTGATTTTATTGACTCATATATGCCTATTGAAAAAAAACTTCAGATCCTGTCCCTGCAAAAAAAAAAAAAATGAAAAAATTTAAGCTCTGTTATAGGGGGGAAGGCTATTGAGGGTGACACATTAGTCATATTTAGAGCATATTTAGAAGAAGGGGCACTAAAAAGAAAGGACAAGTCAAATTTAAATACATGTAAGTCAGTTCCATCCAGAAAGACTGGACTGTCAAAAGCAAATAAGTCTATTGTAAGGAAACCAAATACCCAGTCATCTCATGATATTTTTCCACAAGCTGGACCCTCATGTGTAAATATCTTACCTGAGTCTGTTGAGTCTGAGTCAGATTATGAGTCAGATTATGAACCTGAAGAGGATGGTGCCGTTTGTTGCGTATGTAATAGTTTTTATGTACCCAGAGATAAGTTAGATGGCACCATGTTTATTGTTAACTGGGTCCAGTGTGACAAGTGTCAGCACTGGGTCCACGTTAAGTACTGTACCACTTTAAGGGTGGCTAGAAAAAACACACCATTTGTTTGTAACTGTTGCAAATAAATATTTGAGTGTAATGTTCACAATAAAAGACATGTATAGCTAATTTATATAGATATTGAGCAAAAATAAATTTGAGATGAATTAACAACCAATATTGTTTTCAGTGTTGCATGTACACAAGAGTGATTAATGTAAACTGTATGATATAGCATTTTCTAAAAATAGCACGAGTATACATGTCACCATTTCCAAGGTCAGGTTCTAAAAATATTTGTGTAGTAGAAAAGATGGTTGTTTTTTTTGTCAAATTTATTGCAAGCTGATCAGGAATGGATTGAATTTGAGAAATATGCAGTGAATTAAGGTAAGGATTATTTGATTTATTGATTATTGTTTTAATGCACCTGTATCCACCTGGATTAGGTCATTTCTAAGCAACCGCAGCCAGTGTTGCAGTTGAAGGTCATACCTCCGACCATTTGCCAGTGTCATCCGGTGTCCCTCAGGGATCAGTCATTGGACCCTGCCTGTTTCTGGCATATATTAATGACTTGCCTGAAACAATCAAAAGTAAGACCAGGTTATTTGCGGACGACACTATAGTCTACCCTACAGTCAAAGGACGGTCAGATGCGGCCATATTACAAAATGACCTTCAAAAACTAGAACTTTGGGAACGAGACTGGGCTATGGAGTTCAACCCAGACAAGTGTGAGGTGCTTAGGGTTACCCGAAAAAAGAACCCTGTGATCTTCCCATACACCCTTCGTGGAAAAACACTAAAATCAGCAGAAATTGCTAAATACCTTGGAGTGACTATTTCAAAAGAGCTAAACTGGACCCACCATATAAATAACATCACCTCTAAGACAAAAAACTCCCTAAGATTTATCCAAAGAAACATCAAAACCCATAACAGGCAAGTCAAAACTTTGGCATATGTAATTTATGTAAGACCGCAACTAGAATACTGCTCAATAATATGGCACCCTTGGCAGAAACATCTAACCTATAAAGTTGAAAGTGTACAAAGAGCTGCGGCTAGATATTTTTGCAATAATTTTGATTTCCAAAGTAGTGTCACACAAATGTTACATTATCTTGGCTGGCCCCCCCCCTAGAAAGCCGCAGACTCATTTCCTCTCTTATACTTCTCTACAAAATCCAGAATAACCTTGTTCATGTTGATCATAATTACCTCATCCTAACTAGAAATTTGAACTTCCAGATCCCCCAGTCCCATACCCAGTATCACCTTAGCTCCTATTTCCCCAGAACTATAAGGCACTGGAATAGTCTCACATACCAGGTCAAATCCAGTCCCAGCCTAAATATCTTCAAGGAAAGGCTGGAGACAGCTCCTTTCTAGCTCCCTATATGTTTTTAATCTTAACCTTGCACTCGTTAATCTGTAAAGTTTTATCTTTTAATTGGGCACTCAATACTTTTTAACACAGTTTTCCTGACAAGCGCTTCCCAGTTATAATCAGTATTGATTGATCGGGAGTATCATGTAGATGTAGATGCATGTTATTATGTTGAGAACACATGCTTCGAGGGTATATGTTTCCATAATTCTGGATTCAACTACTATAAATCATTGACATTTAGGACATTTAACACTCAGGAGATTTTGTTGATCAGTTATTGTCAACAATGGCATTAGTACCATGTCATTTTTTCCTTACTTGAACTTCTAATTAGATATCTCATTCCCTTGAGATTGCTCTCACTACGTATGTAGATTAATATTGTTTCAATATCATATGTAGTATGGTCGAGTATCAGGTTTTCTTGGTATAACGAGTTTTCATGGTATTTTATGTATGCCTCATTCCGTTTGCGCATGCCCATTTTTCCAGAAAATTTGTCAATAGATCCTCTGATAGTTTTTATTTTTGTGAATGTGTAGTTCAGACACTTTAAATTGTTCAATGAATTCTTATTCTTAGGCAACACTTTTAAATGTGCACTGAATATTCAGTTGATTGGCGGAGCTGTTGACCAGTTCCTTGCTTAGGGGAATGTTTCAAACATATCAAGATGAGCACATAATAAAACCAGAAATCATTGAGTGATAGCAGTAAACACCAGTCCAAACTTTTTACATCTACACTGTTGACCTAGTTAACTTAAAAATCTCAAATGAATGTATTGGTGGGAATTTTTTTTATAAAAAAGAGATGATGTTTTTATAATAATGAATTTCTATGAAGTTAACACATTTTTGCTATACTTGAACTGAAACTTCTGTTTAATTCTTTTGACATGATTGCTTATTCAATGCAGCTTTGACTTTCCTATTGGTCAGTTATCATCTTCTGTGGCTTCCACTAGAGTTCCCTTTACCTGATCATGATACGTTGGCCATGTCAGACAAATGTTTGCCAATTCATCTTCCATCTGATCATTGTTTTTCAATCTGACATGTATGGTTAATTTGTCTGACTGATTGTCAGGCAGTACGCCCAGGAATTATACAGAATATGTACTGTCGTTAAGTTGTATGTGTTCCAAAGTTGTGAAGTCATTGTTGTGTTTGTTTACTATGTATATATAGCTTTATTATCAATGCTTTGTTTTTAAGGGATAATATTTTTTCGTTATTTTTCCTTGATAATATATTTATATAATGTACCTTGCACTGGATTGACAATACTATATTAACGTGAAAATACAAATAAAACATACAGCATAAAAATACAGTGTGGGTAAAAGAAGAAAATCATTCATCATGTACTTCTAAGTAAGTTGGAAATAGTTTGCTTTTTGGAAATCATGGAAGAGATTTGCTCTTCATGTAGTCTTATATTTGAAGTGGACTGTGACCGTGGTCCAGTGGTTAGTGCACTGAACTTGTAACCAGGAGATCCGGTTCAAATCCCGGTTACGGCTGGTCATACCCTTCTATGAAATTTTGACAAAAAATTTGATTTTCCTCCTTATGTGGAGAAGTTGCCGGCTCCTTGTGGAAAGGTAAGTCAGTGCTGGTTAGTATACTGTCCAGTAAAACTGCTTAAGTGAACCGGTTGTATATAACTGAAATATTGTTGAAAAACAGAATTAAATCCCAGTGACAATGTCACATAAAAACAATAAAACAAATATTTGAAGTACGTGTACTAGCATAAAATGGCTGATAAAAGAACATGTGAAGCTTAATCCTGATTTAAGTTAATGCATATTTTTTTAGGCTACTGAAATCCAGAAACCATGGGAAGTTGTCTGTATTTCTTAACAATCAACCTCAATATGGGTGGTCAGAGTGGTGTTGACTTACCAACAGTTATTAGCAAAGTGAGGACTCTTCTATCTGGATATTCTACTGTTGCAAAATGTCTTCACATGTATAAGGTGAGGTTAAAATTTAATCCAGAATCAGGCTTTCACTGATCGGATCTTTTGTAGCAATTTGTTTATTAATTATATTGAACTATAAAAAGACAGCTCTCAGTGTTGAGAAATTCTTGATAACAGATTAAATTTATTTGGTTTAATATTGTTTGAAATATGGTATTTAACATAATACGATATAACAACAGTGGTTAGTGGGGCAGAGGATTGTGCTTAGTAATATCATTAATTTGTATGGCTGTAAATATTTATTGATATCCTTGAAGAAATGGATGTCGCTTGTATTGCTATTCTTTATATTGTCCCAAATTTTATTCAATTTGTCATGAAAAGACCATACCAGTTTCATCCATCATGCTATAAACAATGTTTGCTCTAACTAACAATGATAATACAACTACCATGCTGAATTTGAAACATCCTATTTATTGTTCAGCTGAACATATTTGTGCGTTATTAGATATGGCTAGAGGTCTTCTAACGCAGCCTAATGAAATATGGGGCATTTATTTTGCTCAAACTTACATCAGCAAGTATGTTCTGACAATAGTTTGAATATAATAATGATGATGATCATAGGGCAGGTATGAATTTTACCATAAAGATGCTGCTCATGAGAGATTGTTAAGATTGCAGATAAGGCATTCTTCTGTATACTCATAGGAACTTAGTACAAATAATGCAGTGTAAAATTTATTATCGAGTTTCATTTTTCAGGTCACTGGAGAAAGCAAGGTTATTGCAGGTTGGTTTTTGTTTTAGCTCTGATTTTATTGAACAAGGGAACAGACTTACCTGTACATTTACAGAGAACACAAGTGGCTGATTGACTTTCAAAATGAAGTCCCTGTGTATTTGAACCATGCTTTGAACTGATTAATCTCCTAGTATGCAAATGAAGCTAAACATTTCATTAGCCCCGTTTCACCCATATTGCTAGGGGTTACTGTAAGTCTGCAATGATCTGATACTGATAGTTAGCATTCAATTTACAATCAGTACAGTAACTGTTAACATTTTATTTCAACTTACTCTATGTAAATAACTGGGATATGCGAACTTTGTATTTTAAAGTTCATTTATTTACATGAATTTTCAGTGTATGATGTTTCTGATGTTATTGGACTTGAGAGAATAGTGTCGGGTCTGGCCAGATTAGATGATATAGATATGACTTGCAAGCCACTAATATCATATGAGAAGTTTGGTTCAATGCTTAATGTGGAAGAAAATTTGACCAAACCATCTACAAACTGTATTGCTGATGCAAAACATCTTTTCTGGTTAGAATTTACAGTAGAATATCCAGGTATGACATAATCGCCACATGAATGATTGATAGTCCTGTGTTGTCAGTAATATTACAAATCAATGAGTATATTTCCTATTGCACCCGCTTTATACTCCCCAACATCAAAACTTGTGATTAACATTGAAAATCTTCTAATCCATCAAATGTGTAAAAAATTGTTCAAATAACAACTCAACTAATTGAAAAAATCTGTATAATGTCGAGTATACACATTAATATATGGGGTCAAATAGGCACCTATTATGAGGATAAATTTATCTAAAAGTCAACTGTCTAGTTTGTTTGCTTTTGATAAAGTCTTGACTATGTAAATTTATTTATAGTTTGTGCTTTTGATTTACAGGAAAGAGTACGGAGGAATTATTGGACACATGGAAGAGAGAGGCTGTGTTTGCTTTAGGGGCCAGAAATTCGGGGGCCTGTGAACTGTATAAGGTTGTGGCTGAGAGAAAGGTTGGTTTGCTTCACATTCTAAATAAAAATTCGTAATACTGCATTTTCCCCACATCGGAAGCAGACGACTTTTGAAAACATTGTGGGAAAAGAAGCCATTTCTTGTAATAAGCAACAGCTTCTTTTGCCACAATGTTTTCTACTCAGTCAGAGAGAAATAACCCAATTTTCTTAAATGAATTGATGTTTGTATATTTTCTTTGAGTTTGGAACAGTCCAAAATATGCTTATGAGAAATGGGTTAATGGAGTGCTAGACTGTTGCCCTGTAGTCCTTTATACCTCACTTGGACTGGGTGTAAGTCTGTCAGTGGCTATTTAACTGATGTTATTAAATCTAGTCATTTTCCTCCTATCTCTGGTTCATATATCACATAATGAGGGTGAAGATGAATTGGGACAAGTTAGTTCAGTCTGATGATCAAGGACCACTGGTTGGAAATCCTGACCACTCTACATTACTGAAATACTGATAAAAATTTGTTACAACCAATATAAAAACACCATTTAAAATCACATTCATGATATTTGAATTACAGGATTTTACTGAGCATTCATAAATTTCTGAATACATTGTATATTTAACATACTTTCCAAAAAACACAATCCATTCATTTTGTTGTTTAATCATAAGCATTATTAGTTATGCTTTATTTTTTATATTTTAGGTTCATTTATTCATTGTTATGGGACCAGAAGATCTTGACAAATTGTCATTCGATTTACCAGTAATTAAAGAAAATGGAAGTGGAGTTACAATATGTAGCCATGCCCTGCAGAGTCTAGATGACTATTGTGCTAAAATATGCTCTGACAGCGTCTAGAACCAGGATAAGTTGTATAACACAGTATATAAACGATAACTTAGATATCGTATTTTGTAGTTTGTTTTGAAATGTGAAAAGAACTTCCACAAGGCTGGATATGTTGTACATACATATTTGTCCAGAAATTTTCAGTCTTGGCCTCTCTTTGAGAAAAAGACACTTGATTTATATTGATATTATTATATTTTTGAGAATTTTCTAACACCATCCATGTATGTATGGGTTTTTAGTATACAAAAGTTCTTTTCAATTAGTTGTATATGCGGTTATAGAAAGTAGAATCATCTGATGACAATTTAGAAGTTTTCGTGGTGTCATTCTTGAGTTGATTATCCAATTGGACATTTTTTGTAATTATTGTTACTGCTCTTGACAAAGAATACTTTGAGAAGAAAATCTTAAAAGCCAATGTTGATGGTTAAAAGACAAAAATATTGAAAGAGAATGATCTTTTTTTTAGCTTTATGTGTAAAATGAATTTATTTCAGTAACTACATGTATACATAAAGGCAGTGATACTGGGGGGGGGAATAATTGAATGCCTTTGCAATACTGATAATACACACCAAGGATGCTTAGGGATAAAAGAAAATGGAGACTGGCTTAAAGCTGTACTCGTTGTTAAATGACCTTGTCATGTTAAATTACTGAACTGATTTTGAATGTGTATTGTAGATTTAATCATTGTAGCGAAAGTGCTATGTGTAATACACAGAATAATGTTCACTTAATTGTCTTATACAAAAGTCTGTACACAGAAAATTTGTCTGTTACATGGATTATACTAACAAACAAGGTCCCTGTACTTTTTGGACATTCTCCTATTGTTTAGTAAGCCGAACTAGCTTTTTTAGAACATTTATATATAAAGATCGTATGACAATAGTTTTATGTACGGAGCACCCAATTTTCATTCCAGTTCCTTAACAAATCTATAAATTGTTTTGAAATAAAGTTCTTTGATCTTATTCCGAATTTAATTCAGATGTTTTATAATTATATTTTGATGTTTACAAAAGCAGCTACATGTATTTTGAATGAGTGCCATTTTTTCTATTACCTTAGTTTTCTTCTTTTGTTATTTTAAAGTCATTTCTATCTTTTGTATCATAAAATACCAGACAGTATTGGGGACAAAGAAAACTGAGCTGGGTACTCAGAACTTCAGAGTGAGGACTTACCATCAGTCACTTTGGACATATGAACTAACAAATTGGATGCTTGAGTCTTAAGATTGGCCCCTGAACACAAATTTATATTCTCAGTTGAGTATGATATGTTGAGTACACTTATTAATGTTGTACAAGCATAATGGATTTGAGATTTTTAATTTAGCAGAAAATCATTCTGAAATTGATTAAATATTTATATTTGTAAGGGGACTCAGGCTAATATGAAATAAGAACATGCATGTACACTACATTTCATTGGACATTTTAAGTCATGAAATTGACTGTTATGTAGTAGGGGGGATTTATTGGCATAAAAGATTGTTTATTTTTGTGTATAATTGGTTTGAAAAATATACCATTAACAGCACACCATTGTTTGTTGTTTTTCAGTCATACCACTTTTGCTTGGTGTGCATATACCTGCTGCTTGCTTTTGGTTTACGTTTCCATTCTCATAGTCACAGAAGACGTCTAGCAAAAGATCACTAGTTAGTTGGCTCGTGTTAAGGCTTGTGATAAGTTTATTGATGTTCGACGGTGGAATAGGGTGACGTTTAACATTTTGGTGCAAATAATCCCACAGGTGTTCGATGGGATTCAGATCTGGACATTTTGCGGGCCAATCATTAACGAATCCAATATAATTCGTCCAGCGATGGTGTACACGTGCTCAATTAACACGATTTACGTGGTGACGTCGCGTCAATACACAACCAACGTAAGGACGACGTCCATGTAGACCGCCCTTGTGCAGACGATTGCTAAATGTGCAATGTTGAACACACTCATGACTTGTATACAATATTAAACGATTTTATGAGTAGTGAACAGTATTGACCATGAATGTG
This sequence comes from Lutraria rhynchaena, assembly GCA_008271625.1. Classification (NCBI taxonomy): domain Eukaryota; kingdom Metazoa; phylum Mollusca; class Bivalvia; order Venerida; family Mactridae; genus Lutraria; species Lutraria rhynchaena. The sequence continues at coordinate 3,469,526 of VIBL01000018.1, read as the reverse complement.
AGCAGTATGCATTGTTGTGTTTATTTAAGTAAGTTGTGTGTATTGATAATCAAATCTTTAAACGAAGCAAGTGCTGTTGAGAAATGTTCGATGTTCAAAGTTCAGTTAATTACTCAGGGGAAGCGTTCTGTAACAATGTTCATACAGCTATGGGTTATGAGTAGAGTTTTATCTTGAGCCTCGGATATGAATAGTGAGTAATGTTGAACAACGTTTAGGAATAGTGAGTAATATTGAACAACGTTTAGGAATAGTGATTAATGTTGAGCAGCAGTTATGAGTAGTGTATTATGTTGAACAGCAGATATAAATAGTGAGAAATGTTGAGTAACGGTTGTGAAATAGTGAGTAATGTTGAGCAACGATTGAGTGGTATGCTATGTTGAGCTACGTTTATGAACAGTTGGTTATGTTGAGCAACGTTTTTGAGTAGTGTTTTATGTTTTGCAACGTTTTTGAGTTGTGTTTTATGTTTAGCAACGTTTTTGAGTGATATTTTATGCTGAGCAACGTTTTTGAGTGATATTTTATGTTGAACAACGTTTTTGAGAAGTGTTTTATGTTGAGCAACGGATATACATAGCGAATAATGTTGAGCAACGGATATGAATTGTGAGTAATATTGAACAACGGATATGAATATTGAGTAATGTTGAGCAACAGTTATATATCGTATGTTATGTTGAACAAGGTTCACGTGTAATGTGTAATGTCAGGCAATGGTTGTGTGTATTGTGTAATGTTAAGCAACGTTCATGTGTAGTGAGTAATATTCAGCAACGTTTGTGATATTGAGTTACGTTTGTGATTAGTATGTATTGACTTGACTCCTGATTAGTATGTATTGATTTGACTCCTGATTATATTGCTTATTGACTGTAAACACAGTACATTTTTAGACCCTACTTATTATCGTGGAACATTGAAATCCACACATGAATAGATTAAACTTCCTACATTGGTCCTTATCTTTGTATATGTGGGGAAATCGTAAATTCTGTGTCGTGTTCCAAATATTTTGTCGCATTAAGACAGTATGGCGGAAGGAACACATACAAGATCGGTTTTTATAACCACTGTCTGTGTTCTTGTCCTCACGGCTTTGTTTACAACAATAAGCATCGTTCAGGTATTTAGACTATCTTATTGTCAGAAACAGAACTCTCATTTTGAACTTTTAATTTTGCATCAGACAAAGATGTTGCAAACAATGTTACATAAGGCTGAACTAACTGGCCAAGATGTGTTTTGTTCCATTATCACAACGTAGAACTTCGTCTCATTTTATCAAGTATATATACGCTAACGTGTAACAGTATATCTCTGTAGCATAAGTTTACGCTTATAAACGCTTAAGGAGTTTTTTCCTAGAACTAAATTATCTTAGAAAGACACTTAGTATTTTTTTATAGTTTTGTATTTATTTTCATTAGTATGCTGTTATGTTTTAATGTAATATACGTATTGTAATTATGTAAAACCAAGGTATGAAATACCTGTATTTCTGATAATCTAGTGAAGGAGTATGAGATTATAGAGTATACGTTTATCCTATTTATACCTTAATCAGTGACGCTTAATGATATGTTTGTCGTACAAATGATGTAAACTAAATACATGTAACGTACTAGTTATGTTCTTTGTGCACAGTGCTTTTTTAAACTTTACAGACATCCTAGTATTATACAAAAAAGTGAAATAAGTATGCCAACATCTTTTACAATTTGATAACAGACGACTTAAAATGGTACTGTTCAAAGCGTTATATTGTCTCATTCATCATAAGACAATTCATTACAGTGATTAAGTGTATTTTCCCATCCTCTTTACTTCACGAGTGTGCTGTATGTTCCACGGGCAGATAAGATGTTCCTATATATGGAACTGTTGTAATTAATACTCATTCGCTCTCGAGTTCGTTTGAGTGCATGTATGACAACAATACTGGATAACCTTGTATTTAACATAATACGACAGGGACGTTGAATGGCCCCTTACTCGACAATATGGTAACAATATGGTAATTTACATCCGGGGAACCATACTATAATAAAAACGCCCTAGACCATCAATTCAAGAACAACAAATTGTTTGCATGTAAAGGAAGTTCGTCTTAGTCTGTTAATGAAGGAGAACACTTCAGTATTTTGGTGTATTGGCTGAAGCAATTGAGAAACCGAAAAAAGACACTAAAGTGGAAAGTATTACGATCATGTCCTCAATGTTAAGGTCAGTATCTTCAATAGTAATGTAAGCCATTGGTGTGGGTTCTAAAACGTTACCATAACCGGGAATTGACTACGAATCTGGGGATGCAGGAGCGCTTCACGTGTCATATTGTCTTAGTCCCAATCAGCAGCTAGCGATATGGCCATTCATGTTCCAAATTTATTTTCCGCGCAAGGAAATTGAGACTCGTACTGTGAAATACATCGATTCGCAAATGCCGTTGTGAAAACCATTGAGGTTAAAAACATTCACATAATTATAATTCTAATCATGTGTTTCTGTTATATTCTGCCAACAGTATGTGTGGACTCAAGATCTACATCTGAAATATGAACTAAGTAAGCTAGAAATAGAGGAATTAAAAGCAAACTGTATCAATAATAACCTACACGGCATTGGTGTGGTGAGTATCCTGAAACAAAGTTGCAATCCAATAAATATTACCCGTGAATTTATTGCCGAACTTAGAAATGTAATGTATAATATTGTCATCCCTTCATTAGCGAAATAATCGCCATTGACAGAAGTAAGTAACTTTACAAAAATCTCATTTTCTTATTTCAAAGGTAGAAAAATACATTAAAAACTGATTATTTTAAGCTTTACATTTGAAAATGCTGGTAGATATAGGTTTGTTTCTGTTAATACAAACAGGAAAAATACCTAAAAAAAGACCAGGGTGTTTCTGATGATGGCGATCGACAGAAACGTGCTGTTAGTGGTTCGCTACAACAAATGCTCACAGACATGATGGTAGCTCAGGTAAATTTGTTTATTAATATGTCGCTTACGTTACATGCACTACACTTGAAGATGATGAATGTGTGTATTCATAAATATTCACAGTACCATTTAGTACTAGTATTTAAACACTTCAATTCCATTAGGCATGATGATAACTCGGGTAACGTATGTTTGTTACCAATATACCGTTATTATTTTTGAACATGACAAACATGTGAATTGTACGTGTAGATATTCATCGTTCCATTTAGTATTTAAAAACTACGTGTTTACGACGGAAACTACATATGTACTTAAGCAATTGTATACCACTTGTTTTCAGATAAGATTTTCTATGTTTTGCGTTATAAAATAAAATATCAACAACTTATGGAACTTTATATCTAAACTACATTTGTATTCTTATTTCAATAACCATCTATTCTTTTACAGGAAACTATTCTCATTAAACATTGCCAGAATAATTCCAAATTATGTTATCCTGGTAAGTAGCTCAGCGTATTGTCATTTGTTCATCATTGCGTTGTAAATTATTTCATTCCCTTATTTTGTGATGTCCTTGTGACACGTGTTGTGTTTTATTCTAAATTGTTCTATGGCGTTGCCTTCATTGTTCTTTACAATGATTTACTTTAGGAATGCGCCTACTATGGTATCTTTATTCATGACCGTTCTATTCTTTAAGGACCAAAGGGGGAGAAAGGATATGCTGGTAGCCCCGGGGTGTCTGGCAGTCCAGGACTTCAAGGTAGCAAAGGGTCGACAGGTCCAAAGGGGGACACTGGTTCTCAGGGATTTAACGGTACCAAAGGTGAACCGGGTGAGTAAGTGAAGAAAAATGAAATGAAATTAAACAAAGACCAAGTAAATGTAACATTGAAATAATTATGTGGGATTTTGTATTAATATTATAGTAATTGTGTCTCATTTATGGTGAATTTTCATTATTGATGTTGATGTAGGAAGGCCACCCAAGAGGCATTTATAAGGGCCGCATCAAATAACAGTAGACAACTACAAAATAGCACACGGGATAAACATTTGTCATGTGTAATACTCCAAGATCACAAGCAAACTAGATCACAAGTGGCTTGCAGTCAAATGTCTGCTTGCCATTGCGTAATTATAACCACATTTATTAATCGTGAAATGCGTGTTTTAAACGAAAACGAAATTGTATTTTAGGCTTGAAAGGTGAGCCGGGAATTCAAGGAGTAGCCGGTAGTAAAGGTTTGTACGTCTATGGAATAACATATCAATCATTACAGTCTACATCAACAACTTAGTGTGACAAAAAGTAGCTGATAATGTACCACTTGATGTCAGCGTCTTAAATTTAAAATAAAGTTCTCAATATAACAGAGATCATACAACGCATAAATGAAAATTACAAACTACTGCCAGACTTAAGTATTACTTGAGGCTCGTGCTCATTTTTATTTCCAGTTTACAATAAATGAATATTTTTATACAAAATGTGTGTCACAAGTACTTGTTCAAAAAGGCCCTGACTTTATACTAAAGCTAAATGATTCATAAAAAGCATATGTTTCCGGGGAGCCTACGTTGATCATCAACAATAAACAAGCGCCATTTAAATATCTATTGTAATACGAATTATTTTTTTGTAACCCGAATGATTTTACAGGGGACATGGGATTTAAGGGCGATCAAGGATTACAAGGACCAAAGGGCGCTCGTGGCGATACTGGATCCTCAGGGTCACCTGGTACGAAGGGAAGCAAGGGTGAACCTGGAATACGTGGTCCAGCGGGTAACGATGGACAGACTGGACCACCGGGATTAAATGGCACAAGAGGTATTCCGTGTTTTCAATGCATTTCACTTACTTCTTGAGACGATGTTTATTTAGGGAACACTTGCATTAAGTTCCAATTTTCAGTTTTTCAGTACCAATTTGCGGTGTTCTATGAGAGTAAATATTCTTTCATTAGTTTACAATTGTATTACGAGACCAGTAAGTTTTGATTTTCCGAATGGATGTATGTTTGCACCTGTCAATGTTTTTGTCTAACAAGAGTTATTGTCATAAATGGAACACGATACAGCTGACATGTCCAAATGGATTTTGACTGAATTATTTAAAAAAAAACTTTTCGCTCGGAAGTTTGCTGTGCTCGAAACTCCATGGCAAAGCGGAATTTGACAAAAACTGATAAAAAGCGGTGTTGCCACACTATGCTTAATATCATATATAGTGTCGTACTTTTTAAGGTCCTCCCGGCCAGAAAGGAGAACCTGGACCAATCGGAAAACAAGGACCTGTTGGATCTCAGCTACAAAATGATTGCTTGTGTATAAGTAAGTGTCATAGCGGATTCAGACTTTCTTGATAATACAACATGGCGACACTTATCACTTGTCACCGGAATCATTGGAACTTTGTTTGGTAAATTGTTGACCATGTGATGTTTTATATTTAAATGGAATTTTGGTGTTGATAAATATCTATGACCAATTCACCAAAAGTGATGTTTGCACGACATCTAAATGGTAAGTATTTCTACACTTTCGTGAGTGTTTATAGGCTTTTTAATTTCATTATGGACAGGTCCTAAGATCTTTATTTTAATGTACATGTATGGTTAAACTGCAAATGAAGTTCGCGATAAATATTGATAAGACAACATAACGTGCATTCCATCTTGCTATTTTGTACTGTTTAGTCCGTATAAATTAAACATAATTACAGTATTTTACCGATGGAAATAATTCGCTTCTACATTATTTTCAATCTGCTCTTTCAGAACCTCCGAAAATAGATGTCTTCGAACCACAAAATTCATCAGTTTACTATCGGCTAGGGTCCTCGGTACAATTAAAATGTGACAGCAATGCAACATCTCCAAAGCCGACAGTCACTTGGACAACTCCTAATAATGACCAATGCGTGAACACGAATGGTGGGTTTGGTAAATTCATCAGATATACTGTTTGATATGTTTCCTCAGTCATACCTCAACATCTCTAGCCTCTTCAATCTGTTAGTGTAACTTGTACTAAGCCACCATCCAAAAATGAAACTAAACATGGCCACTTAATGAAACAGTTGTTCATGTAAAAGGCCAATTTGTAGTGTTTTTGAACACATGGGCACAACTTAAATGTAAAAAATAAAAACTAATATGTAATGAAATAAGCAATTACAATTTATATTAAAACATTTTATGAACGTCCTTGTGTGGATTGTTTTAAGAAGTGTAAGTACAATTTGCTATCAAAATACATGGTTTTAATGGTTATATGTGAAAAAGAATATATATATATATTTCAAAAGAAAAAAACGATGGATTTTACTTTAAAAAACACAACTATTTGAATGTCTTTATTGTAATGCAGGATCGAGTTTTGTTATCAGTTCTCTTCAACCATCCCAAGTTGGAACTTACACGTGCACTGTATCGAACCAATATGGAACAGCTTCGAAAACGTTTGAGATAAGAAGTGATGGTCAGTACTGTTGTTTTGTGAACATTTTTGGATTTATTTTATTGTAATAAAAATCACAAAAGGGCTCGTGCTTTTGGAAGAGTTCCTAGAGATTATTCCTTTTAAAGACGTCCTGAAACTGGAATGGTCTCTGAATTGCAAAAGTGAACAGAAAGAGTAATTAATTAGATTGACAGAGATTTCATGTCCCAAAATCATGTATTAATTTATATATTAATAAATTGGTATTAAATTACATGTAGTAGTATTATCATTCATTAAAAAGTAACTTATGAAAGTTTTGGTATGAAGAGGATTTGTCAAGAACAACTTCATTTTAAAGGTTGCGCTTGCACAAGTGTGTTAGCATATGCGCCCGACCATCTTTCCAAATTAATTGTTTATTATAGTTCAGCTAAACAAACATTTTTTAGGAATTTTCATTGAAAATCGTATGCATTGTATTGTACATTGTAATTTATGATCACACTCCAAAATTCAATTTAATTATATGCTTTCGTATTATATGCATGTCAAATATTCCATCTGTGTCTTTCTCAGGAATCGATGCGCTTTCTTGTGATTTTGAGAACAATGATTTGTGTTTGTGGCAGACGAACAAATCTAGTCTTGGAACATGGAAGCCGAATAAAGGACAGACATTAACCATAAATACTGGACCTGATTCGGATCATACACTAGGAAATTCAAACGGTAAAACACGTGACTTGATATTAGTTTAATCCATCGAAACGAATTGGAATGTCATCATACGACGCACTTACTATTACTGTGACACGTGATACATTCGTCACGGGAGTAAGTATTGCATCCGCCCCGCTGCGGGGACAGCGCCTAGCACTACACATCACAACACTTTATCAATTAAGCTAATAAGTAACAGTTCGATTGAATCACTCGCAGCATGACGTTTAAAAAAGTGATGCGTGAAAGTTGACGGACACTCAAAACCAAACCTCTGCCCTAACGCCCACAAGTTTAGGGAATATAGTATACTTGACAATTGATTGTAGATGTTTCATTCAAAGCCATTTGTTTCCGACTCTCATTTATGCATCATGTGGTATTTCAAAGTTTTGCTTACGGATATTATGGACCCAAGTTTACAAGTTCTGGTGCGGACGGTATGTTTGGTGAATCGTCCATTATTGACAGACAAACGACCCTAAACCCATTATAAATACTTACATTACAAATATGTAATTTTCCTTATTTTTATTGTATTCGATTTGTGAATTATTGCAATACATTTTCAGGACACTACGCGTATATAGAAAGTAGCTATGACAATCCAGGTGACACAGCTTATCTGTCGTCATTGGAACTTCCAGCAAACACACCCGCCTGCTTCACATTTTGGTACAATATGCATGGCTCCCAAATCGGAACTTTGTCGTTAGAAACTGTGGTAAATTTATCGATTTATCATTGTCAATTGAACAAACATGATTAATTTGTGGTGATTTACATTGTTAAAAAGCTGATGTCATTTCGATAACCCAATGACAGCCTATTAAAATAAAATAAAACGCAAAAACTGTCTTCAATATGTTAGACAGAACTTTTTAGACTCAATCGTGTAAGTGCAAAATTGTCAGATGTTTCTGATATCAGCTATATTAATTTCAAATATCAATTTTAATGTTAGAATCATCACGTTTAACGTTTGGATCATCAACGTTAAAGTTGTTGATTTTGGATTTTGCAAATAACACATCCCCCCCGGCCAGGCTTGCGTTTCCTTTGCTTATGTGTACAGTGCATAACAGTAAACGCTCACTTAGCGATTACTTCAATAATAAAACAACCTTATTATAAATATTATCATTCTTGACTGCTCCCTATCCACATATTAAGTTAAAACAGGTTTTCTGAGTCAAGTATGCATGTTTCTATGCAGGAAACAACACCATCTTGCGTAGAAAGTACCACTAGAAGATTATCAGTGTCAGGAGACCAAGGGAATGTTTGGCACCAAGCCCAAGTGTCCCTTCCCGCATCGTCTAACCCTTACAAACTTGTCGTAAAATCTACACATGGATCTGGTGGCCTTGGAGATACTGCTATTGATGACTTGAAGTTAGAATCAGGAAATTGTACATGTAAATATACGATGTCTGATATAAAGCAACTGTTGCCATTGGTGTGTGCACATATAAGGACTGATCTGATTTTACTTCAGCGCTATAAAAAATGGGAACCTTGTCTGCTCCCAAGATATTAAATGTATGTTATATGATCGGAAGTGGGGCCATATCATCCTCAGTACGAGCTACACCCAAGAACTTGATCATAAACCTAATGAATTAATGAGAATGCCTTGCGAGAAGAATTGTATTGATATCAGAAAACAAGGATAATGTTAATCGTTTTAAATGAGCCGCTTTAAAAAACGGGCAACATGTTAAAGGTCGGTTTTGATAATGCATTGCATTTACATTTGAATCCGATCAAATGTAATGGATTTTAGATTCCATTAGGCAAGACTTACCCACAACTGCATGAATTTAAATGCTCGAACATTTGGACAACCCTAATGAATTCAATAAATTTGTCTTGACATTCTTTGAAGTATCTATCATGTGTCTGGTTCCCAATCCACTTAAGATCTCGTATGGGCTAACAGACTTGATTTTTCGTATTGAAGTAAGTGATTTAAAGACAGTAAAGATCCGAGTTCACATGGTAACTTCTTACTTTAGCAAATTTAGTTCTAAATGGACAACGTGATGTGTACATAACGAATGTAATGGCTCATAGCTCTAACCTCACTCTGAAGTGTGACGTCACCGGAAACCCATCACCAACGATTACGTGGTCAAAGGCGAAGGCTTGTGGAGGATGGTATGAGACATATACCGGTGTGTTTAATGTTTTTTCCAATTGTTTCGCAATGTGTCCAATGCAAATCGACCGACAAAAATAAAACACAGTGTACTGAATGTGTAAAACATAGTTTAAGAAGACGGATAACATTTTCTAATTTAAAAAAATACATAAAAACTCACGGGGCATCAGTGTATATTATTAATTCACTATTCAATATTAGGTGCATTTTTCCTTCAAAAACAGGGCCGATATGAAGTTCACCACGACATTATGAACACAAAACGCGGCCATTATGAAAAAAACACGGATTTTTATAAAAACAAAACGGCTATTACGAGATTTGATCATTCTGACTGTCTGTCCAGCTCGGTCATTATGAAACCGCTGTAAATATTGTATAGTTAATTAATAAAATTGTCTTCGGTCTCAGGCTAATACGACAGTCTTCAGCCCGATAACTAGGCCATTATGAAAACACTTTATTAACATAATAATACACACAACCTACTGTGCCTTTGTCGAAGTTATCACGAGTACTTTTTTAAATACACATGTTTACACAAGCTATAATATTGACCAGCATGTGTCTAATAGTCTTCTACAGCCTCTATGATTCGTTTATAATTTGATTGTTTCATAGTTGTATTGTTTTTAAAAAGTATGACATTTACATATTTTAATATTTGAATGCATCTCATGCAATAACGATAATTGAATTTCTGTTTTCAGGACAGTCATACACGATTCAATCTCCTCAATTAGATTCTGGTGCAGACGGCGTATATACGTGCAAAGCTACCAATGGACCAAACAGTCCGGTGGTTGAACAAACATTTCACGTCAAAGTCAACAGTGAGTTTTCGCGCCAATGAAGTAAAAAATAACATGTTCCTTATTTTTAATCATGTTCTTTATTATGATGAATTGAATTTTAGTAAATGAAGGCATGATTCTACAGTGTCCTATGATTAGAATGTCAAAGGTTTGGTGCACAGAATGTATCGTTTACGTTATATGCATGTATGAACTTCAAGGTATTCAACACCTGTTTTAACAACTTGAAAAATATTTGCACGTAATGAAAGTACATATCCAGTTTGGCATTTCATTTTTTTAATGCGTAGTCCAAGAGAAATGACTATCGGTCGTCACTGACAAATTGTTACTTACATGTATTTATTACTGAATGAGTAACAAAATCTAACACATTTCAGCAAGTCTGTATGATACAAAGTGTACATTTGACAATGGTTGGTTCTGTAACTGGGAACAAAGCCTCAGCGATAAGTTTAATTGGACGATACAATCCGGGCCTACTCAGTCAGACGGTACAGGGCCAAACAACGATCACACTCAACGAAACTGTAAGATATTTTTGTCTGATAAATCTTGTTGATAAGAATAGGTTTCTCAAGAATTCCGCTAGCGATAATTTTCACCTTCCCACACAGATTGCCATATCTACAAACAAACCGATTAGGTTGACATGAATGAACTCGTCATTATCACATCATTAACGTCTACATTTACATTTCTTACAAACTAGTACCTTCATGATAGTTTTTACTATATTTACTTTTAAATGAAAGAAGTACTAGTTTAAAAAAAAACATTATCTCTTTTTAATCTTTTTTAACTTACTGTAAAATTGACATGCCACTCAACATAAATACAATTATTCATAAGCTTTTCATCTGACATGATACATGTATATAGTTTTACCAATAGTATTTTTCTGCTTCTTCAACAACTAATATAATACTAACATAGTAAGAAATACAATTGCATGTTATAAAATTGTCTAAATTTCTTAAATATAGATAAAAAATCAAATATTATCCGTTGTTGCTGTTACCACTTTAACTGAGTGGGCAAATAACTTAGTAGTATAATTCAAAACAGTTCAAAGAATTTTTAAAAAAATACGGTCATGATTGCGGTCATGTATATTTTTCCTGTTGTATTAAAGCACTGTGATGTTAAATAGTACAGGAAGCCAGCAAAAAAGAATTTAAAAAATAAAAAGAATTTATGAGTCTGGTTGATGTGTAGTCCAGAAGATGGAAAAATTGTGCCATATTCTAAGAAAAAGATCAGGCCTGCTAGCGGTTTTTCACTTAAAACATATGTTTAAAAACATACTTTAAAAACTTCTAGATTGGGTAATGACTTTTTTATTTACATTTAAATAAATAACACTTAGCTAATAGAATAATAACATTTGATGGAATGCATTTATTTATACTGCCAAACAGCACTTCATATAGTGACCATAATGTATGAATATCTAAAAAAATTGAGAAAGCCAAGTTTTAAGCTGGTTCATAAACTGATTAACAATTTCGTTTTAGCAAATCCCTCATTGTAAACTTAAATATTTCGCAGCATCTGGAAAGTATATATACATCGAATCATCTTCACCAAGAGTGGATGGGGATTTTGCTGATCTTAAATCTCATGTCCTGCCCAGAAATGAAAGCAAATGTCTAAACTTGTGGTACACTATGTACGGAGCAGATACTGGAGATCTCGAGGTGCTGCTGGAGGTGAGGGTTTTTGTTAATAGAACGGTTCTATTGGATGTCCTACTTTGAACTTGCATCGTACGCTACTCCCGATACATCTTTAACCGCTGCTTAAACCGCGCAGTAAGGCTTAAAAAAGTTTTGTTTCCGGTTACCAGACCGACCCATCTTTTACCTGCCGACTCATTAGCTTTACGGCGTCCAAAACCTAGTGCTATTATGAAATTTTCACAACAGTGTTGCCGATATATGTAAAAAAATAAAAATAAAAAAAATCCTTCCTAGCGACCCATATTTTTGGGCATGTAACCGGAAACATACCTTTTTTGTTTAGGCCTTAGGGAATGAAATGTGCGTAACCCAGGTAATAATTGTCTCTATAGTGCCCATCTGACAGTCCATGCAGTTTTTAAATTATGCGTATTCAACTGTTTTAAGGGTATTCAGCTGATAGCATTCATTTCTGGTTCTTATATTGAGGTAGATAGTTGTTTGCTTGAAATTCACATTCTAACTCTTAACTTACAGCCCCAGATAACTGATAACAAAACTACAATTTTACCTGGACATATCAATGTATGATCCATAAATTTAAAGCCTACATTTTTATTTAGTTATGTTTTCTTATCTGTTGAAAACATGATACACGTGCGAACGCGCAATGGTTACATTACACGATGCATTTATAGAAATCTTCCTGTTGATATTAGGGTTATCATTTGCTTCAGAACACCTTTGTAAGAACTTTGGCCCGCGTTATGTCATTCAAGTATAAAAACTGAAAAAATGACACCCTGTCCAAAATAATGACATATCATGGATAACATACATGAGCAAATGACCATGATATTTTTTTATCTTTCCAGGACCAGTGTTTGAAGAGAAACACAACAATATACAGGCAGTCTGGGGACAAAGGAGCCAGTTGGCTGAATGCTCAAATTAACATACCTGCCGCGTCTGTGGTGCATGATTATAAGATTATCATCCGTGGTAGAGTTGGGCAATCTTACCACGGTGACACGGCTATCGATGATTTGGAGATACTTGATGGAGCATGCCCAGGTCCTTAAACTAACACTGTCAGACACCCACAGCTTCAACTAGGCCTCCTGGATATGGTTTCAAAAATATCAAGCTATTTGTGCTTTCTTCGCTATTTTTGTTTCATTAACTGACTTTATGAAATTTCTTTCAACTTCTTTAACTGTATCATTGTGATTCTGCGCTTTAAATGCTTGCGTGTTTCTATCATCAACTACATCCCAGTTAAACTTTTCGAATGTTATCTTGCACAGTTTGCATCTTTCTGTTTCAAATTTCCATGAAATAAAATATCACCGGACTTAACTTTAATCCTGTCTGGCGAATTAAACTGAAATTCTGCGGGTTAGATCGATCGAAACTAGCATAAGTGCGGCTGTGAAATGAGTTGTACATTATGCGCATGTGTCCGAAGGTGAGTTTACACAGAAAATATGATGTTTTCTGTCGCGTTTATTTATACAATTGTACTTTGAAGGATTTACTCTCATCATGTTTAAAAATTCATGCATATAGTGCGGGGATATTTGTCATACTGTACTTCTATGCGCTCATTCCATCATTTCTTTGACATTGGCTACTTTTTGAAAAGTAGCTTCCTGCTTCCAACAAAATATTACGTAAGTTCCCTGGTGAAAGTGGGTTAGCTACATTATGTCAATGAATGCATGGGTGGTATCCTGTTTAAGGCTTTTCCAGCAATACATATACCATAATAGAATAACCATATCCTTGCGAAATGTATGCATCCGGTACGTACATATCCTTCTCGATTACATGATGGATTTTTTATGACGAGAACTTACGGAAAACATGAGTATCGTAAAATAAAATTTGTATTTTTGTTTTATTCATAATTTTACGGCGATTTTGAACAACGAAAATCGGACCTCATCCTGACTTTTCTTCGATCAGTCCTCTTAAAATATCAGATCATTTGCATTATGATGTAATGGTGCAGAGATACCTATTAAAACTGGTTATAATTCCTATCTATAGCTGTGCAACAAACACAGATTAAATCGTCTATAGATATGTGTCATTTGCAGTTTGAATAAATGCAACTACATCCTTTTGATGGGTAATCATCGGTTGATTTAGAATTAATCGAAGTCTATTGTGTGATTTTACATTATAATGTGCTAGTTTAAGAACACATATTTATTTTAACAGTATCTGGATCAGATTGTGATTTCTCTGTTGATTTGTGCAATTGGAAACAGTCCCCTGATTCTAGCTTTGATTGGACCAGACATTCTGGAAGCACTGGGTCATCAGGTACAGGACCCACAGACGACAATGACGGTAAATATTGGTAAAAAATTCACCGAGTCCGCCCTGTTTGCTCAGTCGTTTATTTTGAGTGAAGATATTACATGTATCTCATTTCATTGTTTGTCTCGGATCTGTCGTAGATTTCGAGAACACTCGAGAAGTTTATTGCATTAGAGCTGTCTAACTTCCGGAGCGTTCTCGAAAACTACAATAGACAGCATCGTGGTTCAGCGGCGAGAAGTAACAGGATGTCATTTGGAATATGACATGACACACCTAAAACAGCGGCTATTCATTGGAAATACATTGTTCTAGAACTTGAATCGGGTGGTATTTTCGCCATTTTTAAGGAGCCACATGATTCCCGCACTAATGAATCAATATCAAATATCCTATGCGAATGTTTAATCCGTCCACTTGAGATAAACGGGGTCGCTCCATATGTCTAACCTCACAGACCTGTATGTAGACCTTGCATGTCTCAACTTACATCAAGGCGTTTGTTTTAATATGAGACAAAATTCGAAAATTCGTAAAAGAAGTTATCTAAACAACATTACAGACGTACTGGAATTGACCGTGATATTTCGGGAAAGTGGTTGCGTTTGATAGTATATGTGCGTGATAATAATTAATTTAGAGAATAATAACAGTGCATAAATCAAGAACTATATTTTAAACTTCTGTTTCAAGAATTATGGGATTACATATACAATAGAAATGATCAACATCATGATGCTCGGTCGACTTGGCATAGTAATACATGTATTTCGTTTCTTTTTTACTAGATTTTTCCGTTTAGTTATTCTAAATGCAATAAGTCCCTGGGATATGCGTGAAATTATGCAAAAATGAATTTTCAGTTACAAAAACTTTGCTAAGATGTTCGGTTCAATTAAGAATCAATAAGTATTGATACGTTTCAAGAACGTTTATAGATTATCGTCTACTTGCAGGTGGAGGTTATTATTTGTACACAGAGGGCTCAAGCCCACAGTCATCTGGGGACACGACAGACCTTATCTCGCCAGACCTTGTTGCTGGACAGGATTATTGTTTGTCCCTAGCAACAAACATGTACGGTGATAGCATGGGGTCAATAGCTGTACTGGTTAAGGTAAACCCCATACAGTAACACCATGGACAAAAACCAACAACAAATAATATGACCTTTATGCACTGTTGAGCGTCGTTGCTTATTTCGTCTACTATATCTACAAATGAATGTTGAAAATAAGATCTTGGTCATAAGGTGGCCTTTGTTTACGGGTGATCGTTCAGTCATATTGAACTGTATTGATTCTTGGGTTTGAATCCTGGCCTTAGGACTTTACCTCTTCTTCCCATTTTTCATAAAGAGCGAGCACTGATTTGTACCGAAAGTACCACTTTGACTATTAATCATAAAATGCAAAAAATATTTCGCAATTGATGTAAAAATCATACCAATAAGATCCCATTCTCTTACGAACGTAATCGACACAGTCGTACTGGTGTTACTATACCATTTTTGGAAATATTCTTACTGGTTTACTTTCCAGTTCTTTTTACTAAACCTTTGTATGATACTATTTTGACATCATCATAATCTGAAATATTAAGGAATGAAAACCAGTAATCTTTCTGAATAAATCATGGACAATATCAAATGTATACCATACGGCTTATATTCTAACAATGTTCAATTCTAACAGAGGCCTGATCGACCAACAAAATTCATACAGAGTTTAAATCATAAAAATGCTTTGACTAAGACATGCAGTCTTCAACATGTTTATGTACGTAGGCGGGCTTTGAAAACTTACTCAACCAGGCCGCTCATTGTTAGACTGCTGTGTTACAACGTGTATAACATTAATGGAAGTTTTTCTAGGGTTACCAATATTAGACGATATAAGCGGTGTGATTTTTTGGAATTATTATATACTCGAGACGATCAAAGTCACAATGTACATAACAAAGGATAATTTTGCGTTCTTTTTAGGGAACTTCTCCTGGTAGTTTGACGTCTACAATAGAGAGATACGCTACTGCTGATCTGTCACCTATATGGCGCACGCGTAATGTCCACATCCCCGCCCAATTTCAAGATTTCAACATTATCTTACGTGGAACCATTGGAAGTGGATTCGCTAGCGATGCTGCAATAGATGATCTGAAAATTCGAGCTGGAAATTGTTAATTATGTGCCTAATAAATACGCGTACAGCACAGTTAGTTTGTCCTGTTTTTTCTTCTCGTTGATTCTTGCTTTGCGTGTTACCAGTGAAACAACAGAGCGACCTCTACTGAGACAAACATCGTAAAACGAGCCATAATGCTTATATGATTAATACAGGGGCTGTACAATACATATAATGCAAAATCGCTGGATAAATCGTAGGAAAAGTACCGTATTTCACACTGTTGACGCAGATCTGTCATGTTCTACATTCTATGATATTTGCTGACGTAATTGCCTACCATTTTTTTTTCAAATTTTACATGTACACGTATAAGTATCACGTTTTTTGAGACCATTTTGTTTACATCCTCTACTGATTTGATTATCGAGCGGAAAGTTTACATGATCAACTCCATTCTGAAATAGATCGGGGAGTAGATCTACATGTTTTACATCTGCACGTACGTGTTTTAGAAGATGTATATATGTTACAAACGTATAATTTAAAATAGTCTTGGAATAACGTACACATTGACAATTGTCGATTTGTAGTGATATTTTCTTACTCAGTATATGAACAATCAAAGCTGGCATTAATTGGAGAGACATGTGACCTTTGTGTATCGTTAGGTTATGATCAGAGGTTTATTTGGTCTATTATATTGCTGAATAAAATAAATCTACGGTGCACATTTGCATGATAAATATCCACAAATATTTTACATATATTAATGAATACAGCTAACGACGATTCCGTTTCTCTATCTGGCTTCAATTGTCTACGAAACTAGATGTATTTAGTCTCTAATGAAACGAAGCAAAAACGAGAATTTCCGCGTGTTATAAAAATTGCAATTAGGCAAAAAAATACCAAGTTTCCACCACAACACCGAAAATTAAGGGTCGGTTGGTCGGCAAAACTTTTTTATTCAAATATCTTTGTAAGTTCGGAAATATAATTCATGTAAAAAAATAAAATACATATGTATAGGCAAAAAATGACTGAAACCAATAAAAAAGCTTGGGTGGGTAGAATGAATAGGTCTGGGTAGTGTTCTCATTAGGGACCGGCCGCCGACACAAAAGGTCGATTCGAACGACTAAAGGGCCGGTTAAAACTGGAAAAAAAATGCCTTGATTTTTTATCTTTCCTAAGCCGCTGGTTCGTTTATGGGACGTATTTTTTCTCGCAGCACAAAGCAAATGATGTCTGGTAAAAACTTAAAAAAGAGGAAAATCAATATTTATTTCCAGAGTATTTATTTTTACGCTATGTATAGCTGACATGAGCTATTGTTCGTTTGTTTATAATTTGGACAAATTCGAACAGTTTTTCGCACTAGTTCAATTTTATTTATTTATCTTTTTTTTTAATCCGTCACTTGTGTTATAGTCTGTAATGTGTCGAATTTAAGAAGGTAAGAATTTGTTTATCTGACTACTAGGCCCCTGAAAAGGTGGTTTTATGAACCATATTAGATCTAGTCATTATGAGAGATATGCTATCAGAGCACCTGTCAAAGAGATGCTGTTAGATGGATATGACAGTGACTGTAAAGAAAGTGATATCAGTGGTGGTGGTGATGATGATGATTGTTAGTGGTAAATAACTAATAGCAAAATGGTGGCTTTTAGTCACTTTTTTACTTTGTTTAAGGATAAAATCCCTTTAAAACGGCCCGACCCAAAACGGCACAATTATTTCAATTATGTAACCCGTGAAAGAAATTAACATTTTTAGTTAAAAACTGTCAAAATCTGCTACGCGCGCATGAAATTAGAATTTAGAGTAAAAGAACTGAATAACAACTAAGTCGGCACATAAAGAGCTGTGACTGTGTGGTGCAGTTATTTATCTTAGACAGACTTGAAAGTACCTGCAAGGTTAGTGAGTTTATTGTTCTAACGGACCGTTTTTTAAATGCCGTTCGACGTGAAGTTAAATTGACTTCATTGTAATTCTGCATCACAAAATAATCTGAAAATGACGAAAGTTACAAAATTATTACCCAATGTGTGACTTGTAAAGGTTTTCATTGTATGGCTGATTGATTGAAGGAAGAAAGTCACATATCTTTGACTTTGACGCTTTAATAAGAAGTATATTCTGGACTAGTGGTTGGCCAGCACAGTATTTAGTGTCGAATCATGGTCTATGTATCAACAGACCATTCCGTCAAATAATGATGTTGAGGGTGAGTGACATCAATCTATTTAACCATTAACGAATTTCGAATTACCGAGTATCAACATATACATGTACTTATTGCTTGATAAAGACTGGGATCATTATACACATTATGTGTATAATGGTCTCAGATAAAGAACATCAATTAACAATGCCGTATGTATCAGCTTGAATGCATAACAAACTGTGCGTGTCGTACGAGGCTCCGAGTAAATGCTGAGGTTGAGAATGAATAATTTATGGTACAAGTACTTAATTATACGAACACATGTTGATTTTGTCTATATATAAATATATAAGTATTGATTATAAGTTCTTTTTTTGTTTATTCTTTTCAGGTTGCCATCATAGACTCAATTCGAAGGCCGGCAGCATCGGTCTTCACTACTACAAGTTAGTGCCGCTGCTGAGACGAGAAGCTGAGTTGGTGGAACTGGCAGTGCATGGTGGAGATCTGTCTAGGGACGTAAGACCAAAATCTACGTTCCTTATAAACAACCTAGAATGCAGGAAATTGTATCTATGTTTCAAAATTTTTGCAGGGGCGGCATGCCCCGGGTCCCTCTAGAAAGTCTGTTACTTTTCTATTTAAGCCTATTCAACAAATTCCAAATGAGAACACGACTAGCGGTTGATGCGGGTTAGTCCAAGACCTTTGGGTTAATGAAAAACCAAGAACTGTTTATTTTACGCCTTCTGCTATGGAATTCTCGAAAATATTCTAAATGAGATTTGAGTCTATGGACACTTACCCGCACGTACGAATTCCTAACGGTCTGCAGTAATTTACATTAGAGGTTATATAAAGTTGATTTTTTTAAATGTATCTTGTTGAGAAATACACTCGTATACTTTGCGCTTATTTTTATCTTTGTGTCACATTACGATTACCGGCGCATGCTCAACCTCAACTTCCTTTTCCGTGTCTCCGCCATAGTTGCATCGGTAAGAAAATGCGGCTCTTACAATTTATTGAATATGTCGCTAATTTTCTTGCATAACAACTTACAGACTATATGAATATACTTCATATGGCTTAATCCAACTATGAATGTTCATTATTTTACATTCTATTACACGATAATTTTAATATCGGTCTATTTGTGACCCACGTGGTTTTGGTGAACTCCCTAACATCTTTCATGCTGAAAATTGTGGAGTTGGCAGGATTATATTGGGACATTTTGTGTCGATCTTTTGTACTGCTAATTCTACACACTCGGTGATTTTATATTTGAATTGCTGTTTTGCTCTATGTAACTGGGGTCTGTCCATGCGGAAATGGCATTGACAATACGTCACTGAATGGATTGACAAGTGGCCAGCATCACAGGCTTCCCGAAAATTGTCCGACCGTCGGATATGTCTAGCAAATTTCGAGCTGGTCCAATGACTTTTTGGCGAGTACCATACTAGATGTGCGGCATTCGGGCATTATTTACAGCATATATCACTTATAATGTACAATATTCTTCAGACAAATTTTCATTTGGTCAGACAAAAATTCTATCTTTGACCAAATGTCAGACAAGTATTCTAGCTCTTTCAAGAAGCCTGACATCTTTTAGCATGTACCTCCTTAGTTATTATATATTGCTATAACTAACATGATGGTATATCAGTGTTTCTTCCAGCTCTGATTTTTAGGGGTCAGTTTTGACCCCATGTCAGATTTTGGGGGTCAGTAGAAATTTTAGAGGGCCATTCACTAAAATTGAACATGGGCATCTATAACAAAAAACATCTTAGACTCAGTATATACAGCTTCTAAGGCAGCAAACAATTTTTTCTGAGTTTTTACCTTGTACATTGTCAGTTTTAGTTGATGCATCTGACAAATTATTGTCACTCAAAGCCTTCTTTTCAGTACACAAATCATTATTTCGATCAGTTTGTACGTTTTCCATGGACCCAATACGAAAGAAAACTGCCAATCTACGCTGTTTTGGAGCAGACATAGCAGACATTCATTTACTTTGCAGATTATGGCAAAAAATAAACAAACTCATCCAGGCGCCTGTTTGCATGCTAAAATGAGTGCAAAAAAGCGTCTTCCAATTCGTAAAGACTCGAAGCCGTATCAGGAACACGATAATGCACGGCTTTGAATAATCTGGTGACTATTAAAAACCTGCATAATGCACAGACCAAATTTCATTGTGTCTTGGTCAATAAAAGTGTGCCAAAAATGCAAAATCTTTCTTTTTTATATCTTGTTGGGATAACTTATTCTTAATTAGAATTCAACAAAATTCTAATTCACTAGCAATTTAAATATGGTTTTACTATTTCTCTAAAGTACTATTATATTTTTATTTTCAGAGGGGGCAAACATGCAGATCTTCGTAAAGACCCTTACGGGCAAGACTATTACCCTTGAGGTAGGTATTACATTTGTAATAGGAGGCAGAAAGTAAGAGTTCCCAATGCATGAAAAATGCTAGAAAAAAGTGGGGACCTAGCAATAACTTAGTATTTTCTTACCTTGTTAGGGTTAACATTCCTCTTAGTCAATAAACTTGATTTAAAGCTGCTAACTAAACTGGAACTGTTTCAACAAAAGGACAAAATCAAGGCACTTTGAATTTTATTTGTTTGCCGGAGATGATATTGATCAAATGGCTAATTGAAACAGCTCAGGGAAATAAATCTTATAATTGATCTGACCTATACGGTTCTGTACTTTTCCCATATTTAATGGTCTAAAATGCATCCATTGTCCACAGACACATTCTGACATTGTACCATTCTCAATTTTTTAGCACCAATCCTGCAAGGGCAAGGTGTTGAATGAATCCTGCACTAATAAAGTATATATATTAATAATACATTACAGGCTCTCAAAACCCTGTATGTGTCTACAAAACTTGTAAGCTTTTATCCTTAGAAACATATTAAGCTACTATTACTAAATTCTGAAAGGATGTGTCAAATGTAGATGTATATTGATATGTCTGGAAGGACCAATGCTGATTTGTTCTGTTTAAAATTTCAAAGAATTAATAATTTAACTATCTCGTAATTGTCATCTTTTCATGAGTCATGGATCTTGTTAGATCTAGAAGTGCTGTAACAACTGACAGCTTATGCATGTGTCTTTTACTCTTGCTGCAGAAAATAATACATGATTGTTATCATTCCTGCATGTGGGTGTGGCACAATGAGTATACAGTAAACTTCTTTGCACAAAGAAGGATTTCTTTTCTGTTACTGTAAAATTAATTTATCAGAATTTTCTGGTAATTTTTAACTGATCTTTTTCATTTTAGGTAGAGCCCAGTGATTCTATTGAGAATGTAAAAGCTAAGATTCAGGATAAGGAGGGTACATACTTTCTACTGATTATTTTTTTCAATTTGTGAACTAAGTTCATGACAGTTGTGTGTTTACAAATCGTTTTAAAATCCAAACAACATGAAACCTTTGTTAATATTGCTTTTACAAGGTTAATTATCCAGCAAAGTTTGGTAAAACAAGATGCATGATGTGTTTGAATAGTAGGCATTTTGAATTTGATATGATTTTTAGGGTGAGGTTTTTATTGTCATTTTGATATATAATTTTGCTATTTCTCAAACATTGATGTTAGCACAATTGTTGTGATCATGAATTGTTTAAGAATCTTGGTTTCAGTCAGCCAATGTATGTTACCATGTTTCATGGATAAAGGTAAAATACTAATTGTATTTATTTGGTTTAATAGGTATCCCTCCAGATCAGCAGAGATTGATCTTCGCCGGCAAACAGTTGGAAGACGGTCGCACTTTGTCTGATTACAATATTCAGAAGGAATCTACGCTCCATCTTGTATTGCGTCTCCGCGGTGGTGCCAAGAAACGTAAGAAGAAGAATTATACCACACCAAAAAAGAACAAGCACAAGAAGAAGAAGGTCAAGCTTGCTGTTCTCAAATACTACAAGGTACATCTCCGCTGATACTCCGCTCGGTTTAAAGCCAGAGCTTTCATCAAGAAGTAAATGCTTAAGTGGGTCTTGAATTGGCAATTGGACAACACAGTTGTTCTCATTATGGACTGTGCCATATTGGTGGCTTATGATTAAAACATGTCACGGTTCCATGTTAAATTCATCACTCTTTTAAGCTTAATTTATGTGGTGTATCAAATTCTATTTATATCCTGTTGGTTTGTTAGTGAATGAAAGCCATTTTAGACTCCCACTGTTTACCTTTTAACCCTTTGCCACATACTTTTGCATTTCCACGCATCAGAAGCAGACAATTTTTGAAAAAATTGTGGCATAATAAGCCAGTGCTTGTGAAAAGCAATGGCTACTTTTGCCACAATGTTATCCACTCTGTCAGAGAGAAATTACTCAATTTTAAATAAATTGATTTTTTGTATATTTGATATGAATTTAGAAGAGTTCAAAGTATGCTTATGAGGCAAAGAGTTAATGTGCCACATTTGAAACTTATCAAATTGCCTTAGCTGCTTGGCATTTCTCTTGGCTGTCTAAGGTTACTGATCATATTTGAAAATTTTTCTGTAAAGAAACCTCTTCACTAAATAATGTTCAGTGACATGCTTCTGTTTAAAAATTAATGTGTGGTGACATTGGACATGTATTTAACTCTTATGTTCAATTTTTGTGTAAAGAGACTGTCAAAGTGATGCTGGGAATTGAATTATTGTATGTAAAGAGTTGACTGCTAGTCTAAGATGTTAAGAATTTCATCAAAGTCGCACATCTATGGTTCTCATATAGGAGTAGTTTTCTGTTATTGTTGGTATTGCATATTTAGTATAATTTTTTCTATCCAGTAACTCATTCGTGCTTTCCAGGTTGATGAGAATGGCAAGATTACCCGTCTGAGAAGAGAATGCCCCAATGAGGACTGTGGTGCTGGCGTCTTCATGGCTTCCCACTTTGACAGACAATACTGTGGAAAATGTTGTTTGACATACGTATTTAATAAGCCTGATGAAAAATAAACATTCTCAATAAAATAATTTACCGAAGAATCATGCTTTAATTTTTGTATCTCCAGAATGAAAACAAACCAGCGATTTCAATTTTGTACCCTTTTTATCTAAAGAGTTTGGTGTGAATTGACAAAAATGCTACCCTAAGAAAACCTTTGATCAGTTGCGTGCTGATCTATTGGTGGTGTTATTGTTTGTAATAAAACAGTGCTCATAAAACTGCCATAAAATTCCCTGAAGAAAACATTTTAATTGCAGTTTACATTCAGAATTTAACTGTTAGAATTTGTTCCATAAATTACTTGTTTGGCTGGCATTAATTGGATGTGTGCTTGATTGAATTTTAAGAACCATTTTATATGATCATAAGGAAACCAAGGTTTCAAAAACAATGATTAGATATATATTATTTGTTGCCAAATACGTATACGAAGGCACTAATTAGTCTGTACGGTGAAAGATGGACTATGATGAAAATGGATGCACCAACCAGGGAATTTTACATGCACAACAGTGAACACTGAACTAAATGGATACTCGGTACAATTTGTAGAATTGCTTTTATTTGATGACTACTAAAAATCACGACAAGGAAGTGGGTCTTTGAGTTTTCCTTCAAGGGGCATGTATTGGAATCAACTGCAATGTACAAAATGGAGTAAAATCATTACAGTGAACAAAAAGAAAAACCTCATCAAGACTGGACAATCAGCCTGTCAAAAATGTCACACCTATAATCTTGGAATCATATTTCTTTATAGAAGTGTACTGCTTCCATTGTGAAAAATACTTGTAAATTCTATTTTCTTCATGACTCAAATATGTTAAATCCTCCGCAGAAAATACTTAAACATAAGTACTTGATCATATTAGTTGCAGCATTAATGGTGTGTAGGAAATACTTAAATTCACTAAAGATGAAAGCTGTTACATATACTGAATCAAGAAAGATAAAATAGGTACAGATATTCAATGACTTCTATCATGAGGGAGTCTTGTTAGCAAATGTTTCATTTTGTTCTAAAAGAAATGAAATACAATTATAGCAAGAGAATGATTGAAGAAGTCAAGTAAAACACCTGCCAATGACACAGGATCATCCCTGAATTCTAGGGCTATTACAGACACTAAATTCCTCATACCGTAAGAATTATTTGTATTTCAGAAATTTTATGTTACTTCAATATCAATTGATGTAGTAATTACTGTACAAACCAACAGTGACAATGTTACTCAAAAACCAAAATGGTTGTTAGATAGAAAAGGTGAAATAAAACAAAAATGTATAAAAACAAAATCTAAATAAAAAGATTTAAGTACTGAATAGTACAACACATGATAAAGGAGTACTAAAATAGTGTCAAGATTTAATATATGTAAGAAAATATCATAAAACATATTTAATTCATCTTGCAATAATTTCTTCGACATTACAATATACAATTACAACATGCTAAAAATTATAATGAAGTCTTCAAGCGTACGCTCTGATTTCTTTTTTTTCACAGGTCTGTAAGAGACTGATTTATACTGTTTCCATGGCACCAAAGTTTTCTCTTTATTTAATTTTTCATCTTTAAATATGTTACTGAATTTTTCTCTGATTTATGAAGCACACAATAAGAGGAAGTTAGCTATTCACACTGTTAGATCAGGTGATCTCATGTTTATTCACAGTTGTCCATTTGATAATCTGCTTCATTGTCTATACAAATCACTGGGCCTGCTGTTCATCTTCATCGTCTTCTCTAATGATTGTGTACCCTGAATATATTCATAAAAATATGATGCAACTGTAAATGAATACTTTCACATGACATCATATTGTTCAATATTGTAAAGAGTATTACACAGTCCGTCAACAGGGTTTTTTCTCAGCAATTTGGGAACATGACCCGAACCCTAGATTTGGGAATTTTCACGACAATTAGGACAAAATTTGGAAAAAGTCACACTTTAAAAAAATAACTTAAAATAATCAAATAAAACTAAAAAATAACAAATATCATGTTTATTTTTGTTTTTAGATGTTGAAAACTTTTTATTTAAATACATTTTGTAATTTAGAAATTTAATAAACATTTGAAATGCTGTAATTTTTTTCCATTTTTTTTCTCACTTGAATTGGGAATTTTTGCCTTGCAATTTGGAAAAAATATACTTTTTGCCATTGGGAATGCAACCGAAAATTGGTCTTCAAAACGACCCGAAATAAACCCTGATCAATACTTAGTGAAAGCACATACATTAACTCAGATCAGACAGTATTGTAGTATTTAAACGATGCTTCATGTAGAAACAAGTTAATTAGGATCATGAAAGTAGTTGATTGAAATTTTTTATCAATTTTGGTGTCTCTAATTAATAAACAGGACACTTGAAATAATATAGAAATACGTGTATAAACATGTTATGCTTGTCTTATAAAAAACGTGGATGGAAAAGAATTAGACCAGAGTGACTTTGACTGTGTCCAACTCGGGGAATCTTGCTTACGAATGCTAAGGCCTCAGAGTCAAGTAGCTTTTTCTAGATTAGCTTGGGGTCAGTTATTGCAGGAATACCACATGATGAATAATTTATTTCCATGACATGGATAAGCTGTAAATGAAAGTTTTGGAGAGCGTAAGCAACATGAAATGCAACCGGTCTCTGGAAGGCAAGTCTACACACTGCACTAAGTAAAATATCTTCATTTAAACCATAACATAATATTTAAACAGCCATGATTTTTATCCTGACCACAATTTATACATGTAGTATTCCATAACATTCATCACTATTCACTATTCATGATGTGTTAATAATTTGGGATTATTTAGTAATTTCCAAATCACATACCATCGAGACGTTTCAATTTTGGTAATTTCTTCATGATGGTGTCATTATAGTAGTCAGGTCCATTTTCATTAAGCACGTCGTACAATGGGTTTCCAACAAAATTAAGCTCAATCATGCATGGTAAATCAGCCTGGAAAATGGAGCAACACATTGGCAAACACCATTTAATAACAATTCAAGTCACCATACAGTAACACAGAGATTAAGAGGTTGACATCAATACAACAGATTCAGGAGTTATAGGTAAATGTCTCATAGACTTAACCTAAGTAATTTCATATACATGCAGTTTCTAACCATGACAACTGAGTATGAAGTAACAGGTAAGTCCAGAAAAAAATAGTCATACTAAGGGTTACTTGACCAAAAAATTAGGGTAGGTAGGTCAGAAAACTTTTTTATCTTTTTCTTAAACACCTTTTGGGAGACTATCGAGGTACAATTAATCCATAATTACATGTAAATGTATATTCATATGTTGGACTTGCTGTAAAAACACTTTAGGGCCAGCGACAAAAATATTGGGTCAATCTGGTCCTTTTTGTCTGGCCTAATAAGCATGATGTCTATCAATCCACTCCATTCAGGCGCTAGTTTTTGTGAATTGTCAATGAAAATGATTATCACTTTTATACTAAAGTCTTACACTATTTTAATACTTACTACATTGAAGTTTAGCAATGTCTCATTAAAGAATAAAAAAGATAAAACGAGAAAAAAGTAGTACCAGTTTCATGAATTCTGCATTGTCTTTGATACTGTTATTTCGGATGTATAAAACCTGAAAATAAAGTAAAAATAAACTTTTCCGAGATCACGAGTATGTCTCATTACCTTAGCAAATTTTAAAGTTTATCATGAAGAACTGGTTATAAAACAATGATTAAATACAAATAAATGTATTGGTGTGAACAAGACAGGAAACACATGTATACATAAACAGTCTATTTTTATTGTACATATGTAAAATTGGGAAGTTAATGAAACAATTTTTGTTTAAGTTGCTGTTTCGGTGAAGACAAACCTTCAGCTTCTTGAGAACATTAATACCCTTGAGTTTCTCAATGTTGTTGTATGAAATCCATAGTTCCTCCAATGTATCACCAACAGCCTCCTAAAAATGAGAAGGGTCAAGGTCAATGTTCAGGATAATCCCTGTTAGAGACATCCAGCATTTACTCATGACATATCCTGCTTTAAACCCTTAGCTTCACATGGTTTTGAATGTATGTTCATTACTTACACAATGTTTTAATATATGTGCTATTAAAATAAGACAATGCATGATAAACAAGAACCATCTTAGTAAAAGGTTGAAGATAAATTTCAATTGAACAGGGTGTATATTCTTTATTTCTCTGCAGCAATGGTGTATGTATGCATAATTCCATGATGTGATATAATATTAATTGATTCTGGGTAATCATTACTCACTATGATGGAATTTCACATATTTTTAACACACATAAAGTAGAAAACAGAATCCCATCCGCAACACATTGGGATATTTCTGTCCTTAGGACACAACTCTAATCTTTGGGTTTTCTAAGTAGTCTTTTTACACAATTTAAGTAACTCAAAGCAGTAAGGTGTCCTTACCAAGTTTCCTTGTTTACCAAAAGGTACTGACCATGAACACCACAAATAATATTGTAATAGGAGGCAGAAAATAAAGTTGCAGGTCAAACCCGCGACCTTCTGCTTGCAAGTCAGCTGCTCTACCAACTGAGCGAATCGGGCAGACGGACATACAAACTACGATAAACACATATATTATATAAACAACACTGTTACATTATGATGATCAGAATGAAGATCTTTCATGTTATAAATTTGTAACAATGTAACAAAGTTGAAATAAGTGAGAACAGGTTTAATCATATGTATACCTTACATATATATATACAGTTAATTCAATAACAAATGCAATCAGATTTATACTGAACTTACCAAACCAGTAAGAGATTTGATGTTGTTTCTGGCAAGAGAGAGGATTTTCAAATTCTCTGAAATAGTTAATATGAGGCAATTAATACAGTACAATGTATATATAAAATATATCAACAGTAAAACTTATTCAAGGGAAAATTACAGTCTAAACTTAATTGATTATAATGAATGAATAATAATAGTAAAATCTGCTACAACAATATCTTTTGTGAAAAATATTTGAAACCACAACTTTTAAGAATTATACAGTAGAACGTGTTTATTTTTTCTCTGGTGTTTAACGCTGCACCAACTTCAGGTTTTTTGGCAACTTTTCCAGCTTTAACAGCGGAGGAAGACCCCAGGCATACACCTGGGTAGAACCATCAACCATCTGTAAGCTAGCTGGACAGGTCCTTCACATAAGAAATTTGGTCATAGTTGGGATTCAAACTCAAATTGGTGAAGGGCCAGTGACTGTTAGTCAAAGATTGTACCACCCCACCCATAGAACATGTTTGTAATGAACTTGGATGTCGTGAAAGATTTTATAATGAGAAGTAATATTTATTCTCTGAGTGAGTCCATCCATCTATGCTTAATTATTATGATTTCAGATACATTAATAAATTGAAAATGGTGAGGCCATTTTTGGTATTAGCCAAAAAGTTAACAAAACTCTGGTTGCTCGTGATAAGGACATTATGATAATTGTTTGTTAAAACGTTTGTGTTTTTCATGCATTCAGCAATCAACGATGAAAACAGATTGATCAATTATTTCAATGGCAATTAAGTATTAAAATACTTACATTCAACGATCATGTAATACCAATAAAAATAATGTTGTAACTGATGTTTGTATATTCTCTTTGATTATCATAAAATATAATATGTAGTAAAGTAACATTAGACACAATTTAGAACGTACAATTTTAATGTGTCTAATGGTATATAAAGGTATATTAGTATATATAATCCACTGATATGGTTATATATTATCCACTATGAGCATCAACAGAGCATCAATATTATCTTGCAACCAGTGTATCTGGAATCAGTAATATTTTTCCTTAAGAAGCTAAATAATTTATTTAACAGTATATTTTTACGCACTTTCAGTAAAAGGATAGAGCAAGGTATGCATAGTGAAATAAATATACAGGTTCACACGAATTCATCATATTTTTGAACTACAGAATGCATTTCATTTGGAATTTTTTTCAGGGATTTAACATTGCCCCAACAGCCAATGTCATTTGGTGACTTTTCCAGCTTTAATAGTGAAGGAAGACCACAGCCCCTGGGTAGAACCACAGACCATAAGCTGGCTGAACGGCTTCCTCACATATGAAATTTTCTTACCACAGGTGGGATTCAAATTCACAGCAATAAGGGGCTAGTGATAACTAGTCAGAGACCGTAACTACTCAACCACAGAGACCCCTCATGCAACTTATTTAAAGTCAGATTAAAATGGATATTGGAGATAAGTGACCTGTTAAAAAAATTTCTATGGCTACAATCCATTCTTAATTTCAATATTTTCATCAACAACTTCAAAATTAAATAGCTAGTATCAAACCAAACAGAAGCAAATCCTAAAACCAAGCAGTTACGGCACTTATTCATGATTATTCACACATCAAATACTTAGATACACAATAAAACTAAAGTTAGACAAAAATTAAATAAGTAACCACAAACGTTTTCTATAAGATTATACGTATTAATTATGCATGTACATTGTGTTATCGAGCCATGGCCATGGTCCAGTGGTTAGTGCGCTGGACTTGTAACCCGCAGATCTAGGTTTGAATCCCAGTCGCAGCAGGTCATACCCTCCCATGAAAATTTGACAAAAGTGTCGATTTTTCTCAACATGTGGAGAAGTTGCTGGCTCCTTGTGAAAGGGTAAGTTGGTACTGGTTAGTATACAGTCCAGGAAAACTGGTTAGGTGAACCAGTCACCGTATATAACGGAAAAATTGTTGAAAAACGGCGTTAAACCCCAGTGACAATAAGTCACATAAAAACAAACAAACATTGTGTAATCATATAAATTTGATTTTGCAATGAATATGTTTCACATAAAACATCACATCTAATTGTAATAGAGAAAAATCACATCAAACGCACACTAAGTAATTACTATGCCATTCACAATGTCCTTAATTATAACAAATTAGTAATAAAAATGGACTTCATAGCGCAGATATAAAATAATACGCCCCCCCCCCCCCAATAAAATTGTCCAAGCAAAGGGGTTTTTTTTATCATGAAATATGATATTTACATGAAAATAGATATAAATGTCAAAATATTTCTGCACACTATGCATGCAATAAGTTACATTTTATTGTATACCCTGGGAAAGGATAGGTGAGGTTCTGGAAATGTGCCTGAATCCCTTAAAAATGACCAAAACTCAGGAGCTTCCGGCAGCCCCCTGGACCCCAAGCCTTATTGTTCAGTTTCCGCTCCCCCCCCTCCTAACTAGAAATCCTGGATTCGCCTATGACAATAGGCGCCTATGGCAAAAAATGCTGACAAACCTATCCACTGTAAAAAGTTTAGGTCTTGTAACTGCAAACCAACATTTTCTTTGGATGGCCTTAATGAATATAAAAATTACAACAGATGTGCCAATTCACTGATAAATCACCATCTTCACATCAAACCAGAATTTTTTATCAGTAGTTTCTCAGCAGCAATGCATAGATTTTTGAAAGTGTCTTGGATGTATTTAATTTTTGTGGTTGTTTTTTTTGTGAAAGGAACTGTAAAATGGATTTCTGGTTTTGATTATTAACTTTACCAAAGAATGTTCATCTACATTTCAATAAAGTACAAAGTAGCATGGCCCCTCCCATCTCCTACATTATTATATATTATACTTACACTTACAGCAATACCTCTGATAAGTAACAACTCCTCTAAGTATTTTTTAGAAAGCTACAAGGATTAGAAAGACCCTACACTCTTTAACTTATTTCCAACATCTGTTAAGACAAACACACAACTTACTCAACCCATTCAAATTTGCTATCTTTTCAATGACATTTGTAGAAAGAGATAGGTGTCTGTAAATATGATTAACATAATGTTGAACAAAATATATTTCCATACTGTAAGTTTCAGTTCTAAAAGTAACAGTTGTATGCTTGAACCCATGTACATGTTTTCTTTCCAAAATGATGAAAGAGTGACATTAAAAAAATTGTTTCTTTTGGTTTCAGTATTTACTTTAATGCCACGCCCAATAATAATCAGTACCTCTTACAGCAATTTTTCACAAATCAGTTGAAGAACAGACATTTTTTTTACTTATACATTGAATTTACTAAAACTGGTAAAGCATTTACTAATTAAAATATAATAATTGGAGCTCTAACAATTTTATGAGTCAATATCTGTTCGTAATATTTAATGAAACATCAAAATTGATCAAAATGGTAAGGGTGTAGGAATAAAAGACTGATTTGCACTTGATGATCAACTAGCCATATTGACATGTATATATTTCATATCATAGAAATTTCTAAACTCACTCGCATTGTTGAAGTGTTGACAAGGACGCGTCCATCTTCTCAATTGGTGGGATCTGACCATACATTATTACTTTTTTGCTATCACACGCTTTGCATTGTTCACTCTCTTCCTGAAAACAACAAGTAAATATAGTTACACAGTGAAAAATGATCTTTTCTGAACCAATACCAACCATTATTCTATTACGGCAGAAATCTTAAGCTTAACTTGAAAGTGAAAGTAGAAAAACGAAAGTGAAAGTCCAAAGTAGTGAAAGTGCGAGTAAAATTAAGTGGAACTAAATTTGACCAACTAAATATTCAAGCGTCCAGATAATACTTAGCGTTTTAAAAGAGTTTATAAGTATAAGAGTTAAAATTTAGATAAATTCAGATCGTTTTGCGTAGTATTCACTATTTAGACCTGAGTAAAAATTAGGACACTCACAAATTTATTCAGCGCTTCTTTGATCGTCGTAGCTTTAGCCTGAAATGAGAAAACAGTAATTGAATATGATATTCTCAAAACAAAGAATTTGTTCGACCGCATAAGAAAGTATTTCAAAAATATTTTTTTGGAAAAGAAAATTATACCATGGTGGGATTTTGTTGTAGCAACTAATTCAGTGCGGACTAGTGTTGATGAAATAAATTTAGTTCCGTATTGATTTTTTTTTTCAAAATAAATATAAAATATTATGATTATCTAAAAAGTAGAAATTAATTTTACACAAACGAGTTCATGAAGTCATCTCATTTATATCCGCACAAATATTTATTAAGTTCCTGACATTAATTCAGCAGTTTCAAAATGGCAGCCTCCTTCAACAAACTTGTTCCGTCGTTCTTGAGCGTTGTATTTAAGAATGTTGGGCCTCGAAGACTTGTATGTTCATGTAAAAATAGATTCGTTTTGAATCAGGTACATATTTAACACTAATTATGAGGGCTTGTAATTTTGGAGGTCAAATAATTCTTAGAGTCATACCATTTTGCCATTTTTGGCTAAAGTCCATTCAGTCCGTACCTGACATTCAGTTTATTAATAGATTTGTTTATACATAAATCTATACTGATCCACCACGAGTTTTAAATACTTTGGTCACCAGACCAGCTTCTCTATGAGCTATTGAACTCAATGCCACTATTCCTCTGATTACACCTGATGCCGTGATACTAAGTCATTCTAATGATTCTTCAAAAGTTATGCAAACTCCACAAATGTATTGTCTTTGAATAACTAACGTTATGGAATCTATGTTAACAATGACTTCATTTTCAGAATATTAAAGAATCTCTCAATGCAAAGTCATTTAGTCGTTCCATAAGCACTAGTGCAAAATACTGGAATGAGAAACAGTAAGTCTCTATAATGTTATATGAATTACGAATGGTATACGCACATTGAAACTTGTTTCAGATACCCTAGTTCACCATTAATGATTAATGAATTAAAGTATCAATGGGATCTTCGGTTCAACAACATGTGCAAAAATATAGTGTTTTGCATTTAATATGTTGTAAATTCGTTTTACCTTTATTATATGATCTACCATATTGTAAAATTCGTACATGGCTTATATTCTCTTCTTACTTTAACAGAAAATATTATCCAACAACATTAAAACTCCATTATTATGAGCATCAATATCACAAGCACTTACCGTAGTCTATCTCAAGGAATTGGTACAGTCCTGCTAACTTTACTTTTACATGTCTATTACAAGCACAAGTCTCAACACAAGTAATGATGTGATAAACTGTATTGCTCTTGACAGCCTCATAAATGAAAATTTTGTTGTTTTTTGCAAAGGCCTTATGAACATTTTGTTAGAATATGACCAAGATGTGTTGTGAAAGTCTGTTGCTTGTATACTTATTCTTTGTACCTTTAATGCATTGTTTGTACTTTTCAGGGAAAATGAAGTTACAGAGCCTGTGGCACAGGAAGTAAGATTTTACCTATATATGTATTTCTGTGCACGAGGAGTGGAATGACTCAGATTGCTTTGTTTGAAGATGTGTGTTTTGTTGTAGAGGTCTGGGAAAATTAATGTTATCTGCTTAGCAGTTGGACAGCTTGATCCCATGGATATAAACTTGAAAAATAATTCCTTTTCATTAATATTTCACTACCAATAAGCAAAAATATTAATACCTGACATCCACTAACATCCCCTGGAAATTTAGGGTTGGTAGATTACCAGAATTTTTGTCCAAATATTTTTTATGCTTGGGACAGTTAATATAAAAATGAAAATATCTGCTACAAAAAATTGACAGAGTGAAGAAAGCGTGAAAAAAGGTGAATTAGGTAAGTGGAAATGGCAAACATTTTAAGGCTTAAAGTGAATCTCCTTTATTAAATTGTCAGGAATGAAAACTTCCATGTGCTTTGCATTCATTCTGAACAATTGAAATTTTAAGTGCACTTGTTGTTGCAGGTCGATGAGGATGATTTAGATGTTCTGTATAAAAAGCTTATTATTGAAGTCAAAGGTCACGATCGTGCTGTTTTGAAAAGTTACACAAAGTTTGTAAAATCAGTCTCAGAGCATTTGAAATTAAATCTTCGAAGTGTGTAAGTGAAATCAGTGAATACACATAAGATTAATCTTATTACGACAAACTTGTTAACAACAAATTTTCTGTTATATTGAAGAAATACTAATTTTTAGCTCACCTGAGCACGTTGTGCTCGGTGAGCTATAGTCATCAATCAGTCTACTCTGGTGTCCATCGTCCACATCTGGGGATTATTAATGCTCTAGTGGTCACACTTTTGAGCAAATCTTCATCAGACCTGGTCAGGATGTTCGTCTCAATGAATTGGACAGGATCGAACGTGGATCATCTGGGGTCAAAAACTAGGTCACCAGGTCGAATAGAATCGAAATTTAGTGAACACTCAAGAAATCTCAGATTTGATTGGATCTTCATGAAGCTTTGTCAGAATGTTTGTATTAATGATATCATGAACAGGTTTGAACATGGGTCAACTCAGGTTAAAAACTAGGTCACCAGGTCAAATCACAAGAAAACCATAGAAGTTGCAATCTTTATTTGGGTGAGTGAAAAGCGGCCATCTTGGCCCTCTGGTTTTAATATTGTTAGAAATTTAATTGCTACTTTATATTAACCAACTGCATTTCATTCTTTAGTTTTATATTTAATCTTCAGAACCATACATGTTCTTTTTTATGTACATAGGATGTTTCATTGTTGACAATTGTCCTCTGTTTCAGGTCTACCCCAAAGATGTATGTTCATCGTCAGTCTGTTTTAAAATCAGTTCATATATTTAAGAAACATCAAGTTCAATATGAAGAACGAACTTATTTTGAAGTTTATGTGGTAAGGCATTTATCCAGCATGTTGTCCATCTACCATTGCAAGTAAAGTCTTTGAACGTAAATAAAGTCCTATATGATGGCATGTGTTTACAATTCCAGAATTCTGTGCAACTTAAGATTTGCGTTTTTCTGTTTATTTGTTCAATGGTACTGATGCCTACTCAGGTCAACCTGTCAGCTCAGTTTGAAAATGTCAACAAAATACATTTGTTCATAACTTTCAGTTTAAGCATATGACTGGGTCAACTGCTGACACTTTCCTTGAATACATACAAAGAAATCTACCTGAAGGGATAGGCATGAAAGTGACCAAGGTATCTTTTATTTTCTCCTATTAGTCTTAAGTATACATCAAGACATCATTCCTGTAACATGTTTCTTATCTGTCTTTATATTTTTGCTAGTTTTTTTATTGCAATGTGCATGATTAAGCAATGTGATGATTGATTGAAAAACTTACATGTGCTGATTGTTTAGTAGACATGAGGATAATTTCATTCCATAAGAAACAGGTTATTACTGATTGGTAACACAGGATCATTGATTTGGTCAACCAGCCTTTAGTTTCATTGGATATCAATACATTTTTTTCAAGATTCCTGTCATATAGACATGGCAAGAAATATACATACTTTTCAATGTAATAAAACAGATTACTGTGTACTTAATACCTAGAATGAAATCATGGTGGAGCCTAAATAGAGACTCCTCTGATAAACATGTTGGGAAGTTGTAAATTTTTGCAAAGGCAGAGCTTTTTTAGTTCTGGAAGTTATCCCAAAATTCTTATATGATGAACTTATTTCCATAAAATCCATATATTTAGTACGAATGGACTTGAAATTCATCTCAATTCATTGTATACTTTTTCTTATTGATTTTTCCCATCCACTTGCTTGGTGGAACATTTCATCTACAGACTTACGTCAGTGATTTCAAACTCCATTTGCGGTACATTTGCTCTGTAACAAATTGGCTAAAGATGTCTCAAGCCATTCTCCTCCACCACTGATCATTCATATGGAGTAGTTGGCAGTTACTTGCCAAGGATATGGTTGATACTGGTACAGAATCCAGGAAAACCGGTTAATTGCCTTTTGGTGAAAACTCAAAATATATTTTCCCTCCATTTTGCACCTCTTCTGTATGTTTCAGCATCGTGTTGAGAAATTCCCAGAGCACATTAAGCCACCAATCAACCAGCAAGCACAGATTGAACACAGCCCATCTTGATTTATGTTATATACTTATTAAAATAAAGGTTTACGTATGTATTACATGCCATTTTTTGCCTTATTATATGTGGCTGTCAGCAAAAATCAGCCCACTGGAGGTAAATTTGTCATTTTCAGTTTTTTGCACATTTTGAGTATACATCACCTCAAGTATGTTATGTATTTTGTGCCACTTTTATGTAACCACTGTAACTGAAGAAGTGGTGAAAGAATTGAACATAAATGAAGATGAAAGTGAAATTAACAAATACTGTAAACATTTTCACTATATTTGTCCCCAAAGAGTTTCATTTTTGACAAAAAATGAAGTATTGTGTATCATGAAATTAACGGTTTTGTTGGACAGGTACATACCCAGGCCACATTGTTCTGAAGAGGTTTTCCTTAGGTAGTGGTCTTAAGTGAAATATCACCTGTTATATAACACCATGTACATCTGTTGCAGACTGTACAAGTAACAATTGTTATATGCAGATAGGTCACAAAATATAACCTATATATTATAAATTTCTGTAATTTTGAGCAACTACAATCAGAAAGTTACATTTGTCGCAAAAATTTTTTGCAAAGACATTATTAATCAAATTTTAATGAGTCAAAACTTTATAAAAAATGAACAAAAATATTGTCATCATCTTTACATAGCTTTTACAGTTTTACACCTGGGTATTCTAGATGCTCACAGCTCTATAAAAATTTAAAGAGCTCATAGACTCTCACCAAAATACTACAAAGACGAAATACGTCCAGTAGCGGTTATGTTTAATCACTACCTAGACGAAATATTAGTTAAACAACGCTCCCAGGAACTAAGGAAAGTGTACCATGAGGCAAAGGTCATGTCTAAAACACTACCCTCTTTCGATGCCGTGTCGGTGTCGACCACGTCCAGATCCCCGGAAAACGTTTGAGATGACTAATTCCACGAGCGAAGATGATCACACATGCCCTTCCATACCCCCAAAGCGTTGAAACTGAAAATTAGTGTGTCGGATCAATTTACGAAGGTCGTACAAGACCGCAGAAAAAACTTCTATTGGCAATGATAAAGGCAAAAAAGCCGGTAAAACAGCCTTTTTGGCACATGACAAACTTTACATTGGGAACAATTTATATATAGTTGAAACAGTATCATCTTCGGGTTATAGTGATGGCTAGGTAGATGATCAGGGAAAATTGACTTTTCTCCTGCGGAATGATCAGGGTATTTCTTCAAAGTAACATGATTCTGACTTCATTAATTTTGTTGGAGATTATGATGTATTGATATTAAATGAAACTTTGAATGCTTCTCTTAAAGATGTTAGTATTGAGGGATATGAATGTATCAATTGTCCACTCCCAAAATCTAACAAAAAAGCAAGACATTACAGTGGAATTGTAGTTATATATTACAAAAGTTCCTATAAAAGTTATGTTAGTGTAGAGAAAATTGACCATAAGGGTGTTATTTGGTTCAAATTAAATGAAAACTTACTACAAACAACCAAAGATTCATAAAGGTGACATTTATCTCCTAGGTGACCTAAATAGCCGAATTAGAACTGATCTGGATTACACAGATGACGTAAATTTAGATCGAATTGTCGATATTCCTGAGACCGTGCATGCGTCTAATTGACCTGATCGTAAAAACAGTGATAATGGTTTTAACGATTATAGATCTAAATTGTTGTCACTTTGTAAAGAAAATAATCTTATTATTTTAAATGGTCGCAAAGAAGAAGGCATGTGTACTCTCAACACTACATACAGGAATAAACCTGCATCTAGTTTGGTTGATTATGTTGTTAAGAGTCCACAATGTTATAACCATGTAAATTATGCGTATATTCTTGATATAAATGAATTTTCTGATCATTGTCCATTAACATTTTCTTTTATTGTTGTATGAATGACAATCCGATTGAATATGTTGAGTTCGATAGAATTATATGGGACACGTCCTGAAATAATGAATATATTAGTAATGTACGAAATAAATGTGATATTTTTCAAGGAATCTGTGACAAGTTGTTGTGTGGAGAACTTGATGTTGATCAATGTATGAAATGTTTTTTCTAATACGGTGCGTGATATTTCATATCCATGCTTTGGTAGGACTTTTGACTACCGCCCAAAACCAAAAAAGTGGAAGTCACCATGGTTTAATAATAACTGTAAAATTGGCCAAATAAATTTTATGATGCAAACTTAAGCGTCGATTCTCTTCTCAAAAATCTGGTGAAAATAAATTGAATATGCCTGTGTCTAGGAACGCTTATTTTAAAGTCAAACAGTTAAAAGTAA
Organism: Lutraria rhynchaena; assembly: GCA_008271625.1. Classification (NCBI taxonomy): domain Eukaryota; kingdom Metazoa; phylum Mollusca; class Bivalvia; order Venerida; family Mactridae; genus Lutraria; species Lutraria rhynchaena. The sequence goes on along the minus strand of VIBL01000018.1, from coordinate 3,430,935 downwards.
ATTCTATAGTAGAGATAAGGCAAACAAAGCAAATATGAATAAAAACATTGCCACGTAAATTTTGGACGTATGTTAAAGAATTTAGATCTTCTGCAAATATTGATTCTAGTGTCAGTATAGATGAGTTTAAAAATCATTTTGAAAATATATCGAGTGAAACTCAGGGTCATGTAAGTGATGATGTATTGAATAGTATACGAGATGAGTCGGGAAATATTGAATGCCTTGACAGGACCATTTCTGTTAATCAGGTAGACAAACTACACGTCTTTTGAAGCGTTATAGAAGTTGTGATTTAGACAATAATGTATCAGATTTTTTTATCGATTCAAATAATATAATATATCGCCATACTTATGTACACTGTTTAACTATATTTATGGTAATTGTATGTAGCCCCAAGCTTGGACCAAGGGAACCATTTGTCCAATATATAAAATGGGTGATAAGAACATGCCTTCCAGTTACAGAGGAATTCCCTTAGTAAATGTAACTGGTATTTTTTCACTTATATTGAGAAACCGCGTTAATAAATGGTGTGAACATGAAAATGTATTTAATGACAGCCAGTATGGCTTCCGTAAAGGTCGTTCTACAGCCGATGCTATTTTTATATAACATGCCAGTATGCAAAAGGTATTGTCAAAAAATCTTAACTAGGGTGCGTTTTTATTGACTAACAGCGTGCTTTCGACACAGTTAATAGAGATGCCCTATGGGCAAAACTTATACGATCAGGCATTTGTTGTAAAATGACCAACATGATCTTAATATATATAATATATTGAAAGGATAAAGAAACGCAGGATGAACTTTAAACCAGAAATTAAGTATGATATCGGGCTTCATTTACAACGAAATTTTGTATACTTGCAGATAAATTAATGCTTAAAAATTTCCAAAGTCTGTATTTTGCATCTGACAATTGGTTTAGAGGTACTGACGATTAAATTGAATGGACCCATAGGATTTTGAAATTGAAATTGAACCGAGTCATCAATATCTTGTGTGTCCGCCGTCTGCTCAGGTCACGGCCCTTATTCTTCTGGTCATAGAGTTCAAGAGAGCGTTAATCCGTCTTATGGGGATGTTATCCCACTCTTCAATCAGAGCTCTGGTCAACTGCTCTCGAATAGCAGGGGGCGGCTGGCGCTTTCGAACCTGTCTATCCAACTGGTCCCAAAGATGCTCGATCGGGGATAAATCAGGGCTATATGGCGGCCAATCTAGTGGTTGAATGTTGTTGTTGGCCAGGAAGATTTGGCAAATCCTTGCTACGTGGGGCCTAGCATTATCCTGCTGGAGGGTTAGATTATGCTGCTTTAAGAAAGGGATAACATGGGGTCGGAGGATCTCATCTCTATACTTAGCTGCTGTTAAATTGCCATCAATAACAACCAATTGTGATTTTAACCTGTGTGAGATTCCTCCCCACACCATTACTGAACCGCCCCCAAACCTATTCCTCTCCACAACACAAGCGTCCGTAAAACGTTCGTCACGACGTCGGTAGACACGTTGACGGCCGTCAGATCGATAAAGGCAGAATCGAGACTCATCCGTGAAGAAAACTTGTCTCCACTGCCTCAGTGGAAACCGTCGTGGAGCATGTGCAGCGACCCAGGCCATACGACGCTGACTTCGAGCCGGGGTAAGGTGTGGACCTACGTAGGGACGACGTGCTCTTACACCAACTTCTCGTAATCGATTCCTTACAGTTTTTGAACTTATAGGACGCCCATGATTTCCAAGAACATTAAGTGCATTCTCAACGGCAGTAAGGCGCCGATTACGCACATGAGAGACGACGATATAGCGATCCTGACGTCGTGACGTTACGCGCGGACGTCCTGACCTAGGTCGATCTGCCAATCGTCCAGTTTCCCGAAGACGTCTTACAAGACGTTCTATGGTGGAAACATTAACACCAAAGTGCCTTCCAACCGATTTTGCCGCTGTCCTTGCATCAGCATCTGAATGGCCTGACCCCTCTGAACTTCTGTGAGTCGTGCTATTCTTAAAACGAATCAAATTCTCAATTAATTTTAGGGAAGCAGTTGGTCTGTATAAAGACTAACGAAGTGTGACTTGACCAACGCTGCATGAAACCAGAACAGCATGGGGCACGAGATTCTTGTTTTTTCCTTCCTCCATTTACCAGAGCTGCGCACTGTACCGTGACTAAATTTTCGATACATGGCAAGGTGTAATATTACTCAATCCACAAAGTTTCACTTTATTTGGAGAACGCGTTTTCAATATATTGGAACAAATGTTACCCTGCGTTTCTTTATCCTTTCAGTATATAATACAATATAATAATGTTAAAACTTGTGTTAAATGTCAAGCAGTATGAAAAGGTCCAGTTTCTTTGATGTAACAATAGGCATCAAACAAGGTGAACCTTTATCACTTCCACTATTTATATTATTAATTAATGACATTGTTCAAAATATTGATTTTAATACATTAACTGACAAAGATTGTGATCTTTTATCCATGTAAATGACTTTATTTGCTGATGATATAGTTTTGTTCACCACTGATCCTGTTAGTTTACAAACTCAGATTGATGCTGTGCATCATTACTCAGAAAAGTGGGGACTTAAAATCAATGTTAACAAAAAACAAACATTTGTGTTTTCGAAAAACAGAAACAAACTAGATATCGTGATGTTTTATTGATAATGAGAAAATTGACATTGTTGATAACTTTGTGTATCTCGGTATTAAATTTACGTACACTGGAAATATGGTTAATGCAGTTAGAGCACTACAAGAACAAGCCCTTGGGCGTACAATAATTTATTATGTATATTTGATAAATTACAAATGGACATTAAAACAAAGTTATCTCTTTTTGATTCAATGAATGTTCCTATTTTAACATACGGTTGTGAGATATGTGGTACATGTATTTATAAAGATGTTGATAAGTTACATTTATGTTTCTCTAAGTACATTCTTGAAGTGAAAACACAGACATCGAATCACGCAATTTTAGGTGAACTTGGGAGATTCCCATTGTCTGTAATATGTAAAGAAAGATCTGTTAAATTTTGGTTGAAAATGATAAAAAATGATAATTCACTTGTATATTTAATGTATAATGACCTATGTACAAATGTTAGTACGGTTTGTTGGGCGAGTAGATTGAATTCATGTGTTGACCATCTTGGCTTTACAAACGTCAGATAAAATTTTGATAGAAATGTAAATTATCTTAATTTGATAAAATAAGATTAAGAGATCAATTTATCGAAGATTCGCGTGACTGTATCAACTCGATGCCTAAATTAAATTATTATTGTGGATATAAGATTTGTACTGTATAATGATGATATAAAAAATGACACATTGAGAAAACATTTAACTGCCATGCGATTATCGTCACATTGTTTAGAAATTGAAACAGGCAGATACAATAATGTTGGAAGTCTTGTAGGCCCTATTCGAAATTAGGGCGCAGAAGTCTTTGGATATAACGAAGAAAGGACATTGAGTTAGTCCATTGCAAGTTTCTGCGAAAAGTGCTTCATGTTAGAAAATCTACCAATTTCGACGATTTATATGGAGGACTTGGAAGATATCCGATGAGAATTCAAAGAAAAATAATACTCATCAAATATTGGCTAAAAATAATGTATCTCGATGAAAATAGTTTGCTTAGAAAAATGTACACCATTCTAAAATATGACGCTAATAATGAAAATTCATACAGGAAACAGAATTCGGCTTATCATATCAAAACTATTCTGGGAGAAATAGGAATGCCAAACCGATGGATAACTCATAATGCAAATAAATGTACTTTTATTCCCATAAGAAACAGAATATTAGACATTTATAAGCAGCACTGGTATGCAAACATTAACAATTCGAGTCGATTAGCTGCCTATTGCGTTTATAAACACGAGTTTAATCAAGAACGTTATCAACATCTTATTAAAACAAACAAGTTTAGAATTGCGTTAACAAAATTCAGGCTCTCATCACATAATCTTGCAATCGAAAACGGTAGACATCAAGGAATACCTAGAAAAGAAAGAAAATGTCAAAAATGTTCTATGAATGTGTTAGAAAATGAGTTTCATTTCCTTCTAGTTTGTCCAAGTTATTACAATTTAAGAAAGCAATGCTTTAAACCGTACTTCTGTAGATGGCCAACTTTAAATAAGTTCGAAATATTAATGTCTAGCAAAAATCCCAAAGGAATTATTAATTTATCCAAATATTAATACTTTGCATTTCAAACAAGGGAATAATTAAAAAAAACTAGTGACAACAATAACAACTACATATCAATATGGATGTTAAGAGGTATACTATGTGTCGTGTCGTGTCGTGTCGTGTCGTGTCGTGTCGTGTCGTGTCGTGTCGTGTTCACATGCAAGAAGTGAAGGCCACGTTTACGAAAATCTCAAATTCGTCAATGTTGAGGTTCATTGAAGTTGCACATTTCGGATCTGGACAAGAATGAATGTCCCCACCCATTGAAAGCATAGTATTTTTTAAGTAATACGGGTTACAGCTTGAATAATCAGTGATGAGGACATTGTTGAAATGTTCATAAAGATAAACATCGCCATATGATATTGAGGTAAACAACTGTCCGAAAATAGGTACATCCAGATATATGGTCAGTTTGTTATGCTCAGTTCTGTGATTATAAGTAATATATAAAAACTAACAAGAAGTAATGTGAGTGTCTTATACAGTTCCATTTAAGTATTAAACCTAGTTTGGTGGACAACTGTTTCCTCTTAATGCCATAATCAATTTTCTTCCTTTGTTTTGCAAATTTGATGCCTCCCTATCTGCTTTAGCTATACTCAAGTGTTAGGAGACCAAACTGTAAAGGATACTGTGTGGCGTCTCCTGAAAGAACTTCAGAAAATAGTCTTGTCATCAATATAATTACCTGGACGAGAAGGGCAGATTCTGTTTGAAATATTGTTCTTTCTTTGAAGTGATTACATACCATTTTTTTTTCAGTCTAAACAACTCAGCATTTTTTAGAAATTAGTTTTATTTAACCAACCTTTTAAAACATGCATGTTAATAGCGCACTTTGATCGGGCAAAATAAATGAAATATTTTAATTATCGTTTTTTGTATTATTGCTTGAGTAAATTGAACACTATTGTCTTATTATCTGATATTATTGTATATATACTCTACACAAAACAATTAAAGAAAGCTTACATATTTGATAAAAATGCTTGAATTGGATGGAAATAAAGAGGTTAAATATCGGCATAGAATTACTAAAATACTGTTACTTCCATATAGAGCAACAAAACAAACTTCAACTGTCAATTCTTTGTCTTGTTAATTGAGATATACTTGTATCTATTCATTACTTATGCAGTGCTCCCTCAGAAGAACAACACATGTCGCAGTTGTAAAAAGCGCTGTTCTTTGGAGGGAGTTGTTGTTCGGAGCGAATTGATACATTCGCGACAGGTGTTTATTTAATATGCGTATGTGTGCCTTTTACTGTCGTTTCTTGGAGGGTATCGGTCTTTTGGGTGACGTTACGGGAAGGGGCACTTTGGTCATTTTGTAATAGTTTACTGAGGAACATCAAGTTTAACTGCGTTTCTGTCAAGATATTCATGTCATGTTACTGTAAAAAAGTGTTCTCCCTTTATCTTCATATAAGACAGTCTAGATTTCATTTACTCCGGATTATTATTTTTCGGTCCCGTCGATTTCGGATAATCGAGGTTCTATTGTATTTATTATTGTTGTAATGGTATACATAACGACATTGTTGCTAATGTAAACATTATGTGGGAACAAATGACCAAATCCATTGCTTATGCAGAATGCTTAGATAATGAAGATAATTTGACTCTAGGCTTGATATCGCTATCAGAACACACTTCATATTACATTATCATCAATGATTCCTGTCCTTTGACAAATCAGCTTGATTAATCAAATACAAATATACCACATACGTTACTGTGGACAGTCAAATGTAGATAAAGTCGTCAGGTTATCGGCAGTTAGAAACCGCTGCCAATGAATTGTTTAGAGGGACGAAGGATAGAAGCACGCGTAAAAGACGAACAGTCATCGACATTCAATCTGCCCGAGACCCTATACAGCTGAAAAACACGCTGTGATATAAAGGCTAAAAATAGTCATGTTTCTGACTATCCGACACATATTTAGCAGTGCGTGAATTACTGAAAATGCCTGGATTGACTGTTAAACTATGATTTTTTAAATTTATTTATTTCATAAAACTTCAGAAAATTACTTTTGCTCCAGTATGAACGTCAACTGTTATAGCCACAGGGAGCTAGCACGTTGAAGGGATGGTGTATAATGGTGTATAAGGCTTAAAATGGCCACACGGACCAAAAACACCTTTATTACATATATACATAATTTATACAAGGGATACAACTTCCGAAATGACAGCTTCTGTATCAAGTTTGTTTAACACTACGTAACTTTTCAAGAAATCGCTCAAATTTCTAATAACTGGTGTCTACAGATAGCTAACACATTATACTACACATAACCAATAAACATTTGGTCCAATTCAAAACGATGAAGCAGATAACTCAACTTTTTACTTCGAAAAATCGTCAATTTCGTTTAGTCGAACGCGACCTCTATATGATATATATACATATGATATACGTGTTTTTGGTCCTTGTGGCCATTTTAGGCCTAATACGCCATTATACCCCATCCCTTCAACGTGCTAGCCCCCTGTGGTTATAGCTGATATGTTCCAACAATCTGTACATGGCGATGAAGAGTGATATTGTCATATTAGCTATATGGGCATCCTGCAACCATTCCACTATTTTAGCATGCAGGAAAATGTTAGATGAGTTCTAGATAGAGTTTTGTTTTTGCCAAGATTATTAAATTATATTAAATTTGAAGGGATTAGATACTAGTGTTTGATGTATCATCCATTATTCACAAGACATAATCTACTGAGCTAAAATTTACTGAGCTAAAAAGAACATCATTGAAATCATTTTACAAACATAGAATACAAAATGTACTACAAAGTTATCAATCTCAACGGAAATCGCATTTTTATTTTGACTGATGACGACAAAATAAGCGAAATTTAAGATTCAATCAAAGACTTGTGGAGGGACAAAGACAATACAATGTAATGATTCATTCATTCTATGTTAAACAATAATTAATGAAACAATTACATTATCAATTTATCACCAAGATCAATATTACCTCAGGGGAAATCTAATTTATAAAAGTTACATGTATTTTATTGAACATAACTTTTCTTCTCTTAAACATTATCAACAGCATGTGTATAAAAGCTTAGCTGGATGTTAGTGGGGATAAACTATAGACTGATTAATAGAGTTTGTGCATGAATTTAGCAAAAAATATCATACCAGAATATTCAGTGGATTATCTTCTTAGCGTGGTAAATTATTAGATTATTAAAAGAGTCTTGTCATATGTTGCGTGGAAATGGTTTAAAAAATATTATCTTCAATAATTATATAATAATAATAAAATCGATGTTTTTTCTGCATTATTGAAGAAGTTCGACCTAATAATGACTTTTTGACATAATTATAAAATATATATCTAAGATTGATATCCTTGGTTATTTATCCGTATGATATCAATACGGTCTCTTATTTCTTTCTTCTGAGTTAGTGTGATGCTTTCCATTTTAACACTTCGTACTCCACAATGACATTAACTTATACGCTTTTACAAACCCCGTATTGGAATATTACTGGAAAATGGACATTGATTGAAATGTTTAGTATTCTTATAATGACATTGACAATAATACTGGATAATAATCATTATATTGCAGACGCAGTTGGCAAGTATAGTTAATGCTTGTATATGTTAATAGAAGTCAAACAGTAGATAAAACTTCTCACAGTGAATCAAATAAGACCAAAATATGCTGAAGAAGAAAGTTTGCGTAAGAATGTTTAATTTAATTTAATGTCTTATACAGTGCTCCCTCCACAGAGCAACATATGTCGGAGTCCTAAAAAAGAGTACTTCTTTAGAGGATTTATTTTGTTCTTATGTGACATATTGTCACTGCGGTTTAACGCCATTTTTTCAACAATTTTTCAGTTATATACGTCGACCGGCTCACCTTTCCAGTTTTCCTGGACTGTATACTAACCAGTACTAACTTACCCTTCCACGTGGAGCCGGCAACTTCTCCACAATATGGAGGAAAATCGACATTTTTGTCAAATTTTCATAGAAGGGTATACCCCGCCGCGACCGTGATCGAACCCGGATCTGCGGGTTACAAGTCCAGAGCACTAACCACTGGACCACGGCCGCGGCCTCTTTGAGGAAGTTGTTGTTCGGAGGGAATTGATACATTCGCGACAGGTGTTTTTATTATTATGTGTATGAGTGCCTTTTATTGCCGTTTCTTTTAGGGAATGTGACGTTACGGGAGGGGGCACTGTACGTACAAAAATAGTCATTTTGTGATAGTTTACTGAGTGACATGACTCCATTTTGAATTTATGATCTCTGTGGCATTTTGGCCATTGTTTTGATTTAAAAATAGCAGACATTCGAAGCACTTTGTGCTTGTATATTTTATGCCCTGCTGTGGACCTGGATCCAATTTCAGATTGATATATCTCAGCTAAGATAGTAGCTTTTAAACTTCACAGTCTTGTTAGGCTTTGTTGGCAAGAACATATGTTTTTTGCTATTAATTGCTTTCGGAATCTTTTGTCAGCTGTCAAAGGTTAATGCCTAGAGGGTATACCATAAATGAGATTTTAACTGCTATCTTCGATGAAAAGTGTCTCTGAAACGGACCCGTGATCCGAAGACACGTACAGTGTACATAATGACTGTTTGGGTTTATGCACATACCCAAAATATCCTATATGTCATGTTTTTCTTCTGCAGTTATGCAAAGTGAGTTGATATTATACTTTTGTGTTATATTGAAGTTATCATCTAAAAACGTTTAATGCTATTCCACATCGAAATGATAAAATAATAAAACTTCTTGATTTACGGAGAAAATGTATCTGCTTAGTTGAAAACTTCTGAAAGTTGTGAAATCGGACCGATTCTAACCGAAACTTGACATTTGCTATTGTATTCCGCTAAAATTTCCATTACAAAATATATTACTATTAGTTTTCAAATGTATGTCTTATCAATTTATCATTTGTGTTGTTTTTGACGGTCTTTGGCCTTCTGCAGTCATTTTTGCGGAACCAGCGCGTATAAAGGATTGCTAACCGGAGTCGTATCCAAGGCATCTTACGTTGTTTAACATTTCACACGTACCTACAGATATCCGAATGATTTGATCTGGGGAATGAGCACCCATTTTGAATAATTGAATATGAATGAGTTTGTTCAATATTGGGCTCAAGGTTGTAACACTTGAGATCGGTCCGCGAGCTCAAATCTCAAATTTTATCTTTTAATGTTTTTAAGAAAGTTATGATCAGACAATAATGATATTACAGTAAAGTTCCGCATAACGAGCGATCTGATAATACGACCAACTCCATATTACGACCGCTTTTATAAAGATTTTATAATTTTCCTTATATACTGAAAGGATAAAGAAACGCAGGGTGAACTTTAAACCAGACATTAAGTATGATATCGGGCTTCATTTAAAACGAAATTTTGTATACCTACAGATAAATTAATGCTTAAAATTTCCAAAGTCTGTATTTTGCATCTGACGATTGGTTTAGAGGTACTGACGATTAAATTGAATGGACCCATAGGATTTTGAAATTGAAATTGAACTGAGTCATCAGTATCTTGTGTGTCCGCCGTTTGCTGTGGTCACGGCCCTTATTCTTCTGGTCATAGAGTTCATGAGAGGGTTTTTCCGTCTTATGGGGATGTTGTCTCACTCTTCAATCAGAGCTCTGCTCAACTGCTCTCGAGTAGCAGGGGGTGGCTGGCGCTTTCGAACCTGTCTATCCAACTGGTCCCAAAGATGCTCGATCGGGGACGAATCAGGGCTATATGGCGGCCAATCTAGTGGTTTAATGTTGTTGTTGGCCAGGAAGACTTGGCAAATGCTTGCTACGTGGGGCCTAGCATTATCCTGCTGGAGGGTTAGATTATGCTGCTGTGAGAAAGGGATAACATGGGGTCGGAGGATCTCATCTCTATATCTAGCTGCTGTTACATTGCCATCTATAACAACCAATTGTGGTTTTAACCCGTGTGAGATTCCTCCCCACACCATTACTGAAACTATCCCTCTTTACAACGCAAGTGTCCGTAAATCGCCACGACGTCGGTAGACACGTTGACGGCCGTCAGATCGATAAAGGCAGAATCGAGACTCGTCCGTGAAGAAAACTTGTCTCCACTGTCTCAGTGGAAATTGTCGTGGAGCATGTGCAGCGACCCAGACCATACGACGCTGACGTCGAGCAGGGGTAAGGTGTGGACCTACGTAGGGGCGACGTGCTCTTACACCAACTTCTCGTAATCGATTCCTTACAGTTTTTGAACTTATAGGACGCCTATGATTTCCAAGAACATTACGTACACTCTCAACGGCAGTAAGGCGCCGATTACGCACATGAGAGACGACGATATAGCGATCCTGACGTCGTGACGTTACGCGCGGACGTCCTGACCTAGGTCGATCTGCCAATCGCCCAGTTTCCTGAAGACGTTTTGCAAGACGTTCTATGGTGGAAACATTAACACCAAAGTGCCTAGCAACCTGATTTGCAGCTGTCCTTGCATCAGCATCTGAATGGCCTGACCCCTCTGAACTTCTGTGAGTCGTGCCATTCTTAAAACGAATCAAATTTTCAATTAATTTTAGGGAAGCAGGTGGTCTGTATAAAGACTAACGCTGCATGAGACCAGAACAACACGTTGCACGAGATTCTTGTTTTTTCCTTCCTCCATTTACCAGAGCTGCGCACAGTACCGTGACTAAATTTTCGATACATGACAAGGTGTAATATGACCTAATTACTCATTCCACAAAGTTTCACTTTATTTGGAGAACGCGTTTTCAAAATATCGGAACAAATGTTACCTTGCGTTTCTTTATCCTTTCAGTGTATATGTATTTCTGTATAATAGCGGTATTTCTATATAAATTACGACTGGTCCGCTATTACGCAATGCGACCACTTATTGCAGAACAAACGTGTTATACAGGGTTGTTTTAGGGTCCCATAAACCGACCACCTATTTTCGCGCGTGTCAAAACTTCAGTGTTGTGTATTCGAGAATGACACACAATACCATATTCCATCGGTATCACTAACCTGCTCTATCTTTTAACCCCTAATACCTTGCGAATGGACGTGAGATTTGAGCTCAGACACAGTTTTATAACCTTTGGGCCTAGTCCAGGTTAACTTTTTAGTTTGGTCAATATCTCAGGATGTGGTCCACATTACAATTATACACGTATTATAAAACAGGCGTACAAGGGTGCTATGGGATATTGTCCACTTCGAAAATACAATAACTTTTCTCAAATTGACAGTATCCTAAATCACCCAAGTTGTCCTGTTTCATTTATAAATACAAATAATGGCATGTGCATTTACATTATACACCATAATATCAAAACAGATATAATAGCACACTGCCCTGCAGGCCTGTATGTCATCTAAAACAACGAAAATGGATTTGTAATTCCAATGAACAATGAATATGTGTATAATAATTTATAATTAAAATGAAATTATATAACTAATTGATAATGGTATTATACATTCAACTAAAAAACAAATCGTGGATAATAGGATACAGTGGATAATGGCAACAACAAGGTTGCAGGTAGCGGTCAGCAGTCAGAGGTGAAGGTGCGAATTAGCTTTTGTCTCCTCAATGTGCAATGTCTGATATCAAAACGCTTAAAACAAATATCAAATAGTGCAAAACGTGAATCCGTAGGTGTTCGAACATATGTTAGAAATCAGTATGTAAGTGATAAAACGTTATTTTATAAGAGTGATGACGATCTGTTATGGTTAAGATTAGACGGTAAAATGTTTTCACTCGAAAACGACTTATTTATCTGTATTTGTTACGTCATGCCTGAGAGTAGTAATAGATATAATCAATCAAATCAAAACATTTTTGACCGCTTATTAGAGTCATTGTACTTGCAGGTGATTTCAGTAGTCGCACAACAGATAAACTTGATTTTGTGTCGCATGACTTTGATTCAAATTTTAATAGCGAAATATTACCTGATGATTATGATTTTGATAGTTTCTTATATAGATTTTCATTAGACAAAGGAAATGTAATGGAATGGAAACCTATTGCTAGATTTTTGTAAAGAAAGGCTGTAGTGTAGTTGATTATTTTATTGTGTCAGAACATGTTCTTCCATTATTTGCAGATTTTACTGTACACGATCCCAATTGTCTATCTGACCATTGTATTATAGAATGTTGTTTTGAAAATGAAAGTAGTAAGTCCAATGAAAATACGCAAGATGTAAATAAGGATGCTGATTGTGAGTATACAAAATTGTATTATAATTATTTATGGTCGAATGATAAAAAAGACGAGTACATGCAGTCAATAAATACGGATAGCTTTGTCAATAAGTTGTCAAACTTAACGACAGCCACCAAATCAGCGGAAAATTGAAAGGATATGGACGGGTGCTTGTCTTAATTTTCTGATATTTTAAATTCAGTAACCAACCAACTTTTAAAAAAGAAATTAAGTAAAAAAAAAGTGTTAGACACGAAAATAAGAGTGTATGGTATGATGAATCCTGTAGATCTAAACGTAAAGATTTTACCCCAGCGCTAAATCGCTATAGACAAAACAAATATGTGTCAAATCGGCAATATTTCGTCGAATGTAGATCGGTTTATAAACGTACTTTACGTCACAGTAGAAAGCAATATAAAATGTCTCAAACAGCAATTCTTGAACAAAATAAAAATACAAACGCAAAAATGTACTGGAATTTGTGAAAGTGTGCATCTCTTATTAAAAGTCCAAACACACAAATGAATGTGTTCGAAGAGTATTTTAAGGCGGTTAACAACCTAAATGATCGCTTTTTTATACCGGACGAAGACGTGTTGTATTTCAATGATCGTTTTATGAATAATTAATTTAGTATTATGTTCGAAGAACTAGATATAGAAATCACCATTTCAGAAATGATGAAAGCTATTAAACAGCTGAAAACTGGCAAATCGGCTGGCCCGGATACTTTATTGAATGAATATTTTATTCACGGAGTAAAAATGATAATGTCCTTTTTGCACTCTTTATTTAACGTTATTCATGTATTAGATAATGTTTTTTTCTGAGATCATGGTCTGAAGGATTCATTATCCCCTTACATAAAGAAGGAGATATGAATGATCCTAACAATTATCGCGGCGTTACTTTATTAAGCGTTCTAGGCAAACTGTTTACTCGTATATTAAATAATCGACTTAATGATTGGGCGGAAAATTACAATGTATATTTAGAAGCAGAAGCAGGTTTCCGTCGAGAAATGAGTACTACTGACAACATCTTTGTATTGAACGGGCCCATAAACCATATGATAAATAACGGGAAAAACTGTAATGTAATATATGTAACAAGTTAGAGGACGAATTTCATTTTATTTTAGAATGTGTTCTTATAATGATCTACGCAATATGTATATAAATAGTTACTACAGGAAAAGACCTAGCATGTTTAAATTAAAACAATTATACCAGACTCAAAATGAGACCGTCATTAAGAAATTGGGTGTGTATAATTTTAAAGCGTTTGAAGTAAGAAACACTATTCAATTATAAGTCAATATAGTTATACTTATACACTTACTTATACCATTTCAAATATTTATACACATATTCAACGCTATTTTGTTGTTTAGGTTGCCTCTTAATGATAATGTTTTAGATTGCATTTTGTGTATATATTGAACAATATAAGGTATATACATCTATATTTTTTCCTTTCATATACGTTTTTAGTTTTCACATTGTATGTTTAGCAGAATTTGATTATGAATTGAAGAATAAAATTATATCAGGTCACCGCGCTCGTTTATTACAAAATTCATGGTATCCATTGTAGCATTATAATGATTAATACTGATCAAATCCATCAACTGAGACCATGATTATTTTCTGTAAATGTCAAGTTTCGGTTTGAATCGGTTTCGGGACTTTCAAAAGTTCTCACGTAAGCAAATATATTTTCAAAGAAAAGATTTGTACTTTCTGAGATGACGAGCATTGTCTGTTATATGAAAAATCCCCCAAACTTGATATGAAAGAATAAAATCAACTGGCCCTGTGTAATTGTTTGTATACTGGTCGTCACAAGAAAGTAACCAGTAAGTGATGTTGGTATAAAATTTTATTTTATAAAAGTTATTCGTAAAAAGAACAATTTTGCACGTGCGCCACGAGTAAGCCAACCAACCAGTTACTACCGTTATGTGTAACCATATTGTCATCCGTTATTGACCATAAAATTCTGTACATGTATATCATTAAAATTTCAAGGTCAGTGTCTTAAGCCAAAATAGAAGAATTTTTATGACGGCTACTTTCTTATGACTGCCAGTATATAATTGATATTCCGGTTATGGGCGCCAGATGTCTCGCTTTTTTCATTTTACCACCAAGAAGAGGTTCAGATAGCGATTAAAGATCATGTATAATAGACTAAAAAAAGAACCACAATGAATAAGCCAAATTATGACTTTTGACAGCCTTCATGTTGGGCATTTTCCATTGAGATGTGAATTTGTTACAAAAATTCCGTCGGTAATCTTGCATTGATTTAGATGTAACATTACAAGTATGTTTTCTTTCTTGACTTGTAATACGTTGCTGGGTATTGTTAAGGATTGGTAAGGATTTTTTACCTTGAGAAATCGTATGCGTTGCATAAGCCCAATTAAAAATACACATAGCAGAACACAATAGCTAGAAGAACATGCCAAGAGTTCATTTTCGTTTCATTTTAATAAATCTATTATATTCAAAAATATATAAAAACTCTTTGCTTTGTTTTAGGAGAAGTTTCGATGATATGAGCATTTTAATTGAACAATTCGTGTGAGTGAAAAGAATTTTCGTATTTATTGCATTTAATTATATGTATTTTAAATATTTGTGTTTTTCAGTATGGTGCAATATTACTGATTTGTATTATTTGTACGGCCCGATACGCTGGAATGTCGTTCAAAAGCAACACAATCGCGTCGATAGTATACAGTAATGATGGTAAAAAAGATATGCAATATAAACATAACGCAAATATCTATTGGAAAGATAACTCGTGGTCATGCAACGGAAAGTTGTACTTGGTGTATAGATGTGTTGAATGGTGCGGTGGGTGGGGTGATCGACAAAAAGGAATTGTTTCATCATTTTTGTTGGCTTTACTTACCAACCGAACATTCATTATTGATATGCAGGAGCCATGTGATGTTGCGAACTATTTAAAGCCAAACATCTACGATTGGACACGTTGTAAAAATTATGTCAATGTATTACCTGATGGCGATATAGGGTTTCTTAGACTTGGCAAAAATCCAAGTCTAATTGAAGCATTAAATAATACGAGGAATGATGAAATTTGGTCTAAGAGAGCTGTAGTGCTGGAAGTGTCATCGTACGCAAAAGTGATGCAAGTTATTCGACAGCATCCTGATACTGCGCGGCAACTTAATTGGATAAAAAACTTACCGGATCACGAGGTTGCTGGTCTCGTCCTTCGAAGCTTATTCAAACCTAAACCTGAACTTCGTGATCATTTGAACAATTTCATTAAAGAATCTACACAGGGCAGGCAACTAGTTTGTGGACATCTTCGTATTGGACGAAACCCTAATATTCCTAATGAAGCTAATAATAGGATTCCCATGAATGAAACAGTAATGTATGCATTTCTAGACCAGTTTAAAGACGTTAACAAGTACATAATCTATTTGGCCAGCGATTCCGATTTAGTTCGTGAACACGCAGCAAAGTTACTGCCAGGTTACATCAACTTGAATAGAAAAATAGTCCATATTGACAAGTTTGACCACCTAAACCGAAGCATTGCTTGCGATGGATTTTACACAGTACTGTTTGAACAGAGCTTGTTCACACAGTGCGATTATCTGATTTTTGGAAGGAGTAATTTGGCCGTTATGGCTGCATACATTAGGGATCATTCAAAAGGACTTTACTTGTACGATGAAAATGAAAGATTTATTCCTGCCTCGTTAGCAGACATTCAAACTACATATACATTTAAATAATATTTCAATAACACTAAATAATACAGTAAAACTTTGTCATTATGAGCATCGATATCACAAGCATCCGACTGACAGTCCCGTCAAAATGTTCATTACGAGCATCGTTACAACGATATCTCGAGCCTTGATTATCTCGAACAATCTCATGTTGTAACCTAATACAATAATATTTGCGTGCCGATGAGTGCAAGTTACCCAATAAAAGAACGGAATTTTAATCGTTTAGATTGTGATCGTGACAATGAAATATAATTGGTTTGTTGCAAGTTCGCATTATTAAATACACTGACAAAATTAGCACGCTGCATAAAGATGTATTACCACTGTACTGAGACTGTTTGGTAACATGATTGAAGCGGGACGTATTACACAGGTTACCACAATGAAGGGGTCAGTGCAAGGAGGTACCTATCTGTTCCTTTGCCTAAATATAGATGGTCCTTCTTGTACTCGTTCCTTCGTATGTCAACGGTATATTATTGAATATGTATATGTTCGCGTGTGATACATTTTTGTACGACAGCAACATCTTGTAAAAAGTATATATCAGTTTATATCAAACTCAATTTATATTGCCCACTATTTCATCCGACAGTTACTTGTTTTGAAGTGTCAGATACTTATAAACCTTGTGCAGTGATTCTCCAAAATTTGATGCAATTACAAAATGAAAAAAAAAAGTTGCAAAATCAACATACTCACAGACTGTTAAATATCACATTTATTTATAGTACAAAGTATACCTGTAACTTTCCCAAACGGGTAAAGTACAATTTTCAGTGGTGCTTTCAGGACAGCTATTCCAATATGGTAGGTGTTTTCGTATGTTACCGAGGTGGGATTTGCATACCTCATATGATTTATGAATGTTTATCAAGATTGGTGCGATGATAGACTTACTTAATAAAGCATTTCCGTACGTTCTAACAACAAACAACTGGGTTTTAAAAAGTTTGCCTTCATCCATATCGTGTAAAAGATAAAATAGAACAAATCGGAAAACTTTCTTATAATACAAATCGGAAAACTTTCTTATAATTTATTTTGTATTTTTCTCATATTTTTAAACAAACGTTTTGTAATTTGTTTTTGAACAGCAAACCCTTCTTAAGTCACTCAAAATTGTCATTAAATGATAAGCATACTATTACTATACTCAAAACAAAAACAGCAACTTCTTAACAAGTGTATAGATGGCTAATATCATACTATACTGAGGCGCTATCATCCGTTACGGAAAAGATATTCAGCAGCAAAAACTGAGAACAAAAAATATCAACATGAAAAATAATTCAGAAAACTTTTGAATACATTAAAACAATTATAGAAACATTTAAACTTCTAATCGCTGAATTTGCTAGCTTTCTTCTTGATTTTTCCAGTTTATTAGCTCTCGAAGTTCAAGTCTTTTATCTTCCTATAAGCAGACCGTAAAGCGTTGGAATGTCTTTTCGCTTTATCAGTTTATCTTTATCAGGTTTTGTTGTTTTCACTTTTAACAAATTTCATGGCCTTCTCGTCTTAACCCCGGAACTCGTCGACTCAATGAAGAAGACTCAATGTGTCTTGAGGTACATATGTTGTCCTCTTTCTGTCTTTCTCATGTGTCTTATACTCTTCTCACTATTCGTTTCTCTTTGCTTTATTAAATGCCTTCAGCATTTGATAACCCTCTCCTAAAGTACAAAATGCAAAATCTTCATTGACGAGTCAGGTAATTAAGCAAAATATACAATTTCAATCTATTCTCTACTGCATTCTCTACTGAATTAAATTTTCAAGTGATAATATCTTTATGAAAAAACAGAGCCCTAGTTTGCAATTCCAGATCAAGCAGAACAATAATCTTAGAAGTCGTAATATTTTGGCTGCAATGTTTGCCCTTGTAAGTATTGAAGACTCATAACAAATTAACAAGGGATTTTTACCTCCTCCGTAAAGAATACCGATCTACAGTTAAAATACTCATTGATTTAGATTAGTTTTCATTTTCAGCATATCTATAGCACATCGGTATATGTAGGTGCAATATTATATATACGTATAACGATGAATGCAGTAAATTTTCAAAAAATCTTCCGTGACGTTTTCTTCTCTTTTTGGTAAATAAACGGGTACTGTTCTGTTTTTTCCAGCAAATAGGCGAAAAATCAGTAATACCTTAGTTTGAAATTTCACTTTAGATCATAACCGGACCATCGATCTCTAAATGCCGTGATATCATTATGAACATTGTATTTTCGTCTCTTCCGTAACGGATGGTATAACCTGGCAAATTATCAAGGAATCACCATCAAAGAATGTTTACAATGTATATTTTGCTTAATATTTTACTTCAACATATTCAAACGAACTGTTCACGGTGGGGGTATCAATGCAATCACCATTTTATTCTTCACGCGGCAACATTACTAAGCAAGACATATTTACCTTTCACTCTTCTTCGGTAAAATCAGAATTTTCACATGATTTGATTGCATGCAGACAGTTCAGATGACATCGATAGTTTCCGTCTATCCGTGAGGCACATTTGGTCGTGGATATTTCATCCAAGATGTTTTGTGTGCGATGATAAAAAAGTAATTACGGAAGAGGCATATTACGGAGGTGGGACGTTTTTTGTAATTTCATGATTTGGTGAATTGAATTCCAGATTATTTTTCAAGGTAATGCTCCAGACTTCATTGATACTACATCCTAAATGTGACAAATAATCTGAATCGTCGGTTTGTTGTCATGTTTCAAAGTAATAGGAGTTACGGAGGTGGAAATCCTTATTTCGACAAGGTGAATTTTTAACTTTGGTGGAATACCAATACATACCCGAAGGATTCAACTTACGATAAACACTTTCAAATTTTAATTTGATGACTTGAATTCAGTCTGAGTATTTCTATAAGGTTCCTTTGTCACAAATTATTCGCTATATCGTGGATATTAAACCCGTTACGGTAAGTGACGAGTATTTCGGAGACAAAATACATAGGCACGATGCATTCATATGAATATCAAAATGTTCAGTATTGATGCATTTGAAGGTTAGAATATATCCAGTCATGAAAACAAAATCCGGAGTTTGACAAAAACATCTTGAGTTTATTATGGTGACCGGAAAATTGTTAAATACTGTCTGAAGACACGGCAAAATTGACATATTCAGCATGTTCGGATCTAAACAGTTAAACATAAAAATCAGTATAATGTATTGTTTATCCGCTTTAGAAAAGTCACTATAACCTACAAATTCAATCTGAAGTATTTTGAGTAATGGGTAATCATTATCTAGGGAAATATTTATCATAGAACATGAGGGACAAGCTTTTTCGTAATTGTATCAAATTTTGGAGAATCCCTGTGTAGTCAGACAGTATTGTTAAGTGAAGTAAATAATATCCCAATAACTAACTGATAATCGACGGGTTATCAGTTCCAGGTGCATTAAAATGATATATTATAGAAATAAGGCTGAGCAAGGAGTTAGTGCGGAAATGTGAAAATTTAGGAGAAAATGCTGTCTTTCAACGCAAAAGCTAAACATCTGTCAAAAATCATTTCAAGCAACAACAAGGTCCTGTAGAGTAATGTTTTCACATATTATTGATATATATTTAATCTGTTTTTTTCCAATGTAAATTTAACACGATTGTTATAAACTACAACATATTTAAATTGCCATTATTATTATTATTAAATTCATTGCACTTGATGTCACTTCAAACAGTTTTATAATCATGTCGATTCGCCGTTTTGAATGCTAAACCTGTCGCTCAAAATTTATATTGTTACATGTATTACCTGTCTCTTCAATTTCATCTATTATGTCCTTATTTTCTTGCAACAGTTCAAAGGTTTTTTTATGAATTCTTTATAATACATTTTTGTTTCCTCATATTCATGTATTACGTCGCCAAGCGCAGTTGCGGGGATTTCAAAAGAAGACGTTAATGCAAACTACAACTCATCTAATCCCTTGTTTTTTTTAATCGATGAATATCATATTTGACCTGAAGTATATTGTCCCAGGAAAACGAATTCGTAGCTGTCTTAACGATTCCGATGCCCATGAACACCTGAACTGCATCTCAGTAACTTCATTCCTCAGATTTTCTGAAATTTATTTTAAGAGCCACTGCATCAATGTAAGTTTATATAACTTTCCAAATATATGCATTCAAGTTTTTATTTCTATTTTTGATGATTGAATGTCTAGACATATATGAATTACGATTCTTAATCTATATGTATATCTATTTACATCAACATCGAACAAATATTAACAAATTTACATATCCAACAACAACTGTTGTCTCGGTAAATCCCACATCAATAAGATCATTTTCATCATTTAATGATACTATTGTAACAAACCTGACCATCAGGTTTATTAATTTGGAGTTCAGTTTAATAGTAATCGTGTATACACCCAATTACAAAGATGGCGTGTTTCGTCATTCCAAATTAATGTTATAATATTGTGAAACATTATACATGTATAAAATTTTCAACAAAATGTCAAACAAAGACTATGGTGCAGCAGCATCATTATGTCCAGCAATCAGTGATTTGCAACCAATATTATTTGACCGTTCATCAGCACAAAGACAAAATGGACATGAAATATATAAATATGAAAATTAACGGACCACAAACCATCTTGCTAAAAACTAGATCTGCAATTTATTCTTGCGGAGATGTTCTCCAAATTACGGGAAAACACAAATGAGCTGTCCAGCAGCTTACCACAGCTGCAGTATTAAATACAGTTTTATTTCTCAAATTCAATGACATGATAATGAATTGAAAATGAAAACATGATTCAATTTTAACATATCTCGTGTGTAAGAAGAAAAGTTAACAGGACATTTCCCCAAATCTTGATACAAAAAATGAAAACAATAATTTTAAAATCTTACGTACACCCTACAACTTATGTAGCTGGAAGTTGGCAGAAGATGAGAAGTGCCCCCTGTATAACAAACCAGGTACACTCCAGTACATCTTATCTTCGTGCAATATTGCACTTACCCAAGGTCGCTACAGATGGCGCCACGACCAGGTCCTGAGAGAGCTAGCAGACTCGTTGGAAAAGGAGAGGAAGAAACAAAGAAACCTCCAATCCTCTGCCCACCAGTACTTCAACTTTGTGAAAGAAGGTGTCGTACAGGCAACAACTAAGACAACACAAAGGGACATCCTGGACGAGTCACGCAACTGGGACATGAGGGTTGATCTCAACAAACAGCTACAGTTCCCAAAAGTAGTACATACTAGGCTTAGACCTGACATAGTCCTCTGGTCTAAATCCGCTAAGGTGATGATACTGGTGGAGCTCACAGTTCCATGGGAAGAAAAGGTAGATGAAGCCTATATGAGGAAATACCTAAAGTACCAAGAGCTAGCAGACCTTCGCAGGGAAAACGGATGGAAGACTCATGTTTTCCCTGTAGAAGTTGGAGGCAGAGGGTTCTCTGCTCAGTTACTCTGGAGAATGCTGGGTTTGCGGGGAGTCAAGGGCCAAGTTAGCAAGACTACCATCAAGAACGTTGGAAAGGTAGCAGGAAGAGCTTCCAGTTAGCTCTGGTTAAGACACTCTGAACAAGAATGGAAGCCATCACAGACTGGCAGTGCTTGATCACCACTGTCGCCCCACCATCTGGAGGGTGTACAGAGTTAAGGATCGAAACACCCGGTGAAAAATGGACACTCGGCTGATGATGTCTGTGATAAGCAGTATAATTACTGTATTACTCATAATAAAAGAATTTATAACATCTTGAAATCAATATGAAGAACTCATGTTTAAAACGAAGTTGTACTTAATTCTCCGTGCGGCATTTTCGCTATCCGTATAACGCCGTATCCGTCACGAAGTAAAAAATGCCCTAGTCAGAACCTGAATCAAATACCGAATATGCGTTTATTTGCTCAAAGTATCTCCAATATTTGTGACATTCCATCTAAATAATGACTGAATTCCATAATTTCAGATGACATTGGTAGAAGAATATTCACCTCACCGTCAAAAAGTTTTAAATCTAATGTTCAAATATTTTTTCTTGACTCTACTTCTTAAGTTTTTAACGCATATTTTATCAGTTTACTACATGTATAATAACGAAATAATTTAGTGTCCTTACAAGATGGACACACTAGAGAAGATCAAACATTATTTTGATCTCGGTTTGAAACATAAGGGAATGGTTTCTGTCACTTCAACATGGGATACATCTTAGTCTTCGGCATTTCATTCGAATATTGCGCAGAAATGGTTTACACGGCAAAAATTGTCATGATAATATTATGAAGGTGGTGGAATTAATAGACGAACAGCAGAACAAATCAGGATGTTTGCATGGATATCGATGGATGTATGAAAAGTGTGAAATTATGGGTTTTAAAATAAGTAAGGAAGATATCCGATGTCTACTATCCGTAATAAACCCTGAAAATGTAGCGATTTGTCACCAGCATAGACTTAGTAGAAGACAATATACATCTAAAAGACCTAACTATATTTTGCACATGGATTCTTATGACAAGTTGCGACCATTCGGAATACGCATAAATGGTTGTATGGACGGATATTTCAGGAAAATTGTGTTGTTAAATGCCTATTATACCAGCAGTGACCCATCGTTGCTTGCATCGTATAACATAGACAGTGTAAAAGAACTTGGTGGATGTCCATATATTGTTCGTGGCGACATGGGCACAGAAAACACGGTTGTTTGTGAATTGCAGAGATTTCTATGAGATGATGACAATGATGCGTTTCGAGGCGATGAAAGCTTAATATACGGAAAAAGCACTTGCAATCAGAGAATTGAATGTTGGTGGAATATTTTTCGTAAGGAATGTTCAGAATGTTGGATTAACATTTTCAAGGAACTGGGAAGCAATGGAGACTTTGATGGGACTTTCCTCAATCAGAACTTGGTTTTATTTTGTTTTCTCCATACCATACAGGTAATATTTACATTTGAAACAATTCGGTTGTATCGCAAAAGTACATGCCAAAATGCCAAGTAATGATTTAATACATTTTCACCTAATTTACGGTGAAGGTGTCTGTAGGTCAATTACAACATGAATATAACGCTTACAATTTATATGTTACAATACGATTTCTGCAAATATAATTCCGTATTCGTGTGCAAATTCTAAATTAAACAAACAGTACACTTTTCAGTCTCTTGAACGCGTTTTCAAGATACAAAATTTACATTCGATGTTTCGTACCGAGTTGTACAATACTGTCGATGTATGGAACAACCATCTTATTCGGCCATCTGGAACCGCTACGTCACCACATGGCAGGTCTAACATACTGTAAACGATTCCAGAGCTTAAAAATACCAGGAACTACCTTTGCACAAAAAGTGAAAATGAAATAGAATTGTGCAAAGAAATTGTTCAACATTGGCATACTTTGCCAAGTGAGGAAGACGTATATAATTGGTGTATTAACTTCATGTCAGAAAATAATCTATGTCTGGAATTTAATCACGCTGACGCAGTGAGCATTTGTATTACTTATTTTGCTTCAATTCGAGAATGTTATCTTATCAAAGGGGATCCATCTCATTTCTCTTATTCAAGCCTTTAATGAATAAGTTGGTTGTTTTTGTATCAGATATAAGTACCAGTAAGTAGCCAAGAAGCACTTGTTTGTTCAACTTATTTTGACTTAGTAATAGTTAAACCCAAAACAAAGAAACTATGGGGATTTTAATGTCTAGGAATCAGTTGTTTTGCTAAAATAGTCAAGAGGCAGTAATAGTAAACTTATGTTTGTGCTTCATCACCAAATCGCATCAGACTAATAAACATGTAATTCCACCACCAATGATAAGATAACAAGAGCCCCGCAGAGCAGGGCAAAAAAACGCCCAAAGGCTGTGTTACCACCATAACATTCTATGATGATAAGTTATGCTCCGTCTTGCACAACTGAGACACTTTGTGATCTTGTGAAAGTTTAAGATAAAGACCTTATAATTGAAATACGAAAGTGTAATTGTCCGCGGATTTGCAGTAAAAATATAAAAGGGCCAATAACTCAGTAAAAAAGCAATGTGAATTATCTCCCCTTTACACACAACTAGACATTAATACCTATCATCTGAGAGAGTTTGAAGAAAATAGGTCAAATAATGAAGGAGGAGTTGCCTGCACAAGAATTTGCTGTAAAAATATAATAAGGGCCAATAACTCAGTAAAAAAAAACCAGAAATGTGAATAAACTTCTACTTATGTACAACTAGACATCAATTGCTATCATCTGTGAAAGTTTGAAGAAAATAAGTCAAGTAATGTAGGAGGAGTTGTCCGCACAAGGAAAACGGTCGGATGGACAGACAGATTGACGAGCAGCACCATAACATAATATGACCCTTCCGGCGTATAAAGAAGTATTAATACCTAAAAAAAATGTAACAAGCCTAAGTTGACTAAAGTATTTTTTTATTGAACTTGAATAATACAATTCAACAGAATAACAGATTGTCCTGCAGACCATCAGTATGTAGCTCCACCACATCACTCTGAAAAAGCATGTAAGATAATCAGTGACATCTTTTAAGTCTTCCAAAAATCTATTGAGGCAAAAGTACTAACAGAAATAAGATTTCAAGTGGTGAAAAATGATGACCATTTTGTCATAGCTCAAGTTAATCAACATGAAGTTCTCATCACATCACCAGCAATTTATTCAAGTCCTCAGTTCTTTGAGATTCTGGATATTTGTACCAGTCTATAGCAATCATATGCTCAAGGCCAATAATTGTCCTAAGTCAGTACTATAGCAATTTTACCATCTGCAGGAAGAACGTTTGTATACAATCAAGTTTATATCGTATGCATGATTCAGTTTCAATGTCACACTGATTAAGAGTAAAATTAATACACTAATGAAAGCCAATAGATACTCAAGTTCAGCGATAGTGTTAGAATTTTTTTTAGCTTGAAACCTTATTTTCTGTTCATCATATTTTCCTAACAGTCCACCTTGACAAGTTGCACTAACAGCTATCTTTAAAGGCTAGCATGCTTCTTCTTCTTCAACAGCAGCAGTAACCATATTTGAGAGATTCCATCCTGTTGTTGGACCAAACACAAGCCCAGACCTTCAACTAGATGAATAAATGATCACTCAGGAATGAAAACATACATGATGATAACCAATAATGAACCAAAACCTAACTTGTGCTCATCTGTACATAGAATCCTGTTCAAACACTGTAAGTCAGCTGATTCCGATTAAATCATTTACTAACACTAGTCAATGATCAAGCAAATTTTTAACAGTTTTCAAATTGATTCTACTTCATATTTTCATCCAACAAAAATGAGCCAAAGGGCATATCTTTAGCTCGACCTAAAAAGCAGGTATCAAGATAGTATCTGTATAAATTGCAAAAAATGGGATTGGGGACAGTTTTTTGAAATATTGCCGTTCATATCATACAGCAACCACATTAACCTACCTCTAGTTCGTAAATAAATCACTATGAAAATTAACGCTAGCTGTAACAAGTTATCACAGTGACCTAACAGCGAAAAAAGTAACGAGAACAAAGACTAAGTGGTCTATACAATGAAGTCTCTGTTCAGTAAATAATTAAACCCCACCCAAGACATGCAATTTCTAGCATGAAATACCTGATTGCTCATACTGTACCGCAGTAAAACCTAGATTTTGTTCATTTTCATTTTAACACTAATGTTTTATACATACCATATCTGGGTTATTTCTGCGGAGGTAATATTTATGCCATTCTGCAGTCTCTGATTAAAACCGCAGAAATAATTCCAAGCAGAATATTTTCCCAGAAAAAATTTAAATCGCAAAATATCAACACTTAATTCAATATGTACACCTTCCATCATATCAGAAGTAATCCAATTAAAAGACAATGGCGTGGTCCAATTATCAGCAATTACCATCGTTATCAATATATTGTATAATAATGTACTTTGAAGGTGATGTTTATTAAAACTTGTATAAACGTTGTTGTGAGTTTGTAGTTCAAAATAAATAACCTAAGTAAATTTTAGTGACTTTGTTATTCTTATTCATGCATTCCAGCCACCTATATACATGTATATCGTAAATGGGACAAACATAATAGCAAAATGAGCAGGAATTTATCTCTTGTGAGTTAGGATCTGTAGAAATTAAAACCGCAGACATCATCTCTCGTTTTTTTACCAAAATGCAGAATTTTGCGTGCAGAAATAACCCGCTATACGGTATGCTTTGTGTGCATCTACAGTATTACAGAATAAAAAGCATTCTGGTAGCCTCTGTAGTTCAACCTTTCTGTGACATTTGGAGTTAAACAGTCACAATGATTGAGGCTGAAAAATCGTTGACTGGTTGCTACACTATGTACCATCATCAGTAGGAATAGATCATCCATCAGCTTATTCAAGCTATTTTATCAATTGTTTGTAAGTCAACAGCATGCATTATATTCAACTTTCCGCTGACAAATCTATGTTATTAGTTATCTGCAAGTCAACAACTAGCGGTATATACGGTTATCCTATGGCAAATTTGAGCAGTTCATTTATTTGCATCTTTCATACACGAAGAATGGATTTCCGTAAGCGTACAGATAATTTAATCAAATCAGTTATCCGTTGACGTGTGTAAGACAGATTAGTTATGCACGTGTTTGACTAATACGTAGCCATAAATAATTTAACCGCCGATAAATATGAAAACAATGTATATGAATTTCTTTATTAGTTATTCATCATTACGATATGAAACTACACGCAACTTAATAAAATCTAAAAATGACGGCGTAAAGACACTTATTCTAGTGTCTTAAAATGGGTGTACAAAATATAATGAAAGGAAGCTAAAAACACGAAGTTATTTAAACAGAAGGCATATAAGAAAGCAACATAATTATTCACGATCTATACAAATGTCAGTCTTATAAATAGTTCTTCAGAGAAATATATTTCACGATTGTTTATGCGTCTTCGATTCTCCTATTTCCTTTTTCAATGACTGTCAAGGGTTGAATGTCTACGATATCATCTTCGCGTCAGCATCAACGATCTTGCCTTAATATGGAGCAATGCGTGTCCGAGAGGGCGACAAACGACTCGAGCTTGGATGCGGTGGAATATAGCTGTTGGAAAATTAGATCATCAATAAATCATATCAACAGACCAGAGACATTACTTCAGACAAATGTAAAATACTGTTCCTCATTCAAATCCTATGTAGACATAATGTAGCGTCCTTTTCAATTTCGAACTATTTGTATTTTTTTCATATCAAATTAGTTTCAGTTTACATGATCAAATAATTCAGTTAAACAATTCTGGTCTGCTTAATTACAATCCTAAATGGTATCAAAATTCATACAATCATTAAGATCTTTAAATAACTTCTAGAAAGATGATGTTTTCCAAAAAATAAATATTAGGGAGGTATGAACAGGAGTCCCAGTCGGTATTTCATGCATTGAAACAAATTTATTTAAATTATTAAGAGATAACAGACGACAATTTGAATATGAGTCAAAGTCAGTGTACTATGTGAATAGAAACTGTTCATAATAATGAAACCAGTCAAACTTGTCTACAGAAATGAATCATAATTCTCAGGCATCATAAAATCATTCTTAACATTTTTTGTTTTGTTTTATGTGACTTCACTGGGGTTTAACCTGTTTTTCAACAATTTTTTCAGTTATTTACGGTGGCCAGTTCACCTAACCAGTTTTCCTGGACTGTATACTAACCAGTACAAACTCACCTTTCCATAAGGAGCCAACAACTTCTCCACATATGGAGGAAAATCGACCTTTTCGTCAAATTTTCATAGGAGGGTATGACCTCCAGCGACTTCGATATGAATCCAGACCTCCGGGTTACAAGTCCAGCACACTAACCACTGGACCAGTCACAGACAAAATCATTAACATAAAGCAAAATGTTATTGAAAGCCTTACAATTTTACTGTTACTTAGTAACCATTATCAATATGACTTGAAACCAAGTAAATAGTATACAAATTTCAAACTTTTGATGCTATTTAGTAGTCTGTGTAATGTTTTGATGTAAGAAAATTAAGTAAACTTACCTAGGAGCTGCGGTTTGTCTGTAGTAATCATCCAGGTATGGATCCCTGAAAAGAAATAAATCATTTTCACACAGTAAACACTTTTTCTTTCAGTACTAAGTGAAATATTATTTGATATCAGTATTACCACACACTTTCTACTGACGACAACTTGAAATGAATTTATATTAGTGGTGTCATAGAGACAAGTCAACTTAAATATAAACAATTCATTTCAATAGATAGACATTGTGCAAACTAAGTTCAAAACATAACACATCATTTAGACAAGAACTTTCCAGCAGTTAACAAAGTGCAAAAAACTTAAGCAAGAATTATAAAGAGAGTGTAGTATTAATAAACTGCATCTTGTCATTTTGGTCTTCCGAAGAGGTAGCAACATCAGTTTTTTATAAAAACTGTCGACTGAGTATTTCCTTTCATGTATTAACTTATTTTATTACATTTAACCCATTATTATTAAATACAAGACAACTTTTTTCAGCTCAATACCAAATAGAATTCTATCAATTCTTCTTTACAGTATTTAAGACAAAAATTTAAACAACAGCATATATATCAATATACTCACACTGTAGCTGGTCTTCTGTCATAGTATGGATCCCTGCAATGTAAACAAAAACACTCAGTAACAAACATACCAGAACCAACCAATCAACATACTGATACAAGTATAAAGTACCTATTGAAAAATATTAACACTAAGGCCATTAGGAGAAAACTCAAATAAGAAACTTCAAATAAATACAGAACATGAGAGTTAGCCTTCACTGAATAAAATTAACATTAAAATACCTTCTTCCATAATATTCTGGAGGGGGTCTGGCATAGGGATCTGCTGCTGTGTAATAAGGGTCTCTAGGCAATGGTGGTCTTCTGTCATAGGGATCAGCATAGGGTCTGTAACGGTCTAGAGGGGGAGGTGGTGGATATCGGTCCCTATAGTAATGATCGTAGGGATCACTTGGTGCCCGTTGTGAGTAACTTCTTGGTCGACTTCTGCAAAAAAATACAACACAGAATTTGAAATGTTGGTAAATCAACTATGAAAGTGGTGATGTAACAGAAAAAAACGGTATTTAAAAATAAGAGATTATATCATAAGAAGTCTTGCCATTCATAAGAATCGAAATTGTGATTCAATAAGAACAATCTTGACTCGATTTATACCAAATTCCGACAACCAGCCTTAGAATGCGGTCAATCTATGTTACAGTTTTAAGGTTGAAGTAAAAAAAATGAACCCTAGGTACAAGTAGTTATATGAGCTACGACTTCCATAATCTCAGAAGTGAAAATCCAATATTTGATGTCTATCATTATCAAATTTCTACTTACTTAGTTCACTGAATAAATGGAACTTTCAAAGCATGTGAAATGAAAAATAATAAATTACACTTACGGTCCTTTGGGACAATCTTTTGACCTGAAAATTAAACAATGTATTTCATGATAAAAAAAAAAACACAGAATAAAATTCAAAGCTTCAAATTCTGTCTCATAAATATGAAAGTTTGTTCTTTCAAAAGACAATACAACCTATTTTTGATCAAAATGGAACCATTACAGTAAATTCTCACAGTAATCACAGACATAAATAATGGCTTCTCAGGGTTCATTCAATACCACGCCCTTGCAAGAATGGCACTAAAAAATTTGGAATGGCGCATATTCAGCATGCATCTGAGGACAACAGGCACATCTTTTTTTCCACTGGAAATGTATCATAATCACTGGTGTACAGGTCGCACCTGTCCATACCTGGCAAAAATGCTGGGGAAAAATGTACATATATTCATTCTCAAAACATAATTATTTTTAGTGAGGAAAATGACCAAAACTGATGAAATAATAAAAAAAAACGTTCAAAATTCAATGCATCCTGATTTTGTCTGTTTTTTTGTCATGAAAAAAAATCATATCAGTGACCATTTTCAAATCAATTTTATCAATTTACAGGAATGCTATAAGGTATAAAAAGTTACAAAAATATTTAAGGTCCCGAGTTCGAATCCCGGCATTGACTGGTTTCATTCACAAACTTCGCAATTCCAATTTTCAGACACAGTACTGGTGTAGTTTCCAGGAAGTTGAGTGTGATAAATGTTAGCAAAATTTCTTGTTTCACAATCGAGCTAAAATAAATTAGTATAAACTAAAGTATAAAAATACTAAGTTATTGCTAGGGCCCCACTTTTTTCCAACATGACCAATGTTTTCGTTACTGTGTGGGACAAATGTCCCCACTAGTTTTGATTCTAGAATTAACCCTAGCTATTTACTACCGAGTCTGCAATATAAGTGGGGAAAATCTTGACAAAACAATGATATCCATTCAGAATGATAAAAGTGACAAATACTTTTCAAACAAGACAAAGAATAGCACTATTTACCAGTGGCCCTCTTTACCACATCTGTAGCATTCTTGTTTTCCTCCCATACCAGGTTTATGTCTCACTCTGCTGTGTGAAAGCTGTTATAGAAAAAATGTTAATGAATAGATAGATAAATTTGAATGAAGGCATTTAAGCAGGCCTAAATCTTTTAAAAATAACCCTTATCAATGAACAGACATGAACAAAACAGATATAGACAAATCATACTACGAACCATTTGTTTTCTAACACATTACCATAATTAACAATTGCACTTTGTTACATAAACAAGAAGATAAATATTCCAACAACAATTTGAACAAACCTCAACAGTTAAAACTGATCCTTCGAAGTCAGTGTTGTTCAATTCTTGTTGAGCTTGTTTTGCTTCCTCTTCATATTCATAATGCTGAAAACAAGCATTTCAAAAATCACAAAATTACATTGCACAAAATTCTACTGCATCTACAAATCCAGATTATTTGCACTAATTCAAAATGCAAAGCTTGATGTTAACTTTTTAAAAAGATTGCCCAACTGGGCAACCTGTCATGAATTTAACTTGCTTGAACAGTATTTTCACTTGCTGGAAGAAGTTTTATATTTACTGAAAAACAAGATAAATATGTGCAATTATTGACAATAAATACAAAACAGGAACTACTTTGTTATTCAATTTAAGCAGATGTATATTTACAAGATAAACATCGCTAATCCACTAGTAATGATCTCCCTTTAATACTTGTAGGATATAGTTGAGGAGAGAAACCCTGCTTGGAGTTTAAAACATTGCTCGGTGAAATTTGGACAGCAGGAATTAGTTCTGCGAACACGGTCTGCATTTCCACATATTTGTAAACAAATATCAAGGGCTAGCATATGGATTAAAACATGGAAACAATTGGAGTAACTTTGTAATTAAAATATTTTGAATTTTCAGCTTGCCCAATTGAAAGACCCTAATTGGAAACAGGTTGCCTGACGCTATTTAAAGTTGCCACAGGCAATCAGACGACCATGACTGATTTTATTAATTCCTTGAAGATATGCGCACAAAACGCCAGTAAAAAACACCTTAATGTGCTACTAGAACATCACTGCAACTATAAAAATCTTAAAATCAACAAAAATATGCACGTTTAAAAAATGCATACATTAAAATTTTTGGCAGATCCCTTACCACCTTACCATTTTGAATGAGAGCAATTCAACTGTAGGTTGAACAAATGTTACATAATGAAGAACTTTTGCTTCAAGAATTCCTTTTTAAGTACTAGGATTTTTTGTTCTTCTTTGATTAGTCAGAGGAAAAGACCCATTTCAAAAGTATCATTTCTAAAAACTTTATTTTTATAACTTTATTAGTTTTACATCTGGCATGCCACACTTTCAAATAAGAATGAAATAAGATTATTCTCATAACAAAAAGGTAAATCATATGTAAATTTATAGCTACCATTAATACCAACTTTGACTTTAATACCAAATACCAACACCAACCAAGACTTACATAAGGGGAAAATAATCACCCTATCAAATGTACAGAGTTGTTAGATATGCAAATACCTACCACAAAACCATAGTTCTTTACTATATCACACTCTACAACTTTTCCATATGTTTTGAAGAGCTGCTGGAGATCAGATTTTCTGCATGTATCTGGGATATTTCCAATATAAAGCTTAGTTGTAACAACATTTGACCTTCCACCACCACGACCACCTCGTCCACCACGGAATGACATTTTGTAAGTGAAATAACCCTGAAAAAATCAATAGAAATTCAAATGAATGACAACTGTTTGTGTTTCATTTACAAAAAAGCTTCTCCTGGTTAATGTATTTTTTCTGACAATATTGATACAGTGAAAACAGTAAACACCATTCAATAAAATTTCAAGAACAACAATACAACTTTTCTTCCACTTTTTACCCAAATGAATTCATCTGCTTCAATGCATTGTATTACAACTTGTAAGCAAAACAGATATTAATCAGATAGAGCAGCACAGGTTCTTCACAGGTCAGGAAACATGGGCAAAAAATTTGATAATGATAGTGAAAACTTGAAGTAAATTCTCTCTCATTGTTCACCAGAGCAATGCATAATCAGGTAATCATAATTCATATACAGTTATATTTATACAGACTATGAGTTACAATTGTCAAAAACCAAGGACAGAATTTTCATCATTTTTGAGGTCCAGATCTGTAACAGTACAGACTGAGCAGTGTTTCTTCCAGAGCATGTTTTCGCACTTTTTTCTTCCATGATGCAATGAAATTTGGTTTGTGCTTTTTCCATGACATAGGTTTTCATTTGTCTCTGGATTATCCAATTTCTATCCAGAGTGGTCATTCGTTATCTCTCCCATACAAAGATACATCTCTGTCAACATCTAAGCAGTTTACAAGATTCACGTAAAACAAGAAATAAAGCCACGAATGGCACAAAATTTACCACTAGGTGAAGCAATTTCTTTTGCATAAAAGATGTTATATTTTGCTAGAAAATCTGAAAAATTATTGCATTTACCAAATGCACAATTTCCTGATGGAGAGTGTTTGTTTAATTTCAATAATTAGGTCACGATGTTAAATCATTTAAATGGAAACGAAAATCAGAAGTCCGAGGTAACCTGCAAATTATGACAAAAATGCACATTGACAGAAAACAAAAGCTTGATTCTTTGTATCATATGGAAACTAAAGGAGACTGATGCATGAACTACTTTCCAGATGTTGACAGAGATGTATGTGATGGATAACGAATGACAATTCAGAAACAGTTGTGTGCTGCCTTAGGAGCTACATATATTGAGTATAAGATGGTTATAGATGTCCATGTTCAATTTTAGTGTATGGCCCTCTAAAATTTCTGATGACCCCCCAAATTCTGATACAGGAGGTCAAAACTGACCCCCTAAAAATCAGAGCTGGAAGAAATACTGGCTATGTAAAACTTCAAAATATTAATTCAAAATATGAAAAATATCACACTGGTCAGAGGAATTCTTAACACCACACATACATTTGGACCAGTCAAGCACCGATATCACAAAATCATGGACGTATTTATGAAGGAACCTATTATGAAGACGAAATGAGAACAAAACCAGGACATTTATTCGAGTCCCATTTTTCTAATGACATGAGACACATTTGTACAAAACTAAACTGGTTAGACACACCAAAATTAACATATAATTAGATTTTTGTACAAAGATGTCTTAAACCTAAAAATTAATCAAACTTCAACAAGTTTCTAGTATTAAAGCGAATGATTTCACAGGCGAGATTAATCAAGGACGAAATGTTTGAAATTTCACGAATGGGTTATACTCAACAAAAACTAGGCAAACAAAATTACGCCTTAACGTATTTTGTTACATGAAAAAGAAAATATCGTTACATGCAACCAAACTAAGACGTAAATATGGAAATTACTCACTCTAGTTCTTTACTTTTGTTCAGGACGCACGCGATTATGATTAAGACTAAATTTCTAACTAGCCCTTTTGTTATGAACTTTCGGTTTGCTCATCGTTGTCGTCTTCGCTGTCCGGCGCTCGCAATCTAATCAATATCAGAGACGTATAATAAATATATTTTTATACGTCTCTGTCAATATATATTGGTCCCAGCTTAGTAATATATTTTCGTTTATGCGTAAAGACTTTTGATGGTTATAATTACATCGACCAACATGTATAAGAATCCATTACGAAGATTTTTTCTTCATTTTTAATGAAAAAAAACTGGACCGCTGAATCATTTTCATGCGTAATTTAAAGTGTATACTAATTTAAGGATGTATATACTGTATGTTTATGTAAGGTATATGAAAACAGACTTTCACTGTAAGATGAAAATCAAGAGTATGTGACCCTTAATTAACACCATATTAAGTAACATCTAACAATATGGTGTGGTATCTAAAAAAATACTTATAAATCTTGGATCAACAAGTGGTTCGTCCTACACAAAAAATGAATAATTATGTACAATAAGGTAACAAAAGGTTTCTAGTGGGCTTTGCTTTAATTAAAAAGGTTTTAGATTTCACTCAAATCTTTAGATTAGACTCAAATAGTGAATGAACATTACATACCTTCAAAGTAGTCTCCGAGGTTTGAAATACATAGTTTCAATCTCTGAATCTATTTCTTAAATGCCTCAAGGACCATACACTGATTTAGGTATACCACTGAGACACTAACTGATGGCTGAGCCAGGGGCCTGTCGGGACTGATATCGACGACCAGATAAGAACTTATTATGTTTCGGAAAAAGGAAAAAGTTGCATGGGGCTAGATCTGGAGAGTATGGTGGGTGTGGCAAGACTGTAACCTTCTCCGACTTCAAAAAATGTCTCACAAGCTCAGATGTATGTGATGGAGCATTATCAAGTAGTAGACGAACATGCCTAAATCCTGACACAGGGGGTCCTTTCTGATAATATTTCTTGAGCTTTTTTAGTATAACATTTCGGTAATACCGACCTGTAACACTTTTGCCATTCGGCACCGGAATTTGTACAGCTATACCATCACAAAAGACAAAATGCAATTAAGGACCTTCTTTGTGCTCATGGTCCCTTTTGCAACTACAGGCCTTTTACCGTGTTTGGTGAGCCATATTTTGTTTCCTATTTTTCTTACTGGTTTGAAATGGTGAATCCATGTTTCGTCATCAGTAACAATGTTTGCAAATTGTCTTTGATTGAAGTTTGGAAACATTTTGAGCATGTACTCACATCCTTTTTTGGTCATCTGTCAATATATGGGTATCCGTCTTGTAGAAATCTTCCGTACTTTTAAAATATGCTTTAAAATGAAATGCATCTGTGATAGCGATATGCCAACAGCTTTAGCAATATCATGAATCAGCCAGATTTTGCTGCATCTTTGACCGACTGTGCCAGCGAGAAATTTCTTTCTCCAGCTAAGAACCGTCTCATAAGATACCTTATCACACCTATAGACTTCCCCCAATTCAGTAAAAATCTGCTTTACCGAACGACCGAGTTTTGTGCGAACTTTTATGTAAGCTCCATTTTCTTCAATATTCTCAAACCATTTCCCAACCAATTTTTACAACAGTGGTCAACGGCTGGCTCTATTGAAATGACTTCAAGTTAAAAACTGCAAAGAGCTGAGTTTATACCGTTGGAAAGGTATTGTATAGAGCTATTCAGGCGTATTAAAATACATGTACATGAAATTTTGCAAGGCGTTATTCTGTTGTGGTTTAATACACATTACGTATTGAACAACCCTCGTATCTCATTCCATGAGCTTTCATTTTGACTCATTAAAATGTTTACATGGTAATTTTTGGTCATTATACAACAGTGCTGACCAGAATATTGTGAAGGGTGTTGGTATCATACCAGACTTTGCAACATAAAACCTTTTATTTTCCTTTTGAATGAACAATCTTCAAGAAATTTTAACTCCCCTAAGAAAACCATTAGTATATTGAGAGCATTTACATGATAAAGCAGTGTTGTTAAAATATTTAATTCATTTTCATAATTATGTAAGAGATGTGAACTTGATTGCGTTTGGAATCCTTTATTATTTTATTTTGATTTTACCTGTAAAATACAGTTTTTCTTCATTATATTTCTTTCCAACAGCAAAATAATGTGCACTAAATTTCTCCAGACATTCTACATCCTTTATATGATTTTTAAGAAAACTTGTACATTTTGTTAAACATCGTTATATCAGATAATTGTGCTAATAAATATTTTACATTGGATTATGTTTGTCATGAGAAAAAATGTATTAGCTACCAATTAACATTTGTCCTTTGCAAAGATATAGTGACATTGAGGTCTACAGGCATATTTATGCTGCATTCAACCTGTATGTTGACATACTGTTCAGTTTTCTATGCAAGAGTGTATTTGCATAATACATGTATTATTGTACAACAGGGATCCAAAGTTGAATAGCATATACGCTTTCATTAACTGCAATATTTAGATCACTACTTAATCTCATTGGTCAATATCAATCTTTATAGATTTTGATTGTCAGATCAAGTTATTATGTCATCACATACTAGTATATCTCTGCTTGAATGCAGCATTACTTGCTGCAATAAAAGATTTTATCAAAATCAAGATACCTGCATTATATACAGCAGTGCTCATCAAATAAGACAGGGTCATAATGCCATGTTCAGTGTAAAATTTAACTAACAGTTGTTACTTTCATTTTTATTTCATTTAATATTATAACATAGAATCACCCTCTCTTCATGTACTCCTATGTCTGCTCCCCTGACATCTATAAGTTCTGAAATGATAGAACATGTTACAATTTAAATCTTTTGAAAGCTGTGAACCAGAAACTCTCAGTATGGTCAGTAAGTATATTAGTATGTTTTGACAGTGACTTGTATGTATGCCTGATTAAACCATATAATTAAAATAATCAAGTTCTTTGTCATAAAAATAATAAACTAATCCATTCAAAATCACACTATACTAATGCCATGAAAAAATCATTTCTTGAAATTACTTAAATTCTAACAAGCAATTAGAATTTTTATGAGATTTTCTCATTTTACATTATTTAAAGCAAGCAAAACGAAAACAAGTAATGAAGTCCAGTCACTTCTATGGATAATAAAAGCTGAAGCCAGCACTATTTTAACTGAAACTAAGTCACACACTTACCATATGTCTCTTCACTGTGTCATTAAGAGTGACTCACAAAGGCTCAAAGCTATACTGCAATTACTCCTCAGATGCATTGTCAAGCTTCAACACATAGCACTCGTACTTCATCTGTAGATAACAATGTTTTATTATAAGAAGCATAAATAACCAGCTATACAGTACAAAAGATGTTTTTTTCAACTTTGCAAAATACATCTGGTCCAGGATATAATTAAGTAACTTGAACAAATGAATTACCATAAAAGCATTAAATGACAAACTATTAATAATAAAATATATATCAATATTCAAAAATAATGGTAGTTTACGCAGTAAAAGAGCTGCTATTTGCTTGATGCACACGTGTCATCACAACGACGGGACCGTCGCGATTGTCTCACGATACAACGCTGGCAGTTTAGCGGAATCATTTAAAACAGCACCTTACCGATAGATATGTTCTGCATTTCGTCCGAAACTTTCCGAGCAGTCGAGTATTCAATTTATATCAGTCTTGATATTACAAGAACTTTTCATGACATATTTAGATATTACGACAAAAAACTAGTTCCAAGTTGCAATATCACAAAGAATTGGGAATGACATTAACAATATGATCTAGGCAGAAATTTTACTAATGACTATGAAAATGAAAAACATGTACAATGATTCTTATGGAACAGTTGAAAAGTTTTTGACATGCAATGTTGAGTGTCACAAGCAAATTAGAACAAATGCAACACCCAGTAAAAATTTTCACAAGCATCTAAACGTTTTGAAAAACTTCACCCAACTTCAAACTAATCATGCAGTCATGTTTTTTCATACTTCATAGCATTTTCTTAAAAGTTTGGCTTCACAAACTCATGTCTTCAACTGGAAAAGCATAATAACTGCTCATTAGAACCGTATGCATTGGTTAAAGATTGTATCGCTTGAGCCACCACTTGCTGCACTTACGATCAGTGATATTTCAGAAATTAATGCAAACCGTGCTTTCTTATGATATTTATTTAACAACACGATTACTTCTACAATAAAACACGAACGAATATTCATGAAAAAAGTAACTAAGAAAAAAGCTCAGAGTATTAGATCATAAACGGTTTAAAAATTTCTTCTCAAAACAATTGAACCCAAATAAAAACGATACACGAATGATCGTTCTTGAAGAACGTATGTATAAAAGCAAGCTAAAATGAACTATAACTTTGCCCGATAAATATGACATCAGCTTATGGCAAACAACAAGAGTTCATTTAACGTTTATTTTCTGAACTTTTCGTCAACGAATAGTTCACTCCTTTGAATAACGAGACATCGTGATATGGCGATTGCTGAGTGTGAATATCATCCTCGCGTCTCGACTTGTCTCTGCTCTGTCTTAATATGGAGCTACGCGGGCCCGAGGTGGCGACATACGACTCGTGCCAGGTGGCGGTGGCAAATAGCTGTCGGAAAATCAAAGTTTTGTTATAAGAAAGAATACAAGGTAGACAACTGAACAAACTATTCTCTCGTAAATGGAATATGCAAGAGTCTCAAATCATATTAATTTATCTATCCTTCAGACTACTTTATATTGTGGTATCACATACAATTGCAGTCACAAAAATAGATAATAATTTATCATAAACTGACTGGATTGTGTCTCTGAATGGTCTTGCCAGTTTAGCAATTGTAAGCTAGAGCACTATATAGAATGGTCAATAGTTTTGATTTGTATTGAATAATACCCAAACACCAGAGGGATAAATAATCTAAAGCACCTGAGGGACAAATATTTATGTTATAATATATCTCATATAAACAAAGATATAAC
Source organism: Lutraria rhynchaena (assembly GCA_008271625.1). Lineage (NCBI taxonomy): Eukaryota > Metazoa > Mollusca > Bivalvia > Venerida > Mactridae > Lutraria > Lutraria rhynchaena. The sequence goes on along the minus strand of VIBL01000018.1, from coordinate 3,391,699 downwards.
AATGCAAGCACTCGTATATATTTCTTTTCCCCATAACCAGAGTACAAATACATACATCAAATAGTGACTATATTTGGAACTGATACAGTGAATTGAGGCATTCATCAAGTTTTCTCAACTTCAAATTTGCTTCATATTATGGTCAATGCTTCCTTAAGGAAATATCAACCAAATAAGGATACCTTTACAACCATCTTAAGATCTAACCAAGAACATATTCATTGATCTAAAGGACTGAAGAAATTTACAACAGTCAAAGATTAAATCATCATATATTACCCTGCGCTGGTGGATGCTGTATGCCTGTAATAATCATCAAAATATGGATCTCTGAAAAAAAAGCAAACAAAAATGTAAAACAAGACCAATAACATTCTATAAATGTGAAAAGAACCAGTGATGTTAATACTTTTTACCATTTATCAGAAATGCTTGGCATTCACCAAATACAAAGCTCCAAGGTTACAAACAAGTATTGATCTGTTTCTCCCCAAGAAATTACCAGAGTGAATCAGATTAGGAAGAAAAATTAAGTTAGATACTAGTTAAATGTCATCACAAAATGTATTATGGAAAAATGTCACACTCAACTTTTGAACCATTTAATATAAGCACACAAGCATTCATTAGTACAGGCCCTAGTTTCAGCTTGTAATAATGGTTTAGAAAGTATATATGTAAGTGTAGCATCAGATTACTCTAAACTTTTTTGTCATTAAAACAGATGTTCCAAAGTACACCACCAAAACCTTATCACATGATTAACACAGAAATACTTACGCTGTTCTTCGGCTATCATAGTAAGGATCCCTAAAACAGAGATTAACAATAAAGATGGAGAAATTTGAATTATGGTAAAATATCTTTGGATTTATAATGCATCATGTAGCAGCAATTAAGATGTAAAAAAAAAATTTGCTGTGTTAACTACATAAATGTTTCATAATAGACTTAGCAAATAAATATAATATCAACATAATTCTTAAAATCTACTAGCTTATTTTAAAACAGTGACTCATACCTATAGAATAATTACAATTAAGTTTGTAATCACAATAAAACCAAGTATTTTATTACTCTTGATGAATATGATCTACACAGTACAAGGCATAATCTGCTGTGTACTTTTTACTAAAACATATCACAAATTCGTCCACTTAATCACCTTCTGCCATAATATTCTGGAGGAGGTCTTGAATAAGGGTCTCTGTCTCTATAATAAGGATCTCTAGGCAATGGTGGCCTCCTATCATAGGGGTCAGCATAGGGCCTATAGCGATCTGGAAGAGGTGGTGGTGGGTATCTATCCCTGTAGTAGTCATAAGGATCAGGTCCACGCATTTTCTCTGAGTATGTTTTGGGACGGCTCCTGAAGAACAAGCATAGATACAAGCATCATTTGATTAGTTAAAAAAACTGAAATCATTATGATATAATTTCAGAGGAAATATAACATAAAAACATCTTGAAATCTGAAATTTTTTCATGAGTGAGATTGAGAATGGAGAAAGATGAACAAAATATCGTTTGCTTCCTGAAATATCTATTGTTTGATAACAATTTTTGAAATTAAGCAAGATGGATTTCATAGAAGAATTCTCTTTATTTTTCGTTGCTTTTAAAATGCATTTTAGATAAGAATTTACTTACGGTCCTTTAGGGCAATCTTTGGACCTGAAATAAAGGAAAATATGCTTACAAAATGAATGTTACAGGTACAACTGCTCATGTAAAATTTAAAGAACTTTCATCCAAAACAAAAACTGTGAAGAAAAATAATTGTATGTAATAATTTGTAGTTGCACATTCAAGAAAATTCATTTTATGAGCATTTCTTGACACCAGAAAAAAAAAGATTCACATTGATAATATTCAATAAAAGTTAAAATGAATGCTGTATTGAAATGAAGTGTAACAGAAGCTCAACTAACACTGTAAATCACTTACCAATGACCTTCTTTGCCGCATCTGTAACATTCCTGTTTTCCTCCCATGCCAGGTTTATGTCGCACTTTACTGTGTGAGAGCTGAAAATTTAATCCATCACTTAAAAATTGGGTTGAATGATAATTTATAATAGAAGAATGACTATCAATTATATTCAATACTCCTGATTCAAAAAAAAGATCTATTAATTACAACAATTAAGGAAACCACAACAAAGCTTTCATTTGAACCTTAAAACAGCACTTTCACTCTTGGTATGAGTAAAATAAAGCTTTTGGCTCTTGAGAATTTGTATCTAAGGGTCAAATTTACAATAAATTCAGAATGAAATTTTGTTGACACTTCAAATTATCATCAGCATTTCTGACCCTCAACTTCAGAACTCTAGTGAAAACCCTGTACTTTATAATTCATTTTAAAACAAACCTCAACAGTTAAAACTGATCCTTCAAAGTCTGTGTTGTTCAATTCTTGTTGAGCTTGTTTGGCTTCCTCTTCATTTTCGTAATGCTGAAAATAAATAATCAAGTTAATTGGAATTAAAGTACTTTGAAATACAACTTAGCTTTCATCATGAAAGTGTAATAACTTTAAAGCAGCACATGTACAGTTTGCAAGTCAGATTAGTCCATTACCTCTAGTCAACAAATTTTCTTGCAAAGATGTATTTGCAGGTATTGTCAATAACACTAAACAAAAATCTTGACATTAATAGTTAGGGGCTTAGAAACTTCACAAATACCAAATTATGTCAATTTGTGTATGACACTGAATGATTGCTCATGTGAATATCTGGGCTGCAGCCGTGGTCCAGTGGTTAGTGCACTGAACTTGTAACCCAGAGATCGGGTTCGAATCCCGGTCACGGCAGGTCATACCCTTCTTTGAAAATTTGATAGAAATGTCTATTTTACTCCATATGTGGAGTAGTTGCCGGCTCCTTGTGGAAGGGTAGGTTAGTACTGATTTGTATGCAGTCCAAGAAAACTGGTAAGGTGAACCGGTCGCCGTATGTAACTGAAAAATTGTTTAAAAACGGCGCTAAACCGTAGTGACAATATGTCACATAAAAACAAAAAAAAAAATCATGTGAATATCTAATAATAAGAAATGTATCAAATACTAATAGAAATAAACATTTTGCAAACAGAAGAGGTTTTATTTACCACAAATCCATAATTTTTGACAATGTCACATTCTACAACTTTTCCATAATTTTCAAACAGCATTTGAAGGTCCATTCTTCTGCATGTCTCAGGTATATTTCCAATGTAGAGTTTTGTGGTTACAATGTATGACTTTCTCCCTCCACCACGACCACCGCCTCTACCACCTCTACTTGCCATTATTTCAATTGTAGAGCTTTAAAAATGAAATTGTCATGAGATAATTAACATAAACATAAAAATACCAAAACACATTACTAGCAGATATGAATGTGGTATAGGGACATTGTACTTGTATGGAGAATTTTTTTAGGAAATTCTGAGCCACTATTGGGGAAAATTATGTTATTTTTCAACTGGGAAGGAGCCTGTTATGTGGGTCTGTAATAGAAGGTAAAAGCCCCGGGACGAAGGCACAAAAACCCCAGCTTACAAATCTTGTCAGACCAAACCTGGAATACTGCAGGTCCATTGGAACCCTCATCATCAATCTGACATTAAGGAAACTGAAATGACCAAACACAGCTCTAGCTGCATGTTTCACTACTAACAGATTCAACAACACCATTAGTGTAAACGAAATGCTTGCAGACTTAGATTGGTGCACCCCGGAATCACGAAGAATCAAGGAGCGGCAGCTGACCATGTTCTACAAGATTGTAAATAATCTAGTAGACATCCACCAATCTAATTTCTAGTTAGAGCCAAGGTACTTCCGAGATCTCAACACAACATCAGATACCTCCCGTTCTCTAACAAGAACAGACACATTTAACTTCAGCATCTTCCCCAGAAGTGTACCGCTATGGAAAAATCTACCAGTCACACTATTTGAGGCCCACTCTTTGGCATCCTTAAAGATGTACTCAATATGTACTCAATATTCAGTAATAGGCGGAGCTACCTACTGGTTCCTTGCTTTGAGAACCATTTCACGGTTCAAACATATTCAAGATAAGCATGTAATAAAACAAAACAATCACTGGGTAATAGCAGTTACGAGTAAATTTGAAAATTAATTTGAGGCAGCCCATGAAAACACCAGTCCAAACTTTTTACTACACCGTTGACCTAGATAACTAATAGCCTTACTTATTCAGCTTTCCAGTTGACTGATTTCATAAATGAATTCAGAAAGGCCATCCTCTCGGCCTTACAGAGAACTACATTTTTATTTGCAGAAACACAAATTACGTAAAAATGCATCAGTAATTGGTATAGCGTATTCAAATCAATAGAAAAAACAATGATTGTTAATCCCATCAAATTGAAAGCGGAAGTTTGACATGTGGAGGTCATCTGCTACATACAGGGCCTTTTCTCATTTTTGGGGGAGGGGCCCTAGCCTTTTTTGTGGGGAAAAAGCGTGATATTTTGGATTTTGGGGAAAATTTTACGGAGTTCTATGAGGATTTTTAGGGAGACAATATCAATTAAAGGCTGCAAATTGGACCGGAGCCACAATAACGTGTGCTGCAGATTAAACATGTCACAGAAATAATTGCTCGTCTCTCATTGGACAGTTATTGCTAGTCGGAGAATCGTCGGCAAACTAATCATTAAACCGGGAATTGACGATATTTAATGATCTATATTTCTGTTTTGTTTACAAATACAACGAAAACAGCGTGGAATGGAAGATTATATGTCATTTTGGGGGAATTTGATTTATATTGGGGAAAAAGTGGACAGACTATGGGGAAAAAAAGAGGGTCCACAGCTTGAGGAAGACGCCGTTATTCGGCAAAGAAGGGCAAAAAGGCCCAGACATACGTCATAACCTATTCGAAAAAATCTACGGAAACCGAAAAGGGTTATCATTTAATTAAAAAAAAAATGTTGCAGAAAAATTTTGTTGCTTACCTCATATTATGCAGTTTTATATTATTATTTAAGAAACAAAAGCCAAGGCAAAGAAAGCAAGATGGGGTATGGCAGGACTAATCTGTTGAGAGCTTTTAAAAGTGAATTCATTTTAAATTATTTGCCTAAATGGCCACCATATTTTATTAAACAAAAGTTACTGCAGTACCAGAGAGGTCTCCCTTGGAAGCACCTGTTGTAAACATGGCAGCTTGGCCTACATATTTTTTTGAAAACATTGACTTAACTTTAATGGCTATGTGTATTGATAATTAAGATGCCAAAGTTCATTTCAGTGTGAGTAATTAATGCAGGAAATTTCTTTTAATTGTCGTAATTTATCGTCAAAATTAAGTACCGCAGTACCAGCGAGGATCATCCTACCATGAAAACTGGCTATACTGTATTGTGTTCAAATTATTGGTCCTGAATGCTGCTTAAAACAGACGTTTGGTGAGGTCCATTTAGCAATAATTTTAATTTCAATTGGATACTGGGATCAAACATTTTTTTTAAATGAAACATGAACAGAGGAACCCAAGTAATAGTATTTTTGGACACTTAACAATACATTAGTCATTATTACATCATGATTAAAATATTTTCTGACAATAAATTTTGCATGAAGACGAAAAAAAGAACATTCATTTCCGTTCGATATTTGTTGGCTGGCATGTATGTATCTGATATGAAATCTACATCATATCGAATTCAACACAACTCAGGCAACAAATAATTTCTACTAATTATCATAATGTAAACCTGGTCTAGGTGATTTGAACAAAAGAAAGATCCAACTCAAAACATACACAAAATGTTCATGTTCAGAGCATGTCGGTTTAATTATAATAAACATGAAGTCTTACTTGTTTATCATACGTAAAAATTAATTATAAAACAGCATTGGAAGTAATATTTAGGGGGTGAAAAAAATACCTAGTTTTATTCCTTTTTGTTTCCCCAATATGGCGATAACAGAATCATGGATAAAGTCTGCTTTGCACGTTAGGCAAAATCATACCGGGATGGTACGGTCAGCATGAACGATGGTCGCACATATGAGCGAAATCTTTCTGAAAAAATATTTGTCGTTTTTTATGGACAGTACAACCAAAGTTAATTTTATAAACAATTTCAAATTTGCTTTCTATCATGAAATTGTCTCAATGAACGCTGTATTGCTAACACAGATGTTTTTACAATGTTGTGCGCTTCAGCAGCGATATTTGATCCCTTTTTGTGTCATTCCCGGTATATTGATGAGCATGGTATATGCCATCTTATATCATACGTATGTCATATCATTATCTTATACAATAACAAAATTATTATTATTGCACATGTATATATTATCCCTGGCTAAACGAATCAGTGCGTTTAAATTTCAAGATTCATGATCAAATATCCCCTTCAAATCAGTTTTAAATACGAGGCTGGTAGGACCCTGGTCGGCAAAATTGTAACAACTAATCTGAGTGTTTTAATGTAGCAAACATAACCCCACTGTTCTAATTTCTGTTCACTGCTGTACAATTCGACAATGACAACTTTACATGTATTGTATTTAACAACATAATTACGTCGTATTTAGAAATTTGCTTGTCTAACGATGTATTGTAAAATTATACAATTAACAGTATAAAGTTGATTGTTAATGGAATATTTCGAGATAATGTTCCTGTCTTAATTCAAACGCCCAAATCGTGTGTCAGTAAATATGATCGGTCAATAAATTGTAATTTACAAAGAGTATTAATGGTAAATTAAATATTTTAACGTTCAGATGACGAGGATGTGTTTATCCATTACATACTACATACTTACATATATTTCATACGAACTACAAATCAATTTGAGGACACTGATCAGTGAAAGAATGTCTTCGATTTCCGGTCTGCTCTAGTTGTTTTTAATAGCCTAGCTTCCATGTTTCACAAAACGGTCAAACTGGTTCTCACCTGTTAATAATTTCATTTCAACTGAGACCATTCTCAGATTTCATGAAAATTATAAAGCCAACAGACGTACCACAGATGGCTACATGGGCTTTAACATAATGTTTCTACACCTATATAACAGTTACAACTCAGAACAAATAAATGCTGAAAGTATGTATTTAAAACTTACCACTTCTTGGTGATTTTTTAACTGCTCCGTTCAAAGCTCCGTTCTTCGCAGATCAGCTGTTTACATACAATACTAGGACAACAGTATAAGATATGTAGTTGACCGCAAAATAAAACAGTATGTAAGTAAACGAGTTTCAGTTTGTTCCATACAAGCTGACCGCTCAGTCGGTATGAATAAGTGACGGATGTCACTTGACGACAATTAACACAATACGTCTTTATTAGCTTGGATTTATTGATTATCTGATCAGAACGTCCGCGCGTGTTGTATCGATATTGACCAGAGGTCATGAGGCCACACTAGAGGATTCCTGCGGATATTCAAATGTAAATGTCACCAGTTGTTATTCTATGTGAGGAAGATGAATGACTCGATTAGGCATGTATGCATTATCAATGATGACCGGATAGTTACGCCTTTTACTTCGAAATGAAGCTCGATTTAACTGAGGCGATTGATCGATTATAGCAAACTGTGAGTGAATATAGCTTTCTAACTACTTCCGGATTTATTTGTATTCTTTTATGTATTCATTTTGATACTTTTTAATTGTTAGTTACTTTGTTACTGAACGAATATATTCGTGTTTAAATTCGGGATACGGACAAAGTCTACTTCCGTCAAAATCTCAGTCGCTCATTTATTTTTGGTGGGCGAAATCCCCGTTCAAGGTTTTGCAAGGACAAGACCCTACGATAAATTTTACAAAATGCCCTCTTTGCGTTTTAAAGGGGATTTCGTCCACATATACAAAATTGAGCCAAGTGGATTTTCTTCGGAGGTGATTTTGCCTCACACGCTTCATACATTTTCGTACGCGCCATTCAATGCCAAAAAAGATTAAAGCGGTGTAGACATGATGATAATTTCGAATGATGTTTTCTCGAAGGATCGAAGTAGAGGTTTATTTATGCTGTAACGTGCTTTTTTTTAACGTGCGGTACAGAGTCACACTTGTGTGTGATAATAATTCGATAGATGTAGTTTTAACCAGGGTCTTTCGAGTAAATTTAAGTAATCCAAGGCCTACATTAATGAACCACTAGCAGTCCTAACAACCATGATTGTGATGTTTCTGTACATACATACGATTGTCATATAACTATAATTAAACATCGATTGTCATATTATTACTATAATTAAACATCCAACCATTTTAGAGATGATTTCTTAACACAATTTTATTCTTGTGCAATTATTTGCCCTGGGACAAAATGTTTTCGCCATTACGTTCTAGAAACCGGGATCAGACAATGATTTCCAATTTCCATTCAAGCGCGTGTATTCTGGTCATCTTATATATAGTTTGCATGTAATTAGATCTATGTAGATCCAGATTCATAGACCACCTATGTATGCAGATCTGTGATCACAGTACGGACTTGGCCTTAATTCTGTTCTGCAATAAAATCACGTACGCATAACCTTCGTGGACACGAGTATTCTTTTATAATACTGAACTTGATTCGTTCTCAAGCAGACCGTATTTCACAAAGAATATAATAATTAATGTGAAAAGCACTAAACACATTTAAATTGTTAAACTAATCTGATGTTTTAAAACGGTCGGACACACAGTTCTTGTGTTGTGAGTGACGAAGGAAGACTCGATATTTGTATTGACAGCAATCAAGCAAAGCTAAGTGCATCACTTACGAGTAATTAAGTACTTCGATCATGGTGTAACCAGTTTACAATACCTTTATAGTCATATTTCTAGTTTTCAATAGATGGTTGAATAAAACTGGTTCATTAATTGTGAACAACCGATACCACAGCTAATTTTAGTATTGACATCACGTCAACGTGCACACTTAATATTTTTCCTGGTTTTACTGCGGAAACTCGTTTCCGGAAGTGATTATATTACAACTATTAAATTATGAACGAAAACGAAACTACTGTAGAAAGAGGGATTGGATATTGGTAAGCGGATTAATGTTCATAATATTTATTTTTGTGTATCAAATATCAGCTGTTCAAATGTATTCGAGGGTTATCAGTTATGGAGTCAATACTGATTTTTGCTTTTTTCTTTATGGGTATAGCATTGTAATATATTTTTATCGAATTTTCCCAGTCACACGTCTCACAACAAGAAGGGAGCGATGTGTTGATGAGGAAAATAAGTCTGATTGATTTATTGTTGGGTATATTTACAACATATAAACACTTGGTTGATTCACGTAAAATATAAATGTTGAAAATTTTAATTTTTGTTTTAATTCTGTTTGTCGGTGTATCAAGTATTTAATGACGATGCGATATGCTTTTTATTCAGTTTATTAAAAATTGAGGTAATTTGATAAATAACTGTAACTCGGAATTAAATGAATTATGCATGTAATGTCAAGTTCCCTCGTTAAACAACTGTTTTTCTTCACTTATTTGGCTATCGCGATTAAAACGAACCAGACATTATTTCGGCAAGGTTTGGCATGCTATCATAATTTGAGATTATTTTACACAGATCTAAGTTTATAAGAGACCTTTGTTTACGAAATGTATCCGGGATGTGAATGGTATTTTCAAAATATCGTACGTTGTTGATCCTTGACAAAATGAGCAAGTCTCTTGTTGAAACCGATAACGGAATTATAATAAATGAGTTCCGGCTGCCAGCTAAAGTATGCATACGAATACATATAATTAGATATAATAACAAAAATGAAAAATATACTTCAATCACGTCCCTTGAATTGTACATACATTTTTGGAAAGTTTTGAGGCTAAGACCAGTCGGAGGCCCAGTAGGTTCGGATGCCCCTTGAAGGCCACTGAAATATTAATGTTTAAGGACTCTCCAAGGGGATTCCTGGTTGCTAGCACTTGACGAGGCTAAAAATATTCCAAAGTGGATAATATCATTGAAAAATACTATTTCCGGCAGATTTTTGAAAATGCGTTTCATAGATACTTGATATACTTGATAGCGAGTGAATGTGATTCAGAGTTGAAAATGCGTGTGACAAACGAGCAATGCTTAATTGTGACTTGACAGATATGTACATGCATAATATTCAACCGCTTAAATTACGACGGCCTTTAATTCAACATATTATATAAAGTCTTCGAATATAGACTCTACAGACGATCTTGAACATATTTCGACTTTTCTCATTAAGTTTCATTTAAATGCGATTTTTGCCTGAACTGACTTACGACAAAGGTCGGACGATGCATGAGCTTTCAAAGTTTCAATGCTCTTTCTTAATTTTTCATCAAGTCATATTTTCACCAAAGCTTATGATTAGATACTTGGAAAAGGTAAGCTTTCGCAGTTGTAAGATTTTAAAAATGATTCGCTGCTATCTAATATGCAGTATGCCAAACGTGTCACGCAGTAAGTATTTTAATTTTACCGAAAATAGTAGACCGTACCGCAATGTTTACCTATTAAACTACACGTGGTTGAGAGCGTGCGCCCTCTAGCGTCGTAAATAGAACTTAGCAGTTTTGTATTGGAGAAAATGGCGACGGGAGAAGAAAGTAATGTCAGTTATAGATGTATTGAAGATTGCGGCGATGTCAGGCAAATTAGGGTAATTGTTTTTGTGTCATTTATTTCCGCTGATCATACTTAAGAAATGCGAGTGGTTATTAGAGTTACGTATTCTTTTGATTTTGCGATAAACCATTTTCTATATTTTACGAAGCATAACTTCGACAAAATTACACGAAATTTTTAGTATGGGGTTAGATGTTCGAATGAATTATCAGACTTTGGACTCATGTTGGGATATGTGGGTTTGTCAGTCCTTTTGTTGATACATTGAAGATGATATATGCAAATCTTGAAGATGAAAATAGCGATAACTACGCCACGATTCGTATTTTCTAGGCATGAAGTAATTGAATTAAATTTTGACAGTCAAAATGTCGCGACCGCAAAAACCTCATATTTATTTATTCTATGTAATGATATGACCAAATTTGGAAATTTTCATGACACATAGTGTGTATACTTTGTTTGAATATTTCCAGATGACATGATTTTAACTCAAATCGTGTCTTAATGAAGATTTTATTAAAATGATCCAACCACAATCCATTTCTCAAGACTGATTTAGGACGATTTTATTATTTGCATGGCTTGATTTACATTATTGCACCCCACATCAACTTCATATTTTCTAATTATTAGTGTTTTTTTTTTTAAATATGACGTTAATAGTCTTAATTCATTGTATTTGAATAATCATCTAAATTTAAATTACTAATTATAAAATGGAAAAGAAAATTTGCATAGTATTACTATTAGTAATTGATATATAATTGACACTTAAAATATTAGTAATATTACCTGTATTCTTGTGTTGTGGTTGATGAAGAATGAAATACATTTTGTGTTCGCTCAGTACCTTTAGGTAATATCATGTATGTCTATTTGTTGTGTAGTTCTATTTGACTTGTGTGTACTAATAGTTGACACGTTATTCTGATGAGCTTTGCAATGTTCATTGAATCTTGTGGCATAATATTTCCTCATAGAGAGATAGTTAATCATTTCTGTTTAAATTGGAAATACCCCTTCGAGAATTAAGATTACAATTAATAACAAATACTGATATTAAGGTGTATTTATTTTCTGATGTGTTTAAAGTTCTCCTTGTAATCAATACTTAACTTTTAATGGGTACCAAAAATTCAGTATGAAGTTCATGAAATTCGAATATATTTATGAAATGAGCCATTTGATTGTTATATGAAATATGGTTTCATTATTGTTCATTTTTATAGTTATTGTTGTATGTTATTTTTCAGTATTTTTTATGATATTTTATTGATTCCAAATCCTTATGATACAGAAAATAGATTACAAGCTGGTGTCTTCAGATAGATTTTTAAAACAATGGAGCTGGACATTTTTTTTTCACTTGAATGTAAACTGAATAAATTATATTAAAATTAGAAATTAGTGTTAAATAAGCAAAATTTATATTTTATTTACTTTACATAAAATGCTTGAGGCATCATGAATGTATTTTCATCAATGATCAGAGGATATGTAAATTAACCTTCTGATTTCATAGGCACTGTTCAGTTGAAGGATACTCTTTTCCACCCATTGTGTTTGTAATCTAGAAATAAACATAGAAAGTTCCTGTAATTTTAAAAATGGTTGGTTATTTTTACAGCAAGCCACTTGACCTTGTGACAAAATTTCTGATCTGTTCGAAACTTTCATGATATATCATATTATAAGAACAGTATTTTTGAAGAGGAAGTTATAAGGACAAAAAGAAAAAGTTATACATTTTTTTCATTTGAAAATTAGTTGCATTGGTGAGATAATGTTTTGGGTAAGATTTTTTTTCTCCTCACATAATAGGCAGGTGTCTATAGCTATTTAGTCTGTTACTTCAAATCATTGTAATTTTCAGTATATCAGAATTAGTCAATTTAAAAGTAAGTGATTTTTAATTGTATATTTCATACTGGTACAAATTTTATGTCATTTATGTAAAATTCCTGTTTTTTATTCTTTAAAGATATTGAATTCAGAAACAAATATGGTTGGGTTTTAAACAATACACTGACTTTACAAAAGACTCAATGTTACCCTGTCTGTTTATTGGTGACATAAGTTTGTTTATATATTACACATTGTATTTACAGTTATCTATTATTGTATATTTGTATTCAAAACTTTCGGACTTGGTTATAATACTTTTTATACTGCTGACTCAGTTTTTGCATTCAAATTATTGTTACATAATTTTGATTTGTGCAGTGAAAACCAATATTCATTTTGCTAAAAGTCTTGTGTATCTCACAATCTGTGCCAACCTCCTAGTCAATGAATTTGTTGAATATTGATCGATTTTAGAGCACTTAAGGTATTGTTTTTGTTCAAATATGGTTCTCAAGAATTCTTGATGTCTTTTCATTTATCATCAAATATTCTCCTGATGTTAATAATTTTTTATAATACTGGGTGAATCGTTTATTGTCAAAAATTTTTTTACCAAACACAAGAAACATACAAAATGTTGATTATTATACTGAATTCAGCTTCCTTTAGATATTAACATGAACTTGTGGACTGGTTATATTGCTGCAAGAGCAGTTGATGCAAAAGACTGTAAAACCTCAGTCCTGTGGTCAGTTTTTGTCCGTGCTAGGTATGGTCAAATTAGTGAACTACTAAGTCACTGTGTCTGGTAAAATTCATTTGTTTTTTAATGGAAATTTATGTCAATATATATTGTGGACCATTAATATTTTGTGGTCCAGAAATGTTTTAAAGTTTGTCTGTCTACTGATCTATTAAAAGTTCATTGTCTTTTGCATACACAGCGCAAGTTGATGTTTAAGATTATTTTTACTCTGTTAGTTTAAGCATATTGATTAACATTATAATTCAATTGTGAAACAAGTTGTTGCTAGATTACAAGACCACCTTTTGGACTAAAAAGGGTTTTTATATTGAGATGGTCTCATTTCTTTATGCACGAATCATCCAGAATCAGTAAAAAATATTTGATCGTTGTAATGAGGTGATCGTAATTGTTAAGTGGTTGCTAAATCAAGTTGAACAGTATCGTGATTAACCATTCTGTTCACTTAGCTGTAGTTAAGGAAAAATGTGAAGACTGTTGAAAAAATCTGGCTCCAGCTTTGAATCTGCATGTTATTGATCAAGGATACACGTATGATTAAATTACAGATTTAATTATTTATGAACTAATGAATTTTCCATTGATGGAAATTTCTAATTTCTATGTTTATTAATGAAATTTCTAAATTTTGATTATGGAAAGTAATTAGTTTATTTCAATGTTTTTGAATTCGTGCATTCTAATCCTATTCATGTTTTTTTCCTTCTATAGTAGGGGCCATTTATAGGTGTCTAAAAATCCCCTCAGGAAAAAGCTTTAAAATCATGCAGTTTTCCCCTAAAATTCAGTCTACATCAAGTTTTTTCTTCTACTTTTTGCAAAAATATTGTTCTGTTTTTTTCCCAAATTTAAGAAAAAAGGCCCCGTCCCCCACCTTTGAAAACAGCCCAGGTATTGCTTCATGTTTACAATTGACCTGTCTTTTATTCCATTATTGGTAATAGCCAAAAAATTAACAGGACTCTTAAAATCATCAAGATAAGTAGGGCGCTCGTGATATCGATACTTTGAATACTTATTATAACGAAGTTTTACTGTATTTGTTTTATTGTTAGTGATGCTGATGACATTGTCTGTAAGGAAACTTGTACTAATTTTGTTTTTCAGCCAAACAATGGATTATTATTTTTGTTTTGACTGAGGTTCGAACCTACAAGGTCTACCATGGGTCTTTTGTGTTGGTACCAAGTATTTTAAGTCAACTACTGGGCTTAGGACACATAATGATTGCTTGTTACTCCTCAAACATTTCTTCCTGTCACTTCAGACAGACAGACTGATTCACACTATCTTAGAATTTTAGGCTTCTATGGCCCTGTATTTCTTAGCAAAGTCTCGTTTTAATCAGATTGACTGTCATTGATGGGTGAGATTGGGATATTTTTTCACATCTTATATATCAAAGTATGTTTAAGCGCAACATGTTGTAAACATCATTAAATAATCAGTTGTATGTAAATTTACCAGCTAATTGTTAGTAACTTGAAACTCTATTGGGAGTATTATGAAGAATCTGTTTCATTCGTATGAATGCTGGCAAAAAAATTATGAAAATGCTTTGGGATTCAGTTAGTTCCCCACTGTATTTTGTGAGTTGTATTGATTTCTATATAAATATCAGATTCATCCTACATGTCATATACATTTCATGATGAAGTCATTGTGGTTTACTTGTCATTTGTGTTCCATTATGTTGAACATTTCTACAAATGTCAGACGGTTATGATGCTAACGATTAGATGATGTATTAATGCTAGGATGCGCTATTGTGTCTCTCTCTCTGTCTCTCATGTGTGAAGAAAGTGGGTGGAAAAACATCAGTATTTTACTTGCTTAATTGCTCCGTTGTTAAATACCAATTTAAGCATATTTTATTAAACTTAATTTTTTAGACCCTCAAAAGCCTGAGCTGAAAAATAACTTTGTTAGTGTTATAAAAAACAACCCTTGATTACAGTTTCCCAACTTATCCCATTTTTGTCTGACCAAATGAAAGTTTGTTTGGCTGAATATTTTATAAATAAGTCATAAATTGTGCCCGACTGCTAGACATCTGGGTTAGGTACCTGCCTGAAAAGTTGTTGTACCTGCTCAAACTTTGCCTGACATGTCCAATGACCTGACGACTTTGGGGAAGCCTGGACTAGTCATCACTAGCCCCTCACCATTGTGAGTTTGAATATCACCCAGGGCAAGATGAATATCACACGTGAGCTTGCTCACAGTCCAACTAGCTTATGAAAGGTCTTCCTCTGCTGTTGAAGTTGGAGAAGTTACCATTAATGACCCAGGTTGTGAGTGCAACTCTGAACACCTGTGAACTCCTCTGATAAATGCTTTAATTGGAGAGGTTGTTAATTGCTTTATGAGGAACAGTTGGTAACTTGGTATTTGTTTTGTGCCTTGTCTTTATGACTTATACTTACATGAAACCATATTTTCAGTAGTATACATGTGTATATTGTTCGAGCTTCATTTCAACTTCAGCAAACTTGATTTTACAAGTGCCTTGCTTGGAAAAGTTTTTGACCTGGTGCTGTCTTTACATTTTGTAAATCCTTATAGTCTGTAATTTGTTGGTTATATTGAATTTGTGGATCTTTACTGTAAAAAGAAATAGTAGAAAAGAAACTATGGGTTTGACACTATAAGTATGGTTAAATTGGACCTTTTGTGTGGGGTATTTACTGATATGAGCGTATACAATTTATGATAAATCAACAGATTTATTTACTGGTAAATATTTTATTGTGAACTGATTGTGGTATGAAAGGGTTTATATAGATTCATATTCTTTAAATTTGAATTCAGATTTTACTTCTAAACTGGAATCACAAATTAAGCAAAACATTCATGATTGTTATTTATTAGTTTGTTTTATATTAGAATTAGTTACGTATCATAATTTTTTTAATTGTTATGTATTAATAATTGTGTTATAATGTTTATGACTATTTACACAAACTTAAAACTCTCAGTTTTGCACAATACTAAGAAGCTCCTGGTTTGAGGTTATAAAACTTGAGATTGGCCTTTGAGCTCAAATCTCATATACTGGCCATCATAAAGTAACCATCACAATAATTCTTCTATTTTGGCCTGATATATTGACCTTGAAATTTTAATGGTATAAAGCAATTTTATGGTCAATAATGGATAACTATATGGTTACACATAAGGGTAGTAATGGTTGGTTGGCTTACTCGTGGCGCATGTGCAAAATTGCTCTTTTTAAGAATACCTTACATGAAATAAAATTTTATACCAACATCACTTACTTATAATGTATCAGACAACAAGCACATTATTGATACATTATAATGACTGCATATCTTTTCAACCATATTACTTTGAGAATGGAATTGAGATTTGAGCTTGGAGACTTTTCTCAATT
This sequence comes from Lutraria rhynchaena, assembly GCA_008271625.1. NCBI lineage: Eukaryota > Metazoa > Mollusca > Bivalvia > Venerida > Mactridae > Lutraria > Lutraria rhynchaena. The sequence continues at coordinate 3,375,077 of VIBL01000018.1, read as the reverse complement.
TTTATAATCTCGGGGCTTGTAATCTAGTTAGTATACTATGTATCCTAATTTTCATTACCATCTTGTACACCATAAGGAAGACTTTTATGACTTTTCTGACTTTCAATTTGCCTGAAACTGATTTTGCTTAATTGTCCCAGGATTTCAGTACCTAATTGGATTATGATGAGGAGACTGCATATTTTGTGTAGGCTGCTTTGATCACATATTCTGCCTGTTGGATAATATTTTCTTTTTGTTTATTATAGATAAAGTTCTGCACAATAAAACCTCACATAGCAACCACCTCAATGTTACAACCTCCTTGTCATTGCGACCACATACTTTCAGACTTGCTTTCAATAACTCCCCTATAATTCAACATGTCTAATGAGACCACCTCATTATTACGACTGATTTTTAGGGTCCTGAAGATAGTCTCAATGATGGGGGTTTTACTGTACTTTAATGTTTGTAGTCCCTGTTCTGAGTAAATGGTAAGTAATGGGTGCTTTAATGATAGCATTACAGTATCATAGGTATGGTTTTATGTCTAACTTCATTATAACTGAAGTATCTATCATAGGTCTGTTGCCATAAAATATAAATATTTATATACAGCAAATATTTGTTCTCTCGTTGTGTAACGTGCTGTGTTTAAATTTTACTGATGTAACTTATTTGATGAAGTTGGCAGAACTTTAGCTCAGATCTGATGTAATTAATGACCTGAGGCCTGTTTTATTTTTAAACTTACAAAAATTCAATTATAGTCTTAAGTTTATGTCTGTTGTAATCTATTGTATTGTATGTTTAAATTAACTGATTACGGAGTTATTGCTTTGTGATACTCGGTTGTTTGTTATTAGTAATGATTATTTATACATGATAAAGGAATATGGTACAACGTTAATATTGCAGTTTTAGACGTAATTAGCGCTTAATTAGTGTCTTAACTTCCTTGTTTTGTTAATATTCTGTAATTTGTACAGCTGCATGTTATTGGTAAATTTTCATTAAAGCATTATCTTCAGATGAAAGAGTTATGAAAGTTGGTATTATTTGACATCTGAAACGAAAATGAAATCTTTGTGTGTTAGATTATAAAGTATGGTAGGATGATTTGATATTGTGATGTATGTCTGTGTGATTGTATATTTCTTTTGTACTATATCTGAATAGATTATACTGAAAATTAATATCATCTTTTGATTTGAAAAATAAGGTTATGTTCAATTTGTGTATATGTACTGTGAGCTTTCCTGGGTGTAATACCCCTCTTACTGCTCCCTATGTGACCCTTAGTGCTTCATGTACCATTTATCATTTGTGCATAATAATTGCTTAAATGAGTTAGTACCAATAATATTTATGTACTGAAGCTGCTGTGGATCATTAATTGATATTGATGTAATGGTTTATTCTGTTTCTGTAGAATCAGGTACTAGTATACAAGTGAAGGATAAATTTTCACAAATTTTGAAAAAATTCAATATCAAGTCTTAACACATTTTTAACTTTCACTTGTTAAATAGTTTATTTCTTAACCAGAATTCCAGGGAGATGTTATTTACAGATTTTGTAAACCTAAATTTAATAATAATTTTGATATGAAGTTTACAACACTTATTGCAGATTTTATCTCTTGAGGATATGAGAGAGATTTGTAGTATACTACTTGTCTGGTGTTTAATTTAGAATTGGTAAATCATTTTTACAACCCTTTTCATTGCATGATGCATGGTCAAAGGCATTTAAAAATTTATGGTCATAAATCTTCATAAACCCTTTATGGGGCTGGGGTCATGGGACTGTTTCTGTTTTCCCTAAGAATTTATGGTGATTTCTTCATAAACCCCTTTATGGGGCTGGGGTCATGGGACTGTTTCTGTTTTCCCTAAGAATTTATGGTGATTTCTTCATAAACCCCTTTATGGGACTGGGGTCATGGGACTGTTTCTGTTTTCCTTAAGAATTTATGGTGATTTCTTCATAAACCCCTTTATGGGGCTGGGGTCATGGGGCTGTTTCTGTTTTCCCTAAGAATTTATGGTGATTTCTTCATAAAACCCTTTATGGGACTGGGGTCATGGGGCTGTTTCTGTTTTCCCTAAGATTTTATGGTGATTTCTTCATAAACCCCTTTATGGGGCTGGGGTCATGGGGCTGTTTCTGTTTTCCCTAAGAATTTATGGTCATTTCTTCATATACCCCTTATGGGACTGGGGTCATGGGGCTGTTTCTGTTTTCCCTAAGAATTTATGGTCATTTCTTCATAAACCCCTTATGGGACTGGGGTCATGGGGCTGTTTCTGTTTTCCCTAAGAATTTATGGTGATTTCTTCATAAACCCCTTATGGGACTGGGGTCATGGGGCTGTTTCTGTTTTCCCTAAGAATTTATGGTCATTTCTTCATAAACCCCTTTATGGGGCTGGGGTCATGGGGCTGTTTCTGTTTTCCCTAAGAATTTATGGTCATTTCTTCATAAACCCCTTTATGGGGCTGGGGTCATGGGGCTGTTTCTGTTTTCCCTAAGAATTTATGGTGATTTCTTCATAAAACCCTTTATGTGACTGGGGTCATGGGGCTGTTTCTGTTTTCCCTAAGATTTTATGGTGATTTCTTCATAAAACCCTTTATGGGGCTGGGGTCATGGGGCTGTTTCTGTTTTCCCTAAGAATTTATGGTGATTTCTTCATAAAACCCTTTATGGGACTGGGGTCATGGGGCTGTTTCTGTTTTCCCTAAGAATTTATGGTGATTTCTTCATAAAACCCTTTATGGGACTGGGGTCATGGGGCTGTTTCTGTTTTCCCTAAGAATTTATGGTGATTTCTTCATAAACCCCTTTATGGGACTGGGGTCATGGGGCTGTTTCTGTTTTCCCTAAGAATTTATGGTCATTTCTTCATAAACCCCTTATGGGGCTGGGGTCATGGGGCTGTTTCTGTTTTCCCTGAGAATTTATGGTGATTTCTTCATAAACCCCTTATGGGGCTGGGGTCATGGGGCTGTTTCTGTTTTCCCTGAGAATTTATGGTGATTTCTTCATAAACCCCTTATGGGGCTGGGGTCATGGGGCTGTTTCTGTTTTCCCTAAGAATTTATGGTCATTTCTTCATAAACCCCTTTATGGGGCTGGGGTCATGGGGCTGTTTCTGTTTTCCCTGAGGTTATGATTGTCCTGGTTATCTTTTTGGTTCTGCCTTTCACTTGTATAGGCTTCATAACTTGATTCAAAACATCACTTGTTTTGCTTTATATAGTTTGGTTGGTTTATAATAAGACTAAGAGAGAACTGGAACAATCAGCTTGTTGTTATATATGTTTGCTGTGGATTTTATTTTAGTATCTTTCTTTTATGTACTTACCAGTATGTAATTTTATTTTTTCATTTCTGGGGGTAAGTGTGAGGTTGAGCACACAAAACTAATCCTCCTGTATCTTTGCTACAAATCGTTCCAAACTGTACCCTCTGTATGAGTGTTTTGGCCTCCATTTTTTGTACGTCAGATAGGTTTTGGGTTGGTAGGTTTTGGGGAACTAATGTAGAGTTACTGGGAAGGTGGGCTTTATGTGTTTTTTCTTCTGGGAATCCTTTTCCGGGAAACATTTGATGTCATTAAACTATGCTATATCTGAAAAGATATAAAATTACTTAGATTTCATAAAAGATCTTAATTTGATGCATTATTTACCTCGGCTGATCGTTATAATGATGCATTAGCCACAGATGTTTGACTTGGATTTTGTATTACTTGACTAATAACAGATCCTCTTTCATGGTATTTAAATCAGTGATGTTGTAATTACAGTATTTATAAAATGTAACATTATTCTAAGGTTCTCTTTTTTTTAAAAAATCACCTGTTTTTAATACCAAAATGTTTTAATATACATTTCGTACTTAATTCAAATCTACAGCCAGGTGCTTGATTGTACAAAGGTGAGTTTAATTTATCAAATCTCAGTGTGACATTTAAGTCTTCTTTAGTTATTCAATTGTGTTATCTATTTGGAGTTGCACAATTCAAATATTTCACTACATTATGATTGAAGTAATCACAACAAAGCACTTGATTGGGTGTTCTAGGGACTTCTTATGGACCAGGGTTTTCCCTAAGATTTTTCACCCTAGGGTCCCTGGGACTCCCATCTCCAATATTTTAGGGGTCCCTTGGGATTTTTGGGGGTCCCTCACAGAAAATGCCAGGGCGAATTCCAAGTCTGAAGGGGTCCCGAGGATGCGATGGTCACTTTCAATGCGAGTCCCTTGGCTGAATATCGCATCAGGGATGCAAGAAACCTGCGTCAGGGAAATCCCTGCTGGACTGTCCTAAAATTGACATCTGCCCAGTATTATTATCTTAAAAGATTTTGAATTGAATTTCAACATTGTCAGTACTAGCATTGACTTACACGTGCTACTTCTGTTGTTTGCCATCTTTACTACTTAAAACTTAAGAAGTTTTTCTCTGGCAAGTTTCTTGTTTATCAAAACCACCTGTTAGCAAATAGAGTTTTAGCAGAAATGTTTGGTATACTTGAAATATGTTTTATTTCTCCCCATGTGATTTAAGTTTGCGTTTTAAGTTGGTGTAACTTGCTCATGAACAAGCTGTGGATATATATAGTCAGAACATATGAAGAGATTTCAAACTTAGATCTTATGTCAAAATAGTATCAGTGATTCATCTATTAGTGCATTTAACAATGACTTCTTATATATTATCCTTAGGTATGTTGGAATGCTTTTAATATGTTGTCCTAGAGGTCATTGATGCTCTTAACTAAATTAATGTATCATACTAGATATTAAAAAATAACCATGGGGTATGAGAATATTAAATAAAATTTCATTACCAGATTACTGCTTTTCTTATAGTGCAATTTCAGCAGTTTTTAATTAACTCCTTCTAAAATGATATTCCTGAGAGAAACAATGAATATTTTGTAGTTGTTCTCATGGAAACAAAACATGAAGAGAATGAAAAAATTTTCAGTTCTTGTTATTGTTTGGTTTTTGTGTAGATGCATAATTTTGTCTTGGCATATTATTTTAAGTTCATGTGATATATTATTTTTACCTTCTTTTTCTTAGGCTTAAAAAAAAGTAGGTTTGTATCCAGTTACCCGACCGACCCATTTTTTACCTGCTGACTCAAAATTTTTTTACGGCATCCAAATCTTAGTGATTGTAATTTTCACAACAGTGTTGCCGATATATGTAAAAAAAACGTAAAAGAAAAAAATCCCTAGCTACCAACCCATATATGTTTTTGGGCATGTAACTGGAAACAAACCTTTTTTTGTTTAGGTCTTATTTATGCAAGTTTATCTTTTCATTTGTCATTTAAGTTTTTCATGTCAAAGCTGGTAATATTCATGTACAGGGGGTAGTTTTTACTAAGAAAGTGACACCGATAATCAGCATTTTCCCCTCAACATTTTTTTCCATAAGAAACATTATTCCCCTCGCTAACATACATAATTCCTCTTTGAAGCTATTCAAAAATGGCAAAAGTTTACAATTTCAGTTTTATTAGATTTAATTCTGCCAAAATTTTTATCAGACTAAGGTTTATCTGCATTTTTATATGGAGTTTATTTGTTTTGCAATGATTGAGCAAACCGATCAGGATTTCTCAGCTTAATAACGATGTCTGTCAGAACAATGCAAATGAGCTTATTCCCTGCGATGGTAGAACAAGATGCACAGTGATGGGAACCAGTACTAGATCCCAGCCCATAACGCATGCGTATATCCATGCGTATGATGCCTGGAAGCAGAAGCAAGTTTCCATTTCCAGTAAAATGACGTACAATTGATGAAAGTAAGAAATTATCTGACACAAAACATACTGGACGGATAAACTCCTTTTTTGCTGTAGCGAGTAAAGATACCATCCCTTGGCCAATGGACCCTCGATACACTCATAGGAATAAATATTTTGCCAGAAAATCTAACTGATCAAAATGAATGCCATTGTCATAATCATTGATTCATGAAACCATTGGTTTTGGTTTCGTGACAGTGCATTAAAATTTGATAATTTCCCCAAATTTCCCCTTTTCGATCGCGTGATTTTTCCCCTTTTGACCAGCATCCAGTGTCTTTTCCATTCCCTCCTAGAAAACCCTGATGTAATATTGATATTGTCAGAGCTATAGAAATTAGGAAGAAGAATTCAGTAAGTAAGCAACAAATTATTTACCTTCTAATTGAGTTTGCATATTATTTAGTATATTTGTATTAGCTTGATTATTCTGAAGTTAGATTTATTCCTAACTTTTCCGTAAAAAAATGAATGGTGAAATAACATTTCATAGTCTTTTAAAAATTGTAAATCAACCCAAGTTTGATTATATTTAATTGGTCTTATCTATACTAAAATATAGTTCATTTATGAAATTGTTTTGTTGTATGTAGCATACACCTTGATCTATTCCAGGATTCTACCACTATGATTTGAGAAAAGTTGAACCAAAAATTAATATTCAGTTTTAGAGATAAATTTCACATCTCAATCCCAGAAAATTTCCCATTTCAATTTGATAATTAGATTTTTTGTTAATTTTGTAGAATTCTGCCAAATTTGTCTGACTTTCTGACTCATAGGGTAAAAATCATCACGGTAAAAATGTTTGTAACAGAAAAAGGATACAATGTTTCTATCAACTAAAGGCTGTTTTGAGAACTCTTGAGTTTTGTTTGAAAATGATTGAATAGGGTTTTAAAAGGGATTATTTTGCCATTATTTCTTGTCTTAAAGTTTAAATGATGATTATTGATCTGCAACAGAAACATTACTTGTAATTTTTTAACCCTCATCTGCATTACAGTCCCACCCGCTGCAACAATTTCCATTTCTAACAATTTATGACCCCAAATATTGTCACTGTTATTAATTATTCAACTGATGAAGACAATAGTAAAGTTATTGTTGAGACGAGATTCTGTAAGTCATCAAAATAATGTTTTTGTCATCCAGGAACAAAGACTTCACCATTGCTCACATTATTGGTATTGATTTTGGGTGAAGCCACTTGTTTAACAAATAACATAGACAGTACCATGAGTGACTTAACTTAAGTAGTAGGGATTTATAGGAAAACTGTGACTTTAATGTGTCCCTTGATAGAGATCATTCTGGGTGGGATTATAACTGTTCCATTCAATCACTGTCAGTACCAGTCTGTTTGTCTGGGTCCTTGTCTTTATATTGACAAGGTGTTAATAGAAGTTGCATTAGCGCTGCTTGAGGGAACCAGTCTGTAAAGTCTGTGTTACAGTGATATGTGTGGTCTGAATGATTCTTAATGGTCAGAGTAACAACCTGTGTGGTCAGACTTGCACCAATCTGCATAGTAAGGTTATAAGTCTGTATAATGTAGCTGATTGCCACAAAGAGTTCTTTGTGAGACGAATAGGCAAAAGCTAGTCAGAGGTTGTTGGTACCAAAGAATAACCAAAAACTCCGAAACATTAGTTGCTGATTTTTAGTAATATCTGTCTTAACGCCCTGGGTTTCTAAACTAAGGGAAGTAACTGGTAAACCCTTTTATTTACTGTCCGGTATGAGATTTGCTCTCGACTTATGGATGGGTCAAGCTTAAATACCAGCTTTTTCACACTGAAATATAACCCTCGACTTATGAGCAATGTCATGCCTGAGTACACATTGTATATGGTAGCTTAAAGCTAGTCTGGTTATCATAAGAGTACCATACTGTGAGATAAAAAGGAGGAAGCTAGTGTGGTATTTGTAAGGGTACCAGCTGTCAGATGAATTGATACCTGAGCTAATTTGGTTGCCCTAAAAGATACCAGTACCTGCGATGTTTTGGTATCAGTTGGTCTTAATTGAGGATGTATGGTTAACCAAACAGTTTGGTTTGTGCAAGAGTTATCCTCTATGTTGTACTCTGAATTAGTACCAGTGATGTATAGACACCAATCCCTGTGTTGTAATATTTGTCTATATGCTTAAACTACTGTAGTTAATGCTGTTTCTCCAATAGTCAACATTTGTTGCTCCTGAATCCCTCAGCAGTATGTTGCAATAGTATAATTAGTGCAAAATTTGGTTCTAGGTTGAAGTAAATATGAATATGACCAATGCTAATAGTTGGCCGATACTTATTAGTCTTTGGTACCAGTCTGTGTACAGCCAAGAAATTATATCAAAAATTTGCCTTATAAATTCTCAGACTAAACCATTTACATTCAAAGAAATATCTTAATAAAATTCACAAATCCCATAATTCTGTATCTTTCCTGTATAAATTGGATGACATTTAGATAATGTCTGTTGTATAATGATATTCAGACTCCATATGGACTTGTGTAAGTTCATTGATAGGTGATTGCATTAAATATACCTTAAAATGGCAGATTCTGTTGCAAATTCCTGGATAAAATCTAAAATGGCTGTTTTTGTTGCTTAGCAATGTCCCCATTGGTTGCCAAGAGGGATAGTTCCATATTTTGTCTGTATAATATAGAAGTGTGATAAGATTTTAATTACATTTTGTGATATTTACTGGAAACAGTGTCTTGCCTTGGTATCGATGAATGGGCAATGTGACAGGGAAATGGGATAAAACTTAAAATTTGGCTTTTATAATGATATTGCTTTTGTGGTGGCGATCAGAGTATACTGGAGTGATCATCTGCTAATCTGATCAATGGAAGTCTGTCAATATAGGGGTCACTTGTAATTAGTCCAAACACGCTGTAGATAATGGAAAACAATTAATCCAGTGATTAATTGTGTTAAGTGATGTGTTTGCTGCGTATATTAATATTTGAGTTTAAGATTTGAAGCGTCGTTCCGTAAGTGAATTAAATACTGTCATTATTTTTTAATTTAGTATTGTTTCGGTTTAATCAAAGGCGGTGAATTGTTTTAGAAGTCTTTACAGAAAACAGAAGCTAAGAAAATTTAGTAACATCAAAAAGGAAGCCGACATTAATTGTTAAGATTTTGCAGACTATATTGCAATTCATCGATCAACCAATGACAGCTTCGATGGCAAAACGCTTGTCGATATCAAAGTCGTAGCTCCGCCTTCTCATCTGTTTACAATTTAATAGCTCCTTTGATTTAGCGGTCATGTGACTAAGAAATACGTCATCTATTACATTTACACAGGTGTGATAGGTCATCAACGATGACGTCAAAGGATTTGATATTTCTAATTGTGTCTAGAAAAAAAATTGTTAATTGGTAAATGGGATTTCGTTTGATCGTTTCGTTTTTGTTTTTTTTTTTCCTTTTTTACTGTTATTCGCCGTATTCAGGGGGGGGGGGGGAATTGAATTTGGGAGGGTCCGCAGGATTTAGATTTCAAAATTTTCCATGCCCTGATGAGCACCATGTTTATATCAAGCATTTGGTCTGTTCCGATGACTCCAAGATAATGAGGTTTTACTGTACTTTTTCCCCAGTTTCCATTTCTTTTCCCTTTTTTTATAAAGGTAACTTTTGAGCCAAAATTACTTTAAAATGAAATGTTTTAATCCAAAATTAACTTTATAAAGGCAACTTTTAACCCAAGTGAATGTATAACTATTAAAATTTGCTTTTCCTGCAGAATGACATTGATGAAATCTGGAGAAATTAGATGTAATTTTTATATGTACAAATGTTTCAGATATTGGTGTTATGAGTTTTTCTTCTAGTCATAAATCCTCACTTTCACTCTGTATAATTTTGTTCACAAATTCAGTCATTAACATTCAGATTTACTAACACTTGAGTGATGGACTCAGACAAATCTAGGGGAACTCAGACAAATCTAGGTGGACTGTAATTGCTTTGACAAGAAAAAATGAGAACACAGCTGAACACTTTAACAACTTCATCATATTGATCTCTGAATAAAGTATGCTAGTCATCAACGGTCACTTCTACAACTACCCGAGGATGGCCGTTGTTCACTGGTGCAGATGTACATTCAATTATAATACTGAATTTCTACAGAGAAAGACTTTTCTTTAGTTTGTTTTCATATTATCAAATCTCTGTTTATTTTGAAATTTTGTAAATTATTTCTTAAATAACCTAAAGGCATTTACAGTGCAGAAAATGAACATTTATGGTAAATATTTAAAGTCAGATTTATGTACGGTTTCCCTGTAAAATAATGCATTTGGCATGAAATATTGATTTGCTAATGCAAATGTGTGAAATTCTATCACCTAGCAAAATATTTATGTCTGTTTGACATGACAAAGTTACTGTAAACAATGCAGCATTGCTAGGTTTTCAGTAATTGAAAAAAACCTAGCTTGCTGGGTTAACTTTGGCTCCTCAGCACACAACTGTTCATTTGTAGGCTACAGGTTCAAAATCTGAGGTAGCTTTTCTGTGACTGGTGGAATGAAGATATCACATTAAAAGATTTATCAGGCTTGTATCGTTCAAACTTCGTGGGAAGAGCTTGTCAGTTTCTGGTGAAGGACAAAATACCTGTTTTACCAAGTCAGCTAAGCAGGCTCTTTGGTGAAGGAAAGAGTACCTGTTTTACCAAGTCAGCTAAGCAGGCTCCTAGGTGAAGGAAAGAGTACCTGTTTTACCAAATCAGCTAAGCAGGCTCCTAGGTGAAGGAAAGAGTACCTGTTTTACCAAGTCAGCTATGCAGGCTCTTAGGTGAAGGAAAGAGTACTTGTTTTACCAAGTCAGCTAAGCAGGCTCTTTGGTGAAGGAAAGAGTATCTGTTTTACCAAATTAGCTAAGCAGGCTCTTTGGTGAAGGAAAGAGTACCTGTTTTACCAAGTCAGCTAAGCAGGCTCCTAGGTGAAGGAAAGAGTACTTGTTTTACCAAGTCAGCTATGGAGGCACCTAGGTGAAGGAAAGAGTACCTGTTTTACCAAGTCAGCTAAGCAGGCTCTTTGGTGAATGAAAGAGTACCTGTTTTACCAAGTCAGCTAAGCAGGCTCTTCGGTGAAGGAAAGAGTACTTGTTTTACCAAGTCAGCTAAGCAGGCTCGTAGGTGAAGGAAAGAGTACCTGTTTAACCAAGTCAGCTAAGCAGGCTCGTAGGTGAAGGAAAGAGTACCTGTTTAACCAAGTCAGCTAAGCAGGCTCGTAGGTGAAGGAAAGAGTACCTGTTTTACCAAGTCAGCTAAGCAGGCTCGTAGGTGAAGGAAAGAGTACCTGTTTTACCAAGTCAGCTAAGCAGGCTCGTAGGTGAAGGAAAGAGTACCTGTTTTACCAAGTCAGCTAAGCAGGCTCGTAGGTGAAGGAACTGCTGAGAATGGTTACTCCAGAAGAGAAATTAGTTGTGTGTATGACTTACCCTATTTTTTGTGCCAACCCTAATGTTTCTAACAGCAATTTAAAATTTAAAGTTTGAAAATATTTTTGGACTTGTCATTCATCCATAATATGAAATGTTTAGAAAAGAAAGTTTTGCAACCTATCATCTCAATTTTATTCGGTCAAGTTACCGTAAAGATAACTACAGTCGACTCTTGTTATGACTAAACATTGGATTTGTAAAACATGTCAAAATGAAAGATATTTGTAGTTTAGTATATTTTTATTAATCATCATACATGAAGTAAATATCATTTATTTATTTATTTACTTGTAAATGAAAATAAAATATCACAAATAAGTAATTCTTACAACACACACACCAATTATCATGAACTAGTGATTCTAACAATGGCCAAAATGTCTAATACAATACCGGTATTCGTCCAACATTTATGTCGAATTTTCGCTAACCTTATGAACCATGCAACGTTTGTTTGGACAACATACTGACTGCATATACACTTCCCGGTTACTGATCAAATCCTAATTTCTAAACAGTTTATTGTCATTTAGTTCCAATAGTTTGTAATGTTGTTAGATTATTAGAACTTTGATCATTTCCTTGCTGAGATATTGATCTGATAGCTACTGAATCTTTAAGGGGCTTGTTCAAAGGTATCTGTCTAAGTTTCAAGATTTAGAAGATTTTTCTGTTGTGAATCATTGAAACTAGATCATGATTCTGTCAATTCTGTGGTAATAATTTAAGTAGGTGCTTAAATTTAAATACATTAAAATTTGTGAAGCATTTAAGTCACACATTGTAAAAGTGAGTTGTAAAATGATAGGAATGTAGCCTCACTTTATGTGATTCACCTTAAAATGAGTTTGTTATATTCAGTTGATATAACTTTTTTTGTATTAAAACTTACACTCTCCTTAAAAACTTGATTCGCAGTTACAGGACTAATGCGTTAAAGAATACCCTGACTCAAAGATGTTTTGCTATTTCAACAAATTGCTTTATTGTTCTTTTTTTCCAGCTTTTCCATGTTTTAAAAAAATAAAAATGCCTACCAGTAACCTACCCAATGTTAAAAGTTGGGTTGAGTAAACACAAACCAACATTATTTACATATTTTTTTCTTATTCAGATAAATGTTTACTTAAGTCTTAAGCAACCAAAAGGAGCAATGAAATTTGGCAATTTTGCTCACTACATTTATTCAGTTTATAAATTCCATTGTTCCATACCTACAGAAATGGTCAATTGGTGGCCTCTGTTCACAGGTGGCCACACAAGGAGTTAGATACTTACATTTTTTCTAGCTTCTTCCGGTTACTTTAAGAGTGTGTTGTAAATTTGAGAGAAAACATCAGATGCCTTTATGTAGTTCTACTCTCGGAGGTTACATTCTGCTGTTAAGCTTGTTTCAATTAGTTCACTAGTCCCTTAAGATTTAATTAGCGTGAGTTAACTTTCTTCTGTCAATTAAGCAAAAACATTTTGTTTTATTGAATGTGTTACCTTGTTATGTTTTTAATTGATTAGTTATGTAGAATCAAGAAACAACACTTTTACCTTATCAGTCTAAAGTGGATCAGTCTGGTCTCTGTTGAGTGATAAAAGGATTGTGCAAAATGGCTGATTTAACTGCCCTGAGCATATGGTGCTTTTGACAAAATAAGACAAAGTGCTAGACCCAAAACTTATAGAATTATTTTTGTTAATCATCAGATTGTTCATTCTGAAATAAATATCATGAATAGTTGAATATGGAGGTTTGTGTTTTATGGAATACATTCTTCTAGTTGTTACAAACTCTGTCTAGTTTATAATAATGTTTTTAGCCATAAGATTATTCATCATTGTGTAATTGACCTTGACATTGTCCACAAATCTTGTATTTGACTTCGACATTGCTCTCAGTCTCATATTTGACCTTGACATTTTCACAATCTCACAATTGACTTTGCCATTGTTCATGATCTCATAAATGATTTTGCCATTGTTCATGATCATGTAATTGACCTTGACATTGTTCATGATGTCGTAATTGACTTTGACATAGTTCATTGATCTTGCAATTGCATATAGTTCATATTCTTGTATTTGCCTTGCATTGTTCAAAATTTTGTGCTTGAACTTGTTATATTGATGTACTTTTATACCACATGTGAACCTATTTCAAAGTTTTCTTTAAGGCAACAACTGGCTACTGAAACGAAAATTGCTGTTATTAAAAGAGCTGTTATTCCAGGAATTTGTATATAAAATTAAGTGTTTTGTGGTTTTATTTTACATCCTATTTGCTGGCAATAAAATTTATATATTTTGTCTGAGATACTGCTTATAAACAATGTTAAACCTGATACATGCAAACAGAATATGTGTATCTTCAGCTATTACAGTGTTGTTGTTGTTGTTGTGTTTTTTTACTGTCAATTTACAAGTAGCAGACATCATTTTCTTATCTGCTGTCTTACGTTGGAACTTAGTACTTTATGTGTCTGATTGCATATTTGAATGTAATAAATATTTTCAATCTAAAATGTCAAGGGTATTACACTGTACCTCAGTTAACTGTTTTCTTTCTTAACAACAATGGCTTACTAGACTTGTCCTTTGCATGGGTGATATGTTGAAAGTATTCTGTAATTTTTTCATGTTATGATTAATGTAATTGTCAGTCCTGTTTTTCCTATTCATGCATAGATGTTGATGGGCCATGGTAATATCTACCTGTTGGTAAATTGTGTTCAGTGATCTCTTGGTCCTGTTGGTAAATTGTGTTTAGTGATTTCTCAGCCCTGTTGGTAAATTGTGTTTTGTGATTTCTCAGCCCTGTTGGTAAATTGTGTTTTGTGATTTCTCATCCCTGTTGGTAAATTGTGTTTTGTGATTTCTCAGTCCTGTTGGTAAATTGTGTTTAGTGATTTCTCAGCCCTGTTGGTAAATTGTGTTTAGTGATTTCTCAGCCCTGTTGGTAAATTGTGTTTTGTGATTTCTCAGCCCTGTCGGTAAATTGTGTTTTGTGATTTCTTGGCCCTGTTGGAAAAATGTGTTCAGTGATCTCTTGGCCTTGTTGGTAAAAATTAAATATGAATCTCTCGGCCTTATTAGTAAAAGTAGTTTAGAGGTCTCTGTGTCTTATTTGTGGAATTATAGGATTTTCCCTATTGATAGAATGGTGTTCTGTATTTTCTCTTTCTTGTAAATAGAAAAAAAAATGTTTAAGAACCATTCTAATGTATTAGTCTAAGGTGTTTAAGGATTTCTCTTCTATTGAATCTTCAAGAAATATTCAGGGTTCTCTTTCTTATTTTAGCTGAAAGGCGTGATGTCATTGTAATGTCACCTTTAAAGAGTTGTTATAAATCTTGGAATACATTAGCATGATGTGGTACAGCACCTACAATTTCATGGTTAAAAGTTTTCCGGAATTTTCCGGAACATCCGTTTTTTTAGTTCCAGACCCTATTGGTTTATTGTTGCCCCGGCACCAAAGTTAAGATTTTCCGGTTTCTTGAAAGTTTTCAACTTTCACCCATGCAATTTAAAGGCTGGAATCATTTATTCGTATTCTCTCTTAGATGTAATTCATAACAGCCTAGCATTAATTCAGCCATATAATGTCTCATACAGCAATATTGTAATTCTGTCTTATCAATGCAGTCAGAAGATTAGGAACATAAATATAGAGAATTTTTCGCCATAGGAAATTAAGACGTATAAGTTAATATTTTCTCTTCAAAGCCTACCTGATAATCTTCTGCTTCCTATGCTTAGAATTTATGTGATACAAGAGATTTGTAGTTTACGTGTTAATTTGAATTTAATGGAGATAATGCAGTTTAGTGGTTTGGATGAAAATTGGTATATCAACTTGATAAATTTACTATCCTTGTTGAATATTCTTACATGTTTTATATTAACCTGGTAAGGACCTCCCTCTTGCAATTTTGAAATGCTAAAAACAAAACTAATATATATTAAAATCTGGCAGAATCTGTGACTGCCAGAACTGATGTAATTTTTTAGGATGATGAAAATATTCTTTTTTTCCTCCAAGCCTAAGATTCTGTATGAATTAACATATACAGTGAGGTTATTGGTAACAATTCTTATTGTGTGCACGAGAACATACTGATTTATATTACTGAATGTTTCAGTGTAGCCAACTACAGTATTTGAACTATTGAATAAGGAGGCTTCCTTTTTATTCGAATTCTGCATTTCTTTGTATTTCTGTGTTCCACATTGGCAGGAAATTATTTCTGAAAAATGAAGGTATGACAGACTGATTTTTTTATGCTAAATGTAACAGGTAGGTTGTTATGTTTTATCAATGCAAGCTTTACAGCAATATGTATCCATAACTGAAACAAAGGTAAAAAATACTTGTTTTCTTAACCACATACCATCCTTTTTGTTGCTCCAGTCTGTGATGCTTAGTTTGTAATTTTTTTTTTTTTTAGATTTATTTTATTCAGACTGATTGTGCTAGAAAAAGGCATTTTATAGTTACGCGACCAAAAAGAATAAGTTAGAAAGCTTTTCTTTCTCCTAAACACCTTTTGCAATACAATGACGTACAATTCATCGCCAATTATGTTTGTGCTTCAGATTTTGCAGTGAGAAATTTTAGGGTCTCCGCTGCAAAAAAAGAAATTACTGATTTTCTTATTTATAGTCTGCTAATTCTTTGTTGCTAATATACTTTCTGCTAAATTAACAACTATATGTTATTAATTTGTGATGAATAATTTATGGTGCTTGCACAGATCTTGCCACTCATGATGTAAGTGTACATAAACCTGAATTTTCAGGTAAGAAGTTCAAAACCTCTCAAATGGTCTTACCTTTCGCTACATCAAGATTGTAGCTATAAAATACAGGAAGTAACCTTGATGTATGTAGGAACTTGTATGTAATTTGTGCTCTGTAGGGATATATGATTAAAGGTAATGAATTGAACATCGTCCTTGACTCCCTACTCAGTTCAATCTGGGCATTTGTCTCTACAGTCTAACCTAGAACAGGGGTATAGAAATGAGCCAGAGGCTGGAAAAATCAACCAGCTATTTTATGATTCTTGCCAGCTACTTTTTCCCCATTAGGCATTGCCTACTTGCCCCCCCTACTAGGGGGTTACCATCTGACCCGGCCTGTGTGCTTTTATTAGCTTATCTGCTACATGAAAACATTTCTACACCCAAGCTAGCAGGCTTCTCAAAACTGGTGGAATACTTGCTTGACATTTGGTCTGGCAAAGTTAGAAATTTCTGTCTGACCAAATGAAAATTTGCCTGTCCAAAGTGATAAATGTAAATTGTGCCCCACTGCCTGACATCTGGTCCAGTACTCACCGAAAAGTTGTTGGACCTGCTCGAAATTCGCCTGACATGTCCAATGGTCCAGCAACTTTCAGGAAACCTGTGCTAGATTAGGTATCACCTGGCTGTAACAACAAGCTGTTACTATTCAAAACCTTTAGATAAAGACCATACTCAATCAGGGATTTCCCTGATGCAGGTTTCTTGCATTCCTGACACGATATTCAGCCAAGGGACTCGAATTGAGTGTGACCACTGCATCCTCGGGACCCCTTCCAACTCGGAATCTGCCCTTGGCGTTTTCTGTGTGGGACCCCTAGAAATCCCAAGGGACCCCTAAAATGCTGGAGATGGGAGTCCCTGTCACCCTAGGATGAAAAATCTTAGGGAAACCCCTGCTCAGTGTGGTCTCTTATGACAGAGAAGATTCTTGTATGTGTTTTACTTACAAATTGTGGTGATGTTTTATTGGTATGTCATTTGTTTATATCTGGCAAGAACACTTACACCTTAGCAGGGTGTTCTGGCAACAGCATTCTGGAAGTACTAACTGCCTCATATAACTCGATTGTTCTTTACTAAAAGTGAATACATGGTAGTTAAACTCTGGCTTGAAATCAGAGCTTAATCTGTGTCTGCTTTTAACAGATTTTGAAATTAGTTTTGTTTAGGACCCAATAACAATATTTCCTAGTTTATTATCTACATTAAAAGAATCATGTCAGTAGAATGCTTCTAGGTAAATATTTAAGTTGTAATAGCGCTGCAGACAACACAGCAGACGCATTAATTCTATAAGCTTATTATGGCTTTTATTGCATCCTTTGTAGTTAAGCAAAATGAATTGAATTTCAAGTTGAAGGTCTGGTTTTTTATATTGTGATGCTGCAAATCAATTGGTTAAAATATTTGTTAACTCTGGACTTCACATTCCATGGCTATAACTAGTCTGAAGCGTTCATTCTATTGTAAGCCTGTCTATGATGTTAATTTATCAAGCTACCAGTCAACCCTTAATGTTAATTTGTTTTGCTGTAGAAACTATTCACTGGTTTGAATTCTTAAATTGTCTGCATGATATAATGATGATACAACTCTCTGAAGTCTCTAGTTTCAATCTTTTGTCTTTAACTTGGGTAGAAAAACGTTACGAATCAATTGGTAATGCTAGTAGTGTCGTGGAAATTATTGTCGCGAGATTGTGTGCAAAATGTTTTGCTCCTCATTTTGAGTCATAATTATTTCATGCTGATACGAGAAAGTTCTGGTGTATCTGTTTGTAGATGGAGATGAAAATTGATTGTCAGTTTTCTTTAAAGCATTAGTACTTTGTAATTACTAGGATGTACTTTAATCTTGCTTACAGTCAATCCTGTATAACTGGCCACTTTATTTTTGCGATTACCCTTTGAAAAAATTGTTACTTCCTCATTACAACCACTTTAAAAAAAGTGACCACCACTTTATCGTATCCATCCTGTTTGTAAACACAAAATGCGGTTAAACCTGAGTTATGTGTACTTGTGAGGCCGTCATAATGAACATCTGTCACTGTTTGACATAAAGAAAGTTCCCTGTCCATAAACTTTTTTTGTTTTCAGTCTTTTTGCTGTTATTTCATTTTTACAATATCTCTGGTCTGAAAAAATATAGTAAACAAACCAAATCAAACTCTAAATACAAGCCAACTGTGCATGAAGGCCATGTTTCTTCTCTTTTTTTGGTGACTTTCATTCCTTTGCCTGAGTGTAGTTTGTTTTATCCACTTGTTGTATTGTTATAACTAGGCATGGGAACAAATATCAAAAATGGTATTCAAATATTCGAGTGAAATATTCGAATATATTCGAATGTTCGTTTTTCGTCCATTCTTGTATTTGTCCGAATCTGTTGCATCCAAAAACAGGTGCAGTTTGTAGCTTTCATTCTGTGTTTGTATTTTTTTTATGACTCTTACCTTTCATGTGTGTAATCAAAAAACTGTATTATTTAAAAAGGTGTCAAATCGTTGTTGTTGTTACTACACTATCAGTCATGTTCAGATGTAGGAACATATTAGGCCTATTGTCATTTTCATATATAATTCCTTACGTTCTATAGTCATTCAATATACTCGAGTGCTACGTTATAAGAAAGACGTGTTTTATGATATCTTTTTTGTTTTAGTGAATACATTTTCCTGGTACTTTAAATTACCTAAAGTAGACAAGGTACAAAGAGGTACTATAATAATAAATGAAGATTACACACAAAAATATTGTAAGGGACTAGAAATGCCAATTACACGCATCAATAAACATTGCATCCAACACCGATTAAAATTAATATTAGTGTCAAATTGTCAACTTTTAAACACTGCATCCCTTGTTAATTACCTCAACAAATATAGGGGCCAAACATGAACATGCTAATTGAAGATAGCTGACTGACATCTCTACCTTTAGTTAAGTGATATGTTTTATACAGCTTTTGGATTTTGAGATTATTAATTTTATTTTTCTTAGGCCAAATTTCTGTCTTAAAAATTCAAATTTTCCAACGAATATTCGTATTCGTTTTTCATATTCGAATATTCAGCCAAAAACTGAATATTCGAACATTCGGTCCCATCCATAGTTATAACCAATTATTCTTTTCGTACCGTATTAGTTGTGTTTTAGTTTGGTGAAATTCAAGTTGCCAAAGTCTTCTGTTTTTATTCGTCCAAAGTTATCTTATGCTGCTTTGTGTTTTACCAGTAATTTCATTTTATTTAACCTCTAATTAGTGATGTTGATAGTGACAATTAACGAAAATACCTTCTACATTAAGGATTCAGTACCTAGTTTCTCCATGTCTGTAAGGCACTCTTAGATGTTATTGATTCATGATTGCTTCCAAACAAATATCGGATTTTTCTCCCTCTGTGATACATAGAAATTCTGACTTGATTAAAGACATGCTGTACTATAGTCAAGATGGGTTATTATAGAATCAGTATCAGCTTGCAAGATGATATTTTAGAGGAATTATTTTCTTCGCAAAATGTGTTGTTAAATATCAAGTAGTGTTTGGGAATACCAATGTTGGTATGAGGATTGTCATTCTTTTATCCCTTCATATTGTGGTAGATGTTGGATAAGCTGATTAATTATGGAAAGTGTTGACTGCATTAATGTTGCTGCTGGATTTGTTTCATCTGTGTTTTATCATAGGAAGTTCATATCAGATTTTTATACTGCGTGAACATGCAGGATTTTTCTCTCAAGGTCATAGTGTCAGTTAACTAGTGAAGATTGCCATTATGTTTGCATGCTGTTGTGGGGTGAATTAATGTAGATGGGATGATAATATGTTAGCCAAAACTTTGTCTCTGCCTACTGTCATCATTGGCTCAGTCCCATCTATAAAAATTGAAGTGTTTTCAAAATACTGGACATTCTCATATTTTATTTTTGTATTTTTATATGTGGCACACGTAGTGGAATGGTTTGATTCATGACCATAAAAATAAATCTTGATGATTCAGTCTTTTTGTTCTCCAAGCTTAAAGGGGGACCTCTGTGGTCAAGTGAATATGGTCTCTGACTAGAAATTGGCCTACAGAAGGTCTGTCAGGTTCTACTCAGACATT
Organism: Lutraria rhynchaena; assembly: GCA_008271625.1. NCBI lineage: Eukaryota > Metazoa > Mollusca > Bivalvia > Venerida > Mactridae > Lutraria > Lutraria rhynchaena. Next base: position 3,354,880 of record VIBL01000018.1, on the reverse strand, counting down.
CCTCCATTAAAGCTGGAGTTGTCTATTATGACTCTGGGTGATAGTGTAATGTTAAACCCTGGTTAAAAAAATTCAAGCTCAACAAGTTCTAAGACTATTATACTACAAAACTCAGTTAATAGAGTTCTGACATTATCAGCTATATCAAGATGGCAGAACATGATTGTAACTAGGGACAGTCTATTAAATACCTTACAAAATTATATTAACGCGAAATGCGCCTGACAAATTTAACCATGGATCTTGTTGTCAAAATGTTATTTTAAGAAAATCATGGTGAAGTTTTTGGTTGTTCAACTCTTATTTTGCATTAGATTTTTTTTTTATGAAATAGATAGTCCCATAAAATAAATGATGTCATATGGAGACTATCTTAGTTTTGGTAATGATTGTCAATGACCATTTTAATGGAGAATACTGAATTATTTATTAAGTTGTGTAGATAATTGATGTAACTCACTCATTGATCTTACTTGTAGTATTTTGAGATTCTAGTACATTTGTATTGATTCTGGGTTCATATCTTATATTGCTTTAGATTTATTACAAATATTTAATACTCTCAAAATCACCCTAAAATGTTTATAGGCAATCTTAGCTGAGTGCAGTTTCTGCTTAGTGAAGATTTTAATCCCCTGGCTGTGTAATTTGACAATACAATTATTGTATCTGTGTTTACCAGATAATTGATTAAGACGTAAATGAGTACAACCCTGTTATATACTTGATGTATTTGCATATATGTGTTGCTTCTATTATTAGGAGCATTTTGTTATATGTTACACTGGTCGTAATGTGAATTATTTTCCAAATTATGCACCAAAATACTAACAATAGAAAATAAATTTGTCCTTTCAAGTCTTTTTTACTGTTTTCTAAAGAATACATTATAGTGCATGAAACAAATGCATAAATTATATTTTGTATACTTGTACATAGTGTTACATGTTACATGTTAACAATGATTTTATTATAGAAGGGAAATACACTACACATAATGTGAATAAAATCCTTTCATTACACTAATTAACAGTCGATCTACTTTGATTTTTTATCAAGAACTCAGAGATTATGGTAATGTTACGACCATATGCCTTAAAAGATTTGATTGACTTTCATGAGCTTTGTCTAGTTATGATCTGTCATGTAGTTCAGGCTATTCACTTAGATGGTGAAAAACTCTCTGGTGTTTTATGAGGGTCATGAATTCTTTATTTGTCAAATTAGCCATGTTTTCTTGTCTAGATTCCCCATCTGATATAATGCGGACTGGCTCTATAATTCAATATTAGATCTAGACTGGTATACAAATTCTGTACACAGATTAGCTTTTGGATAATTTAACCTCACTGGAATTGTGGGATTTGTGTTGCATTATGGGTGTTTGTGTAAAAAAATGGTGTAAAATATTTGGCAAACATTTTTTTTCTTTCCCCTCATTAAACAAACTGAATACAGTATTAACTGATTAACTGTTTATTGATAATGATTTAGTTGATAAGTTACAATCCATTCATGTGATCTTTTGGGTTTTGAGGCCTGTGTATTGGCAGCATAATTATCTTGATGATGTTATTTATTGTCTTAATCATGCATTGTCTTCTGACTTGTCAATATGAGGCAGTTGGCTTAGTTTGTACTGACAGGGCTTCCAATCTTTAGGATGTGAGTTTGAGATATGTACAATGCCCTTTTTTCTCTGAAACATTGTAATTTTAATTAAAATGGTATTATCCAAACTCATTTTGACCCCTAAATCAAGCATCAGAATGTTGACATAAAATCATGAACATTGCATAAATGGTTTTGTTATTGTAAGATTTTCAGCATCTTGTAGGGGAACAGGTTAATGACTGTAGGTTATCTAAGAGCACTCATCGGCCAACAGACCCTTGTATACCAAACTTTAAGACTGTTGATGTACAGTATAAAATCTAACACTAATATACAAGGTATTTAAGCTGTCTGATTCATTTTGTAGTCTGTCTTTTATTGGTACAAAGCATTTCAAGAAAACACAATGAACATTTTGAGAAGTAAATGTACTTCTAAAGTCTAGTTTCTTGACTTGATCCTTTCCTAAGTGATTGACTGAACCCTGTATGATCTGGGATGATTACTACTAAACATGTCTAGCTTTCATAATAGGAAGCAGGATAAATTGTCTTAAAATGACAAAATACGACCTAGTATTGTTCACTGTCTGTATTGTTCAGTGCTGGTATTGATCTGTGTTGATAGTACTAGCTATATGACTTGATGCTGGATTTCCTTGTATATGTCGGATTATTATATGTACTCAATATTCATTGTATCAATATTTATTGAAACTAACCCATTGATATGATTGAGCTTTAGGGTGATTTAGAGAAGGGGGACTTAGTCTGATATTGATTTTTTTTACATTTTATTTTTACCATTTTAATGATGTATATGACTTCATATACTCCGAGACGCACAGATGTTGCTTCAGAATGATTGTAAATTATTATCAATGAATAGACTAACTGTTGTAGTCGATAAGCTGATTTCCTTGTGAATTGTATTTGTTCTATCATTATAAATGATGTATGTTGTAGTATTTTTACGTGAATCAGCCTTGAAATGGATTCAGTGTATGTGTTAACATTATTGTGACGTTTTTCTTCATGGTCTCCCTGAGAAAATGGTATTTCCATAGGAATAGTTAGTAAGTCAAGCATTTTAAGAAGTATTAATTGGATGGAGAGGTATTTATAGCTGATGTAAATATATGAATATTTCATTGATTAGCTTGGATGTGTTACAGTGTACAAGACCTGTATTTAATTAAGGATACAAGTAGGCTTATTTTGTATATATTTATGTGCTGATTAGATATTCGTGCTTAGAACTTCTGCTAATTGTAACTGTGGATAATTGTGAATTATTGGCATAACTCTAAGCTATGTATTGATCTAGAATCTTTTTCTGAATTATTTTGGATGTGTCAGGTTGGAAAAGGTAAACCTTTACTCTTCAGTTTTAATCTCGACTTCTTTCTTCAGAAACTCTTGGTCAGTTTTTCTGGCAGTTAATTTACATTTTCTTGAATGCATTTGATATCATACAAAACATGCATACCTTGGCTTATTGAAGAATAAGTCGCTATTAAAGAAATCCATCCATCTGATTGATTGTAGTTACAAAAAATCATGTCTCTCCTCTGTCAGTTAAATGCAGCTGTTCTAGTGTTTGATGGATTTGTGTGAGTAACTTCTTTATAATATATACAATATTGTACATGGTTTTACTGAATTAACCCCTACATCTGTATTTCTGTACTTGACTTGTCCAATTGTGCTCATACATCCATTCATTAATGATATCAAGGTTTGTTTTGAGGAGGAGAGCAGACAGACATGTTGATCTTATTATTCAAAGAGGTGTTTTTAATATTAAACTGATGCTGTGAATTAAGCATAAAATCTATTTTTAACTTCAGGAAACAATGGATACATATTAAGGTATATAGAAAATAATTTGCATGAAAAATGTTTTCAGGGGAATGATTTAAATGAGATTATTGATGACAGCTTGTTAGTGTTTATAATTATATATAGTAACCTTCATGTACTGTGAAGGTCATATGAATGATGTATGAACATATAAATTTACAGGAATCCTTTTTATTATCTATATTAAAAGTTATATTTTGATTTTAGTTGATGGTGTTTTTTATGCACTATCATGTGTAGTCTAGTAAATATAGCCGATGGTTGTTAATTTAATTCAGTTCATGTAACAACCTGCTTGTTTTATGTGACAGATGCTGTGGTTTGGTACAAGGCTCGCCATAAAACACCTCATCAAGTGTTATTGTATTACGATTGATTCTAGTATATTATATCACTTGTCTCTTAACTTGTCAGATGATGTTTATTTTTCTTATTCACTTGTACGGCTTGTTAAGAGAACTGTTAATTTATTCAGGCATGAACCTGCTTGTTTTATGTCAGTATAGACTCAGTCTTGTCCAAATGCTTTTTTATGGTGAAATGTGTTTTTTTTTCTAAATGATATATGCATTAAATTACAAAATACCTTTATGGTGCTTATTCGATACAGACCTGATTCTGTCTTAGTGCCTTTTGTATGGTGAAAATATATTAATGAAATGTCTTGTTACGAACAGTTAAAATATCTGTGTCAAGTTAAGTATTAAAGATCCCTTTAAAAATATTGTACAGACCATTTGTAATGAATGGTTTTGGCCAAATACTCAAAAAATATTTATTTTTCTAAATAAGGTAAACGATGGTGAAATATCATACCAGCGTAATGAGATATAAACTGATGTAGTGTAACATGCTACCTGTGTTACAGGAACGTATCATTTACATACATACTATCATAATACACGATAAGCTAAGTACTCCCATAGAGCTATGATCTTTTTATTTCATTATGATGTAACGGATGACACCAACATAATAATGAGATTTAAAACATTGTGGTGTTACTATAGTGGATCTTTTTATATTGGACCGTAGTCATGGAGAAGCTGTTTGCATTCGGCCGTGTCTCTTTTCAGTCTCTGCTTGGTTTGTGTAGTGTTATGTCATTGTCTTGTTAAACAGATATAGGACTTGATATTTTATGTGTTGTACATGAAACCAACAGCTGATTTAGGGATTAGTAGACCCAGCATCCAGCATAATATGCCCATTACTTCAAACAAAATTATAAAATAGTTGAAAAACGCATTAAGTTTCAATTTTGAGGACAGACAATATTCTGTACTGGTAAAATGGTGAAAATTGAGATGTATAAAGCTCATCTGTGTAGAATTTCTCTTGGGACCTCACTAAGGTACTGTTAGAATGCTCTAACATGATATGTCTGAGTTTGGATTCAGTTGATGTTCTACAGACCAGATAATCTGGTAATGCATAGAGGATTATTATGACTCCTTACCTTCCAGTTCTTTCTGCTGTATTATTTGTCTAAGATATGAGTGATTGTAGTTACAGACTTTATTGTTTGTCTTTCTTACAGAACTGTTTAGTTGCTAATCCAGTGAAACTTAGTGTGGCTGCTTGTGTTTCACTTTTTCTGGCTGGTTAATTGTCTTAGTTTCAAACTGTCATGTTTACCTACTTTCTATTATATATTTTCAGACTGAGGTGACAACAGTATCAAGCTTGTCAGTTCCTTTCACAGTTCCCATGTTTACATTGTCATCTTCAACAGCCATTTTGTCATCATGTACTACGACACTTGCCAATAAATCATGCCTACCCATGTCTACTTCACCAATGCAGTCAGAATTATCATTGCCAAATACTACCATTAAAACATCCAATAAACATGTAAGTATTTGTTTTCTAGAAGCTTTTAGCACATCAGAGCGCAAAGTGCTCAGAGTGAGCTATTGTGATGGGTCTCTGTCTGGCGGCGTGTGGCATAGACATTCACCTTGTGAACACTCTAGAGGTCACATTCTTGGTCAAAGTTTATGAAAATTGGCCAGTGGCTTAGTCAAGATGACTGATGACCGAAAAAGGGCTATGTCAAAAATTAGGTCTCCAGACCAAATCACTTGAACACACTTTATTGGTCACAGTTTTGATTGCATCTTCATCAACTCTTGTCAGAATGTTTGACTTGATGATATCTTAAAAATGTTTAACATGGGTCATCTCAGGTAAAAAATAGGTCACCAGGTTTTGATTGGACCTTTGCCAAACCTTGTCAGAATGTTTGTCTTAATGATATCTTGCACAATCTTGAACACGGGTAATCTGGAGGAAAAAGTAGGTCAACAGGTCAAATCAGTTGCAATCTTTACTTTGAGCAAAAAAGGGCCATCATGGCCCTTCTGTTTTATCATTTATTGGGTTTAACCTCACACTAACAGTCAGGGTTATTTAGCAACTTCCAGCTATAACAGTGAAGCAAGACAATGATCGTACACCTAGGTAGAACCACTCACCTTCCATGAACTGACTGGACAGCTTTCACTCATGAGAAATTTTGCTAGTGTCTGCTGCTGGAATTTAAACTCACAGTGGTGAGAGGCTAGTGTTTACTGGTCAGAGACCATCTTCACTTGACCATGATGACCTCTTATAGAAGGTTTACTGTTTTAAATAAAACTTGATTTTAAGGTCTGCCTTTATATGAAGCTATATGACTAATGATTTTAGTCCTAGCTCAGAAACATTAAGAAGAATCTTTAAGTTCAGTTTCAGATTCCATATGAAGATTAAGTGATTTGGGAAAACTAATACAGCAAGGTCCAAAAAATGGGAAGTTTTAAACAAGAACTCTCACATCACCATGCAGTTTTGCTTCATCCATTCTGTAATGAATTTATTTCAGTTAATCAACCACTTGCATTGACATCTAAATTTCTAATATCTTGAACTGTTTGTTTCACATGTTTTGTAATGTTTCATTAAAAAATTCTCTAATTTTATTTGCAGCATACAGCTACATCCCCAGTGAAGAGTTCCTCATCAACAAAACAAGCAGTTCAGTCATTACTCGTGAAAGATGGCAGGTCCACAAAGTCGTCTGCTGCTATCGATAGTTTGACTCATAAACTTAAAAAATCATCAGCTGGTAATAATGAGCCATTGAATCTCTCTGTGAACTCTAAACCTGATGAAAAACAAATTACTAGTTCTCTATTTGGTGTTATTCCTGAGCCTGGAAGTATCCAACCAGTGTCAGAAGCAGTAACTGCGAGTCGAACAGCTGCAGCGCAGACTAGTAGCACTTATAAGGCAGCGCATCCGATTGGATCACGTAAAGTCACTGAGAATGTGATAACTTACCATGAACCAATGTTTCAGTCTGTAGCTAACAATCTGTTTGAAAATCAAAAGAACTTAATGATGGGGAAGAGGAAAAATGATGAGGAGAGATTGAAGGGAGAATCTTGTACATCAGATTCAAAGAAAAGGAAACTAGAACCATGTACAAGTGCTAGTCATAGTAAATCCCCATCCACTAGTCCAATTAAAAATGTAAAGAAGAAATGTTCCATTGAAAATATTATAGAGAGAATAAGAACTGAAAAAACTGTTTCTCGAAGTAGCAGTATTACTACTCCAAGTGGAAACTTAGAGGTTGATTGTGAAAATGTTGAAAGTTGTGATAAAACTGCATCAGATTCATTGAATTCAGATACTGAAAAAGTTAGTAGTACTACTAGTTCTAAGGAAGTGCAGAAATCACATGTTTCTACTAATTCAAGTGAAACATCTATAGTGTCAAGTACTTCTAATTCTCCAGACATTCATAAAGTTACTAGCACAACAAGCACTCCTGAATTAGAATCAGATGGTTGCAATAGTAATGACACTGTTAAAATTGATGGAAATAAAGTCGTTGAATCTAAAGAGATTGGTGAGAATAAAAGTGTTGATAAGATTAGTGATGAACAATTCATGAATAGCAATGATAAAAATTCAATGGACTGTGCGACAAGTATCAAAAAGAAACACAATAAAATTTCCTCTAAGTCAACTGAAGGGAAGGTAGTGAAACAGAAGCATAAGTGTGATAAAACTGATAGTAAAGTGAAGAAAGCTTTAGAACTGAAAAAAGGTAAAAGTAAAGATAAATCTCTCACTGATGGTGATGAAAAGGTAAGTGAAAAAAAGACTAAGAAAAAACAACTGTTTGCGTCTACTGTTAAAGATGTAAAAATTTGTGCCAAAGAAAAGCAGAGAATAAAAAGTGATACTGAAAGTCAGATGAAAAAGGAGTCTAAGAAATCATTGTTTGAGAAAGATTATGAAAAAAAGAAAAAGAATGCTACTAAGAAGGATAAAAATGTAGCTGAAAAAAAGAAGAAAGTGAAAAAGAAAAATGAGGATGATAGTGATGAATCTTCTGATGGTCAAGAGGAGACAAAAAAAGAAGTTAAAAAATTAAACGTAGTTAAGAAAAAGAAGACTGAAACTACTGTAAAAAATACAAAACAGAGAAAACCAAAGATGTCAATAGCTTGCCGGAGAGTTAAAAGAGAGGCGAGTCTTAATGCTGCAATGTTTTTAAATATTTTAAATGAATCACCACGGTCATTGAAATTAGAATCACAACGATCAAAATCTGATTCTGATCTAAAAAACATTCAATCTTGCGGTATTCGATCTAGTCATAGCATGAGTAATGTCACTTTGAACAAGTCTAATAATGATACTGTTGATAAAAATAAAATTGATTGTGTACTTGATGGACAAAAACTGGAGCTGAAATTAGAAAAGGCAGAAATTCCTGAAGGTTTTGCAACTCCAAAAAAAGAATCAAAACAATTAACAAAAACACCTAGTCCTAAACGCAGAGTAAGTTTTAGTGATGATGTATTTGACTCTGTGTTTGATGCAGTCATTCAGAGGAGTATTGATGAAACAGGAAAAAATAAACCCAAGCTTAAATCCGAAAAATCTCAAACTGTTGTGAAAAAGTCGGTGAAAGATACAGAAAAAGGTTCAAAGAAAATGAAAGATGATAAGGCTAAAGAGAAGGTAAGGAAACAGACTGGTGCTGGTAAAACTGATAAAAAAGAAAAAACAATCAGACTTCAGAAGATAAAAAAAGCTGTTAAACTTACAATTACTACATCACCTGAAGAAATAGCAGAAAAAAAGAGAAAAGCTAATCTAGCAAGATTAGAAAGAGCAAAAGAATTCCGTAAGACAGAACGAAAAGTTTCTGAAAGGATTTTATCTGAAGAAAAAAATTCTGATGATTCAATGTCTGATTCAAGTGAAAAAAATGACGATGAAACAAGGGATCAAGATCAGACAGAGTCTGAAAGTAAGGAAGAGGAAATTAAGAAAATGAAAACTAAAAAGGGAGCTTTATTCCGAGCTGCTCGTACGCATGTTTTAGTAGAGTCAAAAACTGTAGTTGAAAACACCATGCCATCTCCAAGATGGTGTGAATGTTGTCAGTCTAGTTATTACCCTAGTCAACCAACTCAGGGAGCTCAAGTCTGGAGAATCAAGCAGCTTGTAGACAAGGATTCTACCAAGTCTCCAGAACCCATTCAGAGCTCAAGTAATCATTTTATTGCCGCTCATGCCAGTTGTGAGGTACGGCCGTATGCTTCACCTTCACACGTATCAGTTATAGACTCAGCGCCATATGTTGGTCAGATTGTCCAACACGGACATATTCCGTGCTCGCCTTGCAGTTGTGGACATAGTGGGGTATTTCATCATGGACAATGTCAGAATTGTACACTGGGAGGGGTCAGCAACATCCTGCCATGCCAACGCTACAGTAACACATATTCTGTCACATATCCACATACTCATGGCTCCTATACTCATTGTGGTATGTACTACTTATACATCTTGCTTCTTTGTTGCTAGAGTTAGAGCTTATTAAACTTGATAATTTCATTCTATTAGTTGTCTGTGGAAAGTTTTGTATGATTCTGCCTAACTTATATTAATGGACAGTTAACCAAATGACATTTGCAATTCTGAAACTTGTTTCGAAGTCAGTGTAATATCAATGTAAACAAAGAGTGACTGAAGTATTTTATCATATGGTAATTTATTAATTAAATACTTTGTTGTGATTATTTGTTGTTTTCAGGTTGTGGAGCCTGCTATCCTGCCGGAAGTTACCACCATAGTGTCGGGCAGACGTTAATCCACCAACCGCAGATGCCAATGACAACTGAAAGCCCCATTCTTCTGCACCATCCTGTCCAGCTTCAAGTCACTCATGATACTTCACATTCTGTGTCTATGGCAACCATGCCACATTCTCACAATGAATCCAGTCTTTCTCACTCTCTACAATCTGTTCCACTGCCGCTTGGTCATGGTGAGCAGAATTTGTCCAATCTAACACACATGTGCCAACTGTCACAAGGGGAGGTAACTAATGTGTCCGTGATGGGATCTAGCTCACCGTCAGATCATGAGATTGTGGACGTTGGTTCGAGGGATGATATTATCAAATTAGTGCCATCTTCATCTCAAATCACTACTGAGTCATTCTATAGCGCTAATGTAGATGCTAAATCAAAGAAAGCTGAAAATAAAGGTCCTTTGGTGGGCAAGAAAAAAACAAAGAATAATGAATCTGAAAAGGGGGCAAAAATATCAGATAAAAAAATTGGAGATAAAATTTCTAAGAAGAATGATAAAAAATCAAAGTTGTTGCTTATAAAACAAAAACAGAAACAATTAGAGTTGAAGTCATTAAAGTTCTTGCAAAAGAAGGAAGCTAAAAATAGTTCAAATACCGCTAAGATAAATAAAAAACAGGTTAAAGAACGGTCAAAATCTATGGATACCAAAGTTGTTAAAAAAGACAAGTTGAAAAAGAGTTTAAGTTGTGAGCCAGCTCTTGATGACAGTTTGAATAAGGAACAGTCAAAGAGGGCGTGGCATGGATGGAGCTGGGATGGTGATGGAACAATGAAGAAGATTATTAATATTGTAAGATATTGTTTCTTCATTTGTATCTACTATATCAAAATAATTTATATGATGATCTCCTAGACTCTCCAGTTGTTTTACTCAAAACATTTCTTGTTTGATTGATTGTGACAATGTGGGAGTTTGTCTCTGGACCTACTAACTTATTGAATGAACACTATCTTACAGCTGTATTGTACAATTCTCTGTAGTTTGTCTCAAGCTCAAAATTTCATAATGCTGTAAAGAAACTAGATTTTCACAAGCTCCTGTGTAAATTACCAGACTGTCTGTTACATAAAATTCCATTACAAAAGACATGAAACTCACTTATGTTTGACATCTGAACACTACAACATAGTTAATCTATTGTCTGCCATTCATGACTGAAATACTGTCAAATTGTCTATATTGAATTGCTGGTTTGAAACTCTTATTCAAGCAATTACTGAATTATTGTTAATATAATAACTTATGTCATTGTATTTATGTATTGTTTGTTAATTTCTTTGTATTACATCATACACAGTTTGATGGACAGTCAGTGCAGCGTAAGTGCTACAATGGTATCAAACATGAGGATGGTGATACTATACAAGTCAAGGATTGTGTACTGGTTTGTTCTGGTAGGAAGGAGAAAGATATTCCTTACGTTGCCAAGGTTTCTAACTTTTGGGAGGATTCCACTAATGGTAATTCATGGAAAATTTAACTTAATACAAATGTCACTTGAGATTTTGCTCTCCACAAAGTCATTTAAAAATCACGAAATGGTGAAAATCAAGATTTACCCTACTAGATTTATGGAATCTTGAACTTAATGAACATAATTCTATACTTTACTGTATCATTTTAAGATTGTCAGTTTGGAAGAGAAAGTCAAGCCATTATGATTGCTGCGTCATCGTTGTTGTGGTCTTTGTTGTGCAAAAACTTTAATGTAGCCCATTACACCACACATTTTTAACGATACCAACACAACATTTGGAGTACCTGATTATCATGACGAGGCACAGTTGCAAGACAAGGGGCATTATTCTGATAGCTATATTTTTGGAGTTATGCCCCTTTTAACTTAGAATTTGAACATTGCCCAATATCAATTATTTTATTTGTTGTTACTGTACAGGTGAAATGATGATGTCTGTTCTTTGGTTTTATCGTCCTGAGCATGCTGAAGGTGGTCGTATCTACGGAAACCTGGAGAATGAAGTGTTTGCTGCCAAACATCGTGACGAGACTCTAGTTGCTTGCATTGAAGATCGAGGTTATGTGCTGACTTACAATGAATACTGCAGGTAATAGATGTTAGGATTTCATTTTTTCTTTAGAGATATTGTTGGAGCTTGAATGTGTTTCAGAAAAAATTGTGGAAGTCGTTTTGTCAAAATTGCTAAAAAATTTAGGATTTTTCAATAAGTTGGTTGTGTTACTACAAACCAAATTTTTAAGTATGGCCTAAGTTGGATATTTTCAATGATTTTTAATACTAGAGAAACTATATTTTTTGGAGTGACTCATAAACTATTTCTTCTTGATATCTGGCAAATGACTAGTAGAGAAGTGTATTGAACAGATGTCAGTAGCTTACCATGGTGGTATGAACCATGTCAAGGTCACAGTCAGATTGTGTCAAATTATGTCTTGGTAGCAGATGCTGGAGAGTTCCAAGGAAACCATTTTTATGCTTATTTGCTCTTTCAGGTTTATGGCTGAAGTTCAAAGGACCAAACATAATCTTCCAATGCGTAAAAAAGTAGTCCCAGATCCTGAGGAATCGTATCCTAGCAGCCGAATACCTCCAGTGGACATCAATCCAGAAAATGTGTTCTTATGTCGCCAAGTGTATGATATTAAATTGAAACGGGTCTTGAAGAATCCTTCATGATTTAGTATTTTAATGTAAAATATATTTGAAGTATTAATTTTGTAATAAATGGGTCAAAACAGGTTTGATGCGAAACTGTAAATGCTTTAACCCAGTTAAGTTTTGAACAGCAAACTTGTCATTGAGTGTAAATTGAACGCTTGCTGTGTACTAATATAGGTAGAAATGTTTTATACAATTACATTTATGTTCAAAAGAAAATTTATATTGTAGAACGTTTGTGTACTGATAATAGATAATCTTTTATGTTAGTGACTGTTTCATTATTAACTTCATGGAAATATTTTTTATAAGATTAAATTAAAGAAGTAAACGTAAATAGAACTACAATTTTTGTAGTGTGACAATAAATTAATAAAATAATGAATTAGATCTTTGAGTGTGTTGTGGTGAAAAAATCTATTAATTTGACACATTCAAGAAGAAAAGATGCAAAAAACCTAAAGTTTCAATGTTAGGAGACACTTTATTGGCACAATGTGATTTTGCTGTGTTTTGACATCGTGATATCTTGCCATTAAAATATTTTTGATTTATTGTAAACTTGCCAATATGTGCTTAATTACTTCAACTTTTTTGTTAGCCTAAATAAGAATTAAAGATGTATTCTAAAAACTACTCAAAATGTTTTTTTATTGAGTCTTGAAACATGAACCTGAAATGTTATTAATACACATGTCACCTAAATCCTTTTCTCATGACTAGTTTTAATAAGGCTAAAACATCCTAGTAAAATAGAGCATAAATGTAATTCCATCAATTGGTTGATGTAATTATTCTCCAATGTAACTAAAAGTGAACATCTGATAGTGTATCTTATATCACAGTTTGATTTGATTACTTGTTAAATTGTTTGTACATGTATACCTGTTTTTAAATATTCATTCGTTGAATATATTTTTCAATACTCACTCGTATAGGTATTGTCCAAAGTCTGCTCAAATGCTGCTCACCAAATCCCTTAGAAAAATAAATACATGCTTCCATATCACATGGTATTTTGAACTATTTTATTTTAATAAAACATTGTTTCTGTTATAGCATTTTTCAAAACAAAAAGAATGTTGTAATAATATCATGTTTTGATTGTTTCAAAAGTGTTCAATTAATAATGTATAATGTATCTTGTTTTAATTGAAGTTGACAAGCATTCGTACTGGCTTTTTTGTGTCTGAGGTTTTGCTGTCTGTTACTTATACATCAATTGGTCAACTGTTTTAAGTCAATGATAATACTGCAATATATTTATCATGTTTTTCATATCTTACATTTGTCAATGTTTTATGTTTCCAGGTCAACTTTCTGCTTTAAATGATTTTTAACTTAGCAGTATTTTACAGAATGCTTTCTAAATTTATATCTTTCATCTTTCATTGAATTATCATCAAATTGTGTTATTATTAACTTCATTCATTCATTTTATTATCATGGAAATTAGGTGAACTAGAATGATACACATTTCTATCCTATTAAATATTTCATCCAGATTTATCAACTGTCTTTAAACAGCATTTATTGTTGAATTATCATTTTTTATTGAATTGTCATTTCTCATTGAATTATCACCTGCCATGGAATTATCATTTAATCATCATATGACATTAAATGTCACGTGTCATTGAATTATCACCTCTCATTGAATTACCATTTGTCATTAAATGATCATATATCATTAAACATTATGTGTCATGCAATTATTACCTGTCATTAAATTATCACCTCTCATTGAATTATCACCTGTCATTAAATTATTGTCTGTATTTCAATTATCATCATATTAAAAATGATCTTCTCGTTTATTTCATTTTATGAAAATTAGGAAGATTTGTGGCAGTCGAAGGATGCTTTATGTGGTATAATTTTGCTCTACAAAATATTATTGCATTTATGATGAATGTTGTTATCTTATTGGTATAAATATATTCCTGACTTTTGTCTGTGATTTTGTTGGTATATTTTTGTGGCCCATTGTTATTAACAGTTTAAAAAAAATAATTAACATACATTGTTGTTAATAAAATTACACTTTATTTGAAAAATTAAATAACCTTTCACATATTTGAGAAAATTTACAAATAGGATAATAGCAGGCACATTGTTATCTGTACGCATTTATGGATTATCTTGATTTATGTATTGAAGAGTCTTAAAATAAAACATAAAATTGTGTTAATAAACCTTAGTCAAATATCATAGCCATTAACTGATTCATGGCAGTTTTGGATGCAATCTGGTCTATATTACCAAGGCTAAAGTAAATTGTCTATGAAGATACACAAATATATTCAGAGTTCACAAAATGTCTTCATTAGAATTAATTTGAATCAAATTTACCTAACGTTTATTTTTTAATTAACTTGAATTTTGTTGATCATAAATTTTCAGGAGAATTAAGTAATGGTATGTCAGTGATTCTATTGTACTTGTATTTTATTTTATTTATTATTCTAAAACATTGTTTAATCCCTCTCAGTGTTTAAATCAAGGTTGTATTTATCCTGTGCTGTCCAATTAAGATTCTAGCTTTACAATTTGTAAAAAAATGGAAGTAAAAACTTTTCATATTATTCTTTACTGTTTGATTTGGTTTTCTTAGGATTTGTTTTAAGTCTTTAAGATAATTTATTCTCTGTTCAGTAATGCTGGTCTTATTTCCTCTACATTCCAAGGTCAAGGTGACTTTATGTGATTGTTTAAGTCATCAGACATCCACGAAACTGTGTGCTTTTGTAAAATATGATGATTACACAACTGATGAGGGCCAAAAGGATTAAAACTGTATTTGGTGATAAGTGTTTTAACTTTAAGTCTCTGACTGGTTGATTTTGAGGACATTGTTAGTATGTACCAATTGTCTGTCAGCAGTTTAGCATGTAAATACATTTTTTTTAATCTAATCCAATTATTTCCAGTCTTTTTTGTATAAAATTAAAACTTTCAAATTTGATGCTTAACGTAGTAATAATTAATTGAATTAAATTGTTGGTGGAATTTTGATGAGGGAAATATTTTTTTTAGTGACAGTAACTGTGTATATAAGTTTGAATAGATTGGTACTTTCATCAAGGGATATTAAAGGGATTATATTTTTGTTCTGATGTCTTGTTATACATTTTGATACTCAATGTATGACATTTTAATTACTGCCATTTTTGTTGAAAAAAATTGTTAAGAGCTTTTCTTACACTTTTTTGCTGACAAGTCTTTAAATTTACTAGTTCACTAAGTTATGTAGGTAATTAAAGTATTTTTCTCAATTTCTTGTACATGTATTAATTTGAATGATTAATTAGTTGATCTTTTTTAAAGATTTCTTTGTAGACATAAATGAAATATCATTTTTGTAATATTAATATTTTTATGTGTGTTGAAAAAACATTATTTGAAAAGAAATGCTTTTGCATGATTCTGTTCATTGTTTATTAATGGTTTTATTTGATTTTTTCAATATCCTCCCAAAGCGTTTTATATTTCAGTCTGTTGAAATAATCACCAAAAACCTTTATAAGTTTATTTATCTTTTTTTCCTCTGGGGTTTAATATCGGGGTCATTTGGCGACTTTTCCAGCTTTAATTTTGGAGGAAGTACCCAGATATACACCTTCGTAGAACCACCAACTTCTTGTAAGCTAGCTGGACAGCTTCCTCACATGTGAAATTTTGACCCAGTTTGGGAATTGAACTTGCAGTGGTAAGTACTAGTGATTGCTAGTCAGAGACCGATTACCACTTGACCACAGAGGTCCCTGATAGGTTTATGCTGTTGTTTTTTAATGTAATGCTTTGGTATATACACTGATCTTGAAATTGAATATAAAGATGTTTTTTCATTGTTTAGATTAGGATCAGCTTTATTTAAACAGATTTTGTTGAGTTTACTTTTCTACAAATTGCTAAATTAGAATAACTCTATGTATGACTTTTTTATATTACCATATGTTCTGAAGTGATCTAATATAGGTATAAAGGTTATTTTCCTGAAATACTGAATCGTTAAATTTATAAACTTATTAATCGCCAAAAACATTGTTGAAGATTCTCTAAGTTAAAGTTTTCCCCATTTAACAATTTATTATTAATTGTTAGTATTGCTTTTGTATAGTTTAATTAAGAGTGAGAATTTGATATGTGTAGATGTTTTATATGTCTCAAGTTGATGATGAAGTTTCAATGTTTATTATTGTATGCCCTAAACACAGTGTTATCATGCCTGTGTGGTTAATATACTGTATTGTAACATCATACATTGATATAACTCATGGTTGCAATCTTACTTATACTCTGTACTCAATATGTTTTCAGTTTTTTGGGGATATATATAAAATGTCGCAGTAGTGATGAAATAAAATGTATTTGGTTAAAATTCTGTCTTGTTTTGTTGTTTTCTGTTCTACCTAGTTGTTTGATGTATTACATGTTTCACCATGTCCTTGACCACTAAAAGCTTGTCCAGCCAATGACTAGATAAAGCTTTGGCCTACAATCCACAGAATTATTGGGGGGTGGTTGGCCTGTAGGTGACACCTATTGATTTTGTGGTCAGTTGGTCAAGGTCACTGTAACCTTGACCACTGAAAAGATTTTCCAATCAGTTACAAGAGAACACTTAGGCCTTCAGCCAACTTATTTGGTAGGGAGGTCGGTTGTGTCCTATTGATGGCCCTTATTGATTTTGTTGTATAAGGTCAAAATCACCATGTCCTTGTAATGTGCATTCCTTAGATTTGGGTATAGGGATTTTTCTGGACCAGTAAATAACCCCTATTGATATTAAAATGACTCAGAATTTGTATGGGTGTTTTTGTCATGACCAATAGATGACCCCATTTGATTTTGAGGTCAGCAGGTCAGGATTTACTTAACCAGACCACTAAAAACTTGTCTGACTGATTACTAGAAGACACTTGCCTGCAGCCCATAGATTCAGTAGATAATCAGTAGATGGAAAATGCCAAATTTGGTTAATGTTAGGGGGGCATACACATTTCACAAATATCTCTTGTTTACGTAGAAGTTATCGATGGCTTATTTAAAAACAAATATACATGTATATTACTGTTTTGTATCAGAAACTATGGCTTGATGTTCTATCTTATCTGATATGACGGTGAAAAATAATAGGAAGTGTCTATTCAAAAAATATTGCATAATGTAAATCAAAATAATGATTATTAGCTCATGTCATTGTTTATGCAAGTGGTAAGTAAGGTACTGCACATTCCTTGGTTACCATCACTGTATATATATATTTTAACAGATATTCTCCCATCTTGTAGGTAAACCTGGTCTGTGTCAAATTAACTTGCAATTGATTAAAAGTGGTCTTATTAGCTGACACATAGGTGGTCAATTGCAACATAATTGAAAAAGGGTCATGCAACAGATCTTCATTAGCATGGCTAATTCAGAAGTGATTTGCATAGCAACTAGAATTAACTGTGGTACATAAGAGCATATACCCTGTGGATATAGATTGAACTTGTCAATTTTTGCCATTGTGACTTATTTGAATACCATGTGAGCAATTTATTCAGCAGGGGAGAAAACACGCTTGACAGTGGTTCAAAGCATCTTAATTTGCGATTATAGAGTTACTTCCCCTGTTTTATTCAACGCCATTACTTCATATCAGTCTGTGGCTGTCAAGGAATTCTCTCAAAATTACATTATTTTGAGAACTTCATGGTGGCAAAACTGACGTCAAATCAAGTCATACCAAAATCACAATAAAATTTTGTTCTCAAACACATATCTATGGTATTAATTCATTTTAAAGTGTTTCTATATGGATTGATAAACGCACATTTTTTTAAAATTAAATGTGTACGTATGGGATAAAAAGTGTACGGGTCAAATGAGTCACAGTAAAGAATGTGTACTGCAAGTCATTGATCGATTGCCTTTGGAGCAGAATTCATGTGTATGTTAAAAAAATAAAGTGAGAACAAGTGAACTTACACTTGTAATATGTGATCAACATTTTGCGCTCATATAATTTGTGTATAATTTCTATATATTATATGTATACATAAGCTTATATATATATAAACTTGATAAATGTATTTCAATTTGGAGTAAGTTTCGTAGGTATATCATATGAATATGTTGGAGAGAAGTGAGTTTCACTATGACAGTGCCATCAGTCACAAGAATTGCATAAATAGACAAGCTGTTCAAAAAATAGCAACAGACACGCCTCCA
Organism: Lutraria rhynchaena; assembly: GCA_008271625.1. Classification (NCBI taxonomy): domain Eukaryota; kingdom Metazoa; phylum Mollusca; class Bivalvia; order Venerida; family Mactridae; genus Lutraria; species Lutraria rhynchaena. The sequence continues at coordinate 3,336,379 of VIBL01000018.1, read as the reverse complement.
TGACATTAAGCCTCACAGAAAGTACTAATTAATTTTTACCAGGTATTTAAAGTATAGTCGTTGAATGGTTGAATAAGCAAATGAATGGACGAGTCTAGTCAACAGAACAAAAACTTGAAAGTATGCCGAAACGTATCCAAAGGGAAGTAACTCGTGAGGACTTATGTCATGAAATGAAAGTGCACTTCATTTGACCACCCATCTTTTGCTGGAAAATTGTCATCATTGGAGCTCTCGGTGGGAGCATAATATGTGCGTGTGGTTGTATTTTTCTGTTTGTTTAATTATACATCATTATTGGTAGTTAGATTGAAAGTCCTGAATAAGGAAGCCGGTGTCCACCGTTCCGAAGAGTGACGGATCTACCCGAGTTGTTGTGAGCAATGATGCAGACATCTGCGAACACAAGTTACATGATTTGTAATAATGTCAAACGTGTGTCTGATAAGATAATACGATCCAGAACGATGATATCATCAGTCATTGATGAGATACGATGAGATTTTGATCAATTGCACACAAGTAGTCTAGTTTCGGTTGCTCTCGATGCTTACTAAGCTAATTTGATTTCTTGGAAGAAACGACACAAAATTTGTTAATTTCGTTGCTTTACCCATGTCCGCTCACTACTGTGTCATTATAATCAGAAGATAAAACAAGCCTACACTTGACATTAACAAAATATACCCAACTTTATATAAGTATACAATTTGACAAATTTCGTGTCCATGCAAAATGACTGATATTAACTCGGACCCCGAGGGCAAATATAATCGTGTGAGCATATTTTTCATGTTCACGTGCAATAACTGCGTTAAATATGTCTAAAGCGAGCGAGGCGCGCATTCTTATTCCAAATTCACGTGACACCTGGATGGAAGTCGTCAGGTCCTGAAAATACAAATGGATATTAACTTTTAAGCAGATTATCTGACCCCTGACTTGCTAAAACAATAAATTCTTTATAATCTGTCTCTCTGTTTAAAGTTTAGTTTTACTTTAGTCTATTGCAAATTGTAAGAAAGTTTTTTCACAGGAATGACAATATTTTTCTCATTTAATTTTTTTTCAGGTGTATTGTAACAAAGTGACCATGATTTTGTAAGAAACGTTCGGATGGGTAAACTTGGTACCACTCTCCGTAAAAGATGTGTGTAATGAATAGCACGTAAGTTGCATTATGAGATTGCATTCCCGTCACTTTGTCCAAAAAAAACCCACATTATCCTCGTGGATACAAACAAAGACCTATACTATACATAACGGGTCTTCGGTACAAAGTGAATTTGTCGCAAAATGGACTTCATTCAACAAAGCCATCGTAATATTTATTGTGTTTTTTCCTAAACAATAGTGCATGCCAGAGAAGGCGCAATATTCAAGTGATTGACCGGTCAGGAAAAGAAACAATCTTTACGTGTCCTGCGAAATACACATTTTGTTGTTTCCATTTTATTCAAGTAAAATATTTTCCAAATGAACTCATATTTAATAACGATCACTCTCATATACATCTGAGACCATCATACATTTGTATAAAGGTCTCAGTATACATGTACAAAACATTGACTGAACGAATAAAAAAATTCAATCGTCCGTCACGAGACAGTTTGTATTGAGACCATCATCCTTGTCTCAAATTTAGATAAGGCATTTTATTTCGTTTTGTTACTCCAAAAAGAACTCAATTTAAAAAAATACAATTGAAAATCCCAAGTTTCTTTTTTGCCTCTGCTCTATGTGAATTTCCTTTTTTGCAAAAAGAAATGGCGGGTTTGGTGCGATGGGAGAAAAATAAGAATTTGGTCGAAATGAATCTTAGCCGAAAAGTGACAATCGTCGAGCTACTAAAATTGACATTGCGCGCATGTGGATGCAACTCGTCACAAACGTAGAGGGCAAGAACATAAAGAAATTAAAAAGTATTTGGCTTGCAATTCTGTTATTCACATCTTTCGGCCAAAAAAAATCGGTTTTGAAATTTTATTTTTATGGGTTTTTTTTCAACACCATGTTGTGTCCAGGCGGAAAACAGAGCGAAAAATTAAAGGCGTTATCGCAAGAAAAATTATCAATACACAAATTGGGTAATTTTTCACTTTCTTTTATGAGATAAAATACCAGTGCAAATCTTTCAATTTATTGATTGTTCATTTTATTCTTATTGTCAAAAACTTCGAGCTTTTCCAGACCTATAAGACTTTTTGGTGAGGTATTTCTAATTGGCTATTAAACCTAACATTGCATTAAAGTGATTTTATCAATACTAAAATGTGGTATTAGAATTAGTATCAATAAAAAACGTTTGTAACTTAAGGTTTCTAGATATTTAATATGATTACATAGATGTATATATAATTCTAGTAAGAACAATAGATTCTATCGCATAAATATTCACCCGGATTCGTAGCTACTAGATAATAATCGTTGATACATCGGTGCCAAATTATCATATTATCGACAGAATATAACAGTCCCGTAATTCATACAACATGTCGTAAGCAATTACAGACAAGAGAAACGTTCAATTGCTATATACGCGTACTGTATTCTCACAGTGAAATGATGACCTTTGACACACAGCGAATGACGAAAGGCGCCGATTTCTTCCGGTTGTGGTCACGTGATAACGTCGCCTCTGTCGGGGTGGTTAGGATTACCCCTCTTCTGAACAAAATATTCGATATTTTGGACCATTTAAAACGGATTAAGTTGTGATTTTTAGCCATAAACATGGCGCAAGAGTATTATGCGGATGATGATTATATGGCAGAGGAAGACGAATGGGATCGGGAACAATTGCTGGATCCGGCCTGGGAAAAACAACAGAAAAAGGTTTGTCCCTTTTGAAATTTTGAGTTAAAAAACCCTGTAGATTTTTTAGCAAATTGCAATTTTACCAGATTTTGCTCTCATTCGTTTGGTCAGACGTATTTTTAATGAATGTCATTCACTCATTGAGCTTTATGTGGTAATTTTACCTGTGAAGATTCTGTCAAATATTTGAAATCAGGTAATGGTGGCGGCCATTTTGTAGGAGTAACCGGTTTCCGTATTTGGATGCCGCATCCGAGGTATCAATTGTGACAGTTGAATCAGTTAGTGATGACACTCATCCTAGATCGTCTGCTTTTGGGATATTTCATTGTTTGGAAAATGTTTCAAGTAAAAATATTGAACCAAGATTAATCTTTTGTTCATTTCTACCTGTTCTGACCTCTCCTCTCGTTTGCTGATGTGAAGGTGAAAGTAGTTGAAACTACAGCATTGTTACTGCAACCTGTGGCCGTTTATCAGAGATAAAATGTTCCTTCTTATTTAGTTGAAATCAAGGCAATCCTTCAAAGAGTCCTGCTTCATGTGTCACCTGTCATATTAATATTTTTTTACTTGCGGAAATAAAGCTGTTTTGTATGAGTAATTTTGATATTTGAACAACCGGTTGAATGAAATGGCTTTTATCATTGAAGTACTCAGTATGTTTTTATGAAGCTTCTTTATGTGATCCTTTGTAAAGTAATTTACGTCGATGAACAACATTTGAATTGATTTGATCTATTACTACTAATAATAGTCCTACTTTGTTTGCTTCTGCAATCACAAACTCTGACAGTACACATAAAGCTGAGTTGATAATTTAGCTTCAGGCAAAATAATATACATCAAATACATATACTGTATCAAAATGTCCTATGAAAAAGTAAGAAACACTGGTACTAAGTTGCTTTTGTTTCAAATTACTAAGTCATAAATGCTGATTTATTTGTGGTGATTGAAAACCAATCTGCTGTTGTTAAGAAATGCATCTGCATTGATAGATTGTTGAATCATGTTGCAGTTGTTGAAGCGTACCATCACAATTTTATACTGTAGTTTCTATCACTCTTCATATGCTTCTGCTTGTGAAGTTTGAAATGTGAATTGGAGTGTAAATTTAGCGCCAATGAATTCTACCCTATAATTTTCTCATTTTTATATTGTAAATCCTGTTTAAAGATTGTCACTCCATAGCTTTTGTTACACTTCAGCTCTGTTTGAAAGATTCAATATTAAAATGATTAGGTTACTGATGCAAATCTGCTGGGAGCTGTCTAATTGTATTATAGGTAGTTACAATAATAAGCTTTCACTACTTGAAGATGTACAAACAGTACTTTATCAATCTGGATGTTCATTGATCGACATTGTTGTGAACGCCCCTTAGCTACATATTTATTACATAGGCTGTCAGACATGTTTTGCATTGAATAACCATTATACATAATGAACATATGTATGTATGTTTTTGTGTATATTAAAAAAAAACCACACTCCCACTCACACACATGAACATAAATTTTCTGTACACGGCATGATTTACACCTTGTTCTTTCTGAGTTTACACAGATGGGACCAGCCTGTGGATATAACCCTAATGTGTTATGATTTATCAGTCAGTGGTCATCTTGATTGTCTTACACTATATACCAGGAATGATAAATCAAGCATATCTCTGATATTACCTATGTTACAGGTAACTCTGACTGTTCTACCGTTAGTTAGCTAGGTAGAGATGTAAGAGTATACGGTATGCCCAAAAATGGCTGGAGCCTACCTACTCGCTTGCTTACATGTGTAGTGAATGCAGTACAGGTTTACTACCGTAGTAAAACACGAGAGAGGCACTGTATTATATAGTACACTTCTTATTTAATGTTTTACTGTCATACCAATTACTCTATAAATTTCTAACTAGCCATATAAATGATTAATTCTGGAATTAGAATTTAGATGTTATCAATGATTTAATATTATACTACATGATTAAATGATTTTGGGTTAATAGCCTTGATAAATGACATTTCTTCATAAACATGGGTTAATTTATTGTGGTAGATTGGGAATTTAGAAACCCTCTGACATTTGTATATCAAATCCAGTGTTTGGCATAAACCTCTTGTCTGTAACCTGGGACAAGTGTATTGATTTGGCAAGCATTTAGTTATCATTGTTTATGTTCTATATATACTGTAGGAAACTGGCTTAATTTGACCATTCAGACAAACTGCTGAAAATTCATGTCTCACACTGCATTTTTGTTATTTTTACTCTCTGTTCGTAACATTTACGAAGAAAAACACAAGTTTGCATAATTTTTTTCCAAGGGTTAACAGGTTCTTGCCACATGTCTGTTCTGGACAATGCCAGTAAGTAATATCATTAATTGGAAGCATCTGTTAGAGATGAGCACTGATGTTATTCAGGTGTTGAGAGCATTAGTCCATTGGACAGATATGACACCTTTAATGATCTTAGATTTCATCTAATATAAAGCCTGGAACAGCTGAGCCATCATGTTGAACAGTTAACACATAGGTATGCATGCTATGCTCCATTTACTCTCATGCTGAGCTCTTGTAGGTATAAAAATACATGTAGCTCCAGTTGGATTGATACAAATATGTGTCTGGATCATTTGCAATGAGGATTATCTTTGATTGAGGCAAGTCATGCACTCTCAGAACTGATAATTACAGTTTGCAGATCCCTGGGGAGTTATATCAGAAACTATGTATAATGACTTCCTTTCTTAATAGTTGTAGTTGTTTTTAGGTTTGTCTGATGCACCCATGATGTCTGATATCTTTGTTTATCTAAATCTGTGTTCATATATTGAGTTTATTCAGAAAATGTAAATCCTCAATATTCAGCTTTAGGCTAATTTGCAATTATTTTGCAAACAACCATCTTGTCTCCTCTAAAGCTGGATGGGGAAAGATGCCTCAAGGCCTTTTCTTAATTAAAGAGCTTCACTGTATTTTTAGCTACTTCTTGTTCAGGTGTTGATTTGTTCATTGTGAATGTTCCATTTTTAAATTATATTTTTAGAATTTTCTTGTTAGTACTAAAGCCTATCTATATAGATACCTAAGTTTTCTTAAAAGATTGACTTTGTTTGTTTCAAGATATCATGTGAATGGTATTGTGTACATGATTTAAAAGATATGTAGAAGTAAGCATTTTTCTTCAGATTACATGGATAAGTTACATCTCTTAAATTCACAGGAAAGTATGGGTTTTTAAATAGATATGACTGTTTCTGACTTCTATGATGTATTTGTAAGGATGTGAGATAAAAATCTGTCTACCTTAACATTCTTCACATACCTATGAATGAATACCAAACTACAGTCTCTGTGTATCGATTAAATAATTTATAAAATTACTGTGGGTTTGTAATTTATGGTAGCAAAATACTTAAGTGGTCTTGTCACTGATGGCGGGAAGTTTAAACACACATATAGGAGTTCCCAGTTCATGATTTTCTCATACCATATAAGGAAATTATGGTTGTCACCATGCTAGGACTGTATGGTTATAGTTAACCTACCATGACGATTTGTGGTTATATAAAGTACACAACTTTTGAAATTTTATATCCCTACTGACTGTCATATTTTAATTTTTATATGTGTGAAAATATCTGCATAGTGTTTGATATTTTCATTCAATATCAGTTTCAAAATTTAACAACCAACTATTTGAATGGTTAATTGTTCACACAATGACATTACATGGTTGGTGAACAAGAATTTATAATGAGAAAAATAAACATATTTTTCTTGAAATTTGATGAAGTTTACACTGTTTATTCATGTTAAGAGGTGCATGTTTAAACTTTCATGTCATTAAGTTGACATGTAGTACGCCATGATTGAGTTGACCCTGTTGTTTTATCTATGAAGTAAAATGGTCACAGCCTCGAGTCAATTATCTCCTATATATTATCATCTGATTATCAGAGATAATTGTATCACATGTGTTTTATGTAGGCATGCAGATCTTAAGCCACTGTTCACATCTGTTTTCTATTGTATCTTGTACACAGAGTTTTCACAAGGTAGACATATTTTGGCATACCATGAATATAAATAGCTTACTCAGCCAATCTAGAAATAGCTCATACCTTTCTATACTGTAAGATCTTACGGATACAGAGTTTACCTGTATTATGGTTGCTTGCCACCTTTCATACAGGGATTCTTACTTACACATATCAAATTTAACATGCTGCTGGTATTGATGTTCAATTTTATCAATTCTCTGGCAATGACTTGAATTTAGTTTTGCAAGAATTCCAGTTATGATAAAATGCTATCAAATCATACTTCAAAACAATTGACATTTATCTAACAATTTTTTTCTTGATGGGGAAAAATGTGGTGACAAAGCAGAGACTTTGCACTAAAAAGTGCTCAAAACTAACTATGGTGCAGAATATGTCCACACAAATACAGTATTTTAGCCTTTTGATTTTGACAACACGGATAAATGTTTAGCCCCGAAAATATTGTTTGTTACCTCGGAAACTTATTCAAGTACTTTTTAACCTTATTTTAATCCCTGGCTGTACTTTATTAAGCACCAGACTATCTTGCTGGTTGTTTATGGCAAGTTCATTTATAATGATGACATGATAATTTGAAAAGAGATTTTGGAAGAAAAGAGAGTCCTTTGAGATGCAAATCATGTTAGCTTTGTACCAAAAATAAAATAAATGAACGTTGTGTCATAAGCTCTATTGTGGTGGGGATAGAAACATTTGTATTTTTGTCCTATTGATGTATTTCAGACAAAAATATAGATGCCTTTAATAGTAGATGGTTGAAATGTAACATATCTCCTTATTTGGTTGTGACATATTTAGTCATAGTTGGGAATGATAGCAGGAATGTTTTTAGCTTGTGGTTAATAACAAAAATGTAAGGAAATGATTTATGTTAATAACAGAAAAAATGATGAATCTGTTTACGTCTTGGGGCTGGATTGTGCAATCATTGGGTTATGTAAAAACCTTCTTTAAATCAGATGATCAGTATGTTTGTAATTATATTATCCCTGAAGCTATGATTTAAATGTCTTACTTTTTCCAGTGTTTATTTCCATGTACTCACTATTTATGTAGGCATAAATTTAAGTGTTATATTTGTCAAGTTTGGTAGTTAGACCATTGCCTGGTGAAAATTTTGGGGACAAAAACATGAAAAGAAGTTGCCTCGAAGAAGATTAGTTCCCATTTCCATGAAGAGTTTATAGCATTGTTTAAAACAGTTCTTCTTTCTAGCTTCATTTATTCTTAAAAACTGGACCATGGATTGCAGTCATGTTGTCTTGGAAGTTACCTATTTACTGGAAGTAAAGCTCAATTTTTTAAGCACAAAACAGTCTATGTTTGTTAAAGATGCTGCAAGATTTTGGCTACTGGTTCAGAGAAATGATTCTAGCTTGATCATTTGTCAAATTATGAATTTCTAAAAGTATCCATTGAATGAATTAAACTGCTAATACTCATATTAATGTCTTAATGGTATTTGTGTAAAGATTTGATCATTACTGTCCTGAGATACAGTGGTATATTAGTGATTGGTAATTTGGGATGACCTTGCAAAGTTTGATATTTATTACAGCTGTGTTGATAGAGAGAATGATAAATATGTATTGCTATGTGGTTTACCTTTGGTCCTGATACTGTTGTAAATATAGCTTTAAAATAATACCTTACATTTGTGGGGTTGGAGTGGGTCTGGTTATACAGGAAATCTAGATTGGTCAACTGAGTAATGAAATTATGGTACATCATATTACTTTTCTGGAACACTTTTGATATTATGTGTAAATTTCATCGTAAGCAAAATAGTCGACAGATATTTTCAGTTTATGTTCAGTTAAGTGGTCTATAAAACTAGGTTTGTTATAAATCTGTACATTGTTGACTAATGTAAGACTCTCTTAAGTGCCCTCTTTTTAATCTTATTGGTCCATGAAAACTGAATATATATTTATCTCTTGTGTAAACTAAAAAATATGGAAAACAGTATAAATTTGGTCCTAATTTAGTGCGTTTTTTACTATTTCCTTTTTGTTATTTTCTTTCATTTTTGTGAGGTCTTCACTCTGCATAATAAATATTCCCCTCTGGCAAAGTTGTGGCTTTTGAAGTCATGGTAAGTTTGTCAGCCAGTTTGGCTGTTATCCATGTGTTCAGATTTATAGAATACTTTTGCTGCAGTCTCATATAATGGTGACTACTGGTTGTTAGAAGATTTTGTTGGTGGGGTGTTGGAAAGAGACTTGTATTCTGAGTTTAGCTTCATAATAAAAAGTTCATTGTATTACGTATATGCATCACTTTTTGCATACTCTTCATAGACTGAGTAGTCAACATGTGTTGCCTTCTCATGTACGGTGCTTGACGTAGCTATTGCTGATATGCAATTAGCTTTTTCATACTGCCATCAGGACTCTCGATCTCCGGAATTTGGGGCAGAAATTTGGTAAAAAATCCCCCCACCTATTATATTAATTAGGCTTTTGAAATTCCCCTTGAACTGAAAATGACACAAAATTCCCCCTTCCTAGTGCCCTGGCCCCAGTCCACAAAAAGAGAGAGCCCTGGCCATATAAATATTATCCATGATCCAAGAGGAACGCATCAAATCTCCATTCATAGAAGAAATTGATATACATAGGCTACATTGATTGTGTACAGTACCACACGCCTGAGAGACTCAATGACCATTGCTTTATTTCTACACTAATGGTCATTTCTCATCAGCATAAATGGCATGACCAAGTTAGTTGACTTCTACAGGTGAAATTAATTGTGTCTAGAATGCTTTTGATGTTATTTTGTATCATATTGCCTCACAGAAGTGCCATCATTGGTTAGTCATTGTTTATTGTGGATACTCCATAATTAATATGCTTGATCTTTGTAACATTAGGGGTTAATTGGAGCCACGTGTGCTTCATATTTGAGTACTGAGTACCTCTAGCTCATACATTGAATAGTTTTTCACTGAGTTTGAAATCATTTTGTTATTTTTGTGGATCTAGGGACCATGTATTTATATGTAGGTATGGGTTTTCTCTTCACCTTTATTTTGCTGAATTTTGTCGCTTCACTTTTCCAAATTGTTTAAAAATCTAGTGTGTATCAGTGAACTGTAAGCACTTAGACTGCAGTGATCACATGACCTTTGGATGTATCACATGGTCAGGTTGTCATGATTTATCATTTTGCTGATATGATGTTAGTTATCAACGAAACACCATTACTTTTTTGTGTTTTGTCCTCATTGTGATGACAGTATTCAGATTGTATTACTTGTATTGTGTTATAAAATGTCAGTCTCTAATTTCTGCCTTGGTATGATAGGATTGTTCTAAATTTTGAACTGGTCCATGTTATCATATATCTTGAGAACTTGATTATCACACCATGTACTGAAGTTAGCTTTGTGTTTACGAGTACTGAAGTTAGCTGCATCACCCCAAACCATTGATATCTAGCGCAAACATGTAAGTTTGATCTGTAAAACTGTGATTTTGTAAATGTTGAAGCATGTCCAATTTTTCTGTTAAATGTTTAATTTGTTGAATGAGGATGCTGAACCACTCCATGAGTCAAGTGTGCAAAGGCAACAACACTTGATTACTCTTGAATCTATGGCAACCTGAGCCATCCAATTGTTCTGAATTAAACAACTGTGACAATGAAATCATGGTTTAAAAGTCCAAATTTAAGGGTTTAAGTAAGAGTCAAAATGTAGCTGACTGTGCTTCATTGATAGTCATGCTTGAATGATATATTTGTCTTGTAGACTTTATACTTTTTCTTAGAGATTCCACATTGAGTATTCCCTCAAACCACTGTTTTACTGAAATAAAGTTTTGCTCAGTTGTGAATTTAGGACTAGGTCCCTTCCCTTAGATTTGTCCTTACTGTAAGTTTCATTGACCTCTTTGCTCATCTTTCAGACATTCACAGCATGGTGCAACTCACATTTAAGGAAAGCTGGAACACAAATAGAAAATATAGAAGAGGACTTTCGAAATGGCTTGAAGTTGATGTTATTACTTGAAGTAATTTCTGGCGAACAACTGCCGAAACCCGACAGAGGCCGTATGAGATTCCATAAGATAGCCAATGTGAACAAAGCCCTAGACTTTATTGCTAGTAAAGGAGTAAAATTGGTATCTATTGGTGCAGAAGGTGAGTTGTATCAGCCAATCATATGGTTGGATTTTGACGAAATTATGTTCAAATTCGGGGAACCTTTGGAGTTATGGAATTTATCTAACACAGTGTTTGAATTGTGAAGTTGATGGTGCACATCTTCAGTGATTGGATATATTGTGAATACGATATATATTCTGACTATTATTCTAAGGCTATACCCCTAAAAAAGATTGTGGTTTGTCTTGATCGTACAAATTTTGGGTGGGTTGTAAAATCAAAAGAAAACATGAGTGATGAAATGCCAAAATTTTAATGCTTTTATCATGTTGGCATTACTTAATTTTGTAGTGTTTCTTCATATAATCATGCATTGAACATCTTTCCTGGGATGAATAATCTTGCACGGTTTAAATGTGAAATTCAAACTGTCAGGGTTGTTCCTTAAAATCCATTAGATTCTTTATTAGACGAGAGTTGTTAGCTTGTTATATTATCCTCAGTATTTGTTCGTTCATTTCCAAGTCAAACATTTTATCCCATTTTAAATTAAATGTTTTGTACAAACTGCTGTCACAATTTGATTTCTTGAGTGGGCAGAGAAAAGTGTTTGCTCTACTGTATCAATCATGGACTTATATCCATCAAGTGACTCAGTTTTTCTTCTTGCAATGTCTGTCTTCCTCTTACCCATTAACTGACAAGATTAAGGCCCTGTGTTGGGAAGTGGTGATGAAGAATTAGACCTTAATTAAGGACTACTGGAGGGGATCTGATGTGCAGGCCTTGTGCTGGGTGGTCCTATTCATGCTGGTCTGAAGTCTGCTTTATTTTTATTATAGATCATTTCCATCAGTTTAAGTTCATGTTTTCTAAATCTCTTCTTAACTGATCTTATTATCTTACTTTCCAATTTAATACCCTCTATTTTCACTCTAAAACTATTTTTTCTTATTAAATTATGGGATTGATGATTTATCTGCCTGAAAATTTGGCTGCGTTTTCCTCAATTAAAACTTGATTTATATATTTTGATAAGGATAAGTATTTTATCAATTTATTTGTGTCTGCTAATGGGTATTGATTGCTTTCCCTGTTATCACATTTCTGGCTACAAACTACACTAAGGCCTGAATCATTATTGAAAAATAATGTCCTACTTAGATCTTTGCCCCTTCCCCACTTCAAAACTGAATCAACTTGAAACAGTAATTATCACTTAATCCTTCATTTTGTTTTTATTTGCCTGTATTGTCTTGTGGCTATGAAGCAGTAAAGTTCAAAATAATTTTTCCTGAAGAAACACTTTGTGGCAGTCCTGAAAATTACTTTGTGCCAGACTTGGAGATTCTTTTTGGCCTGTCCTTGGAATCGTACTAGTAATATTTGGATAGTAGTACTCAGTTTTACAGTACATGATGAATGAGTATTTATATCATAATGATGTCAACTAATGTCATATTGTCAAATAAGATGATATATGGTCTCATCATATAATTATTGCAGTTATAAGTGAAGAGAAGATGTCATTTAGTGATTCATTATGGTCATTGATGTGAGTTTGTGATCTTGTTATAAAATGATGTGGCTGTATACTCTGTGTACATAAATGTCACCCTATTTGATACAGAGTCTAAACACGATCGTCCGTCCTATCAGAACATTCTACATCAAAACAGTCCTGAGCTCCTTATTGACCAAAAAGTCTGAATGGCACAACAATTTTTTCCTCCTCTGTTTTGGTCCAGTAAACGGACCTTTCCCAATTGATAATAAAGACATTTTTCCTGATTCCCAACCTAAGAATTTCCAATTTTTGCATCACACCACACATTCTTCTCAATTGGACTGGACCAGGACCCTTTCTCAAAATAGCAAAAAATAAATCACTGTGGCAAAATGTTGCTTAATATTTGCATTTTCTTTGCATACGTCTGCTCAGTATCATATCCCCAAATTATTTCACCTTTTCTTGGATCAGATCATTTAAAGTCTGCTGGTTGCTCTTGCTGGTCTCAACTGAGGGCTGATTCAACCTCCATGACCTTTGTTCTCCCTTATCCTTTACTACACAAGTTATTTGTCACTATTTTGTTACCTTATCTATCCTGATCTATAAATAAACAAGAAGTCTGTTAATGTTATCCAGAGTGGTTAAGTATGGGGCATTAAATATGTTTGGTTTAAGAATTTCAGACTGAAACTGTTACAATTCCAGACTTTTGAGTGATGTCCTTGCTTTGTTTTACTTGCTATTTGAATTTAATTCTACCCATTGTGTCTGAACTGAGATCTGTGCTTTGTTCTCTGTTCCTCTGAATAATTCTCCAATACATCTCCTGGGAGCGCTGTGGAGGCAGAGAAAATACTGTTTATAGGAAATGGGGGGGAATGGCCTTTTTAATTCACAAATGAGTCATTTTTTGGCATTTCTCTTGTGTAATTAGGGATGATGTTTATGCAAAGATTATGTTTAGGGAAATTCAAATGAGTAGTGTGTAGGATTTGTTTGCCAAAGTTCTTTTATTGATAAAACTTGGTTAACGTAGGGGATGGTTTAGAAAGACCAAATTTGCCATTTCCTGGTATGATTAAAAGTGCAAGTTTTTATCTGGTTTTAATTCACATATTAGATTGACATTTACACTCCCTTGGATCAGGTATTACAGTTGAAAGACAAAAGAATGGCTTCTGTAATGTTGGGTTTGACTCGTTTTTTTTCGGTGGGACACATTTCACTGAAAGTAAAATGGATTTCTTTTTTTGTGACCCAGGTTTTTAATGGAAAGCATCAGAAAAATGACGGGATTTTAGTTGAAATTAGCACCTCCGTCTTCTTGTTATAAACTTAATTTTTCTTTTGGCAAAAAACATGTTTGCCCCATAAACATTCAGAAAATCGTTGAACTCCCCCTATGGTATAATTTCACCTATTCAAACATTCTTAATCTATTCAAGTTTTGAGTCAATAATGGGTATTGGAATTGTAAACGTAAGAAGTAGTGTTTGATTTCTTATATTGTTAGTTTATATTACAATTATCGCAGTTAATCGCTTGCTAGAGATACAATTTATTGTATTGTGTCCTGTCAGCCATGATTTACCTTACTATGAAATCCTAAGGTCATTACTGCTCCCTGCTGTTCAGTAAGAAAACCATGTGACTCGTTATTCAGGTTTTAAGACTTAAGTTCATTTCCTATTCATGCACTATTTGTTAAAACCCTTTGCTTATCTCATCCACTGTGCACATGTATAGACAGACTATTACATACATGTATATAGATTAGGTTTACTACACCCCTGGTTCTCAGCTTATAAGTATAATTGTTTTGTCCCTATCTTAAAATTTTATTGGCCATATAAGGAGATATGGATGGTTTTCTGTCGTAATGTTTTGAAATTACTTAGGCGTAAAATGTAAATATTTCATTCTTGAGATTTTTACTGCACTGATTAAGGCTAGATGTATAGACTGTGGGTATGACTATGAATGATCATTTAAATATATTTAAGAGGTGAACCAAATAACTGGCCAAACAAGCTGTACTGTGCTAGATATGAATCTAAACGTTACGGACCATTGACTATTGAATGCCTTTGGTTTAATTATCTATCTGTATAAAGATAATCAAAGCTGTGTGTTGATTTAATGTATTGCTATTTTTATAGTATTTGAATGTCTCATTATTTATCTACTTGGTATTTCCCCCATTGTATCAACTTCAGCTATCTTTGATCAGTCACTGGTTGAAAAGGAATCCTATTCAGTAAGCTACTTCAGCTTTTCATACTGGTTGTCTGAAAATTTTATTATACTTCACACTTTTATCTGAAGCAAATTTTACTTTTCTCATACTTCTTGCAAATTATGCAAATTACAGACTACTGAAAATGACCCTGATCTGTCTTTTGAATAACAGCACTACCCGTTTGCGTGAAAGTATTGCTTTATTATTTGTGGACTGATTTTAATTTCATTAATGATCTGCAGTCACATGATGTGATAAATTCTGATGTATATGTTTTATTCCGAACTTGATATTAGCCACCTTATTTGATTTGCTATGAATCCACATGTTTTTTTTTCTTTCTATAGCAGGTTCCATTTGTAGGTGTCTTCCCTTCAGGAAGTCTTTAAAATCATGCAGTTTTCCCCAAAAATTCAGTTGACATTAAGTTTTTTTCCCCTCTTTGCCAAAACACCATATTTTTTCCCCAAGTTTAAAAAGGCCCCTTCCCCTACCTGTGAAAAAAAGCCCTTACCCACTTCCTGTGTCTCTCTTCCTCTCTTGTATAATTATGTACCATTTACGAGCATAGTCAATTAAAAAGCCTTTACATATTAACACATCCATGTGTACTCTTTTGGTTCTTTATATGCATTATGGAAAAAAACGAAAGCACCCATTGGTCATGATGCTGTTTTCAATGTTGATCTACTTATTGAAGGCTAGACACCAAAATAGTGGAACTACTTCTATGTAATTACTGAGTTAAAACAGTTTTGAGTCAGCTCTTCCTATGCATTCTTTAAGAATTGTAACCACAGTAAGGCATGCTGTGGTTTTGTCTCAGAATCGTAAGCGTGACTGATTTAAGTCTTAAGCACTTGGTTGACTTTCAGCATGTCTATGTTATATAAATAGATTTGAGTCTATTTAATATATTCTCTTTCTTCAAATCTTATTTTCTTCGATAACCTGACTGTAATTTGACTTAATTTGTGGAAATAAGACAGAACTCTCCTCTGTCAGTTGATAGTAAAACATATAATTAATTCGATCATAAAAAAATTAAGGACTTCATTAAGACTTCAGCATCTAAGTTTGATATTAAAATCTGATGATTTAGATTCCTACTTATTTCACATTGAAACTGTTGAAAACAATGGCTTAGTGATGTTTGGGTTGCTTTCTGTGTGTCAGGTCACCTCTATCCTTTAGTTCTATGAATCCTTGAATCAGCCGTCTAATCTCACTTCAACTTAGTTATGTCATTCTGTTAGAATGCTTCAAGCCTTTGTTATGAGTACATTCTGTACACTGGTCTCCACTGAAAAACTGTCCATTCTCAAAACAATGCATCTAACTGTAAAGACTGATTACAGATCTCTGACCATCAGCTGGTATAAATTGTATTGGTTGTTATCACCCCCTCTATCCCTTCTCCCCTTGTCCAGCTGCACCACTCAGGGAAATTAAGTCCCTTGATACTCAAGACGAGCTGTGCACCTCTCCAGTTGCATTCATGAACAATATTGACTGCAAATCTGCTCTGTGGCATTCACTGGCTAAAAACTGGTCATAGAAATCAATGTAGTTGTAAAACAGATGGGTTGCTTACCGATCTTGTTTCATTATGGTTGAAAATGTCTCAGTGCAAATAATCAGGGACTGAGATATGTCTAGTCTCTCATTGAGAATGACTGGTTTTGTTCATATCATCGTTATTTTATTATCAAATGTCATTTTCCTTCAATCATCTTTTCATCCAATATTTGAAATGGTTGATGAGAAATTATTGAATGACTCATACATGTGTATTTTGTTTGATATTTGCAGAAATTGTCGATGGAAATGTAAAAATGACCCTGGGTATGATTTGGACCATTATCCTGAGATTTGCCATCCAAGATATCACAGTTGAAGGTAAGTTAAGCTCTCCTAAGCTCCCCATTTAGATAAAACCCACATACACATTTAAGACAATTGATTAAAATGTCAAAAGGACTGAAGTATGGAGTCTGATCTTCAAGAAGCTTTCATGTTCATGGACCGGTTGCCATGTGTTGATGGATGATATTCAGCATTCTGTCTCACAACTGGTGCGAGAAAGTTTTTGTTTCTTACAAATTTTACGAAGATACCCTTTTCTTTCAACCTGAAGTTATACCCGATTATTACAAGAATTTTTTTCTGTCAGGTTTGACCTTGGATTAATTTATTGCTAACAGAACTTCCTGAGTATCTGAGTTTTAACGTTTTAATGGCTTGTGGAATTTCAAATTTTATTACTCATCTTCATGCAATGCCATTATCTGGGTATTTTTATCTGTTAAATGATAAAAATGAAACTTACTTTTTGATTAATAACTTGTTTTACATAACAAGTTTCTGAGGAAGAGAACAATACACGTAAGTTTCAACAATCGCATACCAGAAAAGCACGCCTCGACATTAGCACGGAAAATCGCTGTTTTCGACAGAGATCATATTGGGAAACGTAATTTGAATGGCGTTATTTCCGTTCATTCCGTGGTTAATCGTTTTAGCTATATTCAGTTCTTGATTCATTATTGTTTAGAGCACTTGAGATGTAACACTCACATTTTTGGCAATTTTGTTAGTAATAAAAATAGGTTAATTTGCATTCCCATGTAACTGCAAAGTAAGTGTATTACAACATATCACATAGAAAATGCTTCTTAAAGTGCAGAAGTTTAACACTTAAGTGATAAATATTCAATCGCTTTCGGTTAACGTGGCTTATCGTTTAGTTTAAATACAAGATCATGCACTATCATGGACATATTTGAGCAGCTTTTCAGATAGAGTGTAACCATTTTGCCCTCCGATGTTTACATGAGTTCAACTGTGTAAAGCTACCATTATCTTGATATCAGTACTCTGTCACTAGGCTACATAAAAATTTCTTGTTGTCTTGAGTGGATCAAGAAGTTTGCTTTCTTTTGACTCCAAAAATGCCAGTGATTACTGATAGAGAATTGGGCAATTTAGGGAGAATGTGGGGCTTAGATAAATTAACCCTGAATGTTTTGACCAGTCTTGGAATGCAGTCTTTTTATCGGTCAATTTTATGACTTTGCTCAAATTTTCCAATCAGAGGGTTTCATTTTGATATTGGACTTCAAGATCAGATTTTTAAGTTAAGTCCCTCAAATTGAATGAATTAAAGACATAAAGCTGTTACTGTGTACATTGTTTGAAATTAGTGCTCTGTTCATTGTGTCCTAAGTGAAAACAGCATTCTTTATTGTTGGTAAAGCTAATTATTAAAATACCACACTTACTCTCAAGTGTACAATTACAAAAATGATGGATGATGAGTGTTAACGAAATATTTCTTCAAGGACTTGTAACATGTTGCAGTTACTTATTTAATATGTATATTACCATTTAATCTAAATATTGCATAGTCTTTGAATTCAAGCATATTCTTTGGTCTGGAATAGAACAATGCAGCAATGGTTTAAGCATTTCTCATCTTTCTTCAAGCTTTCCCACATTGGACTGTTGTACTGCAAGCTAAATCTTTAGTTGCACGTATTGTGTTGTATAAACACTAATTAAATCTGGCTGCATCTGGTAGTCCAATCACGTCTCTGCACATGCATGTGGTAGATGCAAAATATGAGTAATTTACAGAATAAATTAGTTTGGACGAAATTTCGACAAGCAACAGATGGTTTTGGTTTGATGCAACTTTGTTCTCCATGGATTAGAAGTTAGTTAGTCTGTATGCTGTATTTTTTGTGGTGTTAAAACTTCTGTTTCAAAATTTCAAACCAGTCTTTTGTTTCAAATTTCCCGCTAGTTGCATAGTTCAAAATTCAAACCGGTTTGCTCCCTTACATAGAGCTCTAGAACCGGATGACAATTTGTGCCATTTGTTTCTATATTTACCTCCAACCTCTGAATAATCATTTGACAGTATTTACCTGTGGATGTACTGAGGTTTTTAAAAGCAGTTTTGGTAACTCTTGTATGTGTTATCTAAGGTCTGACTGATAACAGAATGAGAAATGTGGCTTCCTGTCTAGTATGGTGCCTCTAATTGTTCAGGGTTGGTGCCTCAGTATATAAGATACTGTTTTACTTCAAAATGAATCATGATGCTATGCTTTGAAAGGTTTTATTTCATTGAAATGAAAAAAATGACTGTATCTTTTTCTTCTGAGTGTAAAGCCGGAAACAACCCAATATCTAAGTTATGGAAAATTTGTATTAAGCAGGAAACCACCCACATGGCATAGATTCTGTTTTTTTTGTGTTTGAATTTGACCATCTTTATGGTCTGCTGGCCCCATCACAAGTGCCTCTTTTGTGATAGATGATTATGAATACTTTAATGCTTCATGATTTGCTTGTTAATGATAGGCTAATTACAGAGGGTAACAATCCACTAAAATAAGAACTTGCTCTTGTCAATCATATAGATATAGCTCTGTCCAAGGTTTTAGCATTGGTCAGTGGCCACATTTAGAACAATACACTACAGCCAGGTCATTAATTAGTCCAGTAAGACTTAAAACAGAAAATCATTAATTATAATGTCCTGTAGTAGTGATGGAACTGTCATAAAATACAAATCTTACACTGAATTTTATCTGCTGGTCTGTACCAAAAAGTTCTTTTGATATGGTAGAATAATTTTGATATTAACCTATTGTACTGTTTCATCGCAAACTCATAGACATTGGTTTAAGTGATGTAGGACAGATGTATAAAATAACCAAACCATAGAATTTTATCAATAGTTGCTTAGTAGGATGCTAATTGTTATATTTGATTGATTCTGTCTGTTCTTGGTATACTTGAAGTATTGCAATATTTCATGTCAGTCTGTGGGTGTAAGTCAAAGCTTGGTACTAATTACATGTAATTAACTTCATTAATTGCTTCATTATTTATTCATGTATGTGGTGTTTCTATGGTCAAGGTGATCACTGCTGGACACTGGTCATTGGTTGGCAAGATGACAGTAATCTGGTTGTATTCACGATTAGGGCGAATTTGGTAACTCTGTGTATATGTAAACTGTTTGTGCTGGTATTAAATTCAGGACAATCTTCACCAGATTTATAAAATACTGTTAGTTTGACGTAAAACCCACATATGCTCACACTACAATATGGCCATAACTTATTAGGTGCAAATGATGAGGTGAGGCTGCTGCTAAATCATTAATGGAATGTGAACTGTGTCTGTCTGGGTGTTAGATAAAATTTATAAGATATAATTGTACTACAAATGTTAAATGTTCAGTGCACTTTCACTGCACTGTCTGCATCATTCAATGTAAAGATTACGTGCTCTGTTGATGAACAATGTGAAATGGATTGATTTATGTACACAAAACACTTGTTAGTTTACATGTTGCATCTTGAATTTCATGAATAATATTCATAGGAATTTTGCCTGTTATATATTTACCTACAAACTTTATAATATGTTAAGATTGTTGCAATGATGTTCGACCTTGTCTGTAAGTATTTGCTTTACCTATAGGAAACCTGAAGGTCGTGTGTAAGATGGGAAACATTCCTACAGATCTTGTGTTTACGTAGACACGATACAGAAATACCGCCGGTATATAATATAATTCTGATGATGTATCAAGACATTTATTCTGCTCTGCTACAAAGTTTATTGTGTAGATGCTGTATCAAACTGTGTATAAATATTTGATACTCGCTATCTCCATACAATGCATTATTGTCCTTATTTTTGAATATCACTAAATCGCTGACTCGGCAGAATTTTTCATTGTATGGAATGTATGTCATGACGTACCAAATGCTCTCAAAAACGGGACTTTGACGTTATTTATTGCCATAGGTAAAAAGTCCACTCCTTCCTTCGAGTGTTTGACGTCTTTTGTAAATCTCTAACATTATGCCATTTCAAAGCATCAGTGTGTTCAAACCTGGCTGCCAGTAAATCTAGATAGGAATGTAAATCATTTTAAGCCCATCTATCAATGAATTCAGTTCACTATGTTTTTACTTGTTTTAAACATTAAAAAGATAAGCTTATGTATAACTTAAGTTTTGCATCTAACTAGTAGTCAGTGTTTGAAAACTAAATTATTTTAAACGCCACTTACAGCTAGAAAATTGTCCAGGCAGGAATGCTGACCTTTGAAACTGGACCGTAACTTCTCTGAATCGTTTTTTGCCATTGAGATTCACATATGGACCTCAGGATACTGGTTTGTTAGTTACCACATGGCAGCCATATTAATTCTAAGTGTTACCCAGAATTGAAATCTGTTTTAAGTGTTGTCAGAAGTTTTAAGTGCATGACTGTAGTAACTGCCTAGTACTGAAATCTGACTTATATTAATTTTGCCCTTAATTTTCAACTTATTTATGATTGAATATGGCAGGATGGCAAAGATATGCATGTTTAAAGTTTGTTCATTCTTTCTTATGTCTGGACCAATTTCCCCTCCTCCCCGTATTTCAGATTTATTTTATGTTCTAAAAAATTCTGATGGTATTTTAAAAATTTTACCTATAAATAAATTAGCTGTCAAAATCTCAGTTATTGTGTGGGAGTTATTTCTTGCCAGAAATAGAAAGTTTTAACTTCGGGTATTGTCTGCATAATACCAGGAATTGGCAGCATCTTGAAGATTTGTGTCTCTTTAATGTTACAATTCATAGTAAGCTTTTACCAGTGTATGTTTCTATGTCATGTTAAGAAACAGTTTTCCAAGAAGTCGTTCTCAAAAGTTTGAAATTTAATATTATCTTGATGGTACAATTATTTTCAAAAGTGCATATCCAGTCTTCCTTAGGGGTTAGTGTACTGAAAAATTCTCTACAGATAGTCCAAAGTCTTTAAGTAACTTTGTACTATATAGTGAAATCTTTTTGATTGATGTACCGTAATAAAATAAAGGCTCCGGCTTACTTCTACATGAAAGAAGGGCATTGGCCTACTTCATCTAAAAGAGGCATCACACCTGGTTTTTATAGTTGTTAAAAATCTTGGTATCAGTAACTTGAATGATGTTTTATCAGTCAGTTTTAAGTTTGCTTCATTCATTGATGATTCATTTACTTCCAGTGAGTAATAGGATAGGACAAACTTGGTTTGTTTATTAAATGGTAAATATTCATTGACTTTTTAATTTGACAGGTTTCCTCAGTAATCAATCACTGGTTTTCATGATATTTGTAATATTACACCTGCGCATACTATTTAGGTTTAGGTTTTGTGTCATTATGAATGAGGAAAATAATGTTATGTGGATGTTTTTTATCATATGAGTCCTAATGTTGACCACATTGAATCTAATAGGCTTGACAATGATTACCTTACTGTCAAATGGTATGAAGTGCACTGTTGGTTGTCTAAATGTGATCATGGTCACTTGACCACAAAATACCTATGACATCATATTGGTTAACTGATATATCCTGGCAATAAAATGCATATTTGGTTGTACGGTTTCCACAGATCAAACATTGAGCGCTTAAAGTGGTTGATAAAAGGCAGTAAATCTTATCCTTTGGTTTGTTTTAACAATTCAAAAAGATGTCTGCTTCTTATTTAGAAGAACTAATGGCAAAATGTCTTAAAACATGTTCTTAAGCATAAGTACTGTCTTATTTTATGTTATTGGCTAACCACTACATCACTTTTCTTCATGTTCAGCTCTTTGTTACTTCGAAATGTTTTAGTATTTAGTCATTGTCAGTTAGAAAGTGGGCTCTTGTAAAGATCCGGACATTTAACATAGATAGAATTTCAACCACTGGACTATGTAATTGAGTGGTTAGGTTGTAAGAAGGAGATTGACCTGGCCCAGTTGTCAGTCTGTTTTGTCTACATGTCAGTGGTTTACACATTCACAAATCCATAAAATTTTGTACTGCTTCCTTGGTAGTCTCATGTATAAAATTTGACCCCACTTCAACTGGGACTTAGTCATTTCAATAGAACATTAAGTTCAGCATGATTGATGCATCAATTTGTTATAATGATCCTTGGATGACCCTTACGCAGTACATTTGTTGGTTAAACTCTTCTTTCATCTTTAGGGCCCTACAGCACAGTTTCACTGCCTCTCAACCTGTTAGGTAAAATGGTACCTTCGTGTTAATTGCTCATTGAGGCCCTGCAGTTTGGTGCAGACCAATCATTTGTAGACTTGTCAGTTTTTTGTTGATGTTGATGTTTGAATGTAAAGTGCGGGTTACTCTTCATTATCACCCAATATCAAATACTGGTTATTATTATCTACATCTTTTTAATGCACATTTGCTGTTGTTCATTTATCTTCCTAGTTATTTTGAATCAAATCCTGTTTACATTTCTGAGATGCTGAAAGACAGATAAAAATCAATATACCTTCAGTTGGTATTTTAATGAGAATGAATGCTTGATAAAATGATCCATTCCCTTCAATATTTTAATGATATCAACAGCTGATTTAAGTACATCTAAGTTTGGTGGTGAAACAATCAACACACCCATTAGAACTATCTGGTATGTAACCCTGGATTGTGTACAGTGTGCATTAGTTTGTGTGGTAAGTGCATGCTTTATGCTGCATGCACCATATGGACTTCTAGACTGGTGTATAAGTTTGAGTTTAGACTTGTCTTAAAACTCAAGTGTCTGATTGTTTCCTTCTGAATTGCAGATTTGATCAATGGCGAGGCCACTGTCTATTTCTTGCTTTTAATCTTTCTTTAATATCCTTGGGCCTCTTAACACACTGTTTTGCTAATACTAGTAAATTTCGAAATCACATTTATAGTCTAGTAAAAGTTTGATTGCAAGATAAGTTAGAAGGATTTGATACACTTGCTGTATTGGCAACAGTACCAGATTCTGTGTTGGTTGCCAATTCCTCTGAACGTTATAAATTGAAGTAACTGTCTTCAAGTTGTTCTTGGATTATTTGCTAAGTACAATGCCAAAGACTTCTTAACCTGTTGAAAGTATTTTTTTAATTGAAGGAAAAATTGTTAATGATTTATGGAAAGGCTTGGGCAAAACTTGTGCTTGGTATAGAAAAATAGTATTTTTTTTTGATAATACTTTGTTGTGTGGTGCAGTTATACCTGTATTATAAACACCATATTATCTGTCTGGTGAATTATGCGATCATCTCATATCTGTTATATTTTTATACTGCATTAAATTCTTTTTGTAATTCTTCCCCTGTTCTGCTATCCATATGTGTAATACATATTCATAAAGATGTGTTGAATTTGTGCTAACTACCTGCATTATGAATGTAAAAATAGATTTTTTTTCTTGTGTTAACATAGAAAAAACTTTATCATTAATTAATTTCCAAACTGTAGTTTTTCATATGATGTTATGATGACTAAATTAACAATTCTGCTTATTTCATGATGCAAAATGAAGACAGTCCAATTGTTTTTATTTCACAAAAAGTCAAATTTTCTTTGGCTCACTTTCTGCAGGTATCAAAGAAAATGAGATGATAATTTGTATGGTAGATGTTACCTGCTGTGATGAGAATCATGAGCTTCATAAAGATAATGTTAGCCATATAATTTATGTGTTCTTACAGACTGGTTCAATATTGTTGATGTGTATTGCACTACTAGGCCTCAGGTCATAAAACATGAGTTTTGAGACCAGTCACAGAATGAAGCCATTTCATTGGTCAATTTTAAAATCGTGCTCTGAAAAACAGCCAATTATTTTTTTTAGTTTTGAGACTGGTTTTATGACCCTACTTCCTGTAGACTGATGGATGTAGATGTTGTATATCGTATTCATAATCAACTATTTGGTTAAATTAATTAATGTTATTTATAAACCTACTAATTATTTACTCACTTTGATCTTACATGCATTTGACCAAATTTTGTTTTTATGTAAGTGTGTAATTAGACAAAATTATGATTTAGCATTAAATTGCTTGGTTAATGTACTAAATTGAACATTTATATTAATGGTTGTTGAATCATAAAAGTATATTAAAGTCATTTCATTTGATATTATTTCATGAAATAACTTTTACTTGAAATAACTTTTACTTTTCATAACTTATAATTTCATGGATATTCACAAATGTTACTTTCCTTATATTTGAAGGACCGTAAGTACTGACACAGTCATTATCAATATTTCCCAGAATCATTATATGGAATGGTTCGGTCACTAATGTTTGACATCTGTGCATAATTTGTATTGATAAAATAATCTTACCGTCATCACTGATTTATTGCGTGGACACTGCAGCCAAGAATTGACTCCAGTTCCTTTCAAGAATAAAAACCTTGTAATTATCTACTTCAATATTGAATAAAATATTACTGAATTACTGAGTGTATGGATGTAATCAATGTGAGATAAAATCTCAGTCATTTCTAAGTCTCTTTTTATTGTTTTATTAATGTTGCTGTAATATTCAATTATCCCCAAACTGCTGAGTCTGTGGATCATTGTACATTGCTGTTTGTCGTTCATGATGTGGTGTTAGTGTGCTGAGTCTAATTGATTCCAGAGGTTATGTATAATGTACATCATGTATTAATATATGTTATATATATAACTTAGTATTCTATGTGGTATGTATGTATGTGTACTTAACACACACTCCACAGTGCCATATGATTGTACTTGGATGATACAGGCTGAACCAACCAACCAACCAACTGACTGATATCGTATCATTTGTGTCATAATTCTAATGATTACCTTCTGTAGAATGATCATTAGGTTCGTATAGTAACATAATTATTTACTTAGATACCACGACTATGACTTGCTCATCAGATACAACATACATGTATTTAATGTCTGCACATTCCTCTGATTTTTCCATCACTCAGAAGATGCAACATGAAATAAACATTCTCACCTTCATTTTCATGTTGCAATTTATTTACAAGATGCTAATTTTGTCAAAATGCATCATTTTTCATGAGATAGTGGTAAGGGAATGCTTGGTGCATGTCACATTTTCATAAAAGGAGGAGGTACATTCATTTGCCCTTAAATCTACAGAGAGGCTGTGAACTGAGTATGAATAAAACATGTATCAAGGCACTTGTCTGCTTGCATTGGTAACATTTTCACACCTCTTTTGCTTACCCTGTATTATGGGTGATGTAGTGTCAAGATGAGGAGATTATTATTACTAAGATTATGACTTCTACTGACTGCTATTATCATAATTATCATACTGTATGACTGTTAGCTAGTCTATTACATCACACAGCTTACGTAACATGACTTTGGTGTTGAGCTATTCTATGACTTTTCTTGCAATAATTGTTGCTGTAAGCGAATAGTTTTCTGTAAGCTTCTAATTTAGTCATTCATGGTATGGTGTTAAAATGTAGTAACTCATTTATCCAACCAAGACACAGTTACACTGGTAAGACAATGCCTAACTCAGTAAGTTTTGAAATAAGAATATAGTGCTCGCAATTAGCCTTGAAGAAATTGGTACATATCACTCAAATGAAGTTGATTTATGCAGATAAGCCTTTGTTAGTTTACAATCTTATTCTACAAAGTTCATGTTGTTTGTTTGAAAGACCTGTAATACTGAATGGTAACTTATCTATCTAAAAGATTAATTGAAAAGATAACTACCTGAGTAACATGTGAAAGTTTTTTTCCATGAAGAAATTTTTTTGAAGGTGTTTGATTCATTTTGAAGAAAAGGATGAAAAAGTTGTAAAGCTGATCTGGTGCTGCGTTTATGCGCCAGTGTTTGTACTGTTACAGTTCTTGTGTTTGTTTCAAGAATATTTTCTGCTGAATGTGATTTTGCTCTCAGTGTTGAAACTTTGCCAGTATGTTAATATCTGTGTGAGATCATTATTGTTATATTATTGTTATAGTTGCAACATAAAAAAACACTGTGTGGGTATAAACCATATAGTCACTGAATATAGATGTGAGTACGTAAAAAAGTAGAGAGTGTAATGTATATATAACTTGTAAAGAACTGTATGTGACAGGAAGGGGGAGGGAGAAAAACTACAAATTTTTACGTTTTACCCACTCAGATTTAAGGCTGAAATATTAATATTTGGTTTCCTTTGCTTTGTCTAAGCAAATGTTCGCCAATTTGCTGAACTTATGAGTACATGTATTTGTAAATTGTTTCTTTATGAATAATGAATGCATTGTAAGCATAAACACGAACCACAAATTGTTCAAGCTAGACTGCTTTTTCATTTTGATACTTAAATGTTAACAACACTTTGAAGAATAAATGCAATACTGATTTATTTCACTTAGTGTTCATGTTTAGATGAACTTACACAAAATAATCTGAAGTTTAATAACCTGCTGCCCTAAATCACTGTATTCAGTCTAGAGATGTTTGTCATTTATTCATCTTTAACCATTTATTCATTTGCTGCACTAAATATTTTTCCTACTCTTGTGAGGCTTATTAAAATTTTTGTATTGTTAACACGTTCATGCTTCAAAACTGAATTATAAACAGATTAGATTAATCTAATACATGTAATTGAAGTGAAAACTGTGCATCTGGTTGAATAATACTTTACCTGTGAAAGCAGTGTTAAATTCATTCTGGCACTGGTTTAAACATGTCTGCCACCCCAGTTATTTTAAGCTAACTGAAACTCGTATAAATATTTCATTGTTCTTATTTTTCAGAATTGACAGCTAAAGAAGGTTTGCTGTTATGGTGCCAGAGAAAAACAGCTCCATACAAAAATGTTAATGTGCAGAACTTTCATCTTAGGTATGTATATTGTCTTGGCAACCGGGTAACTACAAGGATTCTTACAAATGTTATGTTGCATACAACACAACACATTGGACCAGCTGAAAATACATCATTGTTTCATGTCCTGTGAAGTGAGTTAATCTGACAGACTGTTATACTCTTCTATGAAGTTGCCAAGTAATTGCATAATGATATAGATAGTGCAAAAAATGATTTACTTCATTCAATCTGTATTTCATTTATAAGTGTCCTTGTATAAGTATTTTTGTATATACCACCTTGAAAGTATACTGTTTAAATGGATTGTTAGAATTGTTGTTATATGATGTAGTTTTCACTGATCAGTTTAATTTAATCATTGGTATGGGTGTTCATGAATCAGTGGGTTAGACACACATCAGTAAAAATATTGTTGTTTAAGTGGCTTATAGCAATTTATAGTCCATTAATGAGTGTGTATCCATTAGTGAACTTGTATCATTTTGTTGTTACAAATACATTTGATTTTGGGAAGCAAAAAATCCTAGCTTGAATAGAATTCAGTTGCTTTAGCTCATTGTTCATCTTAAATATGTACAGAGGAAAGTGCCTCAAAATAGCTATGCGTATCTTTCAGTATGCAATATTGTAGCGTACATTAAGCTAATTATTGTAACTTGTCTGTAATGAGTGTATACTGTCAATCTTTTGAATCTTGTATAGTTAGATTTACAATTCATTTGTGTTAAATATTTAATAAACTTCGATTTAATCAATGGTGCAGAACTGCAAATTGTGCACAAAAATAGTGCAACAAGCTAATGGTACATACATTTTCTCTCATGGTCTGTGTGATTAATTTGCTGTTTACCTGTTGTATGTAGCAGGTATTTTACTGATTAATGCTCTGTATTTTTAATTACTCCTCTAAACAATACAACCTTTTGATATCTTACAACATTGCTCTGTATTGTGGACCACATGTTTATGTTTTTTTTTATGAATAAAAAATGCAATTTGAGCCTAAAGATTTAACTGTGGGCCGGACACAAGACTCTTTTACTGACTTCTTTACTCGAATTCAATTGCAATGGTTTTTGTACCAACCCTCAAAATGTCGTAAAAATGTCAAGCTTGCACCTTTAAATGTAGAATAAAATACACATGTCCTTATCATACTGGTACACTGCATGGTTGATAAGTGGTATTTATGTACAATAATGGTAGGAAACACTTACATTGTTGTACTTCAGTTTAAGATGAAATATGATTTTACTGATGCAATACATAATTGTTTACTGCATTAAGGTTATATTCTTGAGTCAGAATGCACACTTACCATTGATGAAATCACGTTTTTTTGCTCAGAGAGAGCCGATGGTCTTTTATCTTAATTTGATTTGGTTTATACAAGGAAATCGAAAATATCCCCTTTACTTCCTTGGTCTAGAGTAGATGTAATCGGTAAGTTTGACAAGGTCTGAGGTCATCAAACCGAGAATTGGAGGCCTGCCTCAAAACTCTAGCTGATTGGTTGTTTCTATACTTCATCTCAAAATCATCCAATAGAAATACTTCTTTCATAATCAGGTCTTCGAAACTCTTATAGCTCAGTTTATATATAATTATGATAAAGACATCTTCAGGATGTTTGCTGAAGAGTCGTTTTGATTTATTATAATTTTCATCAATAGTTAGTGATTGGTTGATATTTCCTTGTGATAATTATATTTTCATCCTGTTTTGTAATTCCTGGTAAGATCTTTCAGTAAATTCCTAGCTTTTGTTTCACTTGTTGACTGCATCAATTTCTTCCTCAATTGGTTTTCTGAGAAAAAATGATGTAGTTTGATAATGCCTTAGTTTTCTTGTGGATTTTTACTGGTAGAGTATCCACAGTATATAAGGAAACAGCAATACTTAACGAGGAAGGGAAATTCTCTTTTTAGTCCTATTGTTTTATCACTTGAGTATTTTCTTCATGTTAGTCAACTAATGGGTGAAGACTATCCTCAGCTATCAAACATAAATGATCTTGTATTAATCTTTAGTTTCAAGATTTACTTATTTGTTTTGTTGATTTATGATTGTTACATTCCATTATTTGTCTCAGAAAATAACCATCAAAGTATTGTTTGAAGATGAAAGTAAAAAATCCACATGGATTTAATTCTAAATGTTAATTAAAGTACAGTTACACTTTGTATAGATATTACCTGAAATATGAATTGTAGGGACACATATGTTCTATTTTAAACACTATGTATGAATATATTTTAGATTTCAGTGCGGTTAATTATTTGTAAAATATTTTCAATTTTATAACAAACTTGTTTTCCTGTTATAGCTGGAAGGATGGCTTGGCCTTCTGTGCTTTAATACATCGCCATAGACCAGAACTCCTAGACTTCTACAAACTTTCGAGGGTAAATTTGCCATGAAAAACCCTTTTGTTTGGCTTGTACAAAGGCCTTGATTGTAGTTGTTGATGTCACAGTGTGGGGACAGAAATGAGATGAAACCATTTAGTATTGATTTTCCCAATTTTAAGCTCAGAATTTTCAATATAAAGTATTGAATTATGATAAAGTGCACTTCATAATCATGTGTCGAAGTCTTTCAAATTTAGGTCTGGAATCAATTTTGCTTCTCCATTAATTGAATTGTTGAAAATAGTTCTTACAAAAGTATAATACATGCCATTGTGATGTTTTTAAATAGCATATTCTTGTTAAATGATGTTATTCTAAGCGCTGTTTGAAGCAAATATGCCTTTAAAACCTTCCATGGATCACATATACCACATTGAATTATTTCCTGGTTTCTTGTTCTGTCTCCATATTGTTTATTGTTATCTAATTATCTGTGCTTACAATTGTCTCGCTTAGGTCAACCCTTTAAAAATTGTTTGTTTGCAAGAAGCTCTATAGACCCCGCCCCCCTTAATAATCATACTGGATTTAATGTTTCTTTGTTTCGGCTACGAAAGTTTGTGTTCTGAAAATATGGACAAAAGAAATGGCCCCAAATTACTCAAGATGTTGAGTATGGTTTTGGGTTTTTGCAAACAAACAAATTTTGAAAGATGACTTGATAGTATTCTAGGATAGCAACCCTACCAGTGAAGATGTCATCAAGAGATGGCTATTCTGCCATTTTGCAGTCTTCTCTAACAATATTTGTATAAAATCTTGATTTATTTTGATATTGTTCGCTTGCAGAATGATTTTTTTTATTTTTTTTTTGTGTGTGCATGAACCTGTGACTCTTTGCATGGAACTTGAGTCAAGTCTGATTATACATTTGAGTTTGCTGAACCAATCCCCTTATGCCTTGAAGTAAAATTAGAAGTTAATGCATGAGGCATGGAGACAAAACCACAGAAGAAGAAGAAGACAATTTGCTCCAGTTTTAAGCATGTTCTTTAGAGATATTGATGCAGGCTTTCTATGATCACAGTCAAGTTCTTGTTTTGGAAATAAGTTTGAAATTATGAAATTCCCAGTATTGTTTTCTTGGACACAAATTGGGGGGACTTCTGTCCTAACCATATGTTGTAATATTTTTAGCCCAAAGTGAGTCGCAATTGTTCATTAAATCTTCATACTGTCCATTATCTGTCTGGATTAGTGGGAATCTTTGGCTGATTATCATTCTGAATAACATGCATATCAATGACTAGAAAGCCAGTATCATGTTAAGCATTTATTTTATTGTAACATTGCTACATTCTAATGAGTAGTTCTTTTAGAGAGTTTATAGTATGACTTGCATGTTATCCTTGTGTTCATTTTATTTTCCTTCAGTTTCAAGGATGGGTTGGCATTCTGTGCTTTGATTCATAGACACAGACCTGACCTTATAGATTATCATTCACTCTCTAAGGTGAGTGCTGTAATTCTGTTTCCACATTAGTCAGGAGTCTAACACAAGGTGTCCCATGGCACTGTAGTATTTATGGGTGTCACAAGTTTGATGCCGTAATTCTGAAGCACAAACACTTCGATATTAACACGTGCTACTTAAGTAAATGTTTGTCTCACTCCTGTGGTGCCGTTATTGTCAGGTACCAGGCATTGTAGGGAATCAGTTACCAGAATCTTGTCTAGCACCTTGCACTTTTGTGTATAGGGTTGTCTCATTTATGTGTGACTTGGGACATTTTGATATTTCTGGGCTCCATGCCTGAGAAACTCGTGCATTTTGATATATATATTCAGTTGAAACACTTGTTAGGAATAAGTCATGCAGAGAAAAGCATGACTGTGTGGGAAAAAATAAAAATGTACAGTCACATTAGTGATCATAAAAATGGAAACCTTGTTATGAAACATAGTTGATGTCTACTTTCATGATATTTAGGCATTTGGAATTTTCTGTATTGTATAACAAGATTCCATGGTGAAAGTTTGGTATATTTGTCTATGAGATAGTAGGACTATGCCACATTGTTTTGACACCTATGATACATGATTGCACATTTGTTGCAAGGCATTACACTTAAGAAACTGTCTGAGCTTGTCAAAAAAGGTTATTAATCTCTAATGTTACAAATCACATGTGTCAAGTCATTTGTACAATTTTTATGTTTTATTTACTGTAGCCTTCATAATTTGATATTTCTGAATTTTTTTTATAATACTATGAATCTCATTCAAGTCAAATCCATTTGCCCTGTTTTTTGTGCTCTTCCCATTATCAGTAGCATGTTCTTGTTTCAATTTGTTTTTGCATGGTTTTGAAATTGAAGTAATATTTTGAAATGTGAAACATTTTTGTTTTCATAGGAAGTAAATTATTCATTGGTTATAAATTGTGCATGTTTTCCTGTCATGTTTTATGTTTAAACATGTAGTGAAGTAGCAATTCAAAAATGATGAGTCTGGAAGTGAAATCTTTCCATGTTTATGAAATGTAAAGTTTAACCTTAATTAATAACCACCTGAACTTGGGATACTTTTTAGTTCATATTTATTGATATTAAAGAAAAAAATATCTTCAGAATATATGCAAACTGAAAGCAATGGTTGTGTTTTATCTCCTTTTAAACAGCTATTGCTAACTAACAGTTTTGAGAGTAGCTTGACTTGGGAGATATTTATACATTAGGGATACTACAGGTTTAATGTCCTGTTATAAGAATAAGTTTCAATAGCTCAGATCCTTCCGTATGAAAGTAAAGGTACTTTGAAAGTCACTTCACTTTGGCTATCAGTTTCCTTCCTTTGTGTAAGAAACACTTGACAAACTAGTCCTGTTTTGTATTCCAATCTAATGGTTTGATTTGTATGAATGATAAATGTCTAGTAGTTCATCATTTGGACAGTTAAGTGCAGTACTAGCGTAACTGATCCATCATTTCTTCAGCAAATAAAACATTACTGCTCTAATGTCAATGTCCATGCTCAACTTGACTGCTGCTTTTCAATTCACACCTTTGAAAACTGTACTGACTGAAAACCTTTTTTGAGCTCTGAAGCAAATTCTTCATTTTGTAATTTGTCTTCTATGCAAAATTGTTAATAAAAAAATGTGTTTATGTATATATGTTCTCCTTTGTTAAAAATGAAGTGATTTGTTTGACAGAAATTTTAAGATTACTTTGTGTTAGCTATTGGCCTGTTTAACTGCAGTGAAGTATTGACTTATGGCTGATTTTTTTTTTGTTCAACATTTATCTCTCAAATGTTGAATGTTTCAAATCAAGTTTGCATTAATAAATAGGGTTATTTCATTTGATTCTGATTAAAATAATGGACCTATCCTAACTGGTCATAAAGTCTTCACACCTGTTATTTTATGTTAATATTTTATAGGACAATCCATTGGAGAACTTGAACACAGCTTTCGATGTTGCCGAGAAACATTTGGATATCCCGCGCATGTTGGACCCAGAAGGTAAATCCTAGAACTTGAATTAGCTTGCACACTCCTGCATATAATATACTTAACAGACTGTAAATAGGTGTCTGACCATAATTAACTCACATTTAATTCATTTCACTTGCATGGGTCAGATTTTTTTCATATCAATTGAATAATTTAACTGGGTTTCATTGTAAAGTAAATGAATTCAGGCATTTTAAATGATTTTGCCGAGGATCTAACTGTAACAAAACATTAAATTATGATTTCGCTGAAAGCTAGGCTAAATTTTAATATCTTGATGTAGCTTAAAACTTTGTTAAAATGTGATGTTTTAACCATCTATTACCAAGTTTCTGAAATCAAACCATTTAAATGAATGGTCTAGTGGAAGTCAGACTGAATTGAAACATTTTGACAAGGTTTTCTTAAATGTTTTTCTGAACATCACAATGTGTTTTATTATCAGATATGGTCAACTCAGTCAAGCCAGATGAGAGGTCTGTTATGGCTTACGTTTCCTCATACTACCACGCTTTCTCAGGTGCACAACAGGTCAGTATCTCTTCTCTCTAATAAAGAGGTCTTCAAACTACAAATAAAACAGCAAAATCCTTTATTTTTGTATGATCCGTTTTTGTTTCTAGACATGATGTTTATAAACATCAGCTTAAAATCACTTCTCTGTTGTAGGAGATATTGAATGATTATCATTATAAGAATTATGTTTAAGTATGAAGGAATGAGTGTTGAAATAATGTAGACTGTTTATTATTAATTATTATTATTAATGAATTATTACTGATGTTATTATGTGAGACTTGAGTCCACTTTATGATCTGTGTACCATAATGTTACATGATCAGTTGCATTGTCTCTACTTGTTTCTTGTTAAACTCTTCATTGTTCTGTGTTTTGTTTGTCACATGTATCATGTCTTGTTTTTCAGGCCGAAACTGCTGCTAATAGAATCTGTAAAGTTCTTAAAGTCAATCAGGAGAATGAAAGATTGATGGAAGAATATGAAAGACTTGCCAGTGATGTAAGTAATTCTAATGTTTATTTTGGACTATAGTTTTATTTGGCAATGAAGATGTACCAAATGCCAGGTCCTTATTTTTTCAGTACTCAGATTAGAAAGCACTTGTTCCTATTTCATGAAATATCTGAGCTCAAGTCAGTCTGTGTATAATTTTTTCTAAAACTTACATGTTTAGGTACATTGTGCTCATCAAAAATGTCTTTAATAAGCTACTATCATTAAGGGTTGGAAAGATTTCTTGCACAATTGGTCTTAAATAGTGAAATTTTTCAGAGTTAGACTGGTACAATGGTAGTTACCAGTAAATTTCATGTTATTTGTAAGTTGGATATTGTTACAGCTGTCCAAAACTCCATTTTGTGTTTCTAGTTGTTGGCTTGGATTAAGAAGACCACACCATGGCTTGAAAACAGAACTACAGACAACACATTGCCTGGCACTCAGCGTAAGCTGGATGAATTCAGAGATTATAGACGTAAGCAGAAACCACCAAAGCTGGAGGACAAAGCCAAGCTTGAGAACAGTTTCAATACTCTTCAGACTAGACTTAGATTAAGCAATAGACCTGCGTATCTTCCAACTGAAGGAAAAATGGTGTCCGTGAGTAACTTAATCAACGCTGTATAACCGTATTATTGATCATTTGTTTACTTGTATGTGATGGTCCTTAATTTGTTCCAGCCATTGTTGGAATGGATGGTCCCAATGCATTTATGAACCTGAATAGTTGCATTTACTGTGTAATGCTTTTGAAAAACTGAAAAATACTTGATGTTCTTATTGTGAAAATTACTTCCGTGATCCCAGTTGATCGTTAAGTTTGATTAATGCTTAAAAATAAAAATAAGCAATGTAGACTACCTCACACCATCCTGGGAAACTTTAAAAGTGTTACAAGAAGTTTCTACAGTGAACTGTTTTACAGGACATAGCAAATGCTTGGAAAGGTTTGGAACTAGCAGAGAAAGGCTTTGAGGATTGGCTGCTTAATGAACTACAAAGGTAATAGTGTGTGTGTGCTTGAAGTCCCTAATCCTCTGTATATGCATCTTACCAACCTATATAATTACAGGATATTTCAACTGCATGGGGACGCATGGAAACTGCTGAAAAGGATTTTGAAGAATGGTTAATTTCTGAGCTCCGGAGGTATAAAACAAAATCAAATACACAAACTGTAAACTCAATATTGTCTATGGTAGAATATTTATATAGATTTTACTTAGATTTGGGGATGGACATTTATTGTATTTATATCTTGTGGGAGAAATTTTTATTATTATATATATATATTTGGCTGAAGATGGTTGTAGTGAATTTATTGTACTATTATTCAACCTCCTTGGGGGAAAATGGAAACTGTATTCAAAGTTTAATCAAACTAACCTCTTTTACTACTTTCTTACAGAACCTGATTGCAGTGTAACTAGTTAGTTAGGGTTTGTGTCTTGTAAATAATGTAAACTGACAGTAGACTTTAACTGTTGGTGAAAAGAGAAGAAAAAACATTTTAAAGATATTTTTTAGACTTTTTTATGATATAATATATTGCAATATTTTAGGTTTTTAAAGAAAAATAAACAGAAGCTTTTTTGCAAAAAATACTGCAATCATGTTTTATACCCCAGGGATATAAATTAACTCCAAAATTTGATTAGCCAGCCAAGCATGTAACTTTTGTTATCAAGTAGCCCGACTAAAATCAATGAGCCCTAAACTAAATTATTTTTTGTATATACCGCCACATTGTTATTTTTACTTGGTAAACAATGACAAAACTGATGATGGGTATATTGCAAACACAGTTGAAAATTTAGTTCAACCTGACCTACATACATGTCTAGATCTTGTACCAGGTAACAGCTTTTAGACACATTAATTTCTGGTGAATTACAACAATGTATATTTTTTGGAAAAAAAAATGAAAGTGAAAGTAAAACATTTGAAAAAATATGGGCCAACTACTACTGGTACTGACCGGCTGGGCGATTGTCAGGTAGAATTTGTTTGCTTATTGCCGATTTCAGTCGTCACTGGCGACTGGGTGACTGTTAATTTATATCCTTGTTCCCTAACTCATTCCTGCCTGATTAATACACTATGCATTTGGTTAATTATACTGGAGATGAATAGTATATTGACCTGTTAAAAATGTAGAAATCTGAAGTCTATTGCTGCATCTAATTAATTAATCCTTTGAAGATGAATGTCTATATTTATTGCATAATCGAATGTTACTTTTTACCTGATTGATGGGTATCTCTGAAGTTTATTATCATTAGGATTAGTAAGGATAATTGGCAGAAATATTCATTGCTACAAAGGTGATGTCAAATTTAGTCTGTAGAAACTGATGGATATCTGAATGCACTACTTCTTTTAAAAGCTGAGTAAAGACATTTGTAATATGTTGTGTCATGCTTCTGATGCAGAAGTCAAAATGTAGGAACTGTAGCAGTTTGATTTGTATCTGAAACTTGGATTTTGACTAGGAGATCTAATTGAACCCTATGCTTCATAATACCGCATTTTCCCTGCATCTGGAGCAGACGACTTTTGAAAACATTGTGGCTTCTTCTGTCACAATGTTTTCCACTCTGTCGGAAAGAAATAACCCAATTTTCATTAATAAATTGATTATTTGCATATTTGCTTTTAATTTAGAAGGGTCCAAAGTATGCTTATGAGGCAAAGGGCCTTAAGTTCATAATCCTCTTTTATTAGAACTAATCTTGGTTTGGAGATTAGAGCACCTATTACTTCTAGTTCTAGTACAATGTTGTATTGTCTGAACTTGAAGTAAGGGAGATAATTGTAGTTGTTTGTATATGATTAAAAGTTTTTAGATGTTGCATGTTGCATGAAGTCAGTTTATCACAAATAGTTCATTATTGCAATGTTTATTGTGAATAGGGTTTATATTTATGAATTGTTTGTGGAACCCAACTTGATGTTAGTGTTGTTTATGATGTATTGCAACTGGTTAAACCGGTAGCTTGGTTATATATATATTCCATAAAAAATACTGAAGAATAATTCAAATAATATTTTCTACTCATACATATTTTATGATCGGTTCTATTTTTGCTCTATAACTTGTAACGAGATTGTTATACGCAAGTTGAAAACGCAGAAAATTCTTAGTATAACAGTAATACGAATATATAGATGACAATTCTTGTAACATCAACTAGAAAATGGCTGTAATGCATGCTGGATTGAATTCCTTCATAGAGCAACATAATTTGGATCTAATAACCTTTATAGATTTGGGCAAAAATGGGGCTTAAAAGTGTTCACATTAGTAAGTCATTGAATGTATTGTTGATTTGTGGTTCAGATTGGAACGCTTGGATCATCTCGCCCAGAAGTTCAGGCACCGCTGTGAAATTCATGAAGAGTGGGCTGAGGGTAAGGAAGACATGCTTCAGAGTCAAGACTTCAAGAGATGTAGACTTAATGACGTTAAGGTAACTCATCCTGATCTGTTTTCCAGGATTATGGGTCATGTTTGCTCATTTATTTATTTAAGTAGGGGTTACTAAGTGAATTTAGTTAATCATTGTTTTGAAATGTAAGACACTAGAACTCAAACTGAAATGTTGAAATTGTACTGGATCAATTTGTTTTAAGTTTTCTGCTGATTTCTATCAGGGCTAGAAAAAACATTTATGTTTACCTGACAAAAAAAACAGGGTTGGAAGAGAACCTGTATGACATTTTTTTTCTTGTGCTTGCTATGAGAAAGTCCACATGATAGCTAAGAATCACAACTTTTACATTTGTCATTTAATTATTTTTACTATTATAAGTTATGTATTTATTACTTTATTTTAGGCCATGAAGAAGAAACATGAAGCCTTTGAGAGTGATTTGGCAGCACATCAAGACAGAGTTGAACAAATTGCAGCTATTGCCCAGGAACTCAAGTATGTCCATCTAATCATAATATCAATTAGAACCTTTATTCAAAAGGAAGGTAACATGTACCAATACAATCAGAAACATTTGTCTTAATTTAAATTATTTGGTGAATATTTTAAGGGGTATGGGAGAATGTACATACTCTTCTGATGAAATACTGTGGTATCATTTAATTTCGCTGGCATGAAATTTCGCGCAAACGGGAAAAAAGGAAGATTCGCGCGGTCTTAAATTTGCGCATTTTGAATTTTAGATTTTTTTTAAATCCAGATACTGTTGCGAATCACGCCGTTGTTCGCAACAGCGCGTGTCATCACTGGACCACGTACATGCTTATCACAGCGGTGCCCTTTGTCACCATGATTAATAAACAATATGACAGTTGTCACCGATAATTGCTTGTTAATTGTCACTTTATATAGATAAAGAGTGTCCGAGATCAAAGTATAGATTAGCATGTAAATTAGACAATTATCGGGTCCACATCTTGTTATGGCACTCGAGCAATTACAAAAAAACAACAGTCAAAGGTGCGAATAATCCCTTCCACTAGGAATGGTTTTAAAACATACAATTTATAGTTTGTTTCATTCTCATCTGTTCTACACGCTCTTCGCCGGAACCGGGCCTTCCTGACCGAGCCGATGCTTCAACTCCGAAAGAGAATACGAGTAATTAAATATGTTTATTCTTTCTCTGTGGAAAAATATCATTAACGTTTTTCCTAAAAGGTATGTCTCGTTTCCTTTTTAATTCTTGAAAAAAGCTTAACATCTCGCAAATCGGTAATAATATAGCCGGAAGTAGATGCACATCTTAAGTGACATAGTATTCGGCAATGAAAATTTCGGATAGTTATCTTTCTGGATGGTGTTTTATTAGCGCGGTCTTAAATTCGCGCAACAAACGTAGCGCGAAATACGCGAAAATTCGTCCTGCGCGAACAATAATGATACCACAGTATTTGACTTTAATTATGTGAGCGCAAATCCTCTTTTTGTGTTATCTAATTGAATTAAATTGTGTTGATATTGAATTTAAGTTGGTAGTGTAAAACTTAGTAACTCTTAATTGCTACGAATCTGCAACTATGTTATGATAGATTTGATATTATCACCTCTGTGAAATCAATAGTTGATTTGTTATTGATACTTATGTACCGACTTGTCTTCATTTATATCTTTTAATTAACTTGCGTTCCGTTATATTATTTCAGTGCTTTAGAATATCACGATATTATCACTGTTAACACGAGATGTCAGCGTATCTGTGAACAATGGGACAGACTCGGTACACTGACTGCATCAAGAAGGGCTGCATTAGATGTAAGCTTTTTTCTAGCAGTGTCCATCCATGTTAATCTTAATTGTTGTATTCTCATTGGTTAATTTTTGTATTGATATCTTTGATTGATTATATGCCTGTTAACTAGGATTCACTATTATTTAAGAATTTAATTTTGTTGGACCAAACACTAAAGATTTCAGTCTACCGGCTTGTTCTTCAAAAGAAGGATAGAATTATTTTGCTTACATTCCTTGATTTCATGAACAGGAGATATGACAACCAATCAATATTTAGAATCATGAATGATGTTTTGACTCTAAACTGTCTCATTACAAGGCCA
The DNA here is from genome assembly GCA_008271625.1 of Lutraria rhynchaena. Taxonomy (NCBI): domain Eukaryota; kingdom Metazoa; phylum Mollusca; class Bivalvia; order Venerida; family Mactridae; genus Lutraria; species Lutraria rhynchaena. The sequence continues at coordinate 3,296,488 of VIBL01000018.1, read as the reverse complement.
TTTTCTTTATTAGAACTAACAGAAATAACACATTTAGAAATGAACATTTTTAGCATTAATTGAAACATTTCTGTTGTAGGAAGCTGAAAATATTTTGGAGAAGATCGATTCACTGCATCTTGAATTCGCCAAACGTGCTGCAGTAAGTAATTAAATTATGACAGATTTTTGATTGGTTTATTTTAAAATCTGAATTCAAACCAACCAATCAGAGACTGTTTATTTTAAAGTTGTTGCCACACTAGCCTAGATGCTGCAATATTTTAAGAAAAAATTCTATTTAACACACAGCATTTTATGAATCAAATTTTATAGAAATTTATAGTACAGGTGTGAAGAAAAATATGTGAAATTCACCTTTTTGGAACAGTTCCAATTTAGAAAATTCTTCACAGTTTTAGACTGTTAATTGTTATATTGCGTGGTAGAAATTCTTCACTGTTTTTTGTTGGATTAATTATTATATTACTGGAGGAGGAATTTAGAATTTCATTCTTTTCTGATTTTAAGCCATTCAACAATTGGCTTGATGGAGCTAAGGAAGATCTGCTTGATATGTTTATTGTGCATACAACTGAGGAAATACAGGTAAATTTTTGAATTTCATTTTATTGTTTTGCTGTGAATTATAATCAAAGTTGTGTAATATGAAGTAAAACTTTATTTACACATTGTCATCATCTCTTAATAGAATTGGTTAATTATTTTAAACAGTCTAATTAAAATTTCTGAAACTTAACTGAAAGGACTGATGGAAAAGGACATCATCTTTCTTCTTGTAATGTTTACTGTAGAGGCATTAATTGATTACAATCATCTGAAAAGTGTAATGAAAGTTGACCCAATTTGTTACGTTTTGTTTTGTTGAATCTTTAGTCAGTTTCATCATGTTTTTAGAGAGTCTAATTCTGTATGCATTATCAAAGGTGGGCTTTATTATAAGTTTTTTGGCTATTTTTTGTAACATAATTAGGGCAGAAAAGGTAATAGTTGTGTATCTGATTTCTTGACAAAAAAAATGGGTTGGTAGGTTGCAAAACTTCCTTTTCTAATTTTTTTTAACACACCTTTTATACTTTGGAGGCATGATTCAATCCAAAATACTATTATTTTGTTAGATTTTTCTGTTTGAAATTTAAGGGTCAGTGCCAAAAAGTATGGTCAGTCTAGTAATTCTTAAACATGACGCTTTCTGACTTTATCTGCAAAGAATTGTTTACAAACGTTTTCTCTCCCAATCGTGGTAATAAATGCTTCAGATTGATTCAGAATCAATCTGTCGATTTATTAACTATGGAAAATGGTGACAGTGATTTTGTGTTTATTTACAGGAATTATTCGATGCACATGAACAGTTCAAGTCCACATTACCAGAAGCAGATAAAGAGTTTAATGCCATCATGCGCCTTTCACAACAGGCTCAGTCTCTGTCATCTTCTATTGGTATAAACAACCCAGAGAACCCATACACCACAGTTAACCCACAGGTAGGTTCAGACATGACGATTTCTTGTTTAGTAGTAGTCAATTATTCGAGCAAATTACTTATCATAGATGCTGTATAGAATGTCACTGATTTCACATGTTATTTCAATTTCTTATAAATATTTTTGTCAAGACTGTAAAGTTTTCATTGGATGTTTTTTCTTAATTATTGTCAGTACATTCAAAAGCCAGTAGAAATTTTTGCATAGAAAGCCTTTTGTAAGTTCAATGTAGGCATATTTCACCATTATTGATTTGTCGTATGTTTTGGATATTAGAAAAATGGTCCATTGATACTCATAAAACTGATCTATTTTTGCATTTGATATTAGTGACATATTTTTGCGAAGAAATGAAGTTCTTGTTGAAACCTTAAGTGATTTTATTTTTTTTTGTATGTTCAGGTTTCAATATGTTTGTGCTTTTTGGATATTTGCTTCTCGTAGAATTTGCCAATGTATGTCCAGCTGACTAGAAATTACATGTAGGATGCCATCTTGAAAAAAATGCTGGTGACCAACTCATTAAAAAATCCCTGACCCAAAAGCATTTTAGCATTTTTTTCCATTCTATATTTCAACTTTCTTTTTCAATAATCAATACAAGCATGGAGTCCCTCTCCACAAAAAATGTCAACTTGCCTAGCAACTGTTTGGGTTGCATAATTGTAAACCAGCATTTTTTAAAGTAGGGCCTTAGGAGAAGATTTTGTAAAAACTTCTAAATAACCAAAGTTACTTGATAAAACTTTTATACGTCAAATAGTTTTCCAAGATAGTCAGACACTGTTGGCAAACTCTTGCTCTTTGGCAAAGTAGTTGAGAATGAATGAGATGGATTTTTTTAGTATTGGGTAATTTTGTATCATACATCATAGTCCTTACATATGTGTTGCTAAATCTTGCTCTGTGTTCTCTGAGGGTCCATGAAATAGTGCTGTAAAACATCTTGGTCAGCACTATTGTCTTTAATCAGTTGTCTGCTGAAATTACTGAAATGAATAATCCATTTATGAAGTCAGAATTAGATACACAAAACATGATATAATCGTTTTTCAAAGTAATGGTTGTTGATGATATTTGCTATGAATTACTGAGTTTGTAAAATGTGGGTTTTGTTTAGTCTGTCAAGACTTAGTTAACATAAAAACATATCTAGTGTGCTATTCTGATGTATAAAATATTAGGCATGCATTTGTATGAGTGCTGTATATATCATACATAACATTCATCTATACATACATATTTCCATACAATATCTATACATAATGATTTTACTTTATTTCTGTTTTGTTTATTCATTCAGCCTTTGACTTTGTTTTTTTTTTGGAGGGGAGGTTAACATATACATGTAGTCGAGCAATCAGAAATTTTGTGCATCAGGGGAGCCTGTAATCATTTTTGAAGCAAAATGCATTACTGATTATTGATTCTATCTGTTCCATAATCGAACATCAAAAATGATTGATACACCATAAAAATTCACAAATTTGAGTTAGTGAAGTTAAATATTTTCTTGATTTGGTTCACAGCACTTTGGTAGTGATGTGGTGAATTGGTGGAATAGGTTTTTTTTGTAGGCTTTCTGTGTTTTATTCGCTCTATGATTTGTTATATATTTCATACTTGAAGTGGTTATTATGTATAATTGTTCTTAAATTAAAGGAATCCCCTATTTTATGTTCTTTTATGTTATTTTTGCCTTATGATTCACCCTGTATATATATGTTTTTTCATGCCTTGCTTGGATAGGAGGTCAGTATTGCGCAATCATTCATTACTTTTCTTTTGTCATAACATATTAACTTGAGACAGAATTATGGGTTGACAACTAGTGACCTTAATGCCAAGACTTAGGAATGCCTTCTTTGTGCAAGTATCCTGCATTGTAGATCAATAAATTAGTAAAAAGTTACTGTTTCAATTCATAGAAATTATGTACAGTTTTTGGAAAAAATCAATATTTTGTGTTAATAGTGTTTCAGATTGATTATTTACCAAAACTGGGATATGAATAATAGAGTGTTGAACTAATTCTGATGTTCTTGTACATTCTTGGAGTATCTTAATACTGTACTTTTGTTCAGATATGACCTTTGGTCTGTTACTATTATTGTTTTTTATACACTCAATGTGAGATTTCTGGTTGGGGCATTAATAATTAAAGGCTATGTCTTTGCTGGAAGTCTTGGCATAAAGTGCTAGAATTTGTCACAACCTATCATGAAAGATTTTCCATTCTGAAGAAATTCTATTTTAGCTTCAAAGCTTGTGCAGATGCCAAATTGTCTGTATCCCCCCCATGCAGTTGGAAATCTTGGCAAAAAGTCCTAGAAATGCTTTCTTTAACTCTGTGGCTTTTGCTTTGATTAGTTTTTGCCTCCTTATAAAACATTTCAAATGGGAAGTCTTTCTGTTTATTATTCAATTTAACTTGGTAATGGTGTATAGCTTTAAAAAACAACTGGTGAAAGGTTTGTATACATGTTTCTCTGGTTAGGGTTTGTTTGTTGTTGTTTATATTTAGGGTTAAATGCAAACATGTTTAACTCATGTTGAAGATAAACTGTTTTGTTTTAATCCTTGTAAACTTGTGTTAACATGGTTTGTCATTAAATGTGTTTTCATCTTTAAATCACTTAAAATTGAATCTCAATGGTTTTGTGCTAAAGTATTGTAAGTGCTATCCTTATAACTGCCTTACTGTGGTTTTGCTTTTAACTATTACATGCTAATCATATTGTCTTTTAAGACAACACCTACCTTTGTAATTGCTATTGTGTCTTAACAGTAACAGTGCTTTATACTTGATGTAAGAAATCTAGCAATGACTTCAATTTCTCTGTCCCATGTGCTTTCATGATGAGTTATTTTAATTAATAAACATAAAAAGCACCATTACTGACTCTTAAGAAATTTTGAAGAAACTATTTCATTTTATCCATGTTAAGTGGATAAAATTTAAATATTTAAATCAATGGTCCATCATTTTTAAGCTGTAAATGTCTGCATTTAAATAAAAATTTGTGGTATTGACATGTAAATATATGATAGCCATCCTCTAAATTATGTGTTTGGAGTTTTCTTGGCCACACTTTATCTACTACGTCATGTATGTCTGTGTGATCATCCACAAAGTTATTGTCATCATTTAGATATACTAACTTGAAAACAGAAATTATCTCTACATTGTTTATAAGTTAGAGAATGCATTTTAAGCTTTAAAAGTTTATTCCATGAATAGTTTGTTGTTGTGAAATGTTCCTGACATTCTACTAGAGTATTTTCCCACTTTGATTTCTTCTACCATTTTCATGACTTGTAAATTCTTTCTCAATGCATAATAAGAGAATAAGAGTTACCTCCCATTGTGCACTCTCCTGCTACAACTCTGAACTTCTCTTCAACTCTGAGTTCTCTTTCTTGTTCTGATTTTTTACTTTAAATGTAGAGTATGAGTCCCAGCAGTTACCTTATTAGGTTATCTCTTTATCATTATTACTAATAATTTGTCAATTAACATTATTTTGTGGAGTATGTAATATCTAGAGTTTTACCTGATCTATCCTAAATAATTCTTTTTTATATATCTATGTATGTATATATGTGTTTATGTATATAATTGAAAGAATGTTTGTATTGTGTTGTGGTTTATGGTCGGATAGCATTATCACTAGCATGTATGTGGAATGAGTCATAAATCTGTAATGTTACTGATGTGGTACACTTATATTTCCATTTAAAGATCTATAACTAATGCCTTGTTGAGCATATTTAGGGTTTTATGCTGAAATATTGTTACTCAGTTTTGGTGAAGGATGTGTTACAATATCTTGTTGTAATAAATCTGGATACTGGCAGAAACTGGGGTTACATTCATAACATAATAAATTTACCAGCCTGTATATACTGTAGTTAATCATTAAGAAAGTTAGATAATTAAATTAGTCTGGTCTAGAAGTTTTCAACAAAATGTTTTATTTGGCCAGTTTTAAAAGCCATCAATATTTAAGAAGATATATATACATAAGTATTATTTGGCGACAACATTCCATTATCACTGGGAGAAGTTATGCTTTCCATTATCATTGTGGAGTTACCTGCGATAAGTTGCTATAAATTTGATACAGTTAAGTCAGTCTAAACGATGGCCTTAAATAAGAACTCTATGTCTAATACAGCTATTAATTATCCCTGCTAATATTTTACTCTATTAATAACATAGAAACATACTGAATTTAGACTTTGGTACTGTAAGCTGAATTTTGTGGTTGATAAATGGTACATATAAGCTTCTTTGAGAGATATAAATAACAAGCATGTACTACCGGCATGTATGTAGTATTGTATCATGTATTTGGATTATCTCCCTTGCACTGACAATATCCATTTTTTCTAATATTAACTTTTGTAAGGCAAAAAAAAAATGAAACACATGAGTTTCATGATTTAAGATTTGTGACAAGGTGCCCTCCATCATAGAAATGTACACTTTGGTATTGAATTTGAATTCTATGAGTAATTGTTTTCACTATGTACGCACATATTTCATCTAATTGCATGAGTTTCCATTTTCTCACTGACATGCATAATTAACTGATTCATGTATCATGTAAATATTCATTAATATTCTATTCAGAGTACTGGTTTTACAAGACCTACTAATAGCATTACTGATTGCATGAATAACACTTCATGACTTTGAATTAGAATATTTGTTGTTTAGCCGTTTTCTTCTGTCTTACTAGTGATGTTATTGAGGCCTATTTTCCATTAAGTCAGATCACCTCTCACAGTATTGTGATTAAATGAACAAAGTTTAATTTGTTTAGTATTCTTGTATTGTAGGATATTGGAAACAAATGGGGTGATGTTAAACAATTGGTTCCACAGAGAGATAGCATTCTGTCGGGAGAGATGGCCAAACAACAGAGGAATGAACGTTTGCGAAGAGAATTTGCTCAAAAAGCTAACGTCGTCGGTCCTTGGATTGAAACTCAGCTTGATGCCGTCGCCTCAATCACGATCCAGATGAAGGGATCTTTGGAAGATCAGCTGAACAAACTTCATCAGTACGAGAAATCTGTCCAGCAGTATAAATGTCATATGGATGAATTGGAAACTACCAACCAGGTTTGTGAGATTCATATATCACTAGGCTTACAGAGCTTAATTATTCATTATTTACTCTATCTGTTCATTTTGTTATTGTCGTTTGTGTTATGCTTCTATATTGTGTAGCTGCTAAAAAATTTAAGTGATTCCAATTGATTTTTCACTTGTGATAAGGTTATTTATATGAAAGGATCAGACTTTGATCTCATAGGTCAAGGTCATGGACTAGGTTACTTCACTTTGACAGCATTTATTGTCAAATAGTTTGGTTGTTTCCTTGAAAGTGCTTGATGTACATCAAATGTAAGAAATGCAGACTGCACTTTGATGTTAATTATACTCAAAATATTTACAAATTGCTATCAAGTGAAAGTTTGGCAGAAAATGCTTGTATTTGAAATTCCTTTCTCTCATCAGTAATGCTGTAGAATGTTGATGCTAAAATATGAAGCATTACTTTGGCATTCTCTTAGAAGTATAGTTGTTCTATAATTAAGTATAAGAGTTGCTTCTAATTGTAGATTTATGACCAGAATTGTCTTGATTATGTATTGTATAATTCTGAAGAATTTCATCACAAAACAACTGTGAACAGAAGTTTTATTAGAAAATTACTGCACAACTTAAGTTGGCACAAACATTATAATAACTTAGTTTCGAAGGTTCAGTGGAGGCATTTGTAAGAAATTATGGTGATTTGGTATCGGTGTTCTTTGGAGAAAGTAGTGGTAAGGCCCTTAGTCTTTACAAGCCAATTACTTGTTACAAATTACTGTATGTAGTTAATTTCATGTGTGAAGTCCTCAAACCGCTTTCTACCTTGTCGAAGTGCTACCAGAAATCTGACCTAGATTTCTCGGAAGTAACACCACTGCTCCACTGTACTGTTGAAAGGATAGAAAGTCTTAGTTTAAAGAAAGATGGTGTTTGTCGTATGACTTTCTTGTCTAAGGTTCCAGATGATCCTCAGGTAGGTGAGGATGGCGTCACAACTTATGGTTATTAAGGTCCCATTATTAGGGACTGTGCTAAGCAGTGGCTTGAAGCGCTTAGCATTAGTGACAAGTTTGTAACTGGTATTGTTTAGTCATTAAACGATAGATTTTCTGACAATGATGATAATACAGTGCTCACAGCATGTTGTAGATAAGGACAGCAAGGTTGATGATGTAGAGGTAGTTACAGAATACTTGGGCAGTGCAGGTGTTGTAAGCAGTGTAGAAGACTTGAATATGTTTTTAGAGTATGTTCAAGCCCTTGTTAAGGAAGGTAACGAGTCTGTTAAAACGTCAAAGGATGTGGCAAACTTGGCCATTGGCAAGAAGTATGTGTATCCTGTAGTAGGTGATAAAACCTGTAGTAGGTGAGGCTGCAGAGAGATTTCTACTTGCTCCTGCATCAATAGTTGACTGTGAAAGGGAGTTTAGTTAGCAGAATCTTATTAAGGTTTGTTTACGCAGTAGAATGTCTGTCAAGTCATTTGATAGGTTATTGAGAATTTCAATAGGACAAGAGATTGGGCAGTTTTGGTTTGACAAGGCATTCAGAAAATGGGCATCTATGAAGGATTGGAGAATTTTAAAGTAGATAAGTGTCAGATAGTTTGAAGGGAAAACAATATTATAATTCATCACTGGGTTAAAATGAAAAGTAGTTGAGACAATTGATTTCTAAAACTTCTTAACTTTAATTTGCATTGGGTTTACAAAAAGTAATTCTTGATTGATACTTCGTACATTTTTACTGACTTTTTTTGTTGTTGTTTTTTTCTCAGTAAAAATTTGAAAACATTCATTTATATTGCATCTTTTTATTAAAGTGTTTTAATGTGACAAATTGATACTCAATATAACTGTTAAATTCGATTTTTTAAGTAAGTAAAATTTCAGGTGATTGATTTATTAAGATTGTAGATTGTCATTTGAAAATCATCATTTATTTATTTATTATTGCAATTATTTCATGATGTTTAAAATGATTGTATAAAAGATGTAATGAATATATGTGTGTTATTTGTTACTTCTGTAATGTATCTTTTTAAAGTAAAGTATGTCTCCTGACACATCTGACTGGCTCCAACTGTGGAGCCATTGGCACAAACTTTTTGTGTTTGGCGAATTTACTGGCGCTGACTAATAATGAGTCAGAGGAAACCCTGGTTATTGTCTCTGAAGAAGATTGATAGGGTACATTGTCCTTGTTCTGTATGTAAAGTGTTTGAATTCTTTAAGCTACGTCTTTGAATCCATAGCTGTAAGATTGTTGCACGTTCATCTTCAATGAAACACTGATTGAGTGTGCCATATTTCAAACAGTAACCATAGTGTCATACTGCACTCTTTTTGGGAAATCATGCAAAAACAGAGAATAATTTTGTATTATATTTAATTGTTCTTCATGTTATTTCAGGAAGTACAGGAAGCTATGATCTTTGAGAACAGGTACACACACTACACAATGGAGGTTAGTATATTCACATTAAAATCATTTGTTAATTTTTTTGTAATAGTGTTGTCAGATATTTTACTTAATTTTGTCTCTCTGCTGGATTTTTTCTAATTAAAACATAGTAGTCAACTTTAGTGATTTTATGTGTCAGGTTTCACTAGCGGTAAAGCCATTTATAACATGACAGAAACTTGTATAATTTTCTTTCTTATATTTTCAGACATTGAGAGTTGGATGGGAGCAGTTGTTGACTGCCATTGCCAGAAACATCAATGAAGTTGAAAACCAGGTTTGTGCATATTTAAATCATAGAAAAGTTCTGTTTTATTTTCATCTGAAGATAAAAATCAAGTAAAAATATCACCTGGTTTTATGCACAACTTGCTGCAATCGGGTACAAGCAGGTGGTACAGTTAGTTTGTGTCGATTTTTGATATCGGAGGTTAGCTCCGCTCATTCATTTGAGCACATAGAGTTCACTCCCCTGCTATAAATCAATCTGATTGATCATCTTGCAAAGCTTAGTAATGGCATATTGTGTGTACTTTATTTGCACTTAATAAGTAAAAGGTAATTAAAGTAGACATCTGCGAAGTATTCAAAATGTTTCTGTGAATCAGATATGATACAACCACTTGATTAGAAATCTGTTTATTCATGTCATGAAATCAAGTTTAGTCAATTTTCCTTTGAAAATTATCCAAGCATGTCATTTTTATAACTGTAAGTCTTTGGTTTTAAATAACTATAAAATATTCAAAATTTTGTCTATCCCTACGTCAGAAAGTAATTTATTTTATTTTGTGGCTGTATTTTTTTTTGTTTCATTGTTGTCATTGATTGATAGTCTTCAATAAAACACAGGAAATAATTTGAAAAATAAACAACCTTAGGGCATACAGCATGACAAATGTTTTCTAATGTTCTCATGGTGTGATAATTATATGCATAACCATACCATTAAAATCATGTTCTTTTAATATTGAATCTAGTCCCAGTTAAACCCTTAATAAAATTCAATGTCTGGTCCTGTGCATATAATTATTAGTCTATCTCTGGCATAAAACAACTGATAAATTCTGGCTTCCTGTCATTGATGGGTAATTATTACTTCATCCAGAGACTTTGTATTTAACAGTTATAGTTGTTATATATAATTATTTACACAAACAACAATCAAACCAGGTCACATGTTTGACTTATTGATCCTTAGGGGCATTGCTTATTTTTTTATAATTAGTTTAATTATGAGTACCATCCAGTCTTGAGTAATTAATCACTGTCATTATGATGGACAGATTTAATGTTACATCCCGTTAACAACTGATTTAATTAATGATTAAAAATTATCTAGGAGATGTTAATTATGAGTACCTGACCTTAAATGGGCAGGTAGTGAAGTTTTATATCTGATAATTATCTTGTAAAGTGAATTAATTATTATCTAGGAGGAATTTAAAAGAGATGTGCTGATGAAATATTTAGCTAGTTTCCTGAATACTGTAGTAATTAAGAGTATCAAGATCTTTACATGATTTTATCGTGAGCTCATAGATGTATATAAGACTTGAGAAATTGTTTTGTGAATACTTCTAGTGGAATTTTAATGTGCTCTGTAACTCATCCCTGAAACTTACGGAATTTCTTCTGAATTTTGTGGTTGGAATTTTAAATAGTAAACATGTGGTCAAATGATGATTATGATTTATCTACCCCACCTCCTCTACCTCCGAGGAAATGTACGTGTAGCTGTACGTGCGCAGCTAGCAGGAATAATTCAATGAACTTAAGCTATAATATGAATAATTCTAGTTATATACCAGAACACTTTGATGAGAGTTTCCATTCAGAGGTAGGCATTGAAGTGTTTGTGGATATTTATGGGTTAAAAGATAACATGGATTTTTCAATGATGGGAAATTTTGCCAGTGTGGAATTTGACTGTGTGTTTGTTACAAAGCGTTTTATGTATGAAATACAGAATCTTTATGCTGTTAATGGTGTTAAAGAAATTGCATGAATGAGATTTCATTTTTTATTTGGGGAAATTAATCATAAAATCACTGAATCGTATTATGTGAAAATATTTCATGCATTGAAAATATTTCTTGTTTTGATGTAATATGATGAAGAACACCGCATGCATTTGTTACACAATCCTGAATAGCCGTATATTACAGATAAAAAGATTTTTTATGGTTAGTTGTTTGAATTAAACACAGCCGTAAAAATGTTGATGGTTTTTCGATGATATTTGTTTACATTTATTATGTTGATGTTTAGTGTTACATACATAGCCAACATTTTTCAGATGTCGGATTTGTTGGCTGTTTGTCAAAATAGTTGTGTGTTTATGGAACTAAGAATGCTTACACACTTTTAGAAAATAAGATAATTTTTTTTATAAAAATGGAAGGATATTATGAGCCTGAGTTCGATGTTGGTGATCTTATTTTTTTTGGATATGCAAAAAAATACATTCAATGTTATTCAAATTAGTGATAAATTACTGTACTTGAAATACTTTTTCCTTTTGTTTTCTAAAGAAATAAAGGACAGGTCATTTAGATATCAGAACTTAGATTTTTGTCAAAGCAATGCAGCACATTTTACAAAAACGAAAATTAGAATTTTAAAATTGGGCATGGTAAAATTTTACAGAAAATTGAATGATGAAATCAGTGCTCATGTTCTAAACTGTATTTTTAAACTCTGTTTCAGTATTTTTTAATTAGAATTAATCTGCAACATTTATTGAATTTTTTTTATTTCTTACGAGAATTTATGTAACATTTAATTGTTCTTAGCATGGATTCTCAAGTTCCTGAGTAACAACTTTGGTGTATTATTATATTGTTTTATTATAAATTTGGCACTTATTGACATCTTTTATTATGTAAGTGGATATCACAATGGAGAACTATATTTTTTCAGATCTTAACACGTGACTCTAAGGGTATCAGTGAAGATCAGATGAACGAGTTCCGTCTATCATTCAATCACTTCGACAAGAACAGAACCAGAAGATTGGAGCCAAAAGAATTCAAGGCTTGTCTTGTCAGCTTGGGTTACAATATCAGAGATGACAGACAGGTATTGTGATTTATACATTTTGTTATGTTCAGATGTATTGATTGATTGATTCTGTTCTCTATATATAAGGAAGTAGCAACAATTTGATATCAAGAGAGCTTTGCAATTTTATTGTCTTATTGTTCATTATGAGAGCAGTATGGTAGTTGCCTTCAATCATCTGTGTTGGCTATAAATGTTGTTTTAAATTTTTAATATAGTGATAATTCAGGCCGTTACCGGACGTTCAATGTATCCTTTGTATGCTTGTTAGTGTCTTAATTGATCAATGCAACTGTATTAACTATGAATTATGAATTTGACTGATTATGCTGAAACTGCACATGGTACGATCTTACTGTCACGAGTGACTGGTGTACCGCTTTTTTGTTATAATGAAAAAGCCCCTCTTCCACTAAGACATTTTAGTGGCATGTATTTAGTACCTACAATAGAAATATTGTACTGAAACATGATCTGACCCATACAGGCTTCTCAAAAGTGCTTTTCTGTCTGACCAAATGAAAATTTGTCTGACCTAATATATTATGAATAAGTGATAAATACTGTAAATCGTGTCCGACTGCTGGACATCTGTATGGATTGGAAGGGATCACATTTTGTGATGATTGTTTTAAAAAATGTGTAATATTTTTCTTACCATCAATACTTAACTCTTTTGGCCTTCATCATTTGCCTGAGTACATTTCTTGTATTGTGAATACTTTATTCTATTATTTGGTATATTTTAGGGAGATGCTGACTTCCAGAGGATAATGTCCATTGTTGATCCTAACCATAGCGGATATGTAACATTTGAAAGTTTCCTTGACTTCATGACAAGAGAGACAGCAGATACTGACACTGCTGAACAAGTGATGCAGTCCTTCAAGATTCTGGCTGGTGATAAAGTAAGAATATAAATAATCCCCTGTTCATTCCTGGCATTTCTAAGACGTGTATTGTTTCCATGTCATACTATATCTGACCTGTTTGCTCTCACACTATGTCGGAACTTACTTCGTATTATTGAAATAAAACACACACACTACATGATTTATTCATTACTTCATTATGCTGTCATTATGCTGAGAACATAGTTTTGGTTTTCAGAAAAAGAGTTTGAATAATTAGCTATTATTAAACTATGCTTTAGAATTGTTTTACTATGAATATAATTGTGATGATGTATTTCATGTCATGAGTTTTAATAGGAAGTGTTGATTTTATATATTTATTTGATAATGTTAAAGCAACCACAAATATTCATCTTGATTGTGTAATGTCCTTTCAGTGATAGTGTTCTTGAACTATGATCAACATTGAATATTTTTTCGAAATACCCATTACAAAGTATCCTTAAAGTAAATCTTACCTTGATGGTTCTTGTAACAAAATCTATTTCTCTTTCAGCCATATATCACAGCACAGATCCTTCGACAAGAATTGCCACCAGATCAGGCTGAGTACTGTATCCAGAGAATGGCTCCTTACAGTGGACGGGATTCTGTGCCAGGAGCACTTGATTATATGAGCTTCTCAACGGCGCTTTACGGCGAGAGTGACTTGTGAGAACATTACACATGATAAAAGTGCCATTTTCTTGTGTTAAAAATGGTCGTAGGTGAATCATCAGACTTCCTGTCTGTAACTGCTTCTGTAGCATAGCAACAGCTGAGAGTTGTCCCCCTTTGACTGTCTAGTGTCCTTCATGCGTATCTTGTGACCTGACTGGTGTGTTGATTGTGAATTTGTACATAAAACCATTTTTTAAACATGAGAATTAAAGAAATACTTTTGGAAAGTTTAGTGTTTGAAGAGAGTCTCCGATTAAAATACTTGAAACTTGAATTGAGGTCGGTATGAAGTGTTAAAGGTAATACATTGTGTTGTATATTCACTGCTTCGTTCACCATACATAGACTCGTTGTGTCCCGATCGATGTACCGAAACTGAAGCCAATGGAAGAACAAACAGGTGTCTATATTGCAGAAGTGCTTACAGGAACAGAACAGATATATACCACATAAAACGTCATGATGTGGATTCGTTCTTTACAAACTAGATCTATGCATGGATTGGTCCATATGTCATTGTATATTGAATGTAGCCTCTTCCGATACCAGTTTTAACCTCATGTGTTTATTTATGTCATCTTATTCAACAAAATTGTAGTTACAGTACTCTGCATTTTTTATGTTTGCATATTGTTGGGGAAAGGAACATGGTAATGTTTTAAGTGACCAAACCACACCCAGAATCTAAAAGAGAGAATTTCAACCAGTCTCACCCACTTCTGCTTGGAATTACTTTCTTTTAGCCATATGTTTAAGGTTTTTATTCATTCGCCAGAAGTTGAAGTCACTTGAAGGGTTATTTATGTGACTTTAAAGAAAAATTGGTACCAACTTTGGCCATTTATTACTCCAGGCTTACTCATACCAACCCGAGTTTGCTTTCAGTAGATCTAATTACATACATACATACATACAAAACTTTGAGTTATATATGACCAACTTGGGTAATAATTTCTCTGGATGGGGTAGCGATTGTTAGCTTTCAAACTTATTAATCAAATTTTATTTTAGATAACAATCAATATTTTATGTACCAAATTGTGTTGCGTTAGAAGCGTCTTGCTTTTACTATAAAAACTGAAGGTAGATTTATAGGAATTTATATTTCAATTTGTTGTAAGATATTCACTCTGTATATAATTTATATTAATCACTGCCGTGCTGTAGTTAATTAAACACTTATTAATGAGCTTGTATGCTTCCGTATTTAACAATTTAAAGATAATTGGGAGAGATAAAAGTCATGTTAAGAAATGAAAGGCCATCAATTAATATGGGTACCTGTAAGATGGACTCTTACATTTAAGAACAATAGGTTTTGTGATTTTGTAGAAATGTATAAAATTTGTGTTTAGTTGTAAGTTATGTTAACACATGACAGTATGGTATTTTAGGAAACTGTTGCCACATTTAAATCATTTTCCTTATATTTTTTTTCTGCTTCATGTACTTTTTGTGAACTAATATTAATTTTTCCTATCATAATCTCAGAATGATCGAATGTTGAAAGTTTTTATAGTGTGACCATCACATCCAAGAAATATAGAAGTGTAATCTTGTCCACATCTTCCTCTAACCTCTGTTTATGATAGGGATGTTATATCGGGTGTTAACTATATTTTTACTTTGCTGTATTAGAATTTGATTTTTTCGTTTATAATCACGTTAAAAAAAACTGCAATACTATCATTGAATGGTGTGATTTGTAGAATTCAGTTTTAACTCCTAAATGTTCTGTGCACAGAGTCACATTTATCTTTGATTAAGTTTTGTGACAATGGTTCGGCTACCAAACAGGGATGTCTGTTTATGATCATAGACTCCCAACTGTAATGAATATGTGCACTGTTATGTATTATATTATTATGCTAGCAACATCAGATATAAAAGCGGGACTCTTGAGTTATGTTTGCTACCTGAACCATTTAAACTAGCGTAACAAAGATATGTGTTTTGACGAGGAAGAATATTTTATGTTAAAATCATGAAGTTTTTTTGTGAAAGATTTATAATACAGTATAGGTTTAGTTAATTAAGGTGAGATGTGTTGTTATGTAATTGTAACAGAAGTGCCTGGAAGCTATACAGCTGATCTTGACTAACATTTTAGCATTATAGTTATATTAATCTAAACTAAATACATATTTTATGGTATACTACATACATATTTTCTGTCGCTGTCTATCACCTTGTTTTTGTATTGATACTGGCTGCTGATGGTTATACTTCATAGTTACATACATTTGTCTTGCTTATGCAAATTGATACATAGGTACCCATTAGCCTATTTTATAATGAATGAAAGAAATCATGACTTAACCAGTAATTTAAATTGGAATAAAATGAAAATAAAAATACACAAAATGAACCTGTTTTTATTATTTATCCTTGTATGTTGTGAGGCTAAAGAATTAGTTTTGTTTAGGGTTACCTGACCAAAAAAATAGTCATGTTTATAGTCTCCTGACCAAAAAACGGGCCAGTAGATAGAAAAAATGCTTCTATTTTTTTCTTAACATAATTTTGGAGAATATGAGGCATGATGCATCATCAGATATTTTTGCACATTGTGTTTTTTTTTTCTATTAGAAATATTGAAGTAAAGGCCAAAAATGGGGTTGTTTGGGTAACTGTAAACATGACTATTTTTTCTAGCCTGATCTGGTTGTCATGGATACCAGTGTCTAATGTCTGTTGCAACATTACACCATGGGTGTATGAAGTATGAATTTTGGTGTGTCATTTCACTATGCTCTAATGGATGTGCAGATCACCTTTATAGTAAGATGGTTTTGTGTTATCATCTCGGGACTGGCTTCATGGACTTCAACCAAATACGAGTGAACCTGGGTTTTGATGTCTATTCACAGTATTTTAGCTGTATTGACAATTATAATGGGGTTTGTACCAGTCAGTATTCAGATGTGTACTTACCAAGCTTCTATCATCATGTGTCAATTTGATCAAATCATGGAAGGTACCACTGATTTCTAGTACATGTAGTATGTACAGCTAGATACCGTCTGGATATATAAAAAATATTCTTCAGTTTACATCTGTTTTCACGGTATGAACAGTTATTTATTGGCAGGCAGATGACCAGTTTTCATGGACACTGTACTAGTACTGACATGAATCGATTGGGTTAGTTATGGTGGATAAATAGCCTTAAACACATCTTCAACCATATTGTCACACAGAACATGTGCAGCACCCAGCATCGAATTCTTGAAATACTGTTTGTACTTATACAGTATATATGTCCACAATAAAACCTTGATAATAAGACCACCCTCCAGACCAGAAAAATCAGTCATAATAATGAGGTGGTCTCATTATCAGGTTGAATTACGCAGGAGTTATTGGAAGCTGGTCCAAAAGTATGTGGTCGTTATAAGGTAGTCGTAATATTGAGGTGGTCATTGTATGAAGTTTTACTGTACCAACAAATTGAATCAAAATACATCATATACTTCACTAAGCTTTGCTTCCAACTGTTAATTGATCAGATATGAAATGCATTATGCAGAGAAGAGGAAATGGATTAAATACACGTCTGTTAGAAACTGCATCAATAGCCTCATATTTCACAATATCTATGAAAATATTTCTTCCCTACTGAACTGGTAATAAATGACTCCTAATTGTCATCTAAATGTGGACATCAGATTTATGATGTTGGGATTTGAATAATACCACAGTGTGCTGAATATCATTACAAGTAATTTTATGAATCCATACATATATCTATGAATGCTTCACTAGAACAGAGTAAAGATTTTCCTTTAGAAAATATTCGTAAAATTGTTGAATCAGTAAACTGTACATGGTCTTAGCACTCACAAGCAAAAACACTGGCTCATTGCTCCTCAATTTATGGTCATTCAACTTCTTTAGAAACCAGTACCTAAATTTTTATCAAATAATTTTCATTTACTCGTATCATGTTTATGTAAATTTATATTTCAACAACTATACAGTGGGTGATCTGAATGGGACATCCTGTCTATCTATCTAGACTACATCCATCCAAGAAATTGCCAATTTTCACTGAGATCCCTGTTGAACAAAGTACAGTGCTCCCTCTGAAAATATGTTGTTCTTTGGAGGGAGTTGTTGTTTGGAGGGAATTGAAACATTCATGGCAGGGGTTTTTATTGTGTGTGTATGTGTGCCTTTTACTGCCGTTTCTTGGAAGGAATCAGTTTTGGAGGTGATGTTACAGGAGGGGAGTACTGTGCTTAAAATTGTTCATAAGTTGAGAACAGATTTTTTAACATTGGTGAAGTACTCTAAAATTTTTGAAAATTCACGTCTCCATTCCTGCTGTGAAGACTTTAAATTCCTCTTCCTCTGTAGAATGACAATTGAGTCCATTCAGATTCTATATTTTCTATGTTATCAAGTAGGGTTATTTTCAATGCACCATAAAATACACTTAATAGACAATTAGACACGAAACTACAACACAAAAGGGTCATGATGGCCCTGAATCACTCTCCATAATAAATGTAAGTTAACTCGTTACTAAAAAGGTAATAAAGGTACACTTCCCAGCCGATAAGGGGGAACATAATAAACTTGATAAAGGACCATCAAAGGATACTACAATGACATATTAGTGATGACAAGAGAATGCTACAGACCAAATTTGGTGATGATCCAACCATTAGTTCATGAAAAGAAGCCATTTTAAGGTATTTCTATTTTTAGCTCTGGTGGCCCCTAAATTTGACCAACCAAATTATTTGAGCAAACTTGACAAAGGACCATGTAAGTATGCTACAAACCATGTTTGGCGATAATGCATTGATTTATTAATGAGAAGAAATCATTTTAAGGTATTTCCATTTTTAGCTCTGGTGGCCCCTAAAAATTCTATATTTAACTCTAGTGCCCCCCCCCCCCTAAAGGGGCCAACCATTTTTATTTGAGCAAACCTAAAAAAACATTATCCATGGATACTAAAGACCAAATTTGGTAATAATCCATCCATTGAATCATGAGAAAATGTCATTTTAAGTTATTTCTGTTTGTAGCTCTGGTTGCCCTAAAGGTGCCGATCAAATGTATTTGAGCAAACCATCTAATTGAGGACCATCTAAGGATGCTACAAACCAAGTTTAGTGACGATCTATCCATTGGTTCATGAAAGGAAGACATTTAAAGGTATTTCTATTTTTAGCTTTAGCAGCACTTAAAAGGGACCAACCATTTTTGTTTGAGCAAATTAGATAGATTACTATCTAAGAATGCAACAGACCAAGTTTGATGATGATCCATCCATTGGTTCATGAGAAGATGCTCTAGCGACCCCCCCAAAGGGGCCAACCATTTTTAGTTGAGCAAACCTGATAAAACATTATTCAAGGATGCTAAAGACAAGTTTGGTATCAATTCATTCATTGAATCATGAGAAAGTCATTTTAAGGTATTTGTATTTTTAGCTCTAGTGTCCCTTAAAAGGGGCCAACCATTTTTGCTTGAGCAAATCAGATGGATTACTATCTAAGAATGTGACAGACCTTGCTCGGTGATGATCCATCCATTTGGTTCATGAGGAGATGTTTAAAGATTATTCGATTTTTAGCTCTTAAATCTTACCAGTAGTTTCAGAGGAAAAGTCCATGGTTGACGCCGTATACCTGAGCTCGCTTTGAACTTTTGTTTCTGTGAGCTAAAAGCAGTCAGTCCAATACATCCAAGAATGACTTATTTGATGATTTTAATTCAAAAAAGACAAACTGAGTTTTGAACCAGGATGTAAATCTAAGTTGTACGACTTTATGTTACTCTGGTAACTTAAATAGACATGGTTTACAGCAAGCATGAACAAGAAAACATTACTGGAATCAAATTTATTGCTTACAATATATTAAACACATGAAAATTGCTAACATTAAGAAATTTTTTAAATATTTAAATACATTGTAATTGGATTTTAATTGATAAAATATGCATTTAACATGTAGCATTCAGAGCTTGAGTGCTATCAAAACAAATATATAAACTGCATAAATTTTATGAGATATAGCATTATTCAACTACTTAACACAACTTGTTCCCTTTTCATAACAAAATATACTAAGAACATAATTCTTATCATTTGCCATTTACTGAAACATAACCAACAATTCATAAAACCAAAAACACAATTATCGGATGAATATATGAGTTTTGGGACCAATGTCAGAATGTGCTCTTACCATTGGTCAATTTTGAGACTGTGCAACAAAAACAACCAATCAAATGCCTGAGTTATAAAACTGATTTCCAAGCATACTTTTAAAACCTCTTGACCAAACTTTTCGACTAGTTGCAACAAATTTAATGTACACATAAACAGCACAAGTTGTAATAAGGACGAAATTACATGAATTATAATCCAGGCTGAATACAATTTAGCTAATAGCTCAAGTTTAAATGTTAAGTTTCGCACTGATAATCAGCGACTACAGGACAATTGCAAATCTTGATACACAAATTACATCTGATAATCTGTATACCAGTAAAACGTTACTATCAAGACATCCGACAGCAACACAAATTTAGGCATATATGCTAATCATTAAGTAATTTTATAGTTATTTTATTCTAAATGACCTGCAAGCACTGACAATGAGCTAAGTCAGTGGTAAATGTTTAAATAAACTTAAACAGTAACAGCTGATTAGTATCGTCACAAAATAAATCTAATAAGTTTCCTAATTACATATTGTACCTATGTAGTTACTTTGAATGTCTTTGATCTAAGGACATTACTATTTTTCATTTTTTTATATTTCAACACGAATGAATTTGTTTCAATGTCAAACCTGGAATTCAGTCCAAGTCTATATGAACGTTTCAATTTCTTCTTAACAGTCCAGTTTATGACAGTAAAAGGTGACAAAGAAAGGCATACACTGGACTCTCATTCGCTTAAACTATTTGGAACTCCAAACAAAGTCTTTAAACACCAATGTTGTTTAATCACATTATGTAGCATATTTATAGCAAAAATTAAATTCAAAAAGCTACTAGTCCATTCGACACACAAGGTTCTGATTTATAAGGCCATAATCAACATACCGAGTCACAGCGGTATTCATAAATACCAGAACCAGTGACTGACTCGAGTCTTTGAGGCTGGGTGGTCAGCAACAACAGTCAAACTACACAGGATGTAGTTATAGTCAATTCATTTGACATCACAGATCATGTTGTATCAACTGTTTGTTCAAAGAAACCAAGTTCCAGCCAACAAGAGTCCACTGTACTTGAAACACCAACTTGAAGCACCTCAATCTTTCAAAGGATAATACCAGCAACACATATTGTTTATAAAGCTTTAGATAACTTGAAAAAGTAAAACAGTCATGCCTCCACATGAACAGAGATATTTAAATGATGTATGAAGACAAGAATTATATTGCACAAATAGAATATTGTACAAACAAGCAGTCAGCAAAATAAAAATCACAGCAGACTGTTACAGGAAAAGCAAATCAATAAAACTTATCTTATGAGGCCCGAGTTTAACTGTAGGAAAAAAGTATTGATAAAATTGATGCTGATGACAGAGAAAGACAACTTTATTGTAGTCTAAAGCTGACAAGTTTTCACAAGAAGGAAGCATGAAATCAAATAGATATAACCTAACAAAATGTCTGACAGTTGTATGCACGAGAGATCAATTAGAAACAACACAGATTAAAAGGTGCATAACATCCACCTCTAAAAAAATACCACAAATACAAGTCTGGGAAAAACAGGAATTATACTACCCTAAAGATTTGTTAAAATAGTGGTGTCAAGTGTAGTGGGAAAACTAATTATCTCTATATGAATCCAAGCCCTGTCCAGTGTATGCAATACATAACATATTACTAGCAAAACTCTTCATTGAAAGATTTACAGAAGCAGAAAAGAACAACTTTCATAGTGTTACATCCAAATTATTGCTGCAAGCATTATTAGGCATTCTAACTTGTGCGACTTTTATCATACTAGTTTACAATTCCATGTAATTATAAGAACATGTAATACAGCAAGGAATGACAAAGGGTATATGCCACATAGAGACTTACATGGAGTATGTAAAAAATAAATTTGAAGGGTACCCTTGAAAAGTGTTTGAAAAGTAACAACATTATAACCTCTGGGACTCATGTACAGAAGTGGCTATCATTTTTTTTCATTCAGAATGTCTGAAAAAAGGTGTCCAAGAAAAAGTTAATGGATTAACAGATGGCACATAATACCAATAGCTTGTACCATGAACAAAATGAGTTAATATGGAGAGTTTAAAGTATTAATTTTCATTTCTCCTCGCTAAGATTGTACTATATATATGCATCGCTTTTTTAAGTAGGAAATACTAAAAAGCAAAAGCTAAAATTTTATTGGAATGGTGAAAAAATGCTCACAGTTTCAAACAATTTAATGATCTACAAACTTTTTTTCCTCATTTTGGTGTATTCATTGGTTTTACTAATTTAATGAATGCTGCTAATGTTACATGTCACAATAAGACTTCCACAATAAGTTCCAGTGATCTGAAGTTCGCTCATAATATTCCAACAAAATGAAATTAAAATTGTTTCCCATCAGTCAATATACAAATGAGTAAAATCTGAGAACCAAAAAGTGAGATTCTACAAACGTCATTTCACATACATATATCATACTATTAACTTCTATTCATTACTGTCAGTATGGAGTAAAAAAGTTCCTCATTTCTGCAAACCTGACAGAAACTTCATGCCAATATTTTCTCTGCACTAAACAAATATTCTCACAAAAAAGCTGTTGACTTATTGAACCTACAAATTTTGGAGACATTAGAGAAAACTAAGTATTTATTTTTTTGGCCTAACTAAAATGTTTGATACAGTAGTAAAAAATTAGGAATAACTCAACATAGTAAACAAGGTTTTCTCATAACATGTAACAATTAATGTGACTATACAATAAACTGAAATTTAAATTCTGATGATGAAGTCTGTCAACATAAATGCGATATGATTATAAAGATTGTCTTATATAAGATAAAGAAATCAGCATGAGCAGACAATGTATCTTAATAAATTTTTTATAAAGTTTTAAAACATTGAATGTACTACAATTGTACAATCACCGGGACTTTTTTAACTTCTTGTGATATGATGTTAATATTCTAGTGAGGCCATCTTTAAAAACTTGTTGATTTGCAAAAATATCTCATTCAAAATACCCTTCACCAGAATATTTTTGGCGATTTTGACAAAAAATTGTTTTTAATCTTTTATTCCAACTTCTTGCTTCTAAAAAAATATGCTCATCAGCCCATCCAGTGTCGAAGTTTGGGTAGTGTAGACACAAAGCAACACTTTTTTAAGGATGGCCAGATACAGCACTATTATTTAAATACTTGGACTATTATTTTAAGAACAAAAGTTCAAAATTATTCATGATGAAATAAAATACCTTTACAAATTAGAATGATTTCATTGTAAAAAACAATTGTAACAAAAATATTTGGAGAAGTTAATTTGATAGGTAAACAAATGTGAGTGGTACATTGAACTCATGAAACTTTGCAATGGATAATTTTTATCACAACAATAAGAAAATAATAAGAAGCTGAAGGGTAGATAATACAATATTTTGATTTTTTGTGACTTACGATAATTGGCAGTTTTTTCTCAATGACAGTGTTTAAATACATTGCAGAGTTTTCTCTGTTTCACACTTACAAACATAAGACAAGAGGTTAGAAAATGGATAAATTAACAAGCACAAATTAAAACAATACTGGCAAAGCATATAATAACTGACCATATCATTATTTGTCAATAATTAAGGAAACTTTTTCATTGAAGCAAACAGTAACAAAATGAGTGTCTTTTAAGTTTATTGTTACACTAAGAAATAAAATCAATTATCACTATGCTAGAAATCAAAAATTGTCTACAGATACCGATTCACTAGTTTTTGGAGGTCATTGTATGGTAAGGATGATTGAAGTTTTTATCTTTTTTCTTGATTTTAGTCAAAACAAGTACAGCATGGCTTAATCAAAATAAATTTATAGTTGAAGACAACAGGGTTCACACACATTTTTTCTGATAAAAATTCTTCTGAAAAAATTCTGATTGAACTTTTTTCAGACTTCTTCAAGTTTTTTTTGTAAATTCAAGGCTTTACACTGATAAATTCCAAGATTTTTTTCTAAGTGTTTTGCCGAAAATTCAAGTGTAAACATATCTGAACCAATTCAAACAAGGTGTCAATAATATGTCACATATGCCAGGAAGGATGGTTAAGAGTTTGTCCGATTTCATGATAGAAATAAAGTTGTAAAAACATAAGGTAGACGACATGTTAATCAGGATCACTAAAGGCTTGCAAAGGGGCATCCTGTAATAATCATTCTTCATGAGTTTTATTACTTAATTTGTACTTGGACGTTTTCGTACTTTTCCTGTTTTTGTTTTCCCGATTTTGGTCCTTTTTGGCTAAATTCAAAGTATTTTCATGGCCAGAAGCAGACTTTATCAAATTCCAAGCTTTTTCCCTGATATCCCGGTTCCGTTGGAACCCTGAGACAAACTTGACAAATTGTTTACGAACAAAAAAAACTTCAATCATTATTACGATGGCCTAGCACTAAACTGTGTTTTAGTGAGACTGCTATACACAATGTTATAAAAAATGTATATAATCAACATATTTATATAATTATGGCTAAATTAAGTATATAACTTATCATAAAACAATGATAAAAATAGATTAAACATTGAAAAAATCCGAGTCAAATATCTAAGTTACATTTTCTTCAGTCACAATTTGAGATGTTTCTAAATCCATTCCAAGTAGTGCTTGGACAGTTTCCATAGATGCAGCCTGACCATCTGGACCTTGTAATTGAAGGGTTGATCCATCAGGGTTCTGTATAAAAATCATTCCATCTTCAGTTTGGAAGATGCTGGTGGCTGGTATCTGAATAGTCTCTTCCAGATTTGCACTCTCATTAGCTGTTTCTAATTGACTATTCGACTTTGATACAGTACTGTTCACTTTATCATCAGCTTCAAGGGTGGCTATATCATTCTGAGTTTCATTTAATGAAGCAATAAACTTACTTTCGCCAATATCACCATAGTTACCATTTATTTGAGAAGTATTGATAAACTCTGGAGTATCACCATTGGATATACTGTGATTAACAACCTGCCAATTGTTGCCATTGTCAGCTGTATGTTTACTAGTCTTTACGGTAGATGAATTGTCAATGCTATTGATTATACCCACAATTTCATTAGATTGTTCAGCTTGGCTGCTACTCTCTTGAGTTATTATATTTCCCTCGGGTTTGCCATCTAATTCAGAGACAAACATACTATTAGGATCAACAGTTAGAACAACATTTTCCTGGTTTGCATCACCATTAGTCAATGCATAAATAACATTACCAGCTTCATTACCTGAAGTATCAGCCAGCCTTACTGGTTCTCCATTTGCTAAGGTCAGCACAAGGTTTTGAGAATCTATTTCAGAGTTTGATATACTGATTTCTGATCCTGATACACTGGCAGTGAAACTGTCATCTGATTTTTCAGACACAATTGGACGTCCAGCAATGTCTTCACCAGCCACACTGGAAATAACTTGTTGAAATTCACTGGTATTTGTAGGCACAGAGTTAAGTACACTCATTTCATTTAGCACTAATTTAGGTTGCATGAACTGCGAGTTTGTAGTCTGAGGTAAGCTAAGAACAGCTTGTTGGCTTGTGGAGGAATTCTGAGAAAGGTCATTGCTTGCCTGAGATATATTGGTCAAATTATCCATAAGGGAACAAACTGTGTAAGTTCCTGTAACACTATCATGTAGCAATATTCTACTTTGTGAGGTCAGAGTCTGCCCACTAGATGAATTAACAGTCTGAAGCAAAGACTGTGTCTCTGTTGATGAGACAATAGTACTTGTCCTAACTTGTTCACTGTCTGTATGTCGGCTAGGCATGGCTAGACTAGACAAAGGAGACGTCTCTGATACAACAGAGTTCATTCCTGAGACAATTATTACCTTCTGTGATGAAATGTTTGTTTTTTCCACAGGTGAAGGAAGTGTTGATGAAGATGACAAGGATGACAATGATGATGAGGATGATTGAGATTGCTTAGTGAATGAATTAGACAATAAAGATACAGATTTTCCAGTGGAATAACTTCCTGAATTTGAACACTGACTAACACCAATATTTCCATTCACTTTTCCAGGAGTTAAGATTTTTATCTTTGAAACAAATGGAGCTTTGTTAGCTGGTACATTTGACCCAGTTGTGCTAGAAACCATTATTGCATCACTGGTACTAAGATTTCTTTGGACAGAAGTAGCGGAAGAAATATTGGGACGTGTTGATAAAGGCTTCATTTTCTTCGCAGGAGAAACTATCTGTTCAGGTGAGACAACTTCAACAGTACGTTTAAGGATGGATTTATTCGTATAATCAAAGTCTACAGTCTGGTTTGTGGTGAGAAATTTATACTTGTACTGTAAATCACAGTCATTATCTGCTATATCTCTCACTTTGTGCGGTCCTGTTTTCAATCCAAGAGCATTGGCTATATTACAATCTTCAACCTGGAAATGAAATGACAACAAAACGTATCATTCAGAGTCAAAATTATAAACTACAGTCACACCCATGAACTAAGGCCACTAAAGGGGGAGATATTATAATCTTTGCACACAATTGACACTTATTTAGAGGTTTCTGTATATTATATCATGTGCTGAGGAGTGACACTGTTTCAATATGTAAGCATCAATAATTGATGAAAAATATGCCGCCACTATTTCTGCAATCTTAACTAACCAATGTTACCTGAAATCAATCACTACAAAGTTCTAAAGAACAGAAATATAATTCCTGAAATAATCAGCAGTAAAACATTATCCACTGAATTGAAATTTAATCAATGAAACCAAAAATGATTCTTTAATGGCAGTCAATATCATCCGAGTTGGGGCTTAAAAAGAGTTTAGGAGGATCAAGAAAAATGCACTTTGTTAAAATCAAGGCAAAAGTCAAATCTAATATGTTATAATACAATGTATTCACGAGATTGCTGCAAGTTTGATACAATCTAAATAAAAAATCAAGTTGTTGGCTATTATCTTCAATTCATGCTAAATCTTGAAACAGCAGAAAAAAAAAACAGATAAATATTTATCACTGAAATCAATGCTGTCATTTTAAAACTAAGAATCTACATGAACAATGCATTAAACAACATGGGAAATCCTCTAATTGGATTTCCAAGAGCTCATATTCATAAGAATAGACAGGAATAAAGATCAATAAATTGATTTAATACAGAAACATTGAACAAACACTTCATTTCAATGACATTATAAATAAATGCTAACAAGCAACAAATGCTAAGTTATATGTTCTAAAGAAAGTCACCTAGATTTATCACAACCAGACTTAACCATTCTGATCAACATTTTAATAAAACAAAGAAAAATGTATCAATCATGCCTGCTAGACTCTTCTGCTAATTAAAAAGACTGAAACAGTGGGCATACAAAATCAGACATTAAAATCCAGTGCTAGCTTGCTTTTATGACATTATGATGATTTTACAAACATACAGAGACCTGTATAATCTCTGACACCTGAATATCATCCACTGAGAATTCAGGCTTATTAACAATATTTTCAAATTATGGTTGTTTACCTGCAGTAATGACTGAAGTCCCTGATTGTTATCAGGTTCAACAACAAATTCTAAATACTCCTGACACAGTTTCTTCACGTGTTGGTGTAACTTCTCATATTCTCGATAGATATCATCGGCATGAGGCCAAGCTGGATCCCCTTTTTCTACTTTCATCAACAAGAACTCCCACAGAGTGATTACCTTAGCAAGTCTAGGCAACACTATCTCCATTAATTCTTCATCTGTGCATTCTCGCATAATCTGAAACCAAAAAAATACACCTATTTTTTCCACTGGGCATTTACATAACACCAACAGTCGGGGTCATTTTGGGACTTCTCCAGCTTTAACGGTGGGGGAAGACCCCTAAGGCATACACCTGGGTAGAACTACTGACCTTCCATAAGCCAGCTGGACAACTTCCTCACATAAGAATTTTTTACGGCCCAGGTTGGGATTTGAGCTCACAGCAGTGAGGGAGTAACTAACAACAGATTATAACCACTAGACACAGAGGCCCATCTTATACAGTATGGTAAAGATTATATGTAATATCATATTAATATTCTATTATCTAGCAACTAGGAACAAAATGAGTATGTTTTTTTCAAGTTGTAATGAACAATTACTAAATAGTCATGATGCTTAAATAGACTGCGCTGCCAAACCTGGTAAAATACACTGTTAACAAGTTATTATGCAGTCAATTTTAATTGTAACACCAACCTAAAATATTAAATAAAAATGAAATAATTAATACAGTAAGACTGCATATTTTACATAATATCTAATGACAAATGTTTTGATCAGAAATGCCAACATAATTATTAAATTTATTTGTCCAAGGTAACCTGCTAGCTAGGACTCTATGAATTTAACTTGATGAAATTACTTAAGAAATCTAAGATAACCTGTTTTACCTCTTTTAACTTGTTTCTTCTTCGTGTTTCTGGATCAACTTTGTATGCTCCTCTTCCTCGGTAACCACGTAAACCACGTCCCCTACTTCTAGATCCTCTAGGTCGAGGTGTGGGAGTATATGTCAAACTAACAGATGAATCTCTACTATCTTCTGAGAAACTTTGGGTACTATTTGCGGTATTGTTTAATCCATTTGGTGTAGCTGGAGTAGTTGGGATACCATACTCCCCTAATGACGATGTGTAATTAGGGTCAGGAGGCTCTGAAACAGTTCACAATCAAATGTTACGATTTCTTTTTCAGAAGATATTTGTTAGGGCAAGTACAAGCTAATGGATTGAAAACAAACATGGCAAAGATCACTACTATAATTTGCAATCTATTTCAGAAAGTTTACAACAAAGAGAATGAAAAAGAAGACATCATAAGAAATAAAATACTTTATGGTATGGTAAGAAAACTCAAATCACCCATTTCTCCATCCCCTTCAAGATCAATGCTGCCATGAGAAGGATTAAGTTTTAAGTGTCTTGCCAACCCAGCTCTTCCAATGTAAGCTTTTTCACAAGTAATACATTTCCATTTCTTAGGCTTTGTGGAATCTGTAATTGGTGCTAGAATAAACAAAGTAATTTGATATTGAAGAGAATAACAACAAGCATAATGTACTGAGCAGTGTTATAGCTAACACAAAGGAGTAACTTGGAATCCAGATTGTCTGTGAATTGGTAATAAAAAACATAAATAAAAAAACATCAAGCCTAATGGAGATACACCCACTAAATTCAACTTAAAAAGCAACAAAGAACTTCTTTTACTGAACTACAGATCCCACTTCTGATATATATGATGAATTAAATTAAAAACGGTAATTGGCACAAATGTGCAGCCTTATTTGCATATTTAAAACATGAAGTTCACTAATAAATATGCTGTGTACTCTTAATGCATATACAAGCTGTATAATTTATAAATACTTACTAATGGAATTCACTGAATCTAATTCTTACAAATATTATCAGATGGTAGTACTTACCATAGGCTACAAAACTATCATCATCATCTTTCTTTTCTATTTCTTCTTCACCCTCACTGTACTTAAAGTCAGAATAACCACCATCACTATCATCATAGTCTTCATCATAATCCAACACATGGATATGTTTAAAATCTTTGACCATATGCTTCGGAGGTTTTGATACACGACCTGATCTGGTTTTTGGACACATTTTCTTTCTTTGTTCTTTCTCTTCACGTGTTAGCTCTGGTCCATCAACTTTCTCAATGTCTTCATCTTTCATTCTTTTCTTATAAGCTCTACGCGGAGTGTTCGAAACAATTCTCTGCTGAGTTGATAATTTCACATTTCCAACTTCATCCTTGTGAAGCTGTGATGGATATATAACACGGTACACAATACGTGTATTAGTCTGAGGGTTAAATAAGACACTTGAACCAGCAGATACAGTTTTGCCGACCTGTTGCTGCTGCACAACTTGCATTATTTGATGCAATTGGTCACCAGATAGTTGTTGAACAGGTGTGTACTGGTTCCCTTGTTGAATAATTCTAATTGGATTTTGACTGGAACCTAATGGTGCAGAACTTTGCTGTACTTGCTGCTGAACAATAATTTGAGGTTGTGTATTAGCAGCAGTTTGAATAAATTGTGAATTAATCAACTGACTTGTTTGTTGCTCCATTAAATTGTTACTTTGACCATTACTTTCAGTATAGACACTGTTAATACTATCATTTTCTTTGTTAGAATTTCCAAGTAAGTTTGAATCATTTATAAATGTCACACCAGTGCTGTTAGTAGTAAATGTCTCCTGCAAATGACCACTACTTTCTTGCACATTTGATGGGTCTGTAATGAACTGGATTCCATTGTTAATTAAATCACCAGTTCCAAGCACTTCAGTTTCATCTGCATATTGCATTTGGACCTCGCCAGGGAATGTATCAGAAGCTTCAACAAGTGCGTTTTGCAACATATCTTCATCATTTACATCGACAGACACCTGGTCAACAAGATTCTCATCAATATGAGCAACTTCCACATTGTTGTCATTCATTTCGTCATGGGAAGTAACCTGTGAAACCAGATCTGTGTTATTGTCGATGTCGGCCATGTTTGTTGTTGTTTTCTCGTGTTAGTAAGAGATTCGCCTTCGAAAGGAACAAATACATGAAATCAAATTGAAATTCAGCGCATTATATCATTAAGTTTTAAACCAATATGTACTGGCACACATAGCTAATACGACGCTGGATCGTAGAAAACAGCACTTCATTCTTAGTCTTCATCAGTTCCGTTTCTTTCCAAATTTCGCCATTAGACGATAGATGTCGCTGCGACATTGAGTAGTCTACCCTTGGTCAGGTATAAATACCGACGAATCGGAAAAGTTTAGCGGCGGTAAATTCAACATTATTGGTCATAATTGGGTCACTCGAAAATAATTCAGAAACGAAACAAATGTGATACTTAAACTCCACTTGCACGATTTGGTTTATTATATATATATATTTTCTCATCCGTAATGTACCGAGATTCAGGCAATGTGTGGTTCGAATGTTGTCGAATTTCATATTCAAATCTGAGGTCAATATGCGTGTATTGGTCCCAGATCAAATACAGCTTCCTTGGTGATTCGGTTTCATATATATTATTATTATTATTATTATTATTATTATTATCCATACTATGCTTAGTTTCTGACATCCTAATGATAGATTTGGATATAGAGTTTAAGAGTTCATATCCAAAAAGAGCACGTGGTTGCTAACGCATAAGTGCATGGGATTCATACCGCTGTAGCTTGATAGTAGACTAGAAAAACCGGAGGATGTTTTTCTTATGCATTTCCTGATAGCATCAGTATCATAGGGCTGTTTGTAATTAGTTAATCAGTCCTCTAAGTTAATTGATTACCATGATGGACTGTTTTTCGTGTATTATGATTTATAGTCTGTTGTTGAATATTTAAAATATATGAATATACAAATTGTTGGCATAAATTCTACAATGTTCCGTAGGTTTATGTACGTGATTGTGGTGCATGTAGAGATAATGGGAAACTATTAATGTTTTCATGCTGAAACATCCTTGTAAACACAAACAGAGTGTGAAACATTAAAGCGACCGCATTTATACGCTATATAAACGCATCGATTTTACTATATATGTTCATGCGACCATGGGTGATTTCATGGTTTCGAGTGAGACATGTTTTTGCTACATTATACTTATGCCTAGATTTTCGCCTAAATTTATGTTTACGCACCATGTATAGCCTATGTACATTTCATAAAAAAAAACATAAAAAATGTGTCTCATAAAAACACACACTTGTCGTATTTTTGTGTCCCCTTTATAATTCTAATGGTTAAAATATGTCCATTATGCTTTATTTTACAAACATCGAACTACATGTATTTCAAAACATTAATCCTATAGATGTATGCATTGGTCGACATCGCTATCCATACCCAATTAGAATATTTAAGATTTAACGTTGTGTAACACACTTGCGTATAAATTATTGTTTTTGCATTGTCACCTTTACTAATTGTATCCTTGATTTGTTCCATCGATAACTGCCAGCGATTTGAGCTGATGAAATTTTAAAGACGACTCTGAAAGGGAACCTCTCGTCTTTTCACTATTTTAATATTATAAGACAGCATTTTTAAGTCGCCCGGAACAGCATTATCTCATCATTTATAATGCATTGAAAGACATTTTATGGAAATTCCATCATTTAGAATACAACGATTGTTCAGATATGTATTCACGTGACCCTCTTGCGAATGTTTCCCGCATTTATCTGAGCGCATGCACTGGGTCACACCATTGGATACTTATAATTAATGTGTACATGTACTAGGTATCTCACAATGATTGAAACAGTTCCCTTTTTGAAGTAACCATGATTCGTATGTACTTACAAAAATTTGGTGAGTGTTCCAATTCTCATTCGCCTTTATACGCGTAACTTATTACTCTTTTGCATCGCTTCAACAAAAACTTCGCAAAACCTACATGTATCATTCAGAGGCATGACGAAACTTCATGCACGAACTATTTACGTGCAGTTCTTCCTTAGAATACCATCTTTGTAGTTCATGTAAAGTATATTTTCTGCGAAAATATTTATTTTATTTTGATATTTAGGCGGGCTGACAAATGAAGCAATAAATGTCCCACCCGTGCGTTAAAATTCATTTATCAAGCGATCCAATGGTGTTATCTGGGACCAATGTGTATATTGGTCCCAGGTGTTATCTAATAAGATATTAAATAAAATTTAGGGGGAAATTTAGGGGGAATTTTGAGTTTAATAACATAAGTATCATTTTACTTTTGAGTTCGTATATCATACGGACAATTACGAAAATTACCGTATAAACTCGGACCGAATCGATTTTCATCGTGCTAATTAGAGGTAATAAAACTGTATATGGTACCACGGCGATAAAATCTCTGTTTTTCTGATTGTGATCAGCGGAAGGATTGTAATTTGCTTTAAGATCGGGTTTTGAATGCAGCTTATTGTTTTGTTGCAAATTAAAGAAAATAAATAAATAAAATACACGGAAAACGTGTCTTGGGTTGGATTGAACCAACGACAGTCATCTCGCAAAACATATAGTACCTTGCACCTCACCGCCCCGATGGCTTATTAAATATTTTGCCTGTTTTATATTAAGCAAGTTTCGTAAATCTAAGGGAGGTAACTATTCTATCTTAAGTAATATTATGTGTATTTTGGTAAGAAAATGTGTGCTTCTCAGTGAATAGAATGACTTTTTCTACAATGATGTTGGTGCATAAAAATAGGGCTTTTAAAACTTTAATTGAATTGTTTGAACGAATTTTGTCCGTATTAAATGAACCACGTTCTAGGTAAGTCGATTGTTGGTGCGACAATACTAAATATATTCTTGAAAAGGTCAGTGGGTGTTCTATTGAATTAGAAATGTAACTTGCTTCAGATTTAATTATTTTTGAGAATATGATAGAAATGGAAGAAGGAAATGCAGGTTAATACTTTAAATACAACGTTACATATGCTATGTTGTTTACAGTTTGATTGAACGATGACCATTATGACTGCTGCAAGGTGTGAAACACATTAATAACAGACATGGATTCGTACGTTGTGTATATATTATGCCCTGGAGGTACAAGTATTGACTACGGGGAGGTAAAACAACACCCAAGATTGCACATTTTCATTAATATTAATTAAATTGAAAGTTCGAACATTACCAAACTTTGCCAACAGATTGTAAATTACAAAGTGAAGCGCCGTTGAATGTTTCAATTGATTTGGTGCTACAGGGATATTACTAAACATGAAATCACGCCTGAAACATATTGTTATTCAAATTTTGTAAAGATTTTCCTAGTGTAGACTCGGTCGTATAAAAGGTAGAAAAAAATTATGGGGCTCAAGTTGGTCTCTACAGGCCTTCGTTATAAGACGCATTGCGTCTACGATTCTATCGTCCCTCGGTTTCGAGGGACGAACACCCGCATGATGCGTGTATGTGGTCGCACGGTCATGCAAAGCTTCCCTGTCTGTTTGATCCTGTAAGTCATCTCCCTTAGAATTATTGTCTGTTTGCACCTTTTACATATCACCCTTTAGTCTGTAGAAATATGGAATTAAATTATGACCGGTTGACCTCAATGGCTATTCCTTTAAATTATTTCTATATACAACTATTTAACTTTATATATATTTGTCCGTAATCTTCATTCTTAACAATCAACCTCAGTTTTCACCTGTAAGTAAGTGTCCGTCTGTTTGCACCAATAAATAGATAGGGGTATGGACTCTGAAGAGGGTACTCTTGGGAAGGAAAGGTGCTAGGGAGGGGACTAGGGGGTAGGTAGGAGGAGAAATGGGAGGGACTGGGGGAGGGGATAGGGAGTGGGGGAGGGGATAGGGAGTGGGGGAGGGGAAGGGAGGGGAAGGGAGGGGAGGGGAAGGGAAGGGAAGGGAGGGGAAGGGAGGGGGGAAAGGGAGGGGAAGGGAGGGGGGAAAGGGAGGGGAAGGGAAGGGAGGGGAAGGGAGGGGGAAAGGGAGGGGAAGGGAGGGGGGAAAGGGAGGGAAAGGGAGGGGGGAAAGGGAGGGGAAGGGAAGGGAGGGGGGAAGGGGGAAGGGAGGGGGAGGGAGGGGTAGGTGGGGACTGGGGAGGGAGTAAGGGTCGGATCCAAATATATATATATATAATAAAAATGTTTGTTTTCGTTTATTTTTTCCGAAGTTTGGTTTTTAAATCTGTATTGTGCTGATATTTGATAATACAAATTAATTTGAGTAATATTGAACACACAAAAAACATTATACGCATATTGTATCTTTATCACTGTCAAAATACAAAAGTTCGGATACCTTGTTCCACTAATAAGACAAAGTGAGATCGGGTGGCCTAAATTCTAGACTTTCGATTGTGCAGCGATCTAATGTCTATGAGATTTTAAGAAAATACAATATATATATATATTTATTGTATTTTATATTATTATATATTATATACTACTCAAAATTTGATAAGGATAGTTTTTTTGATTGCTTATATTTGATTGGATATAAATGTCTACCAAACTTTTATTATTTTAATTGAAAGTTTATGCATTTGTCTATTTGTTTGAAGATAGAAATAAGTTTTTGGTGTATTCATTGAAGCGTGACAGAAGCCAAAAGATGAATGGGTGCTAAATTGACGTTTTCGTATGGATGTTCCAAATGTGAAATTTTGCTGCGAATGAATTAATTGAATTAATTTCTTGATTAGTATCGAGTGTGATGTCCATTTGCATTGATAACCGCCTGACATCGCCGGCGCATGCTGCTTACAAGCCTCCGGATTGAGATTTGTGGGATTCGAACCCACTCTTCCAAGAGGGCCCGTCTTAGCTCCTGGACTGTAGTGGGCTTAACAGGGCGGGCTGAAATGGCTCTCTGCAGCATGTCCCATACATGTTCTATGGGATTGAGGTCGGGGGAACGTGCCGGCCAGTCCATTCGGACGATGGTGGCATCCTGGCTCACTTGATTAGGATAGTCACCTCAGCCCTCCTCTCGTAACTCTGTTCCAAAATGGTATCCCCACATTCTTTCTATGCTTGTAGGAGTTAGGTGGGTTTTGGTTGGGCGATCTTTTTGGGGTGGTGGGGTGTTTTGCTGTTATAGACAGGGCCAATTAGATGTATATTGTGTTTCAGATGGTGGCAAACTTTCTGTACAACGTCGGAACTGATCTCGGGTTTAGTGACGGCTTTCTGTTGACTTTAGCACCTACTTAAAAAAGAAATGGCTGCCCCCATAGAGTACACATTATGACCTAGTATTTATTATGTAAGGGAATGAAAACGATCACCTGACTGTAAAACCGTGTTGTTTTTTATGAAAAGTTTTATGTATTCATCATAAGTCAGACTGGAATATGAATCTTCTTTGCTCAGTGCGTCTTGTTTCACCATGTATTCTAACTGTCCAGAGGTCAGTAGTGAAGAGGAAAATTTCGACTATAACATGTATTGAAAAATTACATCTTGTTCCAAGAAATGGAAAGTCTTGCAATTTTGGCTGTGCGAAGCAGAGTAGTGATATTTGCTTTAAACAAAGCCGCTTCTTGTCTTCTCAATCCAGAATTCCTAACAAGTTCAAAAGAAAATTGTTACCATTCGAAGCTGAAGCAGAAATAAATAAAGATATTTTAATTTTTAGTTATCATGGGAAAGAAAGGTTTTATAAGTTTTTCACTTTTGGTGGAGTTTTCCTGTTTTTCACCATAATGAATAGTGCAGATCTCATATATAGATTTTTAAGGCGAGCAACAGAACCAGTATGTGACGAAAAAGATATCCCTTGGTATTTCTGGTGGAGAAAAATAGATATGGGAACTGATGGTTTCAGACGTACTGCTGCAGGCCTTTTTGTTCTGTTTGGTAAATATTTCCTGATAATGTATTGTTGTGAAGTACCTCCAGTGATGTTGATTCACTGAATTGTTTCCTAATTTTATGTTTGAAATATTATTCTAAATAACTAGAAGTAAAAGCATTTGTATGTTTTAAGATTACAGATCACATACTTTTTGTGTAATTGCTTATAAACATTTGTTTGGTATATTATCTAAGAGTGCTTATTGTAATCTTTATTTATAAAGAAACCATTTCAACTCTACATTTAAATTGGTGATTTTTTTTAATAGGCAACCAGTGCAGTGATTTTGTCATTATTTACAGACATCATTTAATTCTGCATTATATACTGCTATTCATCTCCAAATTTGTTCTTTAATTCTTTTGGTTTATTTTGGTTATTTATTTTCATGTATGAAAACTTGCCTCGAGTTGTTGAATGCTTTTCATTTCAGGTTTTGTTACATTAGGATTTTTCCTGTGCTATCCAACCCGTTTCGTACGTGAGATAAATCTGTTAAAAGGAGGGCAAAAAATTTCAATGGAAACTTATCGACCCTTTGGAATGACTAAAACTGTTGAACTGCCTCTGAAGGACGTTTCTGCTCAGTCTGGACCAAAAGAATATTATGAACATACGCATATAAGAATTCGAGGCCAATATTTCCCGTACTTCATCAGTAATGAAGGAGAATTCCCTGATAAGAAATTATTTGATAACTCCATTGCACGGCACAGATTCTGAGGAAATAAATGCAAATTTATTCAGTATTCTTCCTACAATTCAGCATGACTAACATGGAGTCAGGAGTGATTTTGTTATTACACTAGTTACTCCTTGTTTAGCTATTCAAGTTAATTTCAAAATTCATTCCTTAAAACTGACAAAATTTTATCGTACTTTGTTGATTTTGGGTTTTACAGCTGCTAGTCTGGCACTTGCACAAGGGTTTGAAGGTATTTTGTACCCTTAATTGGTATTTCATTTGTATATTTTCAAAACAAAAGCAAAACCACATTGATAAACTTTTCTATGGTGTAACAGTCATATTTATTTTTTTTTGTAAGAAACAATGAATTTATGAAGGTTTTGGTGTTATAAATCATTTTCAAATATACAAAATGAAGTTCAGTACCAAAAGTTAATGATGCATGTTAACTTTGCACCACCTACAATTTGAAAAATACTGATTTGGTCTTTGGTGTAACAGTAGTTTAGCTATGGTGTGACAGTTATTAGTTGTTACAGCAAGGACTCTTTCACCAAAGACATATTTAAGCTTTACTGCAAACGACATCGACATTGTGAGCTCTTTTTTTTTAAACTTCTGTGTAAATGCAAATTACCTCTAAGCATGAATGAAGGATGTCCTCTGATGCGTAATGAACTGCGTTATCCCAAAGACAAAGAAAAAAGTACAGCTTGGGGATGCATGCTTTTGTTTCCCATTAATTTAAAACTTAAAATTACTAACTTCCATCATGTTTGACATGTGCAGGAAGTAAAACTATTCAAAAACAAGGTGTAGGTTTGTGCATTATTCAATTCCAGTTCTCATACCAGTTGCCTATAAGATTTTGTTACACCAAAGATACAGAAAGTGTGGGACATGGAAAAAAAACACTTTTTTACAATGTACAATTTACTATTTTTTTTCATTTTGCTTTTTTTTCTATGTTATAACAAATACCTTCAAATCAAGTATGTATACAAAATCTGCATGATAAAGCATGATTAGTGATTTGTGCTTAAAATTATGACAATACATTCTGTTTATCTTATTGAAAGTTTCTCTGTATTTATTATATTTTAATAGTGATTTATCATTTTGCTGGACATGAAAACATTAAATTGACACATTGATAATAACATGAATAGAGTCGGTTTTGATGTATCTATTGTTTATTTAATCTGGCTTGTGTGTATTTATCAACATTAACATTAAAGTACAGAAATCATGTAACCTTGTTTTTTGAACTTGATTTCTGGTGGTTTGGTTTGTTTCTGGAAAGTTAATTAGTTGTTATGCAGTATGTACATTTTCTTAATTTTCTTGAAATGACTGCAAGTATATTCTGTGCTACTGTAGCTCAATTAGTCACATTATTATCTGGTTGAATTGATGAATCAAGTGTTTTGGGATGTATTATTTCATTTGACTTCTTTTGAGATTTGTCATGCTTCAAGTTGATGTTTTATAAAACTCTGCACCAATAGTTAATTTATTTATTATTTATGCTAATGGATGTTTTGCTAAACTTCATCTCTTCATGCTATAATTATGAAGTGTTACTTGTTCAATTTCCTTATAGCTTATTTTTACTGTGGTACAGGCATTAGATTTTTCTACTTATCTTAAGACTTGCTGTTTATAATTTATTGAGTCCTTGGACATTTTGATTTTAGCCTACTTGCTTAGTTCAAAAGGTAGAATATAAAGGCCAAGAACCTCAGGATAGAGATTAACATTGAGTATAGCTATAATATAGCAACTCTGATGAGTTGGTTAGACATTGTATCTAAGGCAATTCATCCACAATTGCTGGTCATTCATGTGAAGAAGCTGGCAGTTATTTGCACATAACTACCATTAATGGCCTGCAAGACAAACCTTCATTGGTTGAGAATCCAAAAAATTAAATTTATATTGTTAATAAGATTTTGTTAAGTGCGATATGTATTATCAAGATTTAATAAATTGTGATATGTATTATAACGCGGCAAATGAATTATAAATGATTAAATCTATGATTACACTGAGGCACTTGCACAAAATAAATCATTTTAATTACATGTGTATTTAGATTTTTCTATGAAATTGTGTTTGTAGGATGCTCATGTGTAGCCTTAGTTCAGTCTGTAAGTGTCAAAAACAATGTGTCCAAATTGAATCTCTAGCATTTTTCAGTATTTAGTTACTACCAGGCCTTTTATGTACAAAGCCTATTGTTGAGGTATTTTAAATTCATTTACTAGTGTTTACAAAGTGCAGTATTTTTGTCATTTGAAGCCAGCTTTTACTTTGCTGAGAAATGTTTATTATCTGTACTAGTCTGAGTAAATTTGGTGTGCAAATTTCTAGCAGTAACAGGAAGTTTGAATAAGCTTCAGAAGGTTAAATTCTTTCCTGACTTGCGATGTCTCACTCATTATTTGAACTGCCTTAAGTCCAC
This sequence comes from Lutraria rhynchaena, assembly GCA_008271625.1. Lineage (NCBI taxonomy): Eukaryota > Metazoa > Mollusca > Bivalvia > Venerida > Mactridae > Lutraria > Lutraria rhynchaena. Next base: position 3,257,058 of record VIBL01000018.1, on the reverse strand, counting down.
CACTGTGTCATTTATGAGCTGCTTCAAAAGTCAACACATCTTGATACAAACCATACCTGATCTTTTCACATTTGGCCAAAGAAACATTCTGCTTAGGCTACTAAACAAGTATTTTCAAGTTAACCATAGAATTCAGCATAAACTAAATTGACAATATTCTAGGTTTCAACAATATCTTGTCACAGGTATATTTCTGCTTATCAATGATATTAACTCTTGGATTCATTTTGTATTCCAAACTTGTTAATATTACTACATCTAACCTTGCTCCCTTAAATAAAGCCTTCTATACATCCCTATATGTTGTGTAATTTATGTCAACATAGTGATTTGTTTCAAACCACTGGTCACAACTGGAAGTTACGTGCCATGTTCTGGCCGACTTATGATTTTGTAGTGACAACAGGTACATTGCCAGCTGATAAAAGTACTGTAACAGCTGATGCAGATTAAACAGAAATAATTGTACAATAACCAGTGCACCCATACCATGCGACTTTTTGGTTATGTGGCAAGCAGAGTTTATCAACAAACAATAAAGCAGAGGCAAAGGCCAAAAGTAATTGTTTTTTCAATAGATGAACGTTTTAGCCTGAAAATGGTAAAACTGTATTTTGCCGTACAACAATTTACAGAAAAATACAGTTTTCCCATTTTTGGGCAGGAACTGTAACCAAAAAATGACATCAAAGTCACGTGGTATGGGCACACTGATCACCAGGCAGTTAATTTTTCTAAAATATGTATATTGAAAATTCCAATATTCAACCAACTTTACAAATTTCAACTGTATGGGTTGTGCAATGAGACCAACCATATAGTGTAGTAATTCTACAAAGCTATCCGTGGAAGTTAATTTAAGACTAGTTGACTCCGCATTTTTCATCAGGTGCATAGCTTTTTTGTTGACAAAAATTACTATCTTACCAGGTATTCAAGGTCAGTATTGAGTAAGAAAGCAAATAAATTTTTTACTTCGATCATTTTTAATATCTCAATTTAAATAAGCTAACAATTTTAGTCAGATAATATCCACTATGACACTTCTTACAATATCTGTAAAACTTAGAACATTATAACAAACACATGAATGAGATAAATTAATAAGAATCATGTTTCTATAGTTACCCGCACCAGAATTACACATCTTCAATGAACAATAACATTTTCACCATCCATCATTAGTCCAACTAACAAGAGAATGAACTGCTTAATGTGCTTTTTGTGTCACTGTCAGTTTAATCATATAAAGTATAAACAACAGTTTGGAAATACACTTCTGTATTGTATGGGGTAAAAACAAAACTTGGTTACTACCAGTAAGTAAATTATATTGAGTTGTCTTTTACAGTGAACATTTTGTACTTCAACAGGGCAAAGTATCTACAAAATCATTTCTCATGAAATGACAATTTTCTGGTCAGCAATTGTTTATGACACTATAGAAGGAGTAACTGTTGAAACAATACTGACAATGAAATAAATTAACAGGAATGTATAACTACTCATATGTTCATAGTTTGGTACTCAATTAAAATTACTAGTGATAATCTGTAATCATTACATCTGTTGGGAGTAATTGATAGGTAATTCTACAAACACTGAAGGAAACAGAAAAAATCTCAGAATAACAAGACTAACAGTATGGAAATAAGGGTTTACCCTTTCCTGTGTTATCCCTGGTATTGGTGTGCATGTCATGCTGTTTATACTCATGCAGTGTTATGGTATGTATCACTACATGTTGTTTTATTACCATGTATGTACACTATGCCAAAATAAATCTTATCTTAGACATGAACCTGGGAGAAACTCAGTATTGGCTAAAACAAATTTAGAATGAAAGAATCAGCAGAAAGGACTTCTAGGATTTATAACAACCATATTTAGCTAAATATTCGAGAAAAAAATAAAACAATTGTAGGACCAGCACAAGTTGTGAACATAATAAGTAACTACAAGCAATATTTCAAATTGATCTTGGCTTAAAGTCCAAAATGGTGCTGATTGCTGTAGTATGATCATGACAAAGAATGATTTTGGCATGAAAATCATGATATAATTTCCAAGTAAGACTGATTACTTTTTCATGCAATCCAGATATATAAGGCTTTTCACTCATCGATGTAATACTGTGAAAGAAAAATGGTAAATACCCAAACTAAATGCATAAAATATATACAAATCAATATAAACAACACTTGATTAAGCATAATACAAAATTCAATACCATAGATGTGCTTTTTGAATGAGGCTTAATTTCAATAGGTCGAATGATAAATGCAGTAATACACTAAGACAGAAAATGCAACCAAGCCTTAAGTTTTTACAGGCATTTGCACTTCAATATATGCAAGTTAGAACAACATGTGAGTTCATATAAACTGCTCAACAACTTGTGCATGTGCTCCATCTTGCCCTGAGAGGTAAATGATTTGCTGCAAAAACTCAACACTTTGAAAATTCAATAGCCAAAACAATACAGATCTAACAAAAACAGTAAACACCTCCAGTTCAGTAAGTGAAAATCAGATAAAGATGAAATAAAAACAGTACAACATATTTTTTTCTGTAAAAAACAAAACAAAACAAAAACATTTCAATGTATATATTACTAGAAAATAGTTGGAACAATACACAAGATATAAATCCAACACTGCATATAAAACTCAAAACATCAACCCTTTGATTAACATTATAATTCATAAGGAACAGTATTTTTCAATAAACTTAACAGAAGTATAATGATTTTACATTTAGTAAAGTGTATTATTTTCCACCAGTGAAACATGCAGGTTATGAATAAACTGATAGTAACCGCCGTTCTTCTGTTTTTTTTTTTAATTCTGTTTCATTTCAAAATTTTTGGCACAGAAAAATCTTCCTGTATTTATATTTCATCTATAATGCATTAATTTCAGATATTTATAGATCTAGTAGTAAGGTCCTGGGATCTTCAACTGCTGATTTTATTTTCCTAAGGAAAGTCACAGCCTCTCGGCCATCAATAAGTCTATGATCATAGGTCAAGGCTACATACATCATTGGACGTATCTCCACCTGAAAAGTACACAAAATACAGAAACACTGTCATTTTAGAAATAGGGAATTGAATAATCAAAGGTTTTCAAGAAATTTGAATTAGTGTTATGAGAGAAATATATAATTTGTAAATACATGTATGCTCTGTTTTAGCGATGTTATTTTGAAATAAGTTGATGTTGAAAGGAGATATTGATCTCACAAGAACTATTCCTAATGTCTAGTGTTTAGGTAAACACCTACAACAAACTGGGCACATTAATTAAATGCCAAAAGCGTAAAATTTGAGATTCCATGCACATGATTTAAATCTTAAAAATACTGCAATTGTTCTACTAAAAAAAATAAGCATTTGCATATAAAATTCAATGATTAACTCAAAATTAAAAGAAATGATCATAATCTCACCTTGCCATTGATTGCTACAGGTCTATCAAAAATACCATGCATGCCAAGAATAGAAGATTGTGGCGGGTTAATGATAGGTGTACCAAACATAGAGCCAAATACACCACCATTGGAGATAGTAAAAGTGCCACCATCCATATCTTCTATTGCCAGATCACCAGCTCGTGCCTACAAGGTGAATGAATAATAATCTCTAAAGAATGTATCAAAAGCACTCTTCATTAATTATATCACAGTAATAAGAGTTCAGATTCATACACATATAATGCTAAACATATGAGAATGTATCTGAACTAGAAGCCGATGGGCAACATGTCGACTTTGCTATTGTCAAGAGATTTAGTTGCATTATCATGCTATAAAATGCATACCAAATAAGATTCATGTCCATCGCTAAAAGGCTGACACATTCTAAGAAGAACACAACTATAGTCCAGAACTGCTCATTTTTGTCCTCAACTTGTCACTTGGACCCATTCAGCCACAGACATGGGTCTAGCATGCAACACATAGTCTCATCAGGATAAAGACTTGCGCCAAGTTATATTAAAATCCATCAACTAATGATAGAATAATGAACAGGACAAGCTGTTCTATACCACTTTTTGATATCTGACCTCTAAGAAAGACCTTGACCTTTGAGCTAGACACTTAGGCCAGAGGTGCAATAAGTCATATCATCATTTTGATGACATTTGTGCCAAGTTATTTCAAAATCCTCCACTTAATGCAATAGTAATTGTCTGGACAAACAAAATCCAAATAAGTACAGACAGATGCACATGCACTGAATGCAAGGTGTTCTATAAATGGATAACCCCTGGATATTTGAAACAGACTACAGTGAAAATACCGTTGAAGAATTGATTGTTCGTAGGCACAGTAATACAATGGAAAAAATGCTTGAAACAAGTGTAATTCATAAATCTTTGTATTCAAAAACTTATGTAGAACACAGCATACCTTTTCTCCTAAAGCATTTATTGCTATTTCTATTTGGGAGTAATTCATACCTTCTACATTTCTTATCACAGGCACTACTAACCCCTGAAATAATTCAATACTTAACACTATGATAACAGTAACAAAATGTGTATAACTAGACTTTATGATAATCCAGTCAAAGAATAAATATGATAAATGCTAATTGCATTCTCCCATTGAATGTGCAAGGCTTTTTGAAAGCACCACTAACATTGATACAACCTGAAAAATACAACATGAAACATGAAATGTGATTTTCAATTCTTTAAATAGTGACATCAACAAACATTACATTTTTATCAAAAATCAAAATTATCATATTGTTTGCGATAATCATTCATCTTTTTGTAAGATTAAATAAAAAAGGCAAGCATCATAAGAGATTGAAATTAAACAACAAAATCTACAACCAGAATAAATCATTGATTTTATAAGCTGAAATGTTCATGCAATAATTACCTCATGTAGATGTTACAGATACTTACCTACTTTGAATATTTTAACCATTACCAATAACTCATTCAAGCAAATGATGAACTTGTAACTGTCCATCTCATTCATGAGAAAAGCCCTTCACATAGTATACCTTTCTGTAAGTCCTTTAATCTATTCCTTTACTATAGCACTTACATAACCAGAAAAACACCTTGCACTAATGGCAAGTACGAATTTCACATCCGAAGATTTTCTCTTGTTTCACACTTACTTTAGGAGTGGACACAGCCACACTTATATCAACATAGTCTCTGTAAACAATCTCCAGATCGTCGATAACTGCATTAACAACAGGTTGGTCTTGTAGTGCAAAAGCAGATGCTTTTATGAATGCCGACATAAAACCAAGTTTTAAACCATGTTTCTTAAGGAAGGCATCTTTATATTTACTTCTCATTTCCATGATGTTGCTAAAAGACAAAATAAATCAAGTACTATAAGAGCACATATTTCACTGAACAATCCTGCATGATCATAAGGCAATCAGGTCATTTTACACAAGAGCAATTAAGGAAGAACATCCAGCTTAACCATTTGAAATTCTCAGCACAGAGTGAGATTTTCAAAGCTTTAAAACGTTCATGAAATGAAGTCTAATTCTGACAATCAAGTTGAAATTTTGGAATACAGCAAAATCTACAAAATTTAAGAAAACTTGCTAACATGACTACCTAGACCACCACCTCATCTTATTTACTTCATTATACAATCAAAAACAGAACCATTACAATACATAGTATTAACAAATATAATAAAACTAGAGCTGTGCAGAGTGGCATCAACACTGTTTTACATGTTGGCAACAGAGACCACATTTGAAATTTTGAGTTTGAACACGATGAAGTATAAAAAATAACTGTTCATAATAAATTCCAAGTTTCCTTCTGATACCTTTTATAGTTTCCAAATCATTCTATTTGATAAACAATTTGATCAAAATTCTAAGCTAAAAAGGGGCATCACTCCAAAACTATAGCCTTCAGAATAATGCCCCTAGTCTTGCAGCTGTGTCTTGTCATGATAATCAAGTATTCCAGGTGTCATATTGATATCTTTAAAAGAGTTTGATTGATGGGCTACAATAAAGTCTTTGCACAACAAATGATGACACTGACAACAATGACTCAGTGATTATAATAGCTCTACTTTTTCTTTGAACAGACGAGCTAAAAACCAGAGACCAAGCAAATTTAAGTTATATTAATGACCTATGCGAAACTGTCAATAACACACTCTCTTTGGGGCAAAAATAATACTGATACCATCGCTAAAACGAAATACTTTCTTGTCACATTTTTATTACGCTTATTACATTATATATTTTTGAAAATAAAATAAGTTATGACTGAAGAGGATATATTAAAACTGTTTGACCCTGCAAGTGGCACACAAATGTAGTGAATCTAGCTAAACCTCAGAATAATACCTCATGTCTATTTCATTAAATGTTGTCAACATAGCACAAGTGTTCTGTGCATCTTTCAGTCTTTGAGCAATCCTCTGTCTCATTCTATTCATCTTTACCTGTGAATTATTGCAAAGAAAATTAGCAAATATGGCATACAGACAATAAATTTTATCTTTAAGTGTGAAGATACATTAATAGGCACAAAACTTAGCAACTTTATAAATTATGTAAGAAAATGCTTAAGTGACCTACTTTTTCAGTCAAGTCAATAAGAATGAAACTTGACCCACTACTTTTATCTCTTTCACATAGTTAGATAAACATATGAAAGGTTTTATGCAAGATAATTATATACCAGATGTTTGGATTGTACCATAATTCTGTATAAAATGTTGAACATACTATAAATTTGGACAATCAGGTTACTCAATGTAAACATCAAAAAAACATACTCGACTTTCAGATCTTGTACCAGCAGATGAAACATCCCCGACAGGCATAGTTATTGCTGCTTTAGGGGTGACAGCAGATGTAGGAGTCGCTGACATAGGTCCAGTAGGGAGAGGCTGCACTGGTGGTGGAGATGTTGGTATAGGCCCAGAAGTGGCTGCAGGCACTGGCTCCTTGGCTGCAGGTGGAGGTGTTGATGGTGCAGCAGGTTGAGCTGGTTCAGCTGGTTTGGATGGAGCTGGTGCGGAGGATGGGGCCCCACCTGCAGCTATGCAAGGCAACAAAGATACATAACAGTTTGCAAATAATTTATTACTGTATTATTAAAATCTATTCCATGATGAATTTTATAAGAACAGGGATCATCCTAGGGCGCGATTTCCGCGATTTCTCGCACTGAAATGGCAAAAATCGCATTGATAATCCTTAAATGCGAAAAAAATATAGCACCGCTTCCAGCCAAATGAAATACGCTGATTTACTGGTGTCTGACCTAAAGCGCTTAAGTCAACGTCCTCTAGACGACTGCCAAGCGTCTATAATTAGCTGTCTTTGTTTAATAAGCGCTTCTCTGACATGATCAACATGGTGAAGTCGGGGAAGCAAACTTCTCTACTTTCATTTTTGAAAACGTCAAATACGGACGATAATATTAATAACACCGAAGAACCATCATCGCCAAAGAAAGCGAAACTGCCGAAAACGGTCTTTCAACACAAATGGTTGAAATCGTACTTCTGTTTTATATACATGACTCTAGTCAAATGATCTATTAAACGTTTGATCTCAGTATGTTTTGATTTCTTGAATCGAAAATCTCATCATTTTTGCGCAAATGGGAGAATTTCTCTCACAGAAATTGGAAATCTCTCATAATTTTTTTGTAAATGGGAGAAATTCTCTCATGGAAAATTTGACCTAGGATAATCCCTGTAAGAACAACATTTTTAATAATCTTATTCAGAATGAGAACTGAAGATTTGAAACACTTTCAACAAATACTCTCATGTAACTATATAACCTATTATAAATACTGGTTAAAAACTGAAAATAGGTATTTCTATAATTAGATCTAATGAAAATCTTATTCAACATTATTTTTACTCATTACTATGAGCTCACACACAACTTTTTTATCTTTTCCCCCCATATGCTAGCCAAAGATGAAATAACACTATTGTTCACCATGATACTCAAAAAAAAATTAAAATAGGCTGAACAGAACCAGTCTTCAAATATCTGAAGAAATCTTCCATTGGTAATCATAAAATTGCCAATAATTTTATTCTGCCAAACTTGAATAAATGATAAATCTAGTAGACAAACAAGGCACATTCAACAACATGTAGTTATGTTCGTAACAACAACCTTACCACCAACTTTAATGGTACAAATCTGAGCACCGGCTTCCACAGTGTCACCATCATTAACCAGTAATGACTCTATAACACCAGCACATGGACTTGGGATCTGAATAGATGTCTGAAATAAAAATTTAAACACAAAATAAGCTATCATATTCATTTGGTGAACATATATCTACAATTAGTAAGGGAATGTACATCCATTTTAGTCATTTTTGGACAGAAAGAATATTGTTCACAAGAGTAGAGATATTGAAGTCTAATAATGAGGTTAATATTGTGTTTAGTTGTTCACTGGTAAAAGCAAGATATGTTAACTAGATAAGACCTACTTTTTGTGTTACACTGCAGCCTGGTTGATTGAACATGCTGAAATTTAGATCTCTAGTTGAATACTTGATTAAATCAATAATAAATCAAAATGGTAACTAACCTTATCAGTCTCAACTTCAGCAATAACTTCATCTACCTGTACAGCATCACCAACAGCTATTAAATAGACAGATACACTCCATTATATCCATAAATTTTAATGTTAATATTTAGAATAAAAATTAGAATAAAAATTACAATAAAAACTAACAGCCTTACAATGATAATTTTCATCTAAATAAGAAAAACAAAGCCTTTTGAGCAATCTTGGCTAGAAATAGTATTCTGGGTAAGGTCAGAAAATCTAATTACTTTGAGCAGCCATTCATGCATGAATACTTTGATCTTTATAGTATATTTAAAAACAAAAGTGGAGTTAACACATCTTTTCCATGAATGAGATACAATGACTTAAGCAACAAAGCCGCAGTAGAATTGTAAGTAATATTTATACATAATTTACCTTTCTCCCATCTAATGTCACCCTCAGTAATGGATTCGGCGAAAGGAGGACATTTTACTGTCTGAACTTCTTCACCTAAAACAAGTAAACAATGTTGTGTGAATATGTCATTAAAAACACACTGACAAACACATCCACAAAAATATTTATATTAACTGGGACCAAAATTACCTTATCAATCACTAAGCCAGTGAAAAATTAAAGAAAATGTCTACATGAACAGAAATGTATTAGTAAAAAAACACAAAACAAACGATAAGTCAGTTCAGCTGTTAGAAAACAACTAATGGCCTATCTGTGCGGGTGTGACTGTAAATAAAGAGATCATCATGACCACTGACATATCTTAATTTCACTTCTTACTACAATTACTATTAATTAAATGAAAGGTGCCCCAAGATTTTAAGGATATCTGGAATCTATTTTCTTTATTCACTGAAAATGCTATTAACGAATTATAATATAACTGTTATACATAGAAATAACAAGTTATGTTGTATTTTTATGCATGAATATAATTTACAAATTCCTTCAAATTTGGAGCAGAGTTTGCAACAAGGATCCTCAATTAGGTGACATTAATGAATGGCTATACTTTTCACAGAACTAATTCCAGCGGGCTGTTTTAAATTGCCTACAGCAGTAATTTGACAAGGAGTAAAATAATAGTCCTATAAAGCATAATCACTAGATATAGGACTTGATAAACGGGTAAGATATTGCCTTAAAAATATACTGAGTGCTATATGCATGTCATACTTACAAAGGAATGAAGAAGTTCGAAAATCCCTGACATTTTTGTGGAAGTTACAATACCAGAGCTTGCTGTTATGGCTGAAATACAAAAAAGAAACTAATTTACAAAGTAGGTGTCTAGGCATTTTGTTGAAAAAATGCAATGGAATAAGCTTTATAGAACCAGGGTCCACTCTGGCATGCACCATCCGGGCAGAATTCATAATTTGGCACATAACTGTGGCACAAACATATTTTTTCAAGACGACCTGAAAAAATCAGCACGTTGCAATTTGTCAGTCATAAAAATGATCATGGTATTGTTTATCAATAGCATTTACAACCCTGTATATTGCCTGAGTGCACCTATCAACACCAATTACAATTGCCCAAAGCCATAGGGAGCAAATTAATATCATCATTCATCATTTCTTCATCATCAGTAGAATAAAGTTTGTATAGCACAGTATGGTCCAAGCAGAATTTTCTATGAAGAAAATAGTTATTTTTTGCAGGGAGGATTATCATAATGTACCTGCTGAATTTCATTTTAATATAAAATTGAAATAAGAATTGTGATGGATAAGATTAAAGACTTGTTACTGTCCAAGAAAAATCACAACACTAATATTACCATGAAGTATACAGATTTTCGGACACCAATTTTCAGATGATAGCACAACCTCATTACATGGTGATACAACATATTCTCTGTGTATTTAATGAAAATCAGTTCTGATCAAGATGTTTTATTTCCAAAACTACCTAATATGATACACAGAACAAACAAAATGCTTATTTTTGAAAACGGAAATTCCCATTTGCCAGGAAACTTTTAAGTCCAATGAAACACATGCTGATAATGTTAATTTTTATCCGAAACGCAATACTTATATCATCCCAAAACATTTTTAATAACACAGCAGAGTTAGATACATTTATGAGCCAGCTAATACTTTGTGAAGCTGCCATCATTTGTGAAATTAGATTTATCCTCTTGCCCACCAAACATAACAGTATCAAAATACACCATGATTTTAGTCCCACATATTGAAGAAGCTTTATTCTGTTATATAAATAGGACTATAATTTCTTTTCATATTGTTACTGGAAATAAGCAGTGAAACATATTCATGTTTTCTGTTGATATTACTGTGAATCAATATACAAATTAAGGCATAAATTTGGCCCAGTTTGTTTACTTTGGCCCACATGTTAGCCCAGAATTTGTTTAGCTAGTATGAGCCCTGAGAACAGTTTCTATGAATCAGCAACTAACCCAAACTAATATCCTAAGTCCAAATAAGTTTGACACCAACTAAAATTTAAGTGTGTGAGCTTGTTTGAATCGTGTCGTAGAATATTTGTTGAATTACTTAAGGACATCTATCCTACATAAATCATTATCCTAGTATTCGTCTTGAATGTCTAGATTATGCTATTTTATATCATTTTTTAACAATTAGCCATTTAAGTCAATTCTTTTTTCAGCATTAGACCAAAATTCTACTTTCTAAGCTTTCATGGCTGCATTCAATTAAACTATAGATGTGAAACATGGCAATATGATTGTTACATAGAATGGAACAAATTCAATAATTCAGATGTATTGCGATTTTCTATACCAATTGGCAATCTTCGGATTAAGCATTTTGAATTTACTCATCAGTCGGGCCAGTGACTTTACAGAAGTTACTCGCCTGAAAACAAAATTACTCACCCAGATAGAAAACCCAATATTGATAAATTTCTTCATATTAATGTTAACAGATTTACCAGGCTTTGCACCTTTGACAAACCGTTGAAAATTCATAATATCCAACAAATATTTACTGATTTTATTCTATAATTAGTGGTTGATTCAAGCTCAGTGTCCGACAAATTTATTTAGCATGTGGTAGCCTAGTGGGCTACCAAATTTTTTTCTAGTAGACCAGTGGATATCATTTTTTTCTGGTAGCCCAGATATTACATAAATATGCAGCAAACGGATTCATCATAACTTACATTGCAAAAAAAAACAAGCCTGGTTCATAAAAGCACAGTTCACTTAAGTAATATCAAAATTTAACCTGAGTAACACATATGTCATTATTATATTAACAGAATTATAAGAATATGTCTGATAACATATCTATGTACTAATAGTCTTGTACACAAAGCATATCCGAATTCAGTTCATGTCCGAAATAGGTACAACTAAAGGGTCAATAAATACTACACAGATCGATTTCGTAAAAGCTTTCACAAGAAAACATTTTCATAAAACTTAAGTCTGCGAACCAATAGTCCAAGCCCGAGGCAATAAAAATGGCCCGGATATTAAAATATCCTTTACATGCAGACCAATCTATTAATTCTGGGAAGCCAAGTAACTGCACTGACAGGCATGTTAGAATATAGTTAGCAGTCATGTGACCAAGAAACGCGTCATTAATTGCTTGCGTTATGTCATCTGCGATTATATTTCATTTCAAAAAGTTACACTCAAGCTGACTGACACGCGGGAATGACGTCAATATCGTGCTTAGATAACACTAATAAGTGAGTAGCATGTGACCTGGGTGTACACATCGCATGGATTCATGAAATAGAAAAACGGAACCCAAACAATATTGGTACCCATTTAATATATCGCTTTCGACGTCTGTAAGCGAAGAAAGCCGAGAAACAATACAGGTGTGACGTCAGCGGTTTGAATGCTTATTCATTCATTTTGTGGTAACAGTGAAGTGACGGAGCTTTTCTAAAAAGGTCTCAATTAATTCTTCTTCACCATCATCTTAGTCAGACTCTGGCGCGTAATCTGAGTCATGTGAAAGACAACTGACCCTTATGGCATGTAAGCGGAAATGGAAGACAAATTTTGTGCACTAATGCAAAACACAGCATTTTGATTGGTTAAAATTCTAATATGATTTTCCCAAATGTCATTGCGTGCGAATATTTATAGTAACATGGAAAAACCCATATATACAATTTCCCAGAAAATCTATAGTCCAATCAAACTACACTCACAATGAAAGTTTATAGTCTGGGCCAGATTTTTATAGCCTCTGGCTCGGACTATACGCATCTTTTGCAGACTGGAAGTGTCATTAAGACATAACCAGAGTCACATTTTAATATTTAGTACAAGCAGATGGAAGTTGAATTTACCTCTTTATATTAGTCCCTTGTGAATACTTCGAACATAAACTTGAACCTGCAAAATATAACAAGTAATCTTTTAAGTAAATAAATTAACTATAATGATACAAATACATAACAATTTAACTTTCCATAAAACTTTGTGTTTCATTATGTTTGACATTCAGGTTAAAACTGAAAGTAGGCGAGGGCATAAACATTAGTTATTGTGGAAACTTCCCATTCAATGTAAAATTAGAAAGAAAACAATATATACTTACTAGCTCTGATGAGTTTCTGTGTAGGTCGAAACTGAAACACAGAGGTTTAAGACTTGTTTAGATTTATCTTGAAATCTTGAACATCAATATTATGTAAGGCCTAAACATAAAAAAGGTTTGCTTCCAGTTACATGCCAAAAAAATATGGGTCAGTAGGTAGGGATTTTTTTCTCATACTTTTTTTTACATAAATTGGATAGGTCAGTCGGGCAACCAGAAACAAACCTTTTTTATGCCTAAGGAGATTTTATTACTGATTTTTTCAAATTTCGGGAGAGAAAAAATGTGTGTGGTGTGGGGCCAAATTGGGAATTTTTAGGTCAGGAATTGGGAAAAATATCTTTATTTTCGATTGGGAATGGTCAGTTTACAAGACCCAAGCAAAGAAGGAAAAAAATTGCTGTTAACTTACAAAAAACTCCCTGTTGCATCAAATACTGAGGCATGAATTCATAAATTTTATCTCAATAGAACATATCAGGTTGTCCAATAGCAAATAAATGATAATGTTAAATTATGACTACATTCACATTAGCAGGCAAAAATAAGACACACAGGGCTCTCTCCCTTTTGGGGGACTGTGGGCGGTGCCCTGGGAGGGGTGGGGGAATTTCGTATCATTTTCAGTTCGAGGGGGGAATTTCAAAAGCCTAATTAACATAATAGGTGGGGGAATTTTTACCAAAAATTGGGGAAAACAGTATATTCCAGAGGTGGGGGGATGGGGCCAAATTTCGGCCCCAAATTCGGGAGATCAAGAGCCCTGACACAGATTTCTAAACCACAATGTGACCAAAGTTAAAATAGACAACTAAATTGCTTGGAATTCTTTTTCCCAGGGGTGGTTAATGTCACACCAACAATCAGGGTCATTTTGTGACCAGACTTAAATATGGACGAAGACCCAGGATTACACATGGGTACTGGGCAGACAGCTTCTTCACATGTGAAATTTGACTAGTCCTAGGTGGTAGTCAAACTCACAGCAGTGAGAGGCCATGATTTCTACTAGTCAGAGACCATAATAACTTGGCCATGGATGCCCCTACTAGGAAATACCGCCATTATCATATTAGTAAGAACCTGAGCAATAACACTGTGCCATGTAATTTCAATGGCGAATTCTTCGATACTAATTTTAGCAACCAGATAATTTTGACTGCTGGAGATGTATAATAAATTATGAGTGAGAAAATCCATGGTCCCAACAGGGGATTGACCGCAGGACCCCTAACAATTTTTGGTGGATACTCAACCACGTTGCTAATGATTTAGCTCAACAGTCAGGCTTTTGAAAGTGTCATCCTTTCCTACAATCACTACAGAATTTAGGTTACTTTAAGTGCAACTTAAAACATGTTTAATTATTTGAGCGACATCAGCACATGCAATCAACAAAGAAGTCCGCAACAAATTTAGTCAGACACTTTTCATCCTCAACAGATGCAAGGTGAATTTCAAATCGATGTACTTTCGCACCATGCATCAAACGGATAACTATGAAAAATAATGCCGAGTTATGACATTGACAAGTGATAACGGCGGGTGGGGATCTTCAACTTAAGCAAATGAATATTATTTTTAAAGAAATCGAAGTAAATCAATATGAAATATTGCTATATTTGATATCTAACCTTTGACTGCCACGAAATTTGTTTACAATTTGAAAACCGGCATAAAATTTGCGGAAAGCTCCGCGTACTTCCAGCCAACATGGCTGCCATGGGAAAAAGTAAAAATAAATGACCTTGGTTCGGGCTAAAGCCCAACGTAACAGACCCATGATTGCCTGTGGTAAGTTGGCGCGTAATTTTGCGCTCGTTACATTAATTTTATTATGATTCTTTCAATTAGAGTCACTCTGTTTAAAGCAACAATAAGCAAATAAACATCATTTTGATTCGAAAAGTCTTGCTCCCATTACGTCATTCCAAAGCATGAATTTATTTAAAACATGCATTAATTAATACATTAATCAAAACCATTTATTTTTTTAAAAAAGGAATATAACGTGTTATATAAATATGTTCATTATTGTTGAGGTCCATTAATTTGTTCTATGGTCGTGTGTTAGTCTCAGCTAGCTTCCATGTACGATAACATGTAGAATCCCTGCTGCTATTCGACTGTTGTTTAGCAGGAACTTTCTGGAACCATGTACAGACCTGTAATAATATTCCAGTTTTGAGCTAACAAGGGAGTGATGCCCGTTGAAGTGAGACGAGTAGTTAATGGACATCTACAATAATGAACATATTTCTTATATTCTTTAAAAAAAATAGTTTTGATTAATGCATTAATCAATGCATGTTTTAAATAAATTCATGCTTTGAAATGATATGATGGCCAAATCATTTATGTGAGCGAGGGATTTTTATTTTCTATTATCTTATGTCAATCAAAAAGAAAAACTTGTTTTGTATGAGGAGGTACGCTGGCACTACGCCTCTAAACTGTATATTATAAAAACCTAATGAGTAACTAATATAAGCACTTTATTATTCGTAAGTCAGGAACGTAGTTACATATACATGTACAAGAGTGAATGAGCACCAACTTCATAAGGATAAAATATAATATTATCAAATAATGCAAATTCTTGTTCATGTTGACAAAAATGTTTCTCCTGGTTAGGTGCCCCCCCCCCTCTAGATGTGTTGGACTCACAGGAGGGTGGTCTGAGCAGCTCAAGGCGATTCATACGGGAAGTGAATGCACACTCAACCAATTGTGACTAAGTCCAAAGCATACACGGATAGATTCCATGTTTTAAATCCGTATGAACTGTCGAATTCATATTTTGTTTCTTATTGACCATGTGATGTATTTTAAAGATAAATGCTGATAAAGTAAATTTGAAGTAGAACATTTCGTTTTTTTAATGAGAATAGAAAACAGTTCGCGTAGTTCTTATCAGTGATCCTACATTTACATGTAATGTAGAGTCCCTGTCCTTGTATACTTTTAAAGTGTGCACTATGAGAGCACGTTCAAAGGTAGACTAGCTTAATTCTATGGCAAACCACCCGGAATATCCCGTGGTGTGGAATTTTCACATAACTGAATGTAAATGTGACTAATAATTTGATTGGTTGAATGATGAACGAAATTAACGAATCAAGAGTCGCTTTACAAACCATCTTCGTATGCAATGTCAAAATGTCGGCCTCCTGTTTGCGAACCACACTTCATATCTCGAAGACTTTGAAAATAAGCGGTAATCACGATTCTTTGCAAGGCCTAATAATTATCAGCGGCAGATATATATGAGCTTGATCTCGTTAATTTTTGCTACCCGAAAAGCCGTTTTCAATGTCAGACTACTATTTTTTTACAGTTCTATTCTGGTTACGGTGACCGGCGCAAGCTACACACTAAATATCCAAAGTGGTACAAGCAGAGCAACAGATAAACTTTCTCAGTGAATTGGGTATTACTCCATCATTTCATTTTGAATTGGGTATTTGCTAAATATAATTGGGTTTCCTGAAACATGTTTGTCTATGATTTTTATATCAATTGGGAATTCATGCTCTTACTTATCAAGTCTAAACTGTACACATTTGGTTGTTATTGAACTGCATCACTACAGACGTTTGTTTGAGACTATGAGGAACGACTGACTGACGAAAATGACTATATGCATTTATATTCATTCATGAAAGTCGATACGCATCACAATAATTTAATTGGGTATTTTGCTTTTGTAATTGCTTTTTGATACGCATCTAAAATAGATTCAATTGCGTAGTTTGTAAATTTAATTGAGTAAATACGCAAATACGCAGCTTATCTGTTGCTCTGTACAAGTGTAAAATCATAAAGAGTTTGGATTCTTACATGTAACCTCCGGATGAAACTTTGGATTTTTAGTGCCACCGTCCGCAAGATCGACTTCCAGACTATATGCATAGCTGTCAAGGGTTAATTGGTAGTGAGATAAGAGTACGAGGGGGTCTGGCTTGGCGGATTGTTTACGATGACGACAGAAAAATAAGCAAATGAAAATCGGTATTCTGTCCCCACTGAACCTTCATTTATTCTGCAATGTTTACATCAATCTACGCTTGATTTATGCTAATTAGACTGTTTGTGACGGGGAGACATTTTTTTTTACCCCGTCCCTCACAGTCTAACAAAGAACTGCATGTTTGTGTGTGGAAAATCCCAAATTAAAACCCGTTGGGCATGATTACTACAATATCTGTGAACAATTGGAACTGTTCAGTAGATAGGAAACACATTTGTGAATTCATACAAGTATAAGATATTCCAACACACCTTTTTTGAAAGGTGCTCTAATGTTTTGTTTCTCTGTACTATCTCTGTATGGAAAATTAAACCGGTGTAATGGCGGACAACTGCTGGTGTCGAGGAAGATATCTACCTCTGTCATGGTAAAAACTTCACATCCACTGTATTCAACCAATCATGGGTGCAGTTGGGAAGAGCGAATTTACAGACCTGATCTAAATTTTATTTGTGAAGCGCACATCTAACACAGCAGTTGTACTGTGTTGAAAGTTTTTAAACATCATGACATAATGCATTTTACGTACTTGTGTTTCTGCGCATAAATATGCAGTTCTTTGTAAAGCTGAGAGGATGGCCCTTCCGAATTCATTTATGAAATTGGCCAACTGGAAAGCTGATTTAGTATTTTTTTAAAGGCTAATTTTGGTTAATAATAAATTTCAAGGGACATGATGCTCAAATTTCATTCTGGCATATTTATGTACTTATCAAACTTTACCTGGTCTATGGTTATATTTTTAAACAACTTGATAACACTTCGAAAAATGTAAACATAAAGTGATGACCTACTTACCTTATTCAAACACCATAAACTTCACTAAATATATAATTTTTATAATATGTGTTGCTGAATAGTGGAGTAATCTGGAACTACCATTAATTCAGAACTACTTAACCGTACATAATATTTAGATAAATAAACTTTTACTAAATTTTTGCAAACTTGTGCATTTCTTTTTGTCTTCTAAATTGTAACTGTGTGCATCATAATTCGGTTAAACATATATGATTTTCCAAAAGAATCTCCTTATTGATGCTGAAGTAAAATTTTCTGGAACTATAGTTAGATATTGTACTGGCATCTGTTATATCAATGTGCGTCTACAATTTTTTATTGAATGCAAGAGGTTTCAATAGAATACACGAAAGTTACAGGTCAATGTCAAATTATGATGAAGCAAGTCAAAATTAGATCTGTGGCTTTTAAAGAATATACAATGTAAGCAAACAGACAAACAAGCTAAAGATGTCACCAAGAAAATGAAGATATCACTATGATGTTAAACTACTTATGTGTGTGTTACTCTTATTTCAGATGCAGTTCTTCATGCTGTTCCATTTCACCCGGCTGCTTTTAGACCAGTTAGTGCATTAAGTCAGTTGGTAATAATCAGACATGGGTCATTTTTTGGCAGAAGTAAGTGTATTTAAAGCAGGTCAGGGAACCCCATGGTTCTGTTACTTGTGTGTCACACTCATGTTAAACATAATGTATTTGATGTGATCTTTTTTTAAGACTCATAAATCATTAAGTGGATCCAATAGATATTATTTAGCTCTATTTGAGACTTTTTACTTTTTGATACACAAGAAATGACTGAGAAATATCTATGTTAAAATTCCATACAGAGCACACACTTGATTGTACTGTTTATTTAGTCTTTATTTTATTTATTTTAGAATTGCAATTTTGATTAATAATTTTATGGAACTTTGTCAAATACTTGTAACACAGAACTTTATGAATGCGTGATGAAATAAATACAAATTTATATATGAGGATAAAAGTTAATGCACATTATGATGTTATTCTACATAGTTATTGCATATTTGATTACAGAGGATGCTGATGCAGCGTGGGACAGTGTCAGGTCAGTGAGTAACCAAGGTCGAAAGAGGGGTAGAGCGAGTCGTAATAAAATGATGAAAAGAGTAGATTTGTATGCTGGACTTAAGTTTGGACAAGGTATTACTGCAGTAGATTTGATATAACTATTTTGTGCTCATTTTGATGTCTACAGGTGACCTCTGATCTGTTTATATTTGAAATAATCTAAGCTTTTAAACAGTTGAGCAATTGTTGTCATCCTGTTTTTGGTGCCTGTTTTACTAATATTTTTGAATGTAAAAATTCTGTAAGTTAAGATGTTTACACAGTCAGTAATTATGTGTTCATGTGCAGTTTTACAATAGCATGACAAGATATTCTCATTTGCTAGTATCAGTAACTCTGGATTTCATTAATTGAAAGGATGTCCATTATTTCCTTAGAAATTTTTGATACTTTTTTACTTGAACTTCGCAAATTTTTCTGTGTATATGATAGACATTCATCATGAGAGAGTCGTTGATGATTGACATATTTTGGGAACTATGCATCTGTTTTTACAATGAAAGGACTTAAAGGACCGTTGCAGGCAGGCTTGGCAGTATCTTTAGTTCTAATACTGAATTAAAAATTATGAAAGACATCAGAGTAACTTCCCTTGTCAAGACCAATTTTCGGAATTTCTAGCGTGTAGTAGCATCGTGGATAATACTCACGATTTTCAGCTCTCTATGATTGATAAACTTCAAATAACTTCTTTTATAAAATTGGTGTCCGTATGTATCAATTGAATGAATTAATTGAAATAAAAACATATGACATTGTACCAATTACCAATTTTGTTTGGTATTTTTCCCAAGAAGGATGTGTCAACACAAGTATGCTTATTTTGTAAGGTATTGATTAGCATACCAGGAAGCAGTAAACTAATATTATTCTTAGTGAGAACTTTGTATTTTATACTCTATTTCATCACACCTGCGAACAAAGGACACCTGTCTACAAAGGACACTTTGGTATTTTCTGCAGGGTGTCCTTTGTGCACAGGTTTGACTATAGTTTTGAAACCTTATTTAACGTCTTTCTGTATCTCAGTTTCATGATATTTTAGCGAGTGAAATCACTGTATGCCTCATAAATTTGACATTACAAGCCTGTAAGTGAGCTATAATACTTGAAATACCAGCATGAGAAGATTGCCCACAAAAATATTGTTATGAATTTAGCCTTAATTTGAAGTTATTTTACTTTCGAAACCAAATTATATTCTTTATTTATATCCAAACATTGTAATGCTTTACATACTGATTATATTCACTGTGAATTTTAACGGAAATTTTCTTGGCAAGCACCCTTGCCATAACTGATGTATAACAATGCATAACATCTATTGTACCTTCATATATAGGTATTACTGGAGTGCATTTTCCTGGCTTGATAGAACCGATCACCAATAAGTCTTCAGTTTCTGATTTGGTTATTAAAAAAGATTCATCTGTAGCTGTTGAACGAAGTCAGGTACCTAGGAAGCCACCTTCAAGAGGTGCAAGTATTAAACTGGATCCCTTAGATCGCGGGTTTAGAGGAAACAGACTACCAGGGAGAAAAGTTGCCCCACCAGATCCTGTTGATGGTTGTAAGTGCATGATTAATTTAGCTTTCATTTTTTATCTGTTGTTAAAACATGCTTATAATTATCAGTAAGGATAATGAAATTTTGTGGTATTCCCTTATCACAATTACATAGTTTGAAGTTAATAAAAGTATGGTTGAATCTCAATCCAGATTGATTTTAGTTCTTTATACACAGTTCTTTATGTAGCCATTTTGTTCCTTCATTTTTAAATTGGTTGTCTGAAATTGAAAAATTGTGTTATTTTACTACAGTTTACTTCTGAATACCAATTATCCATACGACCAACAGAAAAGTATGGTTGTAGGAAGTTTCCAAATTTTGGTAGTGTCGTATGTTTAGCCACCTATGATTGCTTCCATCAGATGTCTTTGATATCTTTATTTACCGCCCATTACTCTTTTTACTATAATTACTTATTTTGTGGACTTAATGTGAAGAATATTCATATGTATAATGTTTAGTACAATAAAAAATGATAATTTCATATTTTGCCATCCTGTTGAAGATCTTTTTGCCTATGTTGTAGTCATGCATACCTCAGTCATTTTGCCGTTAAAAACTTTAGGGTCAGCGCCAAAATGGGGTCAGTCAGGTAAACATAAACATATTTAAAAGTATCATCTGTCTATAAAACAGGAGATTTAAGAAAAATCAGAAGGACTTAATTGATATTTTTGAAATGATAATGTTTTTCGGTGTTGAGAGGTTACAATGGGTATGTGTTTTGTAAAAAATTTCGATTTTTGTCTATGTTAGTTGCAGTTTTTAATGAGTGTATTGCAGGTTCTATAAGTTGCAAACTGTATTAGCCAAGTGATGTACATAATTCTGTTTGTTTTTATTTTCTTGTTATATTTGTTTGTTTCACATTACATTTCTACTTGTAAAAGTAAAAGTTATGCCAGTAAACCGTTCTTACAGATGATGGGATGTTTCAGTTTGCTGATTCTTCTTAATTTAGAGAAATTCAGATTCTTAGTTAGAAAGGTCTACAAAGAAATTGATCATTTTTTTCTGTGTTGAAATAAACATTTACTCCTTTCAGTTGAAAACTCATCTTAATATTACATACATGTTGTCATTTTAAAATAAAGCTCCCCTGTTGATTATCAGCCAAAATTTATGCAGTATTAATGCAATGAGATCTAACATTGGAACACATTCTATTACGATTTCCACATCCCTCAAAGTATTACCCTTATATCAAGATTAATTTGTATACTATAAATTTATTCATTGCCAAGGTTTTACGCATCTATCTTAGAAAAAAAATAATAGAAAAACTCTGTTTATTTCTCGAGGATAGCAATACATGTATATCCAAATGTAAAGAGTGATAGAATAAAATGATGTATGATGATAAATTGAAGATGGAAGGATAATAATTATTTAGGGTTTTTCAGGAGAATCTGACATTGTCTTTTTCAGATGACTTCAAGGACTTTGAAGCCTATGTTTTAGAGGTAAGTATCTGTTTTTCAAATGTAGGCCGTCTTAAAAATATGTCGGTTTGCAAGAAAAAATGAAAAACAGAATTTCAGCAAAACCTCATTAAATTACCATTGTAATATTAAAACCACTTCATTATAAAGATCATTGATGTTAAATATTTCCTTTTTATCTAAACTTGATAAAGAGACTTATGACCAGTATTATGGTATAAAAGGCCTTGTAGTGAGACCTTATGTCGTTATGTTGTTGAAAAATTCTTCGCTTCTATTGACACATACATCAAATTCAAACATTTTCATTTCAGTCTAAATTGGTTTCCAATATAGTGGCTAGTCAAGGAACAGTCTTTAGTTCATACATTGTAGTTGCTATTGGCAATAAGAAGGGACTGATAGGTAATTATTTTTACTATTGTTTGTCATTATTTTATAGTTCAAAAAGTACAGTTATGAAACTATAGTTATATGTTTGAGTTTTTATGTTGGTTGAGTCCTGGCAGAAACAAAATGGACACCCCATACGAAACACTTGTATACAGCTCGGTAAAACCTCAGTCATGAGACCACCTTTAGGACCTGAAAAATCGGTCATAATAATGAGATGGTCTTATTATCAGGCTGAATTATTGGGAAGTTATTGAAAGCCAATCCACAAATAAGTGGTCAATATAACATGGTGGTCGGTATTTGAGGTTTACCGTTTTTTTTTTTTGTTTTTCTCTAGGTATTTGGTCATGTTTATTGTGAAAATAACAAGTCATCATAACACACCCTGTGTAGTTTCCTATTAGCTGAAAACTTGTATAAAGTCATTGAACATAGTAGAATAGTCATACTGAATTTTAAAAAACTCATCTTAGTTGAAAATGTTACTGTTTGTAGTATACATGAACTTCTTGGTCAGCTGTTGTACAACTTAAAGTTATTTTTTATTGTTTGCATCCATAACTCTTTGTCTGTAGTTGTGAAAATTTAACAGTGATGCCTCAGCTGTAATATCAGCACAGATTCTGTGCATATGACCTCTTGTGCGCATTGAAATTAAAATTCTAACAAGTTTGATCCATAAGTGATGCTTGTTTTTGGTGAATCAGGCCAGGCTTTTACTTTTTTTTTGCTTGTCTGGCAATTTTTGCCAGATCATGGGAGATGGAGATAGAATTTTAGAAATGTCCAACTCAAAATGAAAATATCGGTTGTAAAGTGCATGGCTTTTTTAATGTTCTTCAGCCTGAAAATTAAGAGTTAAATAGACATACACCTCATGTGAATGTATGACATGTTAAATTTGATTTATAAACAAATATAATTGCCGCAAAAAAGATATGAAAGTAAAATGTAATGTGCAAATTTATTTGTTGAGTTTAAGGTCCCATTAAGTTGATAAACACATACTTTATAATATTTTTAACAAAAGCTCATTTGTTATGTGCTAAAACAATTATTACTAGTAGTGTATACTTACGCTGTTGATATGGTGATTTTACATTCTTTCTTCTCTATTTTCCATCAAGGTCTTGGTATAGGAAAAGCATCAACCTCAAGTGCAGCTTTAAAAACTGTGAGTAATATGAATTTTATCCTTTTAGTTGATCATAGTATAACATTTGTACACCTGCGCCCAATTGTATAAACATTGGTTAACTTTAACCACTGGGTTTAATCAGAGTTTTGGTTAAAATTTTGGTTAAATGTTCGGTTAGCTTTTGTAGAAAATTTTGTTTAGATTTAACCAAATGTTGTTTTTCTTAAAGCTCAAATAAATCTAACCCAAGTCTAAGATGCTGCTTAAATCTTAACGTAAACGGTAACCAGTACCAAAATGGCAGCCCTTTTTAAATGTTTAAATGACTTTTTTAATGGTTAGCAAACCAAAATGGTCAAATTTAACCTTGGGTTAAATTAACCATTTGGTTAAAGTTAACCAATGTTTATACAATTGGGCCCTGGGATCTATCTCTATTGGTAAAGCTGGAAAAGTCACTGAATGACCCTGACTGTTGGTGTGATGTTAAACCCAGTGATCGTTGTGTATAAATGCAATTTGTACTTAAGTTTTATACTACTTAATCTGTCTGGAATAAATCATTCAGATAAATCTCTTTTTTATAAACTGTTATAGACTGTTTTACTAGTATTTTTTATTTGTTTACTTGAAATAAAGTGATGGTTTATAGGTACAGTCCAACCTGTGAACAAAGACTGGCCTTAGGATATCAGCAAAGTGGTCGTTGTTTTCAGGTGACCTTTGTTCGGAGTGTTAATATCTGTCATCATGTAATGTTGAGATTAAAGACAAAATTTGACACCTGACATTTGCAAATTTATTCAGACTTATGCCATACCTGTACATAGTGTCAATTATTTTAATACTATTTCAACACAGCTCTCATATTTCTTGTTTTTACTGAATTTGGTGGACATATTCTGCCGACTGACTTTATTGAGATAATAACAGACTGTTGGAGCTTGTTCTTTCTCGATATCGGTATATACTGGAAGTGTATCGCAATGTATTTGCCTTTAGCAAAAATGTAAGTTTTTTGTAAACAGGGATCTGGATTTGTATGTCATGTTTAATCAAATATTCTGCAAGTAACAAGCATGTAATATGTCTTTGAGAATAATTGTGTTATCTTATCTGATTTGGAATTTTGGGTCAATAGATAAACCAGGTTTTGCAAAAAAATAAGTGCAAATTTTAGCTTAATACGTTTCTATTAATATATTATGATTATCACTTTTATCACTATAATGAGCTGATTCAGACTTCTACATTCAGAGTCATTGTCTTCAAATTTGTTAAAAATTGACATGTCCACTCGTTAAGCAGATTATGTTTTATTGAAACTTGATTAAAAGTATAAAAAGTTATTGTTATCATAAAAGTTATATTAAGTTTGATAATTAGCTTGTTCAGACTTTGAATATTGAAAGTTATTGCTTTTGAATTGGCTAAAATTGTCACAAATGTGATTTTGTGCTCCGTAATCAGAATGTTTATATCCCCCATCAGGGTATAGAGTTAGTACTGGTACAAAGTCTAGGATCACTGGTTAGAATAACTGCCTGCCAGTATATAACTAAAACATCATTGAAAACTATTTCACATCAGAACAATGATCAGAATGCTAACATTTATTCTTTACAAACAAGCAGGGACATAGCTTTTACATGTAAAAGATGTCATTGTTGTTAAGTTATATGGGACAACTCACCTAAGCACTTTTCGTCCAGAAAATATTTTAACCTCTGTATAATAACCACTTGTAATAAAGACCAGTTAGTTCTCCAAAGGTGATCATAGTGGACAGGCTTTGCTGTACAATTATACAATACACTATTTTTACATTTCAGGCCACAAATAAAGCTGCTAAACAATTAGTTTATATTGATATTTGTGACAATCGCACGCGTGAGTTATTTCTTTTTTCGAAACATTCTACATGTATTCTGCCACTTAAAGAATGTGTGAATTGTTTTGTAGACTGACTTATTAAGGATAGAAAATGTTTTGTTTCTTGTTTTTATGTGATATATTGTCACTGGGGTTTAACACCATTTTCAACAATTTTTCCGTTATGCACAGTGACCGGTTCACCTAACCAGTTTTCCTGGACTAACCTTTCCACAAGGTGCCGGCAACTTCTCTACATGTGGAGGAAAATTGACATTTTCGTCAAATTTTCACAGAAGGGTATGATCTGCAGTAACCGGAATTTGAAACAGATCTCCGGGTTGTAAGTCCAGTGCACTAACCACTGGACCACAGCTGTGGCCTTTAATAGAAAATGTGTTCAGTAGGTTAGATTACAGCATGTATACTTGTGATATTATCCAGTCTATATGAATACCTTCAGCCGAAGGCCTGGAACTTGTGTAAATGGAATTACGTTTCAAATTGTACATATTTACATTTATAGAAAGACAACTTATTCCACTAATTTATGAAGTAGCAACATGCCCAAGTTTCCATTAATTTAGTGCATACCAAAGAAAGTTTACCATTTTTTGCAAGTACTAAATTGTCTTAAATTTCATTACAGTTCAACCTATGGAAAGAGCAAAATCTAAGTCTTGTATCACAACATAATTGTACTTTAACTTCTGATGGATGTTAAAAAAATCTTGCTCTTACTGCGGGCGATCTCTTGTATTAGATTTCTATTCATGTTTCACCAATTTCAGTTCATCATGGCTACATTTTTACAGGATTGTCCAAGTGTTCATTTTATTCATAGCTAAACAACTCAGTGCGATCATTCTTTGGTTTTTGTTGTTTTCAGTTTGGCATAATTTTACTGAAAAGTTTCACAAGACATCTGTAATTGCCAGGCCAATGTATGCTGGTAAGTGTCAAAACTTTCATTAAGACGAGGCCTGTGCTATCTACTGTTTGGAGCCTTAATTATGGTTAGATGCACAATGTCATTTAATTTTCCCAGTGATCTTTGTACAAAATTTCCCACTACTAGAAACATGAATGTTTGTTTACTTGAAGTCAGATTTTTCTTCATGTATTTTTTTGGTTTTCTGTAGACATAGTGCTAACATGAAGATTATTAATTTGTCATTATTGCAACTAGTACCTTACAGAAATTAAGCATGGAATTAAAAGTATGTTTTCTCTCATAAATCAATACTTTTCTTTTATGATAATGTTTTTTAATAAATGTTAATTTATAGCTAATGTTTGATCCAGTTCATTTTTATAAGCTCGCTAGGTAAACTCATATGGTACAGAACTGTTGAAGTCGTGAATTTGAGTCCCTTGCACAGCACATGTATGTTTGTAAGAGTGCATAGAATACTTAATATCAAGGGTCATTATTTCCCACGTCTGATTTGACTGTCTTTGTTTTTACATACTTGTTCGTACATGTATATTATATATATATATATATGGGAACATCGCCAGTGGGTGGTGTCTACAATAGTTGTTCACTCTCTAAGTTTAGCTGTTCCAGATTTATATTCACCAAGCTTAGCCACAATGTTTATGGTGGTAATATCATGTCTAAGTGCAATAGCCAGCAAAATCGACCCTGTCAGTTAATGAAATAGAACCCTTGTGTGCTGTCTAATTTGAACATTTCCCATTCAATGTTTATCAGGTAATTTTGAAAGGTTTATTTTGTGATAGACTATTTGGCACTCTCGTGTCAGTTTGTGCAAGTACAGATTAGAACCAATTTGTAGCATAGGAAACACAAATCAGAAACTGCCTTTAAAACTGAAATTATGACAAATTGCAATCTACCAGCACTTTAAATTTATCACTTACAAAATTCACTTCTTTTTTAGGCTTTGGGCATAAGTGTCATCCTGTGCTGAAAATATTGTGTGAGTTGCTTGGAATTCGTGATATTGCCGTGGTAACAGAAGGGAATGGAAAAAATTACTTAAATGTAGCAAGAGCATTTATTGCTGGATTGCAAAAACAGGTTTTTAAGTTCTTACATTTTTTAAATTAATTTTTTAAGACCATTTATCACAGATCTGCATCAGGTAAACATTGTCTTGGTGATTGTCATATTTTTGGTTGGATATTAAAGCTTTTAAATGGCAGAATCACTGTATTGGTGCTAGTAGTCTTGCTTATGCAGAAAAGCAATTTTTAGATACCATATTTCCATAGAGTTAATTACATAGTTAAGGGTATCTCATACACAAATCAAGTTTAGTTTTTTGTGAACATGCATGCATCATTTTTTATCCACCATTTCCGTCCTATGATGTCGCAAAAGATTTTCTAAGTTGTAACTTTCAATGATGTGAATTCATAGCCTTACAAATTTTGTCCAAACTTAGACATAGCATGAATACATATTAGCCAATTCATACTTTTGGAATGAGAAACAATAAAATATTACAACACAAATTTTTAATGGCTACAGACACTACAGAATTTTGAACTTCAATATTTACAAAGAACAATCATTCATGTGAAAACCTGGGCTAGACCTTAAACATAAATGTTTTTTTTTTACTTTACCTTAAAAAATAACTGAATGATTAATATCAATTAAAGTTTAATTAACTGTTACTTTGTACCAATTCTTAGAATATAGCAGTGGGCATGTTTGATTTTTAGTGTTTAAGCAAAATCAACGCTGATAGTATTTCACTTATAAAATCCATAATGTTTTACTGATTTCATTAGTTCAAGCTGCAAGACTTACTGGACAAAAGTCTGTATAAAACCATACCAATTTATGCATCATATCTTATTGAGATTAAGAGCATTTTGTATTTTAAATCATATTTTTTCTATTGAGGCTGCATTATGTTAAAAAAATGGCCATTTTGGGAGCCTGTTTCTGAGACTTGTTTTGTAGGAATCTTTATTCTAAAAATTCAAAGGAATCTACCGGTATTCAAGTTTATCTATAGTAAATGAATTTAAATGAATTCCAATAATAACTGGATAGTATTACATTGAAAGTGACATTCTTGTGTACTTGTAGCTTTTAAAACAAAAAATGTTACTTTGTCAATTTAAGAATAAAATATCGTAAGTGTTTTTTAGGCATCTAATGATACATAGGCATATAGCGATCTGCATATCTATTTGTACTTATGTACTTATAATTATGTGTTAAATGGGGCTGTTTCTTGGTTAATTAGATTTCACCGTTTTTGTCTAGCACAAACACAGCTCACTAGAATGCTTTGACACTTACGCAGTTGTTGCTTTGGACCAGTCTCCATCCACCATTTCACCCAATGTTGATTTGATGTTGACCTTGAACGGATTTGGACTAATAATGTGTTAAAAGCGTTGTTTCTTGATTAACTAGATTTCGACCTTTTGTCTAGCACCAACAGTGCTTACTAGAATGCTTTGATACTTATGCAGTTGTTACCTTAGACCATTCTCAGTCCACCCATATCACTGAAATGAGATTTTGACCTTGACCGGCTTTGTATCAAACCTTGGTTTAAGCTTGGCTTTGAACGGATTTGGACTTACAATACTTAAATGGGCTGTTTCGTGGTAAATTAGATTTCACTGTTTCATCTAGCACCAACATCTCTTACTAGAATGCTTTGATATTTGTACTCAATTAGTCCCAATTTAGATATCGAAATTAAAAAATAACCTCATTTTTAATGGAAATCCATTGACAAGCATGACACTGAGAGCATTTGCGTTTATTGAATGTAATGTCTTGTGTCTTTGAGGTCCAGTCCCACTGCTTCACCATGTGCCAAAACAATGGCAATCCCTGTTTTTTATCTGCATTCCATCAATCTCGAACCAATCAAAATCGATCCACTACTGTGTAAAATGTAAAATTTTGACTATATGTCTGCATATATATTTATATGTATATATATCCTTAAAATGTGATCTGATAGTTTCAAAGAAAAAGGCGAGATATTATGATTGCTGCGGTGTTGGTGTTGACATCATCAATGTCGTCATTGTCATGTAAAAAACTGTAATGTAGCCCATTACTCAAACGCTTTTAAAAACATCAGCACAACACTTGGAATGCTTGATTATCATGACACGTGCAGTTTCAAGATATGGGGCATTACAGTGCTCCCTCTGAAGAGCAACACTTGTAGGAGTCGCAAGAAGTGTTGTTTTTTGGAGGGAGTTGTTGTTCAGAGGGAATTGATGCATTCGCGACAAGTGCTTTTATTATACGTATGGGTGCCATTTACTGTTGTTTCTTGGAGAGAATAGGTCTATATAGGTGGGAATAGGTCTATATAGGTGATGTTATGGGAGAGAGCACTGTACTCTGAAAGCTATATTTTTGGAGTTATGCCCCTTTTTAAAACAGAATTTTGGTTAAAGTTGCTTATTAAATAGATTGATATAAAACAGATGAGCATTGGCTCTGCTCTGCAGAGCTCTTGTTACCAATAGAGAAAATTGAGAGAAAATTTCTGAATTTAAAATGAAAAGTGTCTATTTATTTCAATGTCTCATTTTTTTTCTTGTATTGTAGAGATCCTACCAAGAGTTGGCTGATGAGCTTGGACATCATATCGTGGAATACAGCCCTCAACGTGATAACTATCCCTTGGTCATTGCCTCCCCATCAAAAAGTGCTCCAAGATCTGATTTCAAGAAAGATGATGGCTTTAAATTTGAAAATTACTGTTTTGGTAATAAGGTAGAGCTTAAGAAAAAACCCAAAAAGCCATTTTTCACCAAATTTTCATCATATCTTACGAAGAAAAATAGGATGTATACTCAAAGACATCAACACAAATCTGCTATGCAAAGAATGATTCTTGGCATGCAGCCTGAAGTAAGAAGAACCAAATGATTGTGTTGACTACATGAGATGTATAAATTAAGTCATGTATGAGTTCATAGTTTTTGTTCAATCTTGCCACACTTGGCTTCAGATTTATGACTTATAAGTTAAGATTGAAACTTGTTTGTTTGGAGGATAAGCTTCATGCATAGTGGATAGTTATGTTTGTAATTTTCATCTTGAAATCAAATCAGTCAAGTTTTTTCTTCTTGTGAGGGGATTAAAGGAAAACTCTCTTCATTAGATTTTAAAATTGTACTGATGGTAATGCTGGTCCTAGAAGCACAGTGGTTTTTGAAAGACTGTATAAGACATAGAGGTACATTTTGTTAAAGGCGGTACAATGAATCCATGTTCCTCAGTCACATGTATGGTGATATCATTTTATGTTTTAAAACAGCATGCCCATATCATGTGACTTTGATGTCATTGTATTGTAATACAGCAAGCAAAGTCTATCATCAAACTGCTCTATTCACAATCTTTAACTTCACGCATTAAGTTCACAAGTTTTTTATTACTGCATCAAATACAACCAAATAAATTGGATGCTTAGGCCAAAAAATGTGAACTACAAGTGCAATGTAATGTTTTTTTATAGATGAATAGTTAATGCTGAAAAAAAATTGGTAGCAGAGTACATTTTTCCCGCTTTCAAGCAAAAACTGTCTTCTATCGGAAAAAAGCAGTAAATTGCACTTGTAGTTCACATTTTTGGCTTTTGTCTCCACTTTATTTCGTTATATATATATATATATATATATATATATATATATATATATAAGAAATAATGAACTTACGTGAAGTTGAAGATTTTGAATCGAGCTGTTTGTTGATAAACTTTACTTTGCTTTACCTTAAAGTCACGTGGTATGGATACTGTCAAATTGTTAAGAAAAGTTGCATTTTGTCGTGAAAACTCTAATAAATCGACTTGCAATGTGTTTATTTGTTTGCTTTGTTTTATGTAAGGCATGTTTATCATTTTAGCTGTCTCATCTCTAGCCATTATAATCCTTCCATCTGTTTAGTTTGTTTTCAATCAAATCTTGGCGAACAATTTAATGTTTAACTCAATCAAGTGTGTTAGATATTATGTCTATACTAGTCTATCTATGAAATTATTCATTACCTCAACAGTTGTTTGAATGGGTTCTAGGGATCAGTTTGTGACTGATAATTTTGTGTCAATACTAATTTTCATGAGATGAAGTCTTGATGGTAAATCTTAGTGACCAATGTATACATTTTACATTTTGTTCAGTAAAAAAACACTTTCACACTACTTTTTATCACTCTGATGCTTGTTCTTGTGTTTTATTGGCGGACTGTTAACCAGAATTACTGGATTCTGTGCCAGTACTAATAATGTTTTGTTTAAGTAAATGTTAGCTCTCCTCGTAAACCGTTCAAGTCAGTGGTTGATGATGCCTGTAAGTCTAATGTTTTAAACCCAATTCTTGTAGAAAACCAGGCATTGATCTCACGAATACGAGTGCTGTAGACTTAATCTCTATGTCGGGCGTAGGGGTGGGCTCTATTCAGATTACAGAAATAAAGGCTTACGCTCCAGGGGCAGTATAAAATTTGATAGAAGTAGCTTAAACCTACTTCATTAAAAATAATAGTTCTGTGATACTTGAGACTACTTTTTTGTTTTATAAAATTTAAACTACATTATCTGTATTCATGGTTCTTGAAGCTAAAATCTTGAATTCCCGAGTTACTAATTTGGCTTACACACCCTGTGAATTATCTTTAAAACATGTATGTATTTATATGTTTTTTCTGAACGTAAAATGACCATACGCTTAACATCTTGTTGACCTCAGTATATTTTCGTACTAAATAATGAAGTAAATTCAGTTGGTACACCCTCTGTGTATATTATTTTTATGTTAATATTCATTAGCTTCCTGAATAAACGTGAATATTAAAGCTTACGCAATATGCGTGGTCCAATATTCACTACTTCTTAACTCACATGCCTTAATTTTAACTTGCCTGAGCACGAAGTGATCAGAGTGAGCAGTATTGATGGGTCTGTGTCTGCGTCGTCAGCATTCACCTTATGAACACTCTAGTGGTCACATTTTTAGCCAAAGGGTTATGAAAATTGGCCAGTCACTTTAGTGTTGATGATATAGCGTTGAAAAGAAGAAAAACGGCTATGTGGGGTCAACAACTAGGTCACTGGGTCAAATGGAAGAAAAACCTTGTTAACACTCTAGAGGCCACAATTTTCATCAAAGGGTCTTGAAAATTGGTTAGTGGCTTAGTCTTGATGATATGACGGATGAGTTTGAAAAAGAGCTATGTGGAGTCATTAACTAGGTCACAGGGTCAAATGGAAGAAAAAAACTTGTGAACACTCTAGATGCCACAATTTTCATCAAAGGGTCTTGAAAATTGGAAAATGGCTTAGTATTGATGATATGACGGACGAGGTCGAAAAAGGGCTATGTAGGGTCAAAAATGAGGTCACCAGGTCAAATCACTGGAAAACATTTTGAACACTTAGAGGTCGCAGTTTTGATTGGATCTTCATTAAAATTTATTTCAATGATATGTGAACAAACCTGAACATAGGTCATCTGGGGTCACACACTAAGTCACCAGGTTAAATCACTTGAAAACGTTGTTAACACTTCAGAAGTCACAGTTTTGATGGAATCTCTATCAAACCATGTCTTAATGATACGTTGGACAAGATCGAACACTCTAAAACCTTGATAACATTCTAGTGGCCATGGTATAGATTGGATATTTACCAAACATCATAAGAATGTTTGTGTTAATGACATCTTGGACAAGTTTGAACATGGGTCATCTTGGCTAAAAAAGTTCGAATCTGTTGTATTCTTTACTCAGGTGAGCAAAAAAGGACCATCTTGGCCCTCTTGTTTTTATTTTGATTGCATTTTCGGAAAGTATTTGCTGAATCATTTAAGTAGATTGTTGGCTGATTGCCAAGTATCTTGTGTTTATGATATGGAACTGGTAACGAATGCAGAATGAAACTGAACGTTGTTACAAGAAAAGCACCCATCACTTCAGATAAAATTTCAACACCAGATTAAACAGCAATGTCATTTTTTATTGAAAGTTTATATTTAATCACTTATTTTCCAAACATTGACATGTTCCATCGATGCAGTGTGGATCTCCGTGATGACCTGGACCATGACCATGACCATCGCACTTGGTATTCGAACAATCTGCCATATCTGTACAGCCTGCGAGAGAGAGGACGGGGGGATGTACGTGAAATTCAAAATGGTGTCGAACTTATGCTTATCATCATTGTTGACCATGGACCGCATTACTCAAAAGATTATTTGTTCTTTTTTTCAGTTTAGCAAATGCCATTTCATAGGCACTGCTGATTTGAGAACATCCTTAGTAAGCCTGATGGCAATGTTGAGGTTTACAAGGTTGCCAAATCCCACAAGGCTACAATTCTTTTATTATTGGTTATTTGTGAAATCAAATTCTATTGTAAATACGGCTATTTGTGTACTGTAGTATGATCCAGCTACAAAATGGGTTAAAGGGACTATGTTTGTTAACTGACGTGCTTATCACAAGGTTGTTTTTTTGCCCTCCCCTCCGAATCAAATATGACTGTGTGACACTGGTTAGGCAAAACGAAATGACTCCGGATTTACGCAGTGGCACCAGCTATCGTAACGTGCATATGGCTGACATAAACAAAAACACACGTAAGTATAAAATTTTACCATTTTTACCGCATTAATCGATAAATTTTAAACAATCAATGGTCGTACTATAGTATTTCTGAATTCCGTGATGGACTTGGATGCCACATTAAATCGTTTAAGTTTTCAAGACATAAAGTCGATGGTTGAGCCAAAAAATGCCCGTAAAATCGATTGAAATCAATATTTTAAACAGAATATTCGTTATCTGAGCCTCTCTGATGACCATATGCTAAATAAATACATCCATTATCTGGTGCTAGTGCGTTAATCCAGAGTCATTCGGTTTTGCCTAACCAGTATGAACATGATTCGTTCATTTGTGAAAATAGATTTTATACATTGTGTAGTGATGCTACAACTCTAGATCTATCAAATAGGTTTCGTTATACTTCAGATATACTGTGGAATCCTTTATTTTCGTCGGGCTCTATTTTCGTGTTATTTTTTTACTGAAACGGGCATTTCGTGGGGACGTAAATTCGTGGATTTTGATTTTTGAAAAAAAAATGTTTGCCTCTTCGTCTTCTGCCGTTTTCTTCACAAAATAACCTCGCTAGTGAAATAAAAATACTGGTGATATGCCATCACGTGTCAAAAAGGACCACATCAAATTTTTACAACATACGACAGATATACGTTGATAATCTTAAATATATGTGTCTTTTATTTGCAAGTTGATGGTGCAAAGCTGGAGCAAAATTTTAAGTGTTCACACCTTTATCAGGTACGTCGTATCCGTTATTGAAACACTTTTCCAGCATGGCCCTCATATTTCTGTCTGTTCGATATGATATGTAAATGATTATTAATTATCATTGAGTAGTTTACCCACCTGTACCCAGACTACCTGCAGGCACGCATGTACAAATGTCATGTTCACAACCCAGAGTCTGTGTTGGATCATTGCATGTTAGGTTACACTGAGACGTATCTCCATGTTGACATGGATTGCAGTAAACAGCGGCTGAAAATGTGTAATATTTGTTTTACAATTGCCAATTACATGTTCTGTGTATTCAAGATTACTAACATAGTGTTAATTATATTGTAACAAACATTGTAGGGTCGGCTTGGTACGTGAATTTGACGGACTGTCGCACATATTGTACGCAGATACCTTCAAAGGTGCTCAAATATGCAAAGTTTGACACAACATGCAATGCATTTAACACTGATTCTACGTAAGAATGTAACTTTCCTGTTATTCTATGTCTCCTGCTAGTGTAGGATAACCTACCCATTGCATATGATCTTGTATGTTCTCGTTTGTAAAATACTGGTATGTCTATGTGAACAAGAAGTTACTTTGGAATTTAAAAGCCAATATTTGTCGAGATAACCCATTTACCATAACCAAATCATACTAATTTTATGTCGCCACTTCATATTGCCTCTTTTGTCTCGTCCTAAATAACAGATGAACTTTATCACCAACAATATTGATTGTCTTTTGCATTTAACCATGCGCGTTAGGAATAAAAACTAGAAATGATGTACAAAAAAAAACAAATAATGTGTGTAATAAAGTCGTAAATGAGTTGTCGCCAGAATGCGGGCAAGACATACATTTATCGTAGAAATCAAAGTACAAAAAAAAACTAGTAAAAAAGCCGTCTTGTGTCTCCTAAAGTACTTTCCGAACTAATGAGTCATTATGGAGCCCAAAATTAATATCATCCAGAATCCTCAATAAAATGTGTGTTCCCGAAATCTGGTCAAAATTTGAAATCGGCGATATTACTTCAACCACTGCAAGATACGTTACTTATGGAAGCAACTATAAGACACGGAATTAGGTATTATGCTCAATATTAAAATGGTTTGTTGACTCGATGTCAACTTAATTTCTCATGGACAAAACTTTAAGCGTATATGAAATTAACTCTCTTTATAAAATGAAAACAGTTTCATGCCCGCCATATACGTTACTGCAAGATACGATACTGGTTGTAAACAACCAAAAAGTAATCAATACACGCCATAAGTCATCACAATGATTCTGGCTATAGAGTCACGTGATTGAAAGTATCATTACCTCGTATTTTTAGAAATCATTTTACCAGTGTTTCTTGTCGGATTTATCGTCTTGCATTATCTGGTGTAGGGGGATAAGTAAATTATATGTTTTAGACTATCATTTATATGAACTTTTTACTATATAATGTTGGATCATGGTTATTAACATTGTATAAGTAATACACACTAAAATTTCACTGAAAAATGAAATGTGTAATATTGACATACATACTGCAGTAACGTTTCTTGTCAGGATTGTAATATATCTTGCTATTTTGAATACGGTCCTTTTTGTGAGAAAGTTCGTAGTTTCTTGAGGAGGTCGGTGAGCTGCATACTGGTTAACCGCATAGGTCTCCTAAGTCTGCGCAGGAAAAATGAAAAACCTCCTTCCATTGAAATAGCCCAGAATTGTGCTGCTGAATGCGTAAAACCTCAACTCAAACAAACTAATTATTATTATTATACTTTTCAGCATGATTAAGTCCAGGACCCAGAGGGGTTATCACGACAAAAAAGGCAGAAAGTAGTTCTTTTCTTGAAAAAGGAAGAAAGCGAAAAAAAAATCGCAAACATATTATCACCAATACTTAGCAACTGGGTATTAGCTCATCAGTTTTTTCGGAGAAAAAAATCGAGCTATTGTCATAACTTGTCGTCGTTACGCAAAACAGTAATTTTATTTTTTTGGTTTGGAGTTCAGTCGGTCAGTGCACCTACTCATGTTTACCTGGCTTACTCACACCAGTACCCGCACACCATGTTTTACAAACCATTGACTACTTTCTCACTTGCATCAGAAGTGAGAAACGAATGTTATTTTGGTGGAAAAAATGTCGTCCCGACCGAGAATCGAATCAGCGACCTCGAAATCGCGAGTCAGACACGCTACCAACTGAGCTCTCCCGGCTGGGACCCAAACATATAAAAATAGTTCATAAATTTGGAATCTTTAAATATAGCATTTAAAAACTTCACACACTTGATCACAATTAAAATACCTATATTCCGAGAAACGGTTCATTTCTGGTTCATTTTATGTTATAAACTAAGTTTTTACAGAAGTGATAATTTAGTAATAAAATTAAATCGAGTTATGCCTTGTTTTTCTTTTTAAATAAAACCACAGAACAAATATGACTAAAAAAATTTCAATTGAAGGAGAGATAAATTTATTATTTCTAAACATAGGAAATAGCGTGCCGATATGAATAACATACTTTTATATTATGTATATGGCTTTTATTCTGTCCAAAAGGTAAGTAAAACACCAGGAAGTAGTGAAGTAACGTATCTTTCAAGCTGCAATTATCAGTGTTTTTTTTTCAATCTAATTTTCTACTGGATTCATATAGCGGAAAGGTTGAAGACCAGATATATTGCACAAACTGCATATACATGTATTAAAGAACTTAATTTTAAAGTGTTAGTCAATTGCTATTTTGTCATTCTTACGTAGAATCAATGTTAAAAGAAATGTCAAATTTCGTTTGATAAACGATTGTCCGTGTTGTTAGTCATCAATCAATGCAACCATTTATGTAAAAGAACACTTCCAGTATGCGTTACGGGCAACGTCAGGCGTGTTTAAAGACAGGCGCGGGAAAACAGGCGTCATTTCGTACAAACGGTAGGCCTAGCGTAAATAAGCCCGAATGATTAAATGTGGCTTCATTTCAGTAGTTCATAATGATTATTTTTTATCTTGTAGCATAAGCCCGTTACTAGTTTACTGAAATTTGTTCGTCCGACTGAAAGGTAAATCATACTCATTAAACACCTCGGCATTTTGCACGAAAAAAGACTACAAATGCTTCTGGTAGTTTTTGTAAAAGTTCCGATTAAAGAGCGCTGTAGTTTGAATTTGATGCTATAATTTTGAGACCAGTTTTAAACAGCGGCCTTCCCAATTTGACCCATGCTTCATTCACCGTTTACTTCGTAACCTCTGCTATCGCATCTTCACGTGACCATAGTTAGATCACGTGAGTGTTAAAGTGGCGGATACACCAAGAAAGAATCTTCAAGAAAACTGTTTACTTTGTAATAGAAAGAGACACTACAATTTAATTTCTGGTAAAACATCAAGTGGCACAATGTCCAAAATATCTTTTCCTACTAATAAAGACTGTAAGAATATTATTGATGGTAACAAAATTGTCAATCAGGGGA
Source organism: Lutraria rhynchaena (assembly GCA_008271625.1). Lineage (NCBI taxonomy): Eukaryota > Metazoa > Mollusca > Bivalvia > Venerida > Mactridae > Lutraria > Lutraria rhynchaena. Next base: position 3,218,788 of record VIBL01000018.1, on the reverse strand, counting down.
GGTCACTTGGCATCAGCAGCATTATTTTTCTTTTTATCAATATTGTTTTTATTTTTCTCGTTTTCAAACACTTTTAATGAAATGGATACGTCAAAATAAAAAATGGAAAAGTTTATGGCTAAATCTAGACGAAAAAGTTTGTGATAGCCGAGATCGCCGATATCTGTAAATGGAGATCACTGTGTAGAAGATTGCATTTGACAATTTCATTAATACACCCAATACCAACTACAATAACAGAATCTTGCATCTCTAGATTTGTTCCGGTCCTTTGATTTACAATCCTACATAAATAAAGCGCCTTTTGTTACACTCATCCTTCCTTCAATGTATAAAAATTATCAATATTTTACTTACCTACCAAAGAAAGCACTAGCAAAGAAATAGCTGTCCTCATTTTGCTGTAAAATGCTGAATAAAATGAGCGGTGAATCGACTGAAAATGCCCTTATAAGCTTTGTAAGGTTTGGATAAGGTTTGCTACTGACCCAGACACTATAACGGTATTCATAAGATGACAAGTCACGATGTCTTATCTTATCGCATGCGTCGGAAAAACTTCACAACAAAATTTCAGCGCTCTCATAAAATTTAATTATAGATCACTTTTTCTGTGGAAAATCTCTGGTGTTGGTGGTAAAGTATATCCCAAATTAACAATATTGATTGTCTAAGTGGAAAAGCTTCGTAAACTTCTCCAACCAGAGTCTGTTAAAAACTCTCCGTTACGATATACGCATACTTCCGGTTATCCGATTACTGGTACACAATGAATTCCGTTTTTTGTAAAATCTGCACCTTGATAGTTTTTATTACTTTTGTCGCCAATTTTTGTAATAGAAACCCATCTGAGGCCCACTCCAGCGCGATATTGAACAGAAGTAAGGTAATGTCCTCATTTGTCAATCATAAATCGTAAAGTCTTTGAATTTTTGCCTCTGTAAACACAGCTGATAAAAGGTATCCCAACAAATGTAAATTGTCGTTTCTCTACTTGTTCTGTTTGTTGGCCCAACAGTCTTCAGACATTGAGCTAAACCCTGGACCAGTGTGTAACACACCCCAGTACCCCTGTGGCAAGTGCGATCAGGAGGTATCTTGGAGCCAGAAAGCCATCCTTTGTGACAACTGTGATCGATGGTTTCATACAGTCTGTCAAGGGATAGGTAATTAAACTTATGAAAAACTGTCAGACTCCCAATTCAGCTGGTATTGTCAATGTTGCGGTAGTTGTAATATTTCCATGTCCCTAAGAGTTTCCCTAGATTCTCTTAATGATACAAATATCTACTGTCACCTTGAGTCTTCAAACCAATCCATTGAAAATGATGTTTCTCTTCAACAAGTTGGGTCTTTCCTTAGCACCTCGGGCCGGAACTTCGCCTACCTCAAGCCTCATCCACCCCAAAATCAAACGTTCCTACCCCAAATCCCTAACCTAGAGCCAGTACAAGACCTAAAAAGGTGTCAATCAATAAACAACAACGCATAACTGTCCTTAACATAAATTGTAGGTCAATCAAAAATGAAGTCCCTGAATTACATGATCGATATAGATGATCGACCAAGTAAAACCTGATATAGTCTGTTGTAGTGAAACCTGGCTCAAATCCGACATCCACACTGCTGAGATATTCCCAGACAGTTTAGGTTACACAGTCTATAGGGATGACAGAACATACAGTCAAGGAGGAGGAGTCCTGATAGCTGTGACAAGGACCCTATTGAGTCAGGAACAGCCTGATCTCAAAACAGATTGTAATATCTGTTGGGCCAAATTGAGTACACCCGGTTCCCGAAATATCTATGTCGGTTCATTCTACAAGCCCCATGAAAATGATCCAGATGCACTATCTCGGTTATGGTTGTCCCTGCAGAAAGTCAAAAAAAAACAGCATTATATTGCTTGCAGGTGATTTTAATATGCCTGACATAGACTGGTCATCAGAATCTCTCAAGAACTCCTGTAAATTTAAAGCCCTGTATGAAAACTTCCTTGAAAATATTGTCAGTCTCAATCTTGAGCAAATGGTTAAAATTCCCACAAGAAATAATAATGTCCTAGATTTATTCCTTACTAATCTATCCTCCTTGGTATTTAATGCCAAATCCCCCCCTAGCTTAGGAAATTCCGATCATGATATCATCTTCCATGAATTAAGCATAAATAGAGGTCGTCCCGCTCAACATCAAAGGAAAATCCACTGCTATAAGAAGGCCAACTAGTTAAAAATGAAATCTGAATTGAACAATTTTCCAGTAAGTTCTGGGACTGCAAACATACAGACCCAAACATGGCCTGGACCGATTTTAAGCACGAACTCCATCGACTCTGTGGCTTGTATATACCAACTAAAATTACCAAACATAAACTACTGACATACTAAAACAAATACGGAAACGTGACAAAGTGTTTGCCAAACTTGTAAAGAAAAATGTAGCTCCTAAATCCGATCCCCAATTTAAGACTTTAAGGGCGATCATCCAAAGAAAAATTCGAAACTCATATTGGTCATACTTAGAGTCAGTTATATTCAACAGGGATTCCCAAACAGGTCATAACAAAAAAATTTACAATTTTATTAAACATAACAAATCTGAAAACTGTGAAGTAGCACCCCTCAAGTCTGAAAGTCGAACTTATACTAACTCAAATGATAAAGCAAATATCCTAAACAGACAGTTTGAGTCTGTTTTCTCGCAGCCACAGCCATTAAGCCTAAAACAGATTTGCAAACATGCATTAAATCCCCCCACAGTATGCCCTGTATCAAAATAACAGTTGATGGAGTTGACAAACTCCTTATCAGGTCTAAACCCCAATAAAGCTCTAGGTCCAGATCAAATATCACCAAGGGTCCTTAAAGAACTCCACAGTGAAATAGCCCCCATCCTCACTTACATATTCAGGTTATCTTTAGAAACAGGTATCGTGCCCGATGATTGGAAAAATGCAACTATAGCACCAGTATACAAAAAGGACAATAAATCTAAAGCCAGCAACTACAGACCAATATCCCTCACTTGCATTTCCTCTAAATTAATGGAGCACATCATAGTCTCAAACTTGATGACTTACTTTGATGAGCACAGTATCCTTAGTCCATATCAACATGGTTTCAGGTCTAAACGTAGTTGCGAAACTCAGTTGCTGAATATCTCCCAAGAAGTCTTTGATAGTCTAGATAACGGACAACAGACGGATGTCATTGTGATGGATTTCTCAAAGGCCTCACAAGTTAATCCTCAAACTAAAAATATGGGTGTTAATCAACAGGTATCCACCTGGATTAGGTCATTTCTAAGCAACCGCAGCCAAAGGGTTGCAGTTGAAGGTCATACCTCCGACCATTTGTCAGTGTCATCCGGTGTCCCCCAGGGTTCAGTCATTGGATCCTGCCTGTTTCTGGCATATATTAATGACTTGCTTGAAACAATCAAAAGTAAGACCAGGTTATTTGCCGATGACACTATAGTCTACCTGACAGTCAAAGGACAGTCAGATGTGACCATATGACAAGATGACCTTCAAAAACTAGAATTTTGGGAACGAGACTGGGCTATGGAGTTCAACCCAGACAAGGGTGGGGTGCTTAGGGTTACCCGAAAAAAGAACCCTGTGATCTTCCCATACACCCTTCATGGAAAAACACTAAAATCAGCAGAAATTGCTAAATACCTTGGAGTAACTATCTCAAAAGAACTAAACTGGACCCACCATATAAATAACATAACCTCAAAGGCAAAAAAATCCCTAAGATTTATCCAAAGAAACATCAAAACCCAAAATAGTAATTTATGTAAGACCGCAACTAGAATACTGCTCAATAATCAATAATATGGCACCCTTGGCAGAAACATCTAACCTATAAAGTTGAAAGTGTAGAAAGAGCTGCGGCTAGATATGTTTGCAATAATTTTGATTTCCAAAGTAGTGTCAGACAAATGTTACATAATCTTGGCTGGCCCTCCCTAGAAAGCCGCAGACTCTATTCCTCTCTTATACTTCTCTACAAAATCCAGAACAACCTTGTTCATGTTGATCATAACCACCTCATCCCAACTTGAAATTTGAACTTCCTGATCCCCCAGTCCCGTACCCAGTATCACCTTAGCTCCTATTTCCCGAGAACTATAAGGCACTGGAATAGTCTCCCATACCAGGTCAAATCCAGTCCCAGCCTAAATATCTTCAAGGAAAGGCTGGAGACAGCTCCTTTCTAGCTCCCTATATGTTTTTAATCTTATTCTTGCACTCATTAATCTGTAAACTTTTTATCTTTTAACTGAGCACTTAATACTTTTTAACAGCTTTCCTGACAAGCGCCTCCCAGTTATAATCAGTATTGATTGATCGGGAGTATCATGTAGATGTAGATCAGTAAATGACGCCAAAAAGGAGGAAGGCATGTAATGTCTTAAGCTTTTTGTATACAAAACAGACTGGATATAAGTTCGTAGACGTTCTCTTTAACTTTCTGCAGTGGGCATAAAATTGGTGAATGCGTTATTATAACGAAAACAAATATGTTTCGGGTATATTAATAGATTTTTATCGACAATAATTGCTTCCTTGGTAACGCATGTATCATACCATTTTACTTTTAAAACTATGTGACTTTACGTATCGATCAGATTAGCATTATTCAGATTTGCCAAAATTTCATCTGCAGCATAACTGACGTCGTGACGTCGTTTCCTGAAGTTGTAGGTTACTGTGGAAAACAAGCGCAGTGTAAAAGCAAAAATTCCGGTACTTGTTCAGTTTGAAAAAATTGTCAATAATGACGTCAATTGACGACGTCGAAACGCGAGCGGTGATAAGCTAGCAGTTAACCAAACCAATGTTCCTGTGTTAGGAACCAGTACTAATAATGTTCTGTGGAAGTACACATGAACTATTCTCATTAATCAAGTCAATGGTGGAGGATAAAGGTCTTTAAGTATACTGCTCATCACGAAACTCGCGGTACTAGATACGAAAATCAGATTTAAGTATTATAAACTTTAAAATATCTATCCCGTTTCAAATTTCAATTTTGATCAATTCCTTGAAAGAGACACATCTAAGCATGGACTGAATCACTAAAGTCTTAAATTAATTAGGTCATATAAATATCCTAGTGTCAGCCATCTTGAAATGGTAGGTCATCACTAAACTCGCGGTAGACTGTGTTACGTGCTTATTTTTCAATGATATGTTTACAATAATCTGGTACCAACATGTAAAATAAATTTAGAGGCTTTTGGCCTAATTTGCACGTACAAGTCTACAAAATTTGCATAACATTTAGTGTGAGTAAGCCTAAGTTTGGCAGACGACATGTAAAGAAAATAAAGTTTACAGATACAACTGATGATTTTTAATCAACTTTTGTAATTTTAGGGAGAAATTAATAAAATAATGTTATTTCAATGAAACTTTCTGAGATTTGACTCATTGTGAATCAAAATTTCATTTCTTTGGCAAAAACAAAACATAGGTCAGCTTTAACCGATTAAAAACCGGCTAGAGTAAATACCGCGAGATTAGTGATGACGCGAGTTTAACGATTGCGGGTATATATTGTTTTAAACCCAATCCGAAAAGAAAACCAGGGATTGAACTCACGAATACTTGTAAGTGCTGTAGATTAAATCTCCGTGTCGGGCCTAGGGGTGGGCTCTATTTAGATTACGGAAATAAAGTTTAACGTTCGAGGATAATTTGATAGAAGTAGCTTAAAACTACTTCATTAAAAATGATAGTTCTGTGATACTTGAGACTACTTTTTTGTTTAATAAAATTTAAACTACATTATCTGTATTCATGGTTCTTGAAGCTAAAATCTTGAATTCCCGAGTTACTAATTTGGCTTACACATGACTATATATAAAATGACTATACGCTTAACGTCTTGTTGTACTTAATAAACAAAATGTATATTCGCACTAAATAATGATGTAAATCCACTTAATCCACTCTCTCTGTGTATATTATTTATATGTTTAATATTCATAAGGTTGCCTAACAAACTTGATCCAATATTCAGTACTTTACGCATGCTTTGATTTTTTTCACAACTAGAATAAACAGCAATATCAATTTCTTCGTTATGTATTGAAATTTTATTTGTAATCAATGTATGGTCACACAATCACAACGTCCATCTAAACAGTGTACTTCTTCTCCATGGCCTGGACCATGAGCTGGACCATGCCCACACATGGTATTCGAACAATCTGCGGAATCTTGACAGGCTGTAATATATATATTACATTAGAGAGAGAGAGAGAGAGAGAGAGAGATAGAGAGAGAGAGAGAGAGAGAAGTACATGAAATTCAAGATGGAGTCAAATTTATGCAAATTATAATTTTTAACCATGAACCACCTTACTTTGAAGATTATCAGTTTCCTGTCCAATGTAGCAATTGACATTTCTCAGGCACTTCTGATTTGAGGCCATCCATTGTAAGCCATCTGCTTGTGGCAATGTTGAGTTTACAACATTGCAAATTCCCTCAAAGTTACAATTCTCCTATGACTAAGTCCCACAATTTATTGGTTATTTGTGACATCAAATTCAATTGTAACTACGGGCACTTGTGTATTGTAGTATGATTCAGCTATTAAATGGATTATGTGTGTTTACTGATGTCACGTGGCTCTTTATCTCGTGCTTATCACAAGGTAGTTTTTTTGCCCCCCTCTCCGAATCAAGGATAATATATCGGTGTGTACCATCACACTGGTTAGGCAAAGCGAAATGACTCCGGATTTACGCAGTGGCACCAGCTTTACCACATAAATCGATACAATTAAAAAATCATTGGTCGTACGGAATTTCTTTAGTATTTCTGAATTCCGTGATGGACTTGGATGCCACATTAAATTGTTTAAGTTTTCAAGACATAATGTCGACAGTTGAACCCAAAATTGCCCGTAAATCGATTGAAATCAATATTTTGAACAGAATATTCGTTATCTGAGCCTCTCTGATGACCATATGCTAAATAAGTACATCCATTATCTGGTGCTAGTGCGTTAATCCAGAGTCATTCCGTTTTGCCTAACCCACAGGGGGCTAGCACGTCGAAGGGATAGAGTATAATAGCGTATTAGGCCTAACATGGCCACACGGTCCAAAATGACGTATATTATATATATACATATATAAGGGTTACAACTTCCGAAATGACTAAATAAATAAAATGATAAAACTACGTAACTTTTTAAGGAATCGTTTAAATTTCTAATAACTGGTGTCTACAGATAGCTAATACATTATACTATACATAACCAGTTAGCAATTTGTCCAATTCAAAACAATGAAGCAGATATTTAATCTTTTTCCTCCGAAAAGTCGTCAATTTCGTTCAGTCGAACACGACCTCGCAACACCAAATTGATCAGAATTACCATACTAAACACACCTTAAAACCACAGGTAGAGTAATGACAACGCATACTAACCATAAATATCTCTAAAAAACACTGATCCGGCATAAAAGAATAATCCAGGAATGGTCTGCTCACATAAAATTTACAAAATCGTCGACTCCGTCATAGATTTCTACCTCTCTACGCCATTATTACTCAGCCAATGAAACGTCCGCTTACAAACAAATTACGGGGCAAAGGTCACTGCATCATGATATTTGAAGTTTCAATAATGCGACGATTTTTGTGAATTGAGCGTGAATAGAACGTTCCTGGATTGCATTTTTGATTTTTCGAAGGAAAAAGATGAAATACCTGCTTCATTGTCTTGAATTGGACTGGATGTTAATTGGTTATGTGTAGTATAATATATTAGCTATCTGTAGACACCAGTTATTAGAAATTTGAGCGATTTCTTGAAAAGTTACGTAGTGTTAAACAAACTTGGTACAGAAGCTGTCATTTCGGAAGTTGTAACCCTTGTATATGTATAAATGTAATATAGGTGTTTTGGGTCCGTGTGGCCATTTTAAGCCTAATAAACCATTATACACCATCTCTTCAACGTGCTAGCCCCCTGTGGGTACGTCGTATCCGTTATTGAAACACTATTCCAGCATGGCCCTCATATTTCTGTCTGTTCGATATGATATGTAAATGATTATTAATTATCATTGAGTAGTTTACCCACCTGTACCCAGACTACCTGCAGGCACGCATGTACAAATGTCATGTTCACAACCCAGAGCCTGTGTTGGATCATTGCATGTCAGGTTACACTGAGACGTATCTCCATGTTGACAGCGGTTGCAGTAAACAGCGGCTGAAAATGTGTAATATTTGTTTTACAATTGCCAATTACATGTTCTGTGTATTCAAGATTACTAAGATAGTGTTAATTATATTGTAACAAACATTGTAGAGTCGGCTTGATACATGAATTTGACGGACTGTCGCACATATTGTACGCAGATACCTTCAAAGGTGCTCAAATATGCAAAGTTTGACACAACATGCAATGCGTTTTTAAAAGAAATGTCAAATTTCGTTTGATTAACGATTGTCCGTGTTGTTAGTCATCAATCAATGCAACCATTTATGTATAAGAACACTTCCAGTGTGCGTAACGGGCAACGTCAGGCGTGTTTTAAGACAGGCGCGGGAAAACAGGCGTCATTTCGTACAAACGGTAGGCCTAGCGTAAATAAGCCCGAATGATTAAATATGGCTTCATTTCAGTATTTCATAATGATTATTTTTTATCTTGTAGCATAAGCCCGTTACTAGTTCACTGAAATTTGTTCGTCCGACTGAAAGGTAAATCATAACCATTAAACACCTCGGCATTTTTGCACGAAAAAAGACTACAAGTGCTTCTGGTAGTTTTTGTAAAAGTTCCGATTAAAAAGCGCTGTAGTTTGAATTCGATGCTATAATCTTAAGTAGAATTTCAAGACCAGTTTTAAACAGCAGCCTCCACAATCTGACCCAAACTCCATTCACCGTTTACTTCGTCACGCTACGCTACAGTAACCTCTGCTATCGCATCTTCACGTGACCATAGTTAGATCACGTGAGTGTTAAAGTGGCGGATACACTAAGAAAGAATCTTCAAGAAAACTGTGTACTATGTTATAAAAAGAGACACTGCAATTTAATTTCTGGTAAAACATTAAGTGACGCAATGTCCAAAATATCTTTACCGACTATCCGAATATTATTGATGGTAACAAAATTGTCAATCAGGGGAGGTCACTAGGCATCAGCAGCGTTATTTTTCTTTTTATTATTATTGTTTTTATTTTTGTCGTTTTTAAACACTTTTAATGAAATGGATACGTCAAAATAAAAAATGGAAAAGTTTATGGCTAAATCTAGACGAAAAAGTTTGTGATAGCCGAGATCGCCGATATCTGTAAATGGAGATCATTGTGTAGAAGATTGCATTTGACCATTTCATTAATACACCCAATACCAACTACAATAACAGTATCTTGCGTTTCTAGATTTGTTCCGTTCCTTTGATTTACAATCCTACATAATTAAAGCGCCTTTGTTTCACTCATCCTTCCTTCAATGTATAAAAAATATCAATATTTTACTTACCTACCAAAGAAAGCACTACCAAAGAAATTATAGCTGTCCTCATTTTGCTGTAAAATGCTGAATAAAATGAGCGGTGAATTGACTGAAAATGCCCTTATAAGCTTTGTAAAGTGTGGATAAGGTTTGCTACTGACCCAGACACTATAACGGTATTCATAAGAAGACAAGTCATGATGTCTTATCTTATCAGTAAATGACGTCAAAAAGGAGGAAGGCATGTAGTGTCTTAAGCTATTTTATACAAAACAGACTGGATTTAAGTTCGTAGACGTTCTCTTTAACTTTCTGTAGTGGGCGCAAAATTGGTGAATGTGTCATTTTTTTCGAAAACAATTGTGTTATGAGTATATCAATGAATAAAAAATTATATATTTTTATCTTTATCGACAATAAAAGCTTCCATGGTAACGCATGTATCGTACCATTTTACTTTTAAAACTATGTGACTTTACGCATCGATCAGATTGAAACACATTAACTCAATTATCATCCAATTTTGCCATAATTTCGTCAGCAGCATAACTTATGTGTTGACGTCATTTCCTGAAAGTTGTAGGTCACTGTGGAAAGCAAGCACAGAGTAGAAGCAAAACGTCGGGACTTGTTCAGTTTGAACATTGCCAACAATGACGTCAACTGACGACGTCGAAACGCGAGCGGTGGAAAAATTTGCGTTGGTTTAGGGAGGACATCAACTTAGACAATCAAACTGATAGAAACAGCAGGAATTGAAGATAAATGCAGTACCTCGTAAAATACATGTATTTAGGTTCATGTATATCCATAAATTTGTTCCAATACTGACCAAACAAGTCCATGATGCAGTTCGCTAAAATGCGGTCGCATATATATGAAAATTATGAGTAAACTATAAATCTTCTAAAGTATGTTGTTTGAGCGAGCGAGCATGCGAGAGTACGTGAGTGTGTTCTCAGTATTCTGGTTACTATAGGGCGGTAAACAATGTTAAAAATTAAACGATGAAAATGCTGCTTGCTACCGGTGACTGGTGGGCCCAAACTTTACAAAAGTGTTGACAAACGTGAGGGGACGATTGTCTATGAGCGCAGAAAATACCAAAATGTAACCTTTCATTTTTCTGTTACGGACCATTGTAAGGCAAAGAATCAATCCTAAACGATGGTCAGAATATATTTTCAGATTAACATGAACCCTTACTAGTGTAGCTTTGGATCTTAAATGACATGCAATTTATAGCATTATAATACAATTTCATCTTTTCACAATGGTGGGCTCGACATATTGTCATTAAGCTTCTAGGATTAGCAAAGGCCTGCTGGTAATGGCCGAATTCTGGACACATACATCTTTACAAAATTGGGATAAAAACCCTGAAAAGATAGAAAACTCTGACATTATGAGATTTTAGTATTTTGTTTGAATAGTAGTGGATTCTACGGTACAAGATCTACATAATGAACTGTTTATTCGGAACACGCTTTATGTGATACTCTCTTAAAAGTTGCAGAACCTGCTTACAACGGATATGTTATTCATAATTTCTACCAAAAAAAAAAAAAACGATGTTAACAACCAGGTAAACAATTAATTGATTTAGGTCACCTAAGCACTCACATAAGGCGCTGGTAGGTCGTAGATGAATTTTGCAAAACTGATTTTTTTTTAAAAAATGTGAAGAATGTTCTTTTTTTATAAAAAGTAAAATGTAGATATATACATTTCCCGTGTGGTAGACACAAATATGACTACTAATCTACCCTATTGATTAAAAAATAATCATGCTTTACACTATTGTACTGACATATTATTACCTGTAAAACAGTCATGGTTCAGAATCAAGGAATATTGTTTAGGTTAACTGCCCGTCGGTATATGCAAAATAAATAATGCATAAAATGGTATAGAAACCCGACAAAAATCATTTGTTCGAACTTAAAAGCGATTGCAATCACGTTCTCAATCAAAGAGAAAGCAGTGCAATTACGTCTCCGCTATTACTGGTTCACTTATATATATATTATTAATAAAATTATTCCAAAAATTGGATCAAGGAATATATACGACATTTCACAGACAGGCCTTGATTAAGATAAAAAATATCCCATATATTATGGGAGGCATCGTGGTCTAGAGGTAAAGCATCCGACCTCTGATCCGAAGGTCCTGAACTTCACAATCCCATTTTTCGGACGTAGTACTTGTGTAGTGTCCAGTAAGCGGACTCGAGCGTGATTAATATAAGCCAAATTGCTTGTTTCACAATCGAGCTGAAATAAATTAGTATAAACTAAGATAAAAAAATATGCCAGCGGTAAACCCTACAAGTGTTTAAAAGGACCCTCTTTTCAAACCTTGTTCACTACTACGTGTATCAGCTTTTGAAACGAGATCGCGATATCTATGTAAATGGAATCTAGCTCAATCTTGTGCACATTTTGGGGTCAAAACTAATCTTCAAGATATATAAGAGGAAAATTAGTGCACTTTTATAGTCATAGTCATGAACTAGTGAGTTTATCTGAAAGACGATGTACACGTCCGAGGTGTCATAAAATCATGTGTTGAAGTAAAATTTCCATCCATTAGGAATCAACTGTTTAACTTTGTTATCTTTGGTAAAAAAAAAAAAAAAACAAACAAACTCAGGTCCTAGAATAAGCGTTACAGGACCATCATAGTACTTTTAGTTACCAGTATTGTAAAACAAACGGATTTTTACTCTGAATCCTTCAACAATAATAGATTTTAGGATTGTGACAGAAAAACAGCAAGTCAAGAATTCAGTAAAACGGCGTACATGTATAAATATTTTTTTCTCATTCATGAAATTAGTGCTATCTTTTCACTTTTCTTATCTTGAAAAACAAATTTGCCAGTGAGAATTATATACAGCGTATATCTACCACGACCATAATTATGTATCCCCTTTATTCTTAAAATGGTCTTGCGTTTAATACAAAGTAAAACTTTTTCCCTTCCAGCAAACATGATTTCCCGTTAAGTCTATTCTATTGAGTCTCTATAAGTGTATATTATTTATACCGTTTTCACGTGACTAATGAATTCCCCTTGATGCATTCACTACTTCTTTCTCCAATTCTTTGAAATTTCATTATTTCGAAAAAATACCCCCCAAATCTGAATATTGAAGATAAATTGTTAGATGCTTGCTAAATAACGTATGGAGCATAACGTTTGAGGCATACTGAATAGAACATATGTATTTGTAATGCAAGAAAAGTATCAGACATTTCAGAGGAAACCACAAAATAAGCAGTGATATCAATTTGTTTGCTTTACTGAGATTTAACCTTTTCACTGCCAGGGATTTAATTGCATGGTTTGCACACACTTGTCAGGGATTTTTCTGGAGGATTGCAGGGGTTGGTTGGGGATGGTGGTGATATGTGGCGTTTCTCAGGTATACCCATTCTGTTGACAAATATGCCGAAACTGGGGTGGCCCCGTACGATGTTCATTGTTTTAAATCAGTTTCCATGGTTTCTTGGAGGGGTCCCCAGCAGGTGCGTGTAAACTATGACGGGTATACCAGTCCTGTAGGCAACTATGCTGAAACTGAGTCAGACTGGTATACCCGTCCTTTTTTGCAATTAACAGGCTGGTAGAGAGAGAGAGAGGGAGGGAGAGAGACAGAGAGAGAGAGAGAGAGGAGAATATAAACTAGTTATTACCTGTAGCTTGCCATTATGTCCCGTATACTAGTATTCCTTAACAAACGCCTATGTTGTGTTGTGATATGATATTTTACTATGATCTTCATTTTCTTCAGTTCCGCATTTAAACGGAATTAAATGGTAAGTGGATTATTTTACGCAGGAGCAATAATACAACGCTGAAAACATACTGCTTCTGAATTTCTACCATGAATACGAAGTTAACAGGTCGTCGTAATTGTGCAAGCCACTTCCAATGGAGAGTTTAGTGTACGATTTTAAAAGCCTGACTAATTCAAAGTCAATTTGATAATAATAATAATAATAATTATAATAATAATAAACAATGTACAGTGTTCAGTTTATTATAATAATAATAAACAATGTACAGTGTTCAGTTTATTATAATAATAATAAACAATGTACAGTGTTCAGTTTATTACAAATTTCGCCTTTAGCGACTCAGTTGTATGAGAACGATCAATCTGGAGGAAAAAATGACATCTATAGGTGACATAGACCAAGGTTGAGAACTCCAAGGTAGTCATATTCCTCTACCGACAGATCTACAAGCTTACAGTTATTATAATTATGTCCCACAACTTGCTGATTATTTGTGAAAAACAAATTCAATTGTAAATAAAGGTATTTATGTAGTGTAGTATGATCCAGCTACAAAATATGTGACTTCACATTGCTCATTATCACTTGCTTATCAAAAGGATGTTTTTTTGCCTCCTAACGAATCAAGGGTAATAAAGCTGTGTGTAGGCGGTTTGATAAGTAAGTGGACTGTCGCAAATATTGTGTGCATTACTTTTCAATGGAGCCCAAAGTCTGAGACTATATGCAATGTATTTAAAAGAAATATCAATGCTTGGTTGTTTGTAATACAATTGTCCGCACTGTTAGCTTTCAATCAATGCGACCATCTATGTATAAGAACATACCCTGTTAACTGGCGTCATTTCGTACAAACTGTAATGCAGATTAACCTCTCCGAAACAACACCCTTTGGAGAAGCAAAATTATGCTGTTGTTGAAGGAAGGTTGATGCCCAAGAGAGGGCCGCTCTGGAGAGGTTATACTGTATAAATAATGCATAATTTAACATATAAATAATTGGTCTCGTATAGTACTATTTTTATTATGTAATATTTCTGCGATTGTTTGGGAACAAATAGTGACACTTGTTAGCTACTAAAATGACTGTATTCAAATCTTCATTCACAAACGTATCTTTACTAATTTCACTTACTTTCCACAACCTGATAGATGAGATGTTTTGTAGTATTTCACATTTCACACTGTGAGTACAAATTGTTTAAAAGTTTTGAACAAAATGTCGCTACCTTCATTGACATTCAATATACAAAATAGTTTACTTATAAAGCTATAGCGTTGTGTTCCTTACTGTCAGAAATAGAATGAATTAAATATTTCTTTAATAAAGGCATGATTAATAGAGATGCCAGGAAGAAATGAGAACCGTTATTACAAATTGCACAAATGAAGAAATAGGGACGTGAAATAGCAAAACATTTTCTAATAACCAAGACAAGAACATATGGGAAAATGTTGATTTATGTACACTATTCATTTTCAGCAGCGGTTATGTCTAAGATTGCAAAATAGCGATCACCGCATGAAAATTGAACATATATGTCTAAACACTGATTATATACTTTCGTGTTATTATGTAATAAAAAGCATAAATGATACAGTTTCATTTGTTATATTAAGCTCGTATTTTACCAAGTACGTTTCAATTCGCAGATATTCATTTCTCATAGATAATTTACTATTAAAAGATGTTTGCTTCCTTCAAGTCCAGTATTTTATGTTATACTCGCATACGTTTGTATTTTGCTTATGCGTTTATTCAATACGGAAGAATCGGGTCTGAAAACCAGTGCCGTAGGTACAAGCACAGAAAAGGAAACATGTCCATTGTATTAAATTCTTCAGTTTATGTTTGTATAAAATGGCTTTATTTGATACAGATTATACTTTTGAACTTGCACGCAGATATTGTTTTACTCTTCTTTTTCGTTTCCGTCAATAGTTTATTAAAAATATTTATTTTCTCGCTCGCCCGCCTTTTTCTTCTGCAAAAATCCCGAAAAACAAGACATTTTTACGATGTAGCCCTAATACCTCATTTGGCAGTTAAAAACTACGGTGCTAGAAGATAAGAAATCCTACAAGTACAAATGTCTTCTAGTTATACGTTGTCAAGGTCGTAAACATCGCTGTTTTCAGCAGAAATGTCGAGATAACATGGCCCAATGTTTAATGAATAGAACATTCGTGATTAGATAAATTAGTAGTACAATAATTTGATGAGTTAACAACAGCTGTGACAATACCATTGCACTTTGTTTAGTTTAAGAAAATTTTACAACATAGAAGATCAGTCAAAGAGCATGAGGAACGACTTTAATATACAGCTAAACATCTACTCCACGGGTATTATCAACTGTACATAAAATTAGTCTGACGGATAAAAAACACTTGAAAATTAACTTTTTGTACCAACCGGTCATCAATGAAACCACTCTGACAATTTACTGGTATGGAACAATCGTTCGAGATTACAAAATGTCCACATGATTAAAATATTATATTATGCAGGTGACTAGGTAGCTTTACAAAAATGGCGATGTCCAGTTGATTGCTACGAAGAGTTAATCATGTGAAAACAGAGAAGTCCATGTTATGTATAATGAGTGCGGATATCCAGTAAATTAATTCCATTTCATTGAAATGTTTGGAATTTTGTACATTTGCAAGGCACTCTATGCCATTTTGATTGATGTAATATTATTATTGAACTGGAGAACAAATCTGTTTTTAAAAGTACAGTAAATCAATGTAAATTGATGCTAGACTTATTTACACATCGAACAAACTGCTTTGATTTACCAACCGACCGACCGACCAACCAACCGTAACGTGTCCGTTCTCTAAGTACCTGTTAGACACAAACTTTCTATAATAGTTGCCATATTTTCTAAATGCAAAATCTAACATTATAAATGTAGTTGTTTTCTAAATATAAGAATATATGATGTTAGTTTCTTCTTCTAGTACCAGTTATGCTCATGAGTAGATTTAAAAAATGCATGTTGGTCTGAGTCAATGGGTTTATTTACCTGGCGTTAACTGAGATATATATACAACGCGTTCGGGGTTCGAACTCTGGAACATTCAGAGTCAGTAGAAAATAGGGAAATATTTACACATGTATATTGATCGGATAAGGCGTAAAAGATTGCTTGTTCCTCGTAACCCGAACTTCCATATTTTTTCTCATGGACTTTTTAATAGGCCCGGGGAACGGCACATCCACTATTTTTGCCTTTCAGGACAAAAAAACTCTCAACAGCGGCATTTAAGACTATTAAAAAAATGAAAAAATTCTCCACCTACCTATATCCTATTTTTAATGAGCATAAAACCGGAAACAAACAATTTTTTACTCCTAAGTTGGATGTCATTTTGAACACAAAATACCTTGGACTTTAACAAGCCTAAAAAGTCAGGCTATGATAATGATGTATAAATCTGTAATAGCTAAATAACCAAGCAATTAAAATCTAGTGAGTAAATTCCTTAATCAAGTGTTTTGCCTGATCATGTACATGGTTCCATATAAAAGGTAACAGATATGAATGGTTCCATATAAAAGGTGACAAATACGAAGAACACGTAGAGAAATAAACCACCAATAATTAAAGAAACAAATGTAAAAATGTCAATATTTATTTCATGATGTAAAACACCTTGTGAACACAGCTAAAATGAAAAACGCAATTTTCGTTTTTTAAGCTTCATTTCTCAATCACGATAGGAGTCAAACTGTTATATATTGATACATCATTTTCTTTTTTTTTGATACAAAAATAATATAAATTGTGAGAGATTGAAAAAATGAGTTACATCGAAAAACAGCGATATTAAACATATGTGACTAACTTGTTATTGATTAAACGTACAAAAATTGAAACTTATTAACTTGCAACCTTTATACTAGTAATCAAGTAACGAGTCCCTCTGCTCTATAGAATATCTTTATTGGTACCAATACTGTGTCAATGGACATCCAGTAATTATAAGCGCCGCCCATTTCTGAGGACGTCCAATAGTAGAGATCATCGTAACCAGGTAACAATTTAATGGTAATACCTTGTGCGTCGCTGAAGAAGATTTCATTCAGTTTGAATTCTTAAATAGTCATTGGGCTAACATTTAACTTTTAATTCTAAGACATCTAGTTCTGATGCGTTCGCTAAACGGTACTTGGACTAATCACTTCTCTGTGGCCTTAACTTAAATATCATTCTGCAAAGAAACATAGAATTTATGTAAAACTATTATAGGGTGATGTTGACATCGTATTTTGGAAGATATCAGGCATTCTATATGTTTCCTGGACAATATCAGACAATGGGGAGAACATATGGACCAGATCTTATTATCCCAAATATTCCACGACAGTACGCATTCAATCAACCAGAGCAGCATATAGCTCACTATCAACAGCATCTTCTTCAACAGCAGCAACAATTTCAGCAGCAGCGACAGGAACAACAACATACTGATGTTGACGAAGATGTGCTTAATTCTGAAGACGATGATGAACACATAGATTATGATGGAGAAATCAGAGGCCCTGGACACCGTCTGAGAAGGGGCAGATCTGGCAGTGCGGAAAAAGAACATAACGAAAACCAGGAAATCAAGTTTTCAATTGAAAGAATTCTATCTGATGATTGTGATAAAACAAAAGACACAGCAGTTGTAAAGATTGAAGAAAATGATGAAACAGAGGTGGAGGGTGATCTTAACGCAGAAAATAATGATGAAGTGGATGAAGCAATGCGTTATGAGTGGTTACAGTGTACAAGATACAAACCACCAAAATTGCAACGTAAGCATACATTTGATACATTTTTTATTTCGACATTTTCCCGCCGGTGGTTAATTTTATCTATAGACTATCTCAATTTTATAATGAATATTTTTTAAAAAACATGATTGACAACGAATTCTGTACTGCATATGAGTTGCATATAATTACAATAACGATACAATAATTGATTCAAGGTTTCCAATGCTTTTTGCTCCATGTACGAAGAAAAAATCAACAAGTAGACATTATCATATCAAACAGTTTCACTGACCAGAATCCAGTTTAACGCGGCCTTCTTAGATTTAGACATGAAAGTGTTGATTTTCAATCATTAGTCTAATTGAAACAAATGCCACCTCATTCCAACTCAAACATTTATTAACTTGGATATATGTGAAATGAAAACGCCAATTTATTATTTTTGCGCTTAAAAATGTAGGAAAGTAATGCTTCGTCAGCTGCCCTTCTAGTAAAAGTATGGCATCCTATTTCCCTCCGGTCTGATATAGATACCAGCATTACAGTACAATAAAAGCGTATTTGATAAGTTTGAAGATCCTTTCAGTTAGGCGTGACATACATAATTATCAAACACTGTTATGATACACAAGTTTATTCATTTGTTTTAAATCAGGCGGTCTAAGACCGATATGGACCAATTTATGAAGCTAATGCAACGGTACTCATAGATACACTGAGTGACCAATCATCTATAACTGAAAGTTGTGTAACATCTGCAGGCCCTTTTCTCTTTAGATAATGACATTATGATTAATCCAAACAATTCAAAGGTAATCATTTAAAGTTTCAAAGAATATATGATTTAGATCAATTTTCAAGCCGAAAAAAGCATAACTATATGTCTTTAGAAATTGTACATTTAAGATCTAAAGAATTATCAAAACAGTTACATATTTCTCAAGTATGTCGGAAAATGCGACAAACTCAACCTTTGGGACAAAAGACTGTTAAAAAAATATATTCTGGGAGAAATTCACGATCGTCTGTTCGTACATTATTTAATTATGGAACTTCACTGGATCGCATTTGTTGTCGAAGCGGATTATTTTCAACAAAAATCTGACTAAATAACTTTCACATTAATCTGAATGCAAGATGTGCTAGAATTATTTCGCGATAAAAAATGATGCGATGCTTATTACTATTAAATCAAGATACACAGACAATTTTAATGCTGTGTTTGTTAATAACAAACAACCACAAATTTTACCAGGACTCAAGATAAATCACAATACATGTACAGCCAAACG
The DNA here is from genome assembly GCA_008271625.1 of Lutraria rhynchaena. Taxonomy (NCBI): domain Eukaryota; kingdom Metazoa; phylum Mollusca; class Bivalvia; order Venerida; family Mactridae; genus Lutraria; species Lutraria rhynchaena. Next base: position 3,199,420 of record VIBL01000018.1, on the reverse strand, counting down.
CGTTCACTTGATTCTGATATTTTTGTCACATTATATTCTCGAATAAAAATGTTATTTTATTTATTAAAATCAATTTCTTCAAGGTCTTTGGTATTTTTTCCATGGTATACTATCAAAACATAACCATTCATAATTTCAACTGAGGGTACTACTTGTATTTTTAGGACACGTTGTGCAGCGTAATACACAGTAACGTAATTTACATATCCTAATAATTCATTGAAAATGTAGTATCAATAATTGTAAAATATGACATCGTGTGGTACTTTCTTAAAACTTAGGGAAAGGAGTTTTGAATAGAATTGAGCGTTAGTTTTTCTGTTTTGTGAGGCCTAGTAGCGTAATTCACCAAAAAATTGTACGTGTGAAAGTCTATGTTAGCTAGAGTGTGGTACCTACTACTATGATACGTTACATTTTAATTTCGTGATTTACATATGTTAGTGATGTACAAACAAATGTTTTATCGGCTTTCTAAATTTTTATAGCGTTATGTATGATAAATTTAAAACGGTTACGTAGTTTACTTGCATTTATGAGACAATAGTATTTCATCGTCAAATATTGCATTATAATGTATTTTCATGCATAGACTATCACGAAGTGTTTGTTAGTGCGCTGGACATGTAACACGGAGATCCGGGTTCGAATCCCGGTCGCGGCAGGTCATACCTTTCTATGAAAATTTGACAAAAATGTCGATTTTCCTCCATATGTGGAGGAGTTGCCGGCTCCTTGTGGAATGGTAAGTTAGTACTGGTTAGTATACAGTCCAGGAAAACTGGTTAGGTGAACCGGTCGCCATAAAAACGGCGTTAAACCTCGGTGACAATAAGTCACATAAAACGAACGAAACGCTCGAAATTTGTTCAATGTTAATAAATTACGTTTCTATGCATTTAGCACTTGTATGTGTCGTCTACGTAATGCAATATGAATACTAATTACATTACCCCAGTAGTGGGACATGTGTTTTTTTCTTCCAAGGCTGTGTGTATAGGCATAATTAACTATACCATCACGGACGTTACACGTGTACGTGCATGTCTTGATTATAGTTTGGGCCGTTTTCTAAAATACATTAATAAATTTTGAAATAATCGTTATTTCATGATCAAAGATCCATAGGGCACTAAATATAATATTTTTTAGTGGTCAACTTAACGTGATTTGACTGAGTAGCTTTTTTTGCAGTGAATTATGCTACGATTAAGCCGTATGTCTCTTTTCTATTCACATGATATCAACCAAAGTCATATCAATAATCACACAGAACGAAAAAAAACTGACTTTTTGTTAGCTTGTATTAAAATAAGTATCTTATCTAAACTAAGAAAGGAATTCTTTAATAATAGCCGCAAAGGGCTCGACGTTTCTCGCCATTTTACTACATAAAGTTGATGATAATAATTCGATACTTTTGACCGTTTAACACTTTCTCAAGTTCTATGATAAAATTTCCACTTGAAGTCTTATTATCATGTGATAAAATTTACTGAACTGTTCACATTGAACACAGACTTGTAATAAAAGTTTAATTTTATTTTCATAGAGGTGGGTCTTAAATGCAGAAACCTCATAATGCTACACATGTCAAAGTGAATCCATGTAATTATCTTAAATTTGTAAGTTAGCAACTTTAACAGTAAACCTCCTTCCATTGCGACGGTACTAAATCATCATCGCAATTGCTTTAAATATATTTTGCGTATTTTTCTGCGATACTTTAGCTATATTATATTTAAGAAATGCTTCAGACACACCACGAACTGCGTAATGTAAAAATACATTGTATATAGATAAAACCCTGTCAGTATAACTTGAAATAATAATTGTATGTATTTCTAATGATTTTCTTTTCCGACGCTGTGTATAATGAATGCAGTAAAAATTGTAATAAATAAATGAAGATCAATACTGCCTTTTAGGGAACCAAGAAAAGTCTCTGAATTATCAGCACCCTTACAAATATTTGCCAATTTCATTAAAAGCGAAAACAATCTGCAAAACTGTTTGCAAATGAACACTTTTTAAGTAGAAAGTTGGTGAAAATTGATAACCTCCATAAAATTAATTAGGCGATGTTGCAAAGAATTCTGAAATCTATCCATGGAAGAAGTATCTTCAAACATTGTATTGAAGGGAGTGGTGTAACCTCATGGTTTTCTGTATGAAAACTGTTCGTGAAGTTTGCTCATATTTTGAAATTTAATACGTGGTGAAATATTACAATCATAAAGAGGCTTTTTGTGAACATTTTCAATGCCGCGTATTTTATTATATAAAATATCATTGCATTTAGTACATTTCCTTTGAATATGGCTTCCAATAAAATGCTGGAGGAGGTCATATATTTCTTTATTTTACTGAGAATTGAGACTTAGAATAATAGAGCTTTATTTTGATCATATCATAATTTTACCTGAAATCCGCTAAAATGATTATTATGAGGTAACTATATTAGAAATGATGGATTTTTTTCTGATTATCTTAGACATAATCAACTGTTTGTGTGAAATTTAAAACCTTTTCCAAAAACACAGAGTTAGTTATAATCGTCCCAGATGCTTAATAATTGTCTGATATTGATAGCTTTTTATTCAATATATCAACATAAACTATATCCAATTGATTATAAAGAAAATTAGTTTTTATTAAAGCCTCTAATAATCTTCTTTTCTCTCCATTTTTGTTACAATTATAATCTCAGTCTTGCTAGAGAAATAAAACGACAATAGTATGGTTAATTTGTTTTACTGCCTTTACGTCTACACATAGTTTAATAATCATTCAATAATATTTTAATAATAATTAAATAGTTGTTCAATAATGATTTGATAACTCGATAATAATTATTTTTTCTATTTAATAATTCAATAATAATTTGATGATAATTTAACTATAATAATGTTTAACAATGATAACAATAAAATACAAAATGTAGTGCGCAATGATATTTATATTTACATCTTGAAAACTTCGCTTGAAGACGATGACAGAAGGAACTTTTAATGACAACTGAAGTGGTGAGTGCAGGACGAGCTTATCTCCATTCTGATTAAGAAGGAGATCGGTGCCTCCTTGCACTGACCCCTTTAATTCATCGCGATACTTACTTATGACCGAATTCAATTTGACGAACCCTTCAGTATAGAAAGTATATGGTGTTCTTAATAGAATGAAGCAAGATATGTACTACATGTAATATTTTGTTCAATTTAATTTGATTACATAAATCACATTATTTAGAAATTTTATCAAAACTATTATTAAATCATTCCAGTATCTGTGATTTGAACTATATCTTTTTTAATGTCAAGAAAATCCAATACACGTAATATCAGCGACATTTTATAAGGAGCAGATGTCTTAATTGAATTATACATTTATTCGTCTTGATGTGGTCTTATTTTTCATATTCATTCTTATATTGCCCTTTCAGAGATGCATTATTTATTGAAAAGCAAAAAAAAAAATAATTATAACCCCACAGTCTTCAAAATTTTATAAGGTTTAGATGAAACCTTCAATTCTTATACGGACAAACCCTTTAACAAGGTCGAATTCAAAGGACACGACAAAATATTAAACTAGTTTACTCGGAGACGTATCGCCTAAACTTATGTACTGTAAGAGTTCTGACATGACTTTTGTTGACATTGCGGTTTTAAATCATGAAGATTGCGGTGATAGTTAGACTTTTCTGAAAACGCAACCGAACATCAGCATGTTATTTTAAAGATAACAACAAATTCAAACACAATATGATAAACATTAAATGGGAAAATTAAAGTTGCATTCGCCTTATTTATAGGCAGCAAAATGTACTTTCATGATAAACATCATGGTTTTAAAACCATTCTTTCTTCACAAGATTTATGAGGTTCTAACGTGAATCGCAATATTCTACTTAATAGGGGCGGCCCCGATGGAACAAAATCTTTGATTTGACAATATTAATTAGATTAAATTAACGAATGCGTTACGCTGATACTCGTAAATACCATGGAAAGTTAAAAAAAAGAAACAGCTTAAATACGGTTTCTTTACAATACATTCTTATTATATTACCATAGCATATGAGAGTTGATGCAAAAATTATTACACGTCTTTGCATCATTTAAAATAATATAAATTTGTTTGTTTGTTTGTTTGTTTGTTTGTTCTTGTAACTTATGGTCACTGAGGTTTAATGCCGTTTTTCAACATTTATATATACGGCGACCGGTTCGCTTAACCAGTTTTCCTGGATTGTATACTAACCATTTCTAACTTACCCTTTCACAAGGAGCCGGCAACCTCTCCACATTTGGGGAAAATCAACATTTTGTCAAATTTTCATAGAAGGATATGCCCTGCCAAGACCAATATAAATATAGTTCAGTTATTGTTTTATTTTTTTCATATTACTTTTTTCACAGTACATTTGTACACATTGAACCTTTACCTTTGATGACAGTAAACCATCACTTAGCGGTCACTTCAGTTTTAAGATCATCTTTACATAACAACTACTAGTATTTAATTTCGGACAGAATGTTTTTATCTCCTTCATATTTCAGCTCGATAATAAGACAATGTCAGTATTAAAACCTGTTTTGTTGTAAAAACGACGATGAATTCGTACATAATACTAATTTTGCAGTATTCTAATGTGTTTTCAATTTTAATTTGTTAATATAATTATCAAAAGGGCCAAAAATGATTCTCCTGAAATTTTACTCCATCTTTGATCTACCATAGTGCCTGTGGTACGAATGCTTGTTTATATAAATATTTTCTCTCTCTGTGGTTTAACGTCACCGACAGCCAGGGTTATTTGGCGACCCTAGGCGTACACCTGGGTAGAACCGTCGACCTTCCGTAAGCTAGTTTGACAGTTTCCTCACATGTGCGGTTTGTCTGGCCCTGGGCGAGATCTCACAACAGCGTGGGGTCTGGTGATTAATAAGTTAGAACCATAACCTCTCAACAACGGTGGCTCCTTAAGATGAGTATTTTTTTAAAATTCTACAAATTATGTAAGTAATATGTTACTGAAACTAATAAGTTTGCGTATGAAACATTTTAATTGTTGAATGAACAAATGTATAGCTTAAAGTAACTGTTTAGTCACCTACATTTCTGTTCAGTTTAAGACCACCTCTGAATTTCCCATTTTATGATTTGTTATAATAAGTAGCTTTTAACGGAAATGGATAAATTTAATTTCCGCGGTATTTTTAAAAAATCGTTTTTTTTAAATAAACCCGAACATGACATGCATCATTAGCGTTTTAACCAATTTGTTCATACGTTAAAAGGGGATCGCTTGAAGCCATTGTGAAATGAGATCATCGTGTCCCCTGCTGTACACCATTTTTAAAAGAAATCAAACGAAAAAGGGGGCCACAATAAACACCCGTCGAATACAATGGAAAAACATGCCTAACATCTAATAACTAAAATGATGAAATGATCAGTTTGTGCTTGGCATGTTTTAAGTTTTGTACACGAGCACAATTAGCTAGTAAAAGATGAACCATGTATTCTTTAATTGACTTGGTCCGTTCTTTAATCAGCAATATCTTAATAGGAGGGTTTGGTAAAATTATATGTTTTTCCTTGGCATAAGTGTGTCATTTCGGACTGCGATTTTACAAAGCCATACGGAGCCTGGGCACGCTCGTTCAAGAAACACACATAGCACGTGCTGACACGTGTGGTAATTTGTTATAAGACCACATTCCATTCGATATTAGAACAAAATCTAATAAAGAGATTACATCCCCATGATGCAGAAACATCTTAAGTTGCAAACCAGTCATCAAATTATGGTAAATTCAAATAATATAACTGCCTTAACATAAACACTGCGATATAATCATTAATTATTGCGATTTTCATCCGCGGTGAACAAAAATCTTAAACTTTTTTATTTTATTGAGCTACGAATGCTATGAAAATATACGAAGACAAATAATTTGTTATTATTTAAAGGTTTCTATATTTTTTGAAATCATTTCTGGCCGAATGTCTTAATGTCTTATTATCTGACTTGACTATTGTTAATCTAAATCTTCACGGGCAGTCAAAATGATAAATTTTTAGCGTATTTTCTCTGACTTCAGTCTTCAGTCTTTCCACTCATTGACCTCAATCCATTTATGACTGTTTCGGAATGGGGACCAGAGGAAGTGTCCTTCAAACTTGGAAGTTGTGGGGAGCATGAGATTATTCTGTCCCAACATAATAACAGAAATTAATAATCATACGAATAATAACTATCATCTGTTCACCTTGTACACAAAATAACTGGGACATACCCAAATCTGGAACCTATCTACATTTCTAGACATCTGTCTGTCGTCATGTAAATTTCAAATATATTGTTCCCGAATATTTCCAGGGTCCAGGAAGAAGGAGAACGCAAAGAAACGAAAGCTTGGACGTAATCCGCGGGTTCCGTTCACGCAGCACCAGGTCTCTGGACTAGAGCGGAAATTCGGCCTTACACACTATCTAAGTAGCATGGACGTCGCAGAATTATCGTCTGCTCTGAATCTTACAGAAACAAGGGTTTGTATTTTAAATCGCTTGAACTTATGTTCTCAAATAGTCAGGATTTCTTATCGTTTGTTGCGCGAATTTCACTGCAATAATTAACCTGTTCAATGGCTTAATATGTTTTGAGTTAATTAAAAAGCAAGCAATTTACGCTCTCTATAAGACGGTGCTCACTGAAACTATTTCTGTGATGATTTATGACAACAAAATGCTTATAACAGCACAAAGCTGCTAGCTTATTCAACTGCCTAACTTTATTTATGAGAAACGCTCATCATAAATTTCAACACAACGTCATTGAAATCAGTATAGCAACTGCATAATTAATACCCCAGCTCGCAAAGCATTAGAAATATAAAAACACAAGATCTATAAAAGCATACTTTTGAATATGGAATCTTACACTTCAAAGATGATAATGCTATCGTTTGATGAACTATCTTAGAGTGAGCGTGGTCGGGAGTTGAATAACAGAAATTGGCGAGAATATTAATATATGAAACTAATTAATTTTAAATTATGACTATATTATTGAATTCATTTGACAAGCAGGTGAACATTACGCTAAAAAAACTCGTGCGTTTATTGTTTGGTCCATGAATCCAACATGCGTCAAATTAGAATTTCCACAAAAAACAATTCATAAGAGATATTTGATAAAACGTTTAATTCATATATAGAATATTTTTTATGATGAATGTAATAGTTTCATCAAGTTATTATGAATTTGAGAAAAAAAGTTATTTTATCATAGTTTGTTTTGAATAGAGATCTTAATCACATTACCTCAGTATTACAACATTTCAAAATCAGATTATATTTATAACTTTTATAACAGTCGTATAAACTCTTATACATGTATGATTTATAGACCATGAAAATATGTATAAAAAGTCAGAATCACAGATAACGTATATTTAGATTTGAACTTACAATCGCACACCAATTTTTTGATTTAAACAAAAATGTGAAAAGTGAATCAGAAATGCCAAGACGAATGAGATAGTTATTTTAGGGGTGATCTTATATCGCGATATGGTTTCCAAATACAGTGTACCTGTATTTTCAAAGAAAAATGTACTGATCTGTTTACTTAGCACGACAGACAACTAAGACTAGTTTTAATTTGTTTTATTGTTTGGGCGAATAGAAAATAGAGGGACAAACGTTTTGTATCATTACAAATGTTTTGGAAATATGGCTATCAAAATTAGAGAAATATTTACTAAAAATTAAATTAAAAAATATTTTATTGCATTCTTTTGGTTAATTCCGAATAATTTTCGTATTCCCGTATAGTATCAAATAGGACTGGACACATCACATTCACTCCTTGTTCCAAAGATAGCTGGTTAACACAGTGAATAAACTCAATGTTTTATAAAATATTTTAACTAATGAATGTCCATAATATATATTGCATTGTACTGCAATATCTTAATAAATATCGAAACATATCGCAGTATCAATTTTCCTGACCATACCCAGCCATAGTTATTCTATGAGCATTTCTACGAATTACAAATTATCAAGGAAATGAGGAAATACAAGACCTTGATTATATATATACCAGTGAACAATGGGCAGTGTACTGGATACATGTATCTTTATTTAACGATCATTCTAAGATGATAATGATTGAACTTCAACAATTTTATTCTGAGCTAAAACATCCACCAGTAATTTTCATGTCTATCAGTTATTTGATACACACCTTCGTATTCTTCGTTCATTCGTTTCAAATCGATATTATAATAATTGTTACAAAAATGTTATTATTACATGTATCATAAAATAACAAATGCTGACTGTCAATCCAATGACATTAAGAAAACAAAATTATTGTTTCCTAAGGCCAGGGAAATCGTGTTTACGATTCTCTGACCGTCCCTTCTTTTTGACGCCGACCCGAAAGTTTCTATATTTTCTAACTTTCAAAAGTACGAGATCAGTAGGGAACGAATCGTACTTCCAAATATAAAAGAAAGATATATTTAGAGAAAAAAAGTGGAGCAAATTTTGTGACTTACCTACCCAATATATTCTCATCAAGTGATCGTGAACATGATTTTTTTCTAGCATAACCGGGAACGATCACTTTATACCAGTTTTTTTGTGTTCCAGGGTCTTTGAAAAATAAAAAAGGCCCGTCCCTCGATTCATTCTTTCACACAGGCTTGAATCTTTCAGTTTTCAAACTCTACACGCGTTTCTCTCAATTAATTTACACCTGACCACATCGTTTACATTCAATATGCAATAGTATTTTATGTCTTTAGTCATACTTTGAAGGCTCGTCTAAGAAGGGATATTTCAACGCTCAGCGTCACTTATTAAACGCAATGTTGCAGTGGAATAAAGCTGAACAATATAAACACGGCGCTGTGTTTCCAAAAGTAAATGTTTCCACGGAAAAATTGGTTGTTTTACTGAATGATAATAATGAAGAAAGAAACTCGCACTACACAAATATCATTTCATCAGTGTGAAGTATCAGATACGATACAGAAGTTACCTTATTTTATTTATACTACGGTTATATTTATTTGTTCGAAAGAAGGTTTGTCACCCTGCGTTGGCATCCATCGTAGAAAGATGAAAAAATCGGCAAAAATTTACAATAAAATAATTTAATTTCTTGAAGTTTCTTTGACACAGAGAGTCATTACATGTTATGGTTAGTAAAATATTAATGTAAGGTTGTTTTCTACTGTTGGTTGTTACAGGTTGAAGTACGTCATGAATAGAGTATTAAGTATTGCTGAGTCTTTTCATTAGTTATAATGTATTTCGATTCATATGTATTAAAACTGAATTGTTTAAACGCCTAATAAACATACATACAACATAAATTAGTAACAAAAAGTCCTATATTTCGCAAGATGGATTTCCAACAGTCACGAATATATGCAGAATCTACGAACTAATTATGAAACAACAATCTGAATGGCGAACGGAGAAATTGTGTAACGAACGAATGAAAGAATTTGCGAAGCAAATAAATTCGCAGGCGAGTGAGCGAATGAATAAGCAAATATAAGCGATGAAATTTCTATCTTGATGATGTTTTATTTTCAGTGATCCAATCAAACTCGCCCAGTTTTATAGTGATGCTCAGGTGTTTGTTGTAAACAAAATAAAACAAGTTGACATGTTTTTCAGGCGATAGTTTTCGGTTTTTAGAACTTAAAGCACGATCAGGTAGTACGTCCAATTAATTTCTAATTAATTTCTCATATGCTTAAATCGTTAGAGATTCGACAGCAGGTTTTGCAAGCAGCGGAACTAAATTACGTCAAGGCGTATATGATTCGAGCTTTTCCATTGGTTGAGGTAACATGATAGCGTATTACGGATCACCTCCTTTTTTATCGCTATGACATTAAATCCTCATCGTCTTTATGTTTAACTGTTTTGAAAGGAATACATTAATGTGAACAAAGCTCAATTCAGGATCAATCCGTCGTATCATGTGTCCATTTTCTCCTGGTTTAATCAGTAACATAATTATAGCCATACCATGCTTTACGAGTTCTTAAATTCATCGAAAAAAAATCCAAGTGATATTAAATAGACTATTAATACCATTACTTCTTCTCATCATTTATGTAGCTATTTGATAATACAGCGTCTTAAAACAGCTGTTATTCACCTTGTAATAAACCAGTCGATCAAACAAATGAATAATTATTTTGTTGGAAAATATGCGACCGTTATTCCTGAACGTGAAAGCGAGAAAAATATGAATATATTTTTTATAAAGATAGATAAACTTAGTTGAGTGTGGTTATTAAAAATGCACTGGTTGTAAGTGAACAAATTTATTACATTAACGTACTATAATACATATATAACATTGATGTTTGATTTTGTTGCAAAGCACCACGTATAAATAACTTTATAATATGCCGGGAATTCAGACTGGTTCTGGCTCTAGGTCAAACTTTTATCTCAGTCAATGAATAATCTACCTATATACTTTTAACTTTTATAATCTGTCAGCACGGTCTATTCTGAATAATTTTACCAGGACTATCACTTACTTTATTGGTACTGTAAAAATGAAGCTATAATGTCATTTTATTCAATCATAAGATTCACTTCTTCTGAAATATCCTGACATTTTACAATTTATCCGGTAGTTAGCTAACAAATTAATTGATTCTCTTTAAACGGTGACATATACTTCAAAAATATTTAAAAATCTAGTTGAGCAGTGAATTGTATCGTAGATCAGAGATAACTGGATTAGACATAATGCTGTACAAATATGCGAACAATGTCAGAAAATTTAGATTTAATTTTTCATGGATTTATAGAAGTGTATTTCCGTGTTTCTTAAAGGTATTAATGTCTTCCCTGATTGACGTTTATACACGATCAATGATGGCCAACCTCTTTGATATATAATTCCGATGAAACACAAGACCCCACCTCATATGGCTTATTTTCTAGCTGACTAAGCGACTATTAACCATTTTTATTGTATAGCAGTAAAATTAACGCTACATTTAGAACATAAGATATTTCACTTCATTATATAGGGTGTCTGGAAAGAAATGCAACACTTTCGTACATGTTTAATGTCCCTTTAAATTTCAGATGAATGTATAATATATGTGGATAGATATGTAGATCACAGATGTAAGATCTTACTTTAATCTGAAATTTAAAGGGACATTAAACATGTATGGGAGTGTCACCTTTCTTTCTGGACACCCTGAACGAACGTGTATTCGAGTCTGCATAGACTAAAGTCAGTGAAATCAAATTAAATAATAGTTCAACCCAATGTTACCACAGAACAATACTTTATTTAAAGACTAGTAAACAAGACATTACAAATATATTTCACGTGACAGTGTACTTTTCCGTATCTCTAGGATTTTCTGGAAAGATAAAAAACAATCCATAACTCTGTTTAATATTTACCAGGTGTTAAACCGCGCTGTTTTTGTGGACATATTCATTAGAATTATCGGCATGACATAACCTGACAGTGTAAATAACAAAACATGAGGATCATACATAATGAAAATCGTATTACTTGTTGACAGTCACTGATGCCTAGACCTCGCCATTATGAGTTTACACTGTGTCTATATTGTCTACAGATTGAGATGGTTTTCCGACTTTTGTCGGCGAATTTACGAATTTGTACTTGTAATTGCTAATGTGGTAACGGCGACTTAAAATACTTGTCCACGTAGCATCATAATTATACGGATTTGAATATTATTTTAAAAACAGGATAGAATGACATCGGCAGTATGTATTAATTACTTTGTACGTATATGGCATAAACCACAATATGGCAGCATAATTTCACTCTTTTTAAAGCAGGATTTTGAGTCCATCATATGCTATATTCTGGACGGAGCCTTTTCCACCATAAGATACCCACCGCACAAAAAATATAATCATTTTAAACTCACTAGAATCAGGGACGCTAAGTAACAGTACCAAAGTTTCATTTCAAATAGAACCATTTAACGATTCCTGGTAATAAGTAACGTGTTTATTAGTCGGCGATCCGGTTCGAATGATAGTTTTACCATTCAACATCTAAAAATGAACTTCTCATTAGTTTTAACCATATGGCTATCTTTGCAAGAGAAGAAGCTTGCGAATATCAAGTGTCTCAACTCAAATCGAAATTCTGGGAAGAAAATTATAGCTTTTCTTCATTTTGTCTAATTTCTGAAATTAAATGACACGAAGTGCAGAAGGTGTCAAATTTTATATTTCGCAAATATAAGGAACGGGATAATTTGATAGAACCAAGACGTCCATTTAAAACTCATTTTACGTTGTGAAGATCTTCTAATACAAATAAAACTCCCATTATATTTAAATTACCATCGTTATTACGCTCTCGGCAACAGCCAGTTGTTTGGCCCGACATGTTTATGGCACATATTGTTGACCAGTGTGTTGATTTAGTATAATAAGAGGGTGGGCTTTTGCCTCGGGGCGGAGCTTATTTGAACGGTTTGTATGAAATAACAGAAGGGTCTCAGGTAATTAATTGAACATTCCCATAAATGTTTGAGAACTCTGCTAGTATTCAATATAGTATTGTATAATAGCACAATTCTGAAACCTTTATTGGTTATTTGATTTACTATTTTGACATCCCTAACGGGTTGCCTTTCCATACAGACATAGGCTACTCTGGTATTTTGTTTCACTGTCTCACAATACTTATAATGCAATATAACCATGTACGAAATATACATTGTATATATTCTACTTTCAGGTTAAGATATGGTTTCAAAATCGACGAGCTAGGGAAAGGCGAAATCACAACGTAAAACATACAAGATCTACCACAACCGAGCAACAGAACGAGTGTAAATTTTTGTTTGCTCCGAATTCTTCCGGACAGGGTGGCGTAACATCCCGATCGTTTACGGAACTGCACGAGGCCCTACAAAATTGTTCCGCTTTCACGCCGCTATCGTTTAGACACAATACGAAAGGAACATGAAATACGAAGATTAAAAGACTGACTCATAACCAATGAACATTAAAACTGAAACAGTTAATTTCGAATACATTCTAGTATAACAATAGCGCCGTGGTCTTCTTGCGTTTACCGAACATTTTGGTTGGGCCGATAATGTTTAAAGGCTCGTGATTTTGTGTAATCTAATAATGACCTCCTTGTACGTAAGTGATTGATGAATTAACTGTTCTTATTCTGTCTGAATTTGGTAAATACAAGACTAGTGAACACGTATAAAGTGATATTTGTAAAATGTGAAGACTGTATGGTAATTCATGAAGTGTATATGGTTATGAAATAACATGTACGTATGTGGCTTTTTCATAACGAACAATAAATCAGGGTCTAACATGAGAGTGATTGAAAAATACATGTACATCTTATAGGACACTACATAATACGTAATGAAACAACATAATTCATTATTGGAGCGTAACTATGGATGGGAGACAACTTTCGAACACTTCCAGTAGACACAAAATAAGGTGTTATCTAATTATAATGATATATAAACATGTTATAATTATGCTATTCGTATACATGTACTACTTTTTACTTAAAAAATGTGCAGCATTAGCTAAAATATATCCTCGAAATGAGACCCGTTTTTGATATCTCGTGAACATCCGTTCTAATTTTTCACTGCGTTTTAACGACGCACCAACAGCCATGGTCTTTTGGCAACTTTTCCTGCTTTAACGGTGGAAGAAATTTGGTTCCGGTAGGGATTCTAACTCACAGAGGTGAGAGGCTAGTGGTAACTAGTCAGAAACCATTACCCCTTGACCACATAGGCCCTTGATACATTCTAAACTTATACATGCATATACGTATGAGATGATTCAAGGTAAGATGTCGAGTACAAAGTTCCATATTTTTAGCAACAATGAAGTTTAATACATGCAGAAAAAGCCGCCGAAAATTGTTTGTATCGGGTAAGATATTTAAGAGTTATTGAATGATACTGAAGGAAGCCCATGTAATCTGAAAACGAAATGGGACTTATTGTAGGAATTGGGTCGTCATACCAGGTGTCCCCCATTTGCTCTAACCCACAGCCCTGATTCTTCTAAGCATGGAGTTCATGTGTGAGTTCCCTCCACACTGGGATGTTAACCAACTCTTCTAAGTTGGACCTGAGTAGGCTTGCGTTGTCGAACCTGTCTATTCAGTTGGTTCCATAAATACTCAATAAGGATAGATCGGACTATATGGCGGCCATCCAATGGGTGGATGTTGTTGCTAGAAAGAAAGTCGCTGCAGATCCTCACTACATGGAGTCGTTATCCTGCTGGAGCGGGTTGTTTTGCTGCAATAAGGGACAGCATGTGGTTAAGAGCATCTCATCCTTATACCTAGTGTCAGTTAGTATAGCCGCTACCACAGTTAGTGGTGATTTAACCCCACGTGAAATTCCTCCCCACACTATAACCGATCCATCCCAAAACCTAACCCTCTCTACAACGCAACATTCATCAAAACGTTCCCACGTAGTAGCTATACACGACTCACCAGAAGAGGACACGCCTCCATAGCCTCTAATGGAACATTCTAGGGGCACGTGCCGCCACCCAAGCCATACGACGCTGGCGATAAGCAACCACGTACGGGTGACGTGCCAACCGACCAACTTCCCTTCCAATCGTTTCCTTACTGCTTAGAATGGATATGACGATTTTGAGTAACTATTGTAAGTTATATCAAAGGCAGATTCAGTGGCAGCAAGGAGGCGATTGCATAAATGCGCAAATAAACCTGTCCTGACGTTGTGACGTCACGCACAGACGCCCAGACTAAGATCTGACAGCGACCAGTCAAGTATGCCTTAGACGTCTAACAAAAACCTAACCAACAGAATTGTATTTAGCCTTACATAAGCATTGTGACGGCATGACTCGCCTGAATTTCCGTCAGCCGTGTTGAATGCGATCAAGAACAACAAAAATATCGAAAATCTAAGTCTCTATGAAAATTACCTAATGGTATGAAGAGCTGTGTAGCTCAATGTGACAACACTGCTGAGCACGAGTGTTTCGCGTCTCATGCTCTTTCTGGACGAGAGTGTTTCGCAATCCCGTTATGCCCGCTTACAGGACCATATGCACTGTAATATTTAGAGTTGCTTGACCGATTTTCTTTGTTCTTTAACGACCAGTTCTCAAGATATTGCAACTAATGTTTCCCTCCTACATCCACCGTACTAATATAAGAAACGACAAATTATCATTGGACATGTTTGAGACACGCGACCATTACTTAAATCAACAATTCACATCGTACAAACATGATAATTTTTCTATAATAACTTCAACAATGATTACTACAGACTATACATGCACATGCTGACAATATCTCCGAAACTACAATGACTACTTATTTCATAAACATCAAATATATAAATGGTAAATATACGTTACTAGCTTTCTATGAATATTTTGATGTGGTTTGTCATTTTTAATATGCATGTACTGAACAAAAACAACTTCCGATAATTTTGACTGAATACAGGTTAAACAAATAAGAGCATTATAGTGTTACACATGCATGTTCTATCGTGCATTATTTGATACAATCAACATGGCCATACATTTACAGATAATTTCAGGAATTTGAATCAAGCGACGTAGGGGTTCATACAAAAAATAACTCCTAATAACGGGTATGACCACCTTTTGAATTTGTGACGCAGTGCAATGTTAGCGCAGAGGATTAGTGTCGATTTCTGCCTGTGGAATATTGTTCCATTCCTGAACTCATCAACAAAATCGAGTATCTGAATTCTGCCATCCTTTAAGGCAAATGCCTTGTATATAGAGTGGTGGGTATAATCACTTGCTTAAAGTCAATATTTAGCACAACGATTGTCACATAATGCGGAAATTATCTTTCTTTTTCGTAGACCGAACCATTTTAAAGTGTACAAGCTGTTCTGCATCAATTACAGAAAATATAGATGTTTAAATGCTCACTTTTAATGGGTAACTTCTTCCATTTGCTAGAATTCAGTCATCCATGTATTCGATTGAAAATTGCTTGAAAATAAATGCTCGACTTCCATGGTCTTAATTACATGTATTTCAAATACTAAGCAAAATATGTTTTTAGCCAAAATCAGAGGAACTACATGATGTTGTAATAGTTACGGGGCAAGTTTATTAAGTTTATATATTCTCAGTAGTTGAAATTTATCATTTGCAATACCAGCCAACCGATTCATCTGATAAGGAATTTAAATATTTGTTCTGAACAGAAGTTCTGCTTCAAATCAATGCACTTTTTTTAATCCTTTGCCTCATAATACCACATTTCCCCACATCTGAAGCTGACAACTTTTGAAAAAATCGTGGCAAAAGAAACCATTGCATGTAAGTAACGGCTTCTTTTGGCACAATGTTTTCCACTATGTCAGAGAAAAAAACGAATTTTCTTAAATTGATGTTTTGTATATTTGCACTGGATTTAAACAAGTAAAAATATGCTTATGAGGCAAAGGGTTTAACAAATTATATAAATTAATCAAAAGACACTATTTGCTGAATCATGTTTATTTCTAAGATACAATGTACTTTTACATGTTTATTAATAACAAACATCAGATCATAACAAAAATAGTGCAACAATAACATTTAATTCAATAATTTCATGCCATTTAAAAAATCATAGGAAATCAATTATTTAGAAATTCAATAAGAGTTCTCCAAAACGAAATAAAACATTTCAAGTTGTGTGAAATTTCTGGCACTGCTGAGAACCATATTGATATCACATGAATAATACACTGGATACTAGCATAATTGAACTTTCAGAGAAAAAAAACAACGGAACATTTCTTATTTGAACAATTCTGAAACATAAAAAAACTCCAAATGAAATTTTGCAGTTCATGATTACCAAATTCATACTTTTCACAATTACATGTATTAAGCGAAAGGTGTGAAAACATCACTGGTTTTTTTGTAAGAAATATATAAACCACAATCTAATATATTAAAAGAATACAGTGAGTGTCAATTAGTAAATATAAATATCACAAAAAGATAACTAGAAATGTGTCCAAAGGACACTAATACCCCCACTTTATTTTCCAGTCACAATGGCATATTTACATACTTTTGCACGATTCTTAAAATCTAAGTGTAATATAAGTGAGAAAACATAAACCAAGGCTTATTCCTTCTCAAGTTATTGAAAAGACAAAGATTTTACTCTGTGTTTCACTGTGACATAGAACTTTGACCTCAAACTAGATAGGGGTAACCAACAGGCCATGAGCAATATAGACTTATTCCTTCTCAAGTTATTGATCGGACAGGGATAACAAGATGTATGAGCAGATGACCCTATTACAGTATCCTCCCCATATTTTAAGTGGGGACATAAAAACATGATGACTCCTCACAGGAGCTATTTAATCAGTAAATACACAGTTTTCTTATCACAACCAGTGATAACTATATCAAGCATACAGAATTTACATCAACAAGCAGACAAAAATGTGCTGAAAGTTTCCATGCTATGTACAAATATTCATAATAAGACCAGACAAAATGACCAGCATTGTAATATTGCATAAGGACAATATTATGTACATTAGTGAAGCAATCTGAAGAGCTTATATTACAGGTAACCACTAGATTTCCTGCTAAGTACAAAGTTTGCAATAATTTGCAATAATTTTGGGAGATAACAACACTGAAGAACTGTCACAATGTGACATATGCCCCCAAAGTTGCAACAAATTTTAGCATCAGTTTCCTTGACACTTTTCTCATAACCCACAATTCCATACATAATGAATGACCTTAAATATGACCTTGACCTTAGTACTTAAGGTCAGAGTCAGATTTAAGAGTTTAAGACAAATTGTTTAAAAATCCATAAAGATTTAGGATGTTATAACCAAGACACAAAATTTACACTATAAGAATACATATATAACATCAGTACAGTAATATCAATACCAAGAAATTTCAAAATCCATGCAGAAATCGGAAAGTTATGGCTGAGAAACATGGATTCCATACATATTAAATTACCTTAAATATGACCTTGACCTTGCCACGTTATTTCAAAATCCACACAGAAATTATGAAGTTATGGTTGAGACACGAAAATGGACAGGCAGACAGACATTGCAATTGCTATATGCCTCCAATGTGGGGGGGAGCATAAATTTACAACAATTTTACACTAGACAAGACAGTGTTTTTCCACAAATAGATGGATTCAGTGGTCAGTTCTCATTCGATTAAAAATAGAATTTTCAGTAATCTGTAATCAAAAGTTAGCAATCTCAAAAGAACCAAGAAAGTAAAAAAATACAGTGAAAGAACAATGTTAGTGGCTAAAACTGAAATTATGCATTGATTTGAGAAACATAATTTGCACACGATCATTAAACTAGAGGGCCATGATGGTTCTTCTCTGCTCACCTGAGTAAAGATTGCATCTTTTAAGGTTTTCCTGTGATTAGACCTAGTAACTAGTTTTTGACCCAAGTTGACCCATGTTCAAACTTGTTCAAGATATTATGAAGAGAAACATCCTGACAAAGTTTGGGGCAGATCCGATCAGAACTGTGACCTCTAGAGTGTTAACAAGGTTTTCATTTGATTTGACCTATTGACAAAATTTTTAACCCCGAATGTCCCATGTTCAAACTTGTCCAAGATATCACTAAAACAAACATTCTGACCAGGTTTGATGAAGATTCAATCAAAAGTGTGACTTCTAGAGTGTTAACAACCCTCAAATGAGGACGCTGGAGACTGACTGATCACTATAGCTCACTAAGCACTACATTCTCAGGTGAGTTAAAAACATTATAATTCAGTATTAACTATATACACAAACATGAAATTATATCATTATGACATGGTTACTTTCCAAATAAAAACTTTAAACCATGATCAAATTATAGAAAGATTTGCAGAAATTTTCAATTGTGATTATTGGTAGCATTCATGATAACAAGTTCATTTCATCCAGTCTTAGCAATATTGTAAAAATAGTGCCAGTCATCTGGCAAGTAGAAAAAATTGTCTATCTGGACAAAATAAGGCCTGTTCAAAAAATAGTTTAAAAATGGCATGTTGTTTGATTGAAAAATGGTTCAAATCTTAGGACTGAGTATGACTGACCAATGAAATTACCATTTACAAAATAATGACATTGCTAGCCCTGCATATTTTTGCTGCATTGTTATCAAATAATATGGAAAAATGATAAAAGAAGTATACATTGTACATGTAATATAACAACAGTATGGCTTGGATGCCAGTTTGTCACTTTAAGTGTTTCTTGTCTAAACAACCAGATTATCTTTAATTAGTTAATGGTAAACCCTGCATAATTTTATAACAGGAGTTGAAATCTAGAATTTTGCAGTTATATTCATGATCAATTATAAGGTCATCAATTTTAACAGAAAAAATAAATCATTCAATTAATACATACATGTGAAGTTTATTTATAAATGATTTGAAAATAGCATACAGTAAACTCATCATAAGCTATTTGTAATTGTAGAATAGTTCAAATGATACAATCAATATTTTTACCAATATATACAAAGCAAGGAATAAAAGCTAACAACAGATTATGTATTTTCTATACATTGATACCAAGCAAAGCTTCACCAATTTCTTTGTTAATATTATTTACATATACACCAGTTTTAATTGTAGCAGGTCTTGGTCTATGCTGCACTTCTTCTAAACCAGGCTCTTTCTTGATGCGGGTTTCTGATGGATCTTTAGCAGATGTAGACTGTTGCAACGCTTCAAGAATATCAACCAATTCTGGATCTGACTCATTACCTGATTCAGATTCTTTTTTGATGTCAGCTTTAAGCTCTTCAAGAATTACAGATTCATCCTCACCAACCTCCAGATCTTTGCTACTGTCAGTAGTGGACTTTTGTTGTTTTAACTTAGTAAATGTCAACTCAGGCATTTTGTATCCAATCGCAGGTAGTCGAGGGATGTGATACCTTCTTGTACGAACCTTAGCAAACTCCTCCTGGCTCAGTAAACTGATTCCAGATGCAGTAAGAAGTTTGCCGTGCCGTGTTTTAAGATGTCGCTTGTATGTGTTTCTCGTCTTAAACCTCTGTCCGCAGTCCATACAATGGAATGGTGTCTCTCCAGTATGTCTTCTGAGATGCTCCTACAAGTAGTTGATAATAAAGAATCAATTATTTAAAGAAATTGATATAAACTTGAGGGATGTAATGTATTTTTTTAAGACAACACTAACAAGACTCTGAAAGATGATACTGAACTTAAGCTTCTTACAGAATAGTATTTCCTATAAATTCAAAATTTTCAACTTAATATGCTTACATACAATTATCAATTAAGATAAAAACAAATTGCATGCCATGATATACAACCCTGATGCTTACCTTAAAATGACTGGGGTGTCGAAACTTCCGTCCACAGTCTTTGCACGTAAATCTGCTTTGGTTATTGTGTATCAGCATGTGATAATTAAGACTGTGTTGACGGGTAAATGTTGTATTGCAGATAAGGCACACAAATGGCTTGATCCCTGAAATAATATAAAACTAAATATCAGTCCATCAGCTAAATAGAAGTCAAATATCAGAAACTCAAAACATTTCAATAAAATCAAAATACTACCATTTTGTTTGTCAAGATGAAAGACAAGACTAATTAATTACATAGTACGTAAAAGAGCTATTAAAAAATGTCATAAGTCACTTTGTTTTAAGTTCTAACTGTCACAAAACAAAAACATTTTTATAGATCTAATATACAGATACATAGGTCATTTCAAATGGTGATACAAAATTCTTCATTTACTCTATACTTACTTTGTAGACTTAATCAACTTCATTAACAATGTTACTAGTTAATCATATAAAGAATAGCTAAGCATACTGGATATAAGAAGAATATCAAACCTGCATGACTCCTGTAATGATACATCAGTGTTGCTGTAGCTGTGAATACCTTGTCATTACAGATCTTACACTTCAATGGAATAGCCTCGTCCTTCTTACGTCCCTTCAACTCCTTTATAAATCTCAAAGCCAATTTCTGAATAAATAATGCTAAGTGTAAGTTTTCTCAATTATGCTTCAATCATTTAAGAGTATTTAAAATTGAAAAATCTTTACCCTAAATAAGTATTTCAGATAACTTGATACATATGCACTGGATTCTAGAAGTAATTGTAGGCATGTTTGTATCTTACAAATAATTTCACAATCAGTATGGGGTTGACAAGAAACTTGGCCATGTGCATTAGTGATTATGACTGAAAATATTATCAATTCTTTCTCTAGCACTAATAATAATGGACATTCAACATTATGTAGCACAGACAACCAATAAGGAGTCATGGGTTGTAATGATGAACTACCATCCTGGACAAACTTCCTTAAAACATAGAATCATTTAAAGAAAAGTAAACAAATTATCTCTCAACAAGTACAATTCACATTAAAACATGTATTGTCTTCTAAAAGCCTATAAATTAGCAAAACTTTGTCAAGAAGGTTAAATTTAGATTTGCATCCCTTCCAGTCTCCAACAAAAACATGCTTCTAGAAATATATCAACAAGTGGGCCATGATGGCCCTGCACTGCTCACCAGAGTACATGTAAGTGAACTTGCTAAGGTAATAAAGGTACACTTCTGGGCAGGTTACGGGGAACAATAATAAACTTGATAAAGGACCATCAAAGGATACTACAATGGAATATTTGTGATAACTGCAGGATGCAACAGATCAAATTTGGTGATGTTCCAACCATTGGTTCATTAAAAGAAGTCATTTTAATGTATTTCTATTTATAGCTTAAGTGGCCCCCAAAGGGGGGTCAACTGGTATAATATGAGCAAATTGCAGTTAGAATGTCAAAAGGATTCTGCACAGCAAATTTTAAGTAAATCTGACCAGTAGTTTAAGAGGGGAAGACCATTGCTGATGCCAGATGATGGACACCAGAGCACCCCCTTATCCATCCCAACAGCTGACCCAGAACCTCCACTTCTGGTGAGCTAAAAAATTTGTTGACTGATGATATTTTATAAGCACTATTGTATTCTTTTAACAATAAAAATGTCTTAAATTTATTTTTGTAATAATTTCGGTTTCTTTGATAAAAATTTAATTGGACATTATTTCTGTGGTCAGCATATTATAAGCCATGCATTGAAGTATAATATATTACTTCATGATACATCTCTGCATGGCATAGCATTAACATACTATAGTACATTGTAATCCATTCAGGAAAAAGTGTATGTAAATTGGAAAAATGTACATAATAGTAAATTAAATAAATTCGACTAACAAAAAATGGCATGTTTGTTATATTTGTTTAAAGTTTATGACAGCTAATTGATTAAATAAAGAAAGATTATGAATATAAATAATGATTAAATGTTATCAAATCAACTTTAATGCAATGTGGCCTTCTAATGTGTAGGGTCTTGATAGTAATATTGACTTGATAATAAGACCACTTTCTGTCAGTCTGCCTGGTGGACTAAATAGTTGAATTTATTGTGTTTTTTTATATCAGCCCTTACAGAAGCCAATAAAAAGGTTATGAAGTTATCAACAAAACTCATGTTTCAAATAGAAATTTGTAACACTACGAACTTGCAATCTGCACAGTAGGTAAAAAGCTAACAATTAACAGTTGAACAAACAAAACTTTTCAAAACCAGAACAGTTGAAACCAATATTACCATTATACAGATGAAAAATCAACAGCTCCACATCTTCAAGGAAACAACGCATTAATTAAATATATATACTGCTTCTCTCAAGTCTGCCAAATTACCAATTTAAGCAACCATCTATGCGAATAAAAAAAGCATTATCATCCATCTGGTCCTCTTGATTGACAAAGTGAACTAATCATTTAAGTACTTTTCAATACGAGTCATTAATTTTTCGTTTATTGGTAACTCATTACCGTATTTAACAGTGTACAAGAGGCAGTCGTGTATAACTTATACTATAAGACGCACCCCCGTTTATTATCAAAATCCGGAGGGAAATTATATGTATTCTTGTGTATAAGGCGCACCCAAATTTGATGAAATCCGGGTCAACATCCGAAACTGACATCAATTTTATGTACACCCACACATTGTTTTCAGTCCTTATTGCAATAAATTTGCATGCGACATGCATTACATAAACATGTGAATTACAACTTGCTCAGAATGTTATACAAGTTGAAGTCACATGTTACCATTCGTGTCAATAATTTCACGTCTTCATTGTTCCCCACTGGAAACGTATTGTCAACGAACACAATGCATGCATTGGTCAATTAAAATCATTCATTCTATGCATGTTACAGAGATGTTTTTATTGATATTATTTATGAACAAGAAATTAGAGTAAGTATCGAATAAATTCACTTTAACTCCCTAAATACATAAATCAAGCACAGCTCTATGGCCGAGTGGTTGGGCATTTAACCTTTTCCACTAGTACAAATTCTTTTTTTGTCAAATTCACTTCATTTACCCAATCTATATTGCATTTATTGATTTGAATAAATTTAAATATCCCTGTCTGCAATGTTAATAATAATAAGACAGGCTGCAATGCCAAAAACAGCTATGGATCGAGAATGTTTTGCAACTGTACGCACATTTGGATAATACGTTTTCCACTACGGTCAATAGCGACTGGGGAAAACATGTTGTTGGTTTGTTCTGGTGTATAAGACACATCCCCAACTTTCTATATATACTTCCAGGGAAAAAAATGTGCGTCTTATACAACGTTAAAATACGGTATTTATTTTTGAACTCCAGTCAAACTTGTGTTCAAAGGACACCCTGTGAAAAACACCAATGTCCTTTCTTCGCAGGTGTGATGAATTAGAGTATAAAATACGAAGTTCTCACTAAGAATGAAATAGTTTACTGCCTCTTGGTATGCTAATCAATACCTTAAAAAATAAGCATACTTGAGTTGACACATTCTTTAGGGGAAAAATACCAAACAAACTAAATGTTAATACATTTTACCACTTGATTCACAGAATAAGCACGTTTTACCAAGAAAGTTACAAAAATTCAATGTTTGATGCATGGGCTGCTAATAGCTTTAAAAGCATGACATTTCATGAACATCAATAATGAGATATATCCGAAAACGAACTATCCGAAATTGGTACCCTTTCATATGTTTTCATTTCAATTAATTCATTCTTTTGAGACATGCAGACACCAATTTTACAAAAGAAGTCACTTGATATAATGTTTATCAATCATAGAGAGCTGAAACTCGTGAATATTAGTCATGGTTTTACTATACGCTAGAAATTCCATAAATTGGTCTTGACAAGGGAAGTTACTCTGATTTTTTGAAAAAAACTGTTCATACTTGAGGCATTTTTGCATTGAATCAAGTTCAACATAGAAAGGTATTGACATGAATGTTTTTAAATCTAAAAAATTGTAAGATTAAATATTACCTGCAGGCCTAATGATAGACTAATTGTTCATACTTATTGTTAATTCTTTAACCTTTCATGACAATTATCAATTGAGCAAGTCAAACATTCATACCTTGTCACCTTCGAATGGCAACTTTATTGTCTCAATATATAATTCAATAAACTATCAATTAAACCTGGGATGTCAAATTTACAAGTGTCATGATCACATAAAACAATCGGTATCTTAGCGTCAATTAGTTGTATATCATGACCGCAGTCCAAGGTCAAAATGCCCATTCGGGAAATGATTTTTGTGTTCGCAATGTAAGGTCATTTAAAGAGCGTTTTTGTCGGGGGAAATTACAGTGTCCATAGAAGACAGGTGTCTGTTGTTCACGGGTGTCTGTTAGCACATGTTAGACTTATTATAGTGTATATTAAGTCAGGTAAATATTTCTCCAATAGCAGGTTACTTACAGGTTCCCATCCTAGATTTCCTTCTCTTCCTTCACGACTGAGAGGATTCTTCTTTTTTAGCCTTACATATTCATCATCATCAGCAGTCAAATCATGAATATCAAATCCAAGATGACCTTTCTTGGCTAGAATACACTTAGGCATAGGAGGGTATGGCTCTGTTAAGATAAAAATTCATCCAAAACAAAATGCTTTCTAATAAGTAATGACACTGATTTTTTACCAAAAATGCCTGAAGTACAGGAGCAAAAGTATTTGAAGAGAATTACAAAACATGGCATCTACAGTAATAATAATATAATGTTATAACCATCACTGAACATTGGTAGAAATTTAAAATGTATACAGCCCAGTTATGACTAATGCATCAGTAAATTTTATCAAACAATTAAAAATCCAGACTTATAGAAAAAAAACAAGTAAGTTAGTTTCTTGATTAATGAGTTTGTTTCATACTGCCATGCACGCTTAGGTCAATGATCATACACACTTATTTTTGTTCATGTTTATAACCAAGATGGGGTACATACTCTCTCCACTGCTGACATTAGCTCTCCCGAGCTCATCATTAATATCTATCTTCTCAATACCTTCACCATTGCTTTTATCCTCTTCAATTATCTCTTCTGCACTAACCATTGGTACATTCTCATCCGGGGATCTGTAAAACAATGAATAAACTTGAATATTTACACATATTTACACACAATGCAGTATTTCTTTTAGACACAAGTCTAACATCAATGGAGAAGCTAACCAGCTTGTGATTAATGTAAACATTCTGGTCAATAGGAAATCTGTAATACATTACACACAAATAACAATTCATGCTCCACCACCATAGACAACTGAATGTATGAAGACACTCCGCCATTTTTCTGATGTGAACATACTTATTATCAACAAATATGTGATAATAGCTGTTTAATGAAGCATGTAATAATTTGCATTCATTGACTTTAAAAGTTTAGAAACTGAGTCAAAAAGTAAGTTTTTCATGCCATTTTATACTTTGAAATTTAAGTATTATCAAAGATATTAAATTTAAGAACTTTTTGAAGACTGTGTGAACTCTAGTGTTTTTAAATATCTACCACAGATTTTCATACCAAATGAATCTGCTTACCTATGTCTCAAAAATAAAATTGGTGCAGGCCTCTTTTTCTTGCCCTGTTTTTCCTCATCCGAAATAAAAAAGGTCACTCTTTTGTCACAAGGTAACTTCAACTCTTCAGTCCAATCCTTTTCCTCCACTGCTTCTTCATGATCATCAATTCTTGTTAACATTGCTTCCACTTGTTCAGAATTGGTCCTTTGACCAAATATAGTAGTATAACAGTGATCATGGTGAGGCTGTGTTTTACTTAGAAGTTCAATAATAAATTGTTCATTCTCTTCTATCTTGTGACGATCTACATCCTCAGGGTATTCCATACAAGTGGGCTGATTGCTAGGCTTAGTTTGATTGTTGGTTTTAACTAGGCTATTAGACCTGTTGGTTTTAGCTGACTGTGATTGAGTGTTAGAAATACTAATAGGAGGGACTGAAGAGGAATTGTTATCATTAAACCTATCTTCCGACACATCCATGATTTGTAGTTTCTCTGGATCCGGTATAAACCCAACAGCAGATCTTTTGCTTTTCAAACAAGGATCTGATATAAGGATAGTATCATTAACGACCTTGGTTTTTACTGGTTCAGGAGGTAGAACAGTAAAAACTTTTTTCTTCTTCACTATCATTCTCTTTGGAGAATTCAGGGCTGAAAAAAAAATCAATAAAGTTTAGGGACAAAAATCTTTTCATTATAGAAAATAAAAAAACTTCTTTTTTACTCCATAATAAAATGAATACAGTTTAAGTGGTCTAAACTATGCTTACCAAGAAGTCGTTTATTCCTTGCTTGCACAGGTTCAGCTGTAAACTTGGTCTTGCTTGTTTTAGCTGTATAATGAATAAATCGCTCAAGTAAAATCTAGTTCAATAGAAGATAGTCTTTGCATTTAAAAAAAGAATGTCAAATCATTTCTCCTTCATAATGAATACACAGAGGGCAAATTAAAAAGAAATACATACCCTAAAACGAGAATTAAAGAGACATATCTTTATCAGTACAGTACTGTTAGTACAACAATGTTGGCTAGAAATGTGGCAATTATCCTATGAGTTGTGTGAAAAATATATCTCAAGAATTTATTTTGAATGAATC
Organism: Lutraria rhynchaena; assembly: GCA_008271625.1. Lineage (NCBI taxonomy): Eukaryota > Metazoa > Mollusca > Bivalvia > Venerida > Mactridae > Lutraria > Lutraria rhynchaena. The sequence continues at coordinate 3,172,238 of VIBL01000018.1, read as the reverse complement.
GCCAAACTTGAGTAAACTTGAGAAAGGACCATCTAAGGATGCTACAGACCAAATTAGGTGATGATCCATCTATTGGTTCATGAGAAGAAGATGATTAAAGGTTTTTCTATTTTTAGCTCCAGCGGCCCCTAAAAGGGACCAACCATTTTTATTTGAGCAAATCTGATAAAAGTCCATACAAGGATGCTACAGACCAAGTTTGGTGATGATCCATCTATTGGTTCATGAGAAGAACATGATTAAAGGTTTTTTCTCTATTTTTAGCTCTAGTGACTCCTAAAAGGAGCCAACTGGTATAATATGAGCAAACTGCAGTTAGAATGTCAAAAGGCTTCTGCACAGAAAATTTGAAGTATATCCGACTGGTAGTTTCTGAGAAGACCATTGTTGACGCCAGACGCCGGAGCATCCACCTACCCATCCTAATAGCTCACCCTGACCCTTCGGTACTGGTGAGCTAAAAACCAATCAATAAGCAAAATGACAACAAATTACATCAAGACTATCATAATTATTAATATTGATAAAAACAATAAGAATGTTTGCAACAAATACTTCCATTTTCATCATACATAACGTATAATCAATGAGAATAATGCTATACCTTCTTCTTCTAATTCACCCAAATGTTCATAGATGTGTTTCTTAATTTCTGCTCTTGCTTTCATCTCACTTCCAAAACTTGAGAATTGTTTTTGACATGTTTTAGGCATGAGCTGGCATGTATATGTAAAGGTTCTAGACAGTTCATTAGATGTTGATTCTGTGAATAAGTTCAGTATTGTACGTTCAGTAAGTCCAAGAATCTGCTGTAACGTCAAGCAACTTAACGAACCAATATTTCTCAGTGATACCTAAAACAAGATTTGCATCATAAAAATATAATGGAAAAGAACCACAACCATAATAGCATTGCTGAGGGTCTTAAGCAATTGGATCAGAAACTCTGTCTTCATATTCACCTGACATAATACATTTCATAATGTGTTCATCAACTGTTTTTCAAAGACTGCTGGTCAGTAAAATTGCTTAAAGCTTGTTGCGATATTCTACATTATAATGTACAAAAGACCAATAAAAACTGAACAGAATTTATACCCTTTTCTGTGCAGATCTATCTTTTGTTCCAGGACTTTTGGTGTCCTTCCTCAAAGTTTCTGATGCCACATGGGCCAGCACATCCAATGACATTGTGCCACCCTGATCATTGTCATTACTATTGTCACCTTTCCTAGAACGCAATCTCTCACTTCGCTTTAAAATAGGACCTGAAATTTGAATATTTAGATTTAGGGCATCATTTCTATATGAGTCTGTTAAGAATCTTGATAAATAGGATAACAATTATAATAGTGATAATGGTGAGTTTGCATAACAGGACAATTCTTTACAACATTGATCAAACTTTCCTACTGCAATAGAAACCAAACAATGCAAGTTATTAAGACATCTCTTTCTTTCTATGACTGAAATATTTCACATGTAATTTGTTTGAAATAATGAAATTGAAAATTACATTTGAATTACAAAAAATGATTAACAATAACATACAGTAGGGATACAGACAGTGACTAGTGCCTTTTTCTTGGTGGCCACCTGAGCCCCTAACTTTTAAAACTTGAGGGGCCACCTAGAAATTTGGGGCCCATCTTAAAAATTGAATATTTACCACTACAACAGAATTTTGATGTATAAGATACAGTTAAAAATTGGCAGAAATCATGGATAAAAAGATATATTCATGTTTATTTTGTTTGTTTTTATGTGACTTATTGTCACCAGAGTTTAACACCACCTTTTCAGTTATATATGGTGACCAGTTCACCTAACCAGTTTTCCTGGACTGTATACTAACCAGTACTAACTTACCCTTCCACAAGGAGCCAGCAACTCAACATTTTTGCCAAATTTTCATAGAAGGTTATGACCTGTCGCAAACTGGGATTCGAACCCGGACAACGGCTGCAGCTACATATTTATAATAAAACAATATCTTTTTGCAAAGAAAATAAATGAAATGGATGAAAAAATGATTAATTTATTATGAAAACATGATAATGACTTGTGTTGTAAAATACCACTTAATTCTCAACCTACCAACACATACTCAAAGTTCTCAACACCACAAAGTTCTTGTAATTAGAAGCACAATTGGCAAACATTTTAGTTGATTTCAAACTCATGCAATGTCTAGATTACGAAATCTGGGAAAAGCACGGAAAGATAAGGGTTTGTAGACAAAAATTTCATAAGATTTACTTCCCTTGTTGTTTCAATATGCCATTGCCTCTAGGCAACAAATAGATTCAATTTGTCCTGATTTTGTCTGTTTTTAGTCAGGGAAAAAATTGGATCGAGTGCTACATCTATATGTATGACCCACTCGATTTTTTAAGTAAAAACATGTGTCTTATACATGAGTGACATCAGTAACGTAAAGTGAAATATGGCTGAACAGCAAACAGTAAAGAATGTGAGAAAACGCATCTCCGATGGATATATCATTTACCCAATTTTTCGGTTGCCAACTGGGTGATCAATATTGAATTTTCGATTGCCTAGAGAATTTTTACTTGGTGACTGGGCGAGCACTTATCTGAATCCTAGTACTGAGAAAGCATTCCAGTTCATTTTGTACAAGGTTTTCATTAAAAAAAATAATAATTATTTTTTTTGCCAAAGCAAGATAAATCCGGCAAAATTGTTCCTATTTTGGTGAAAATTTTAAAATTCTCAGGAAAACAACCAATTCAAATGTATTTTAACTGATGGTTTCAATTGGCAATCAGATCTTAAGGAGAATCCTGTGTATAGCATCTTTTTATGTCAGTCTTTGTCCATAATAGCAGTTTCAAAGCTTTTTTAAGAAGAAAACATTAATCTAATTCACAAAATCACACAGTGTAAGTGAAATACAGTAATGACTGCAGTTTTAAACCACAGTTTTAGGAGTCATTCACCGAGTCCTTCTTCTGTGCAATGAAAAAAACATCAGCCAAAATCTTACTGATGAACAGCTCAAAAGAGAGCGTTCATATGTTCGAACTTCAATAGCTGCGTACAATCGTCTGCATTCATAAAATGTAGCTAGCAGAAGACGCTAGTGACCCATAATACCGCCATATTGAAAATTCGTCTGTCGTACAATAGCAGACAAAATGTCATTCTCGAAATGAGCAATCAAATTATTATGACAGTCGAGCAAACGCAATCTAAAACAGGAATTTAATTAAATGTATAGCAATTGGCAAAGCTAAACAACTCAAACTGAATCTAGATTGAAGATCTTTAAATTCCCATTTTCGCATTTGTTTACAACGATGCAGCCGATGGCTTCATAAGACACGTTAGAAAAAGGAAGCAAATTTCAAATAAATACAATTCTGAGCGAGATGCCACTTTGCGAGCATCTACGTTGATTCATATTTATGATGACCAAGAAAGATTTTTACCATTTTCATCTTGATTTGGTGATTTATTCGGCATATTTACACATTGACTCGTCTGCTATGGCGATGAAATGAATCCACCTTAGTCTGATGTATACGGAACACGAGGTCAACGAAAATTATGATAAAACGAATAAAAACATATTTTGGTGACCGAAAAAATATCATCATGTGAATTCGTTCGCTAAATAATTGTAATTGTGGCGGACACAAATATTATAGTACATAAGACAGGTATTTTCACTTTTCCCGCCCTACGAGAATAAGGTAAGCCAAAAATATTCTCTAAACCAAAACAGTCTAGTCTAATATACACTAAAACGTATGTATGGGGAAATGAAAGGGTAAACAGTCAGACATGTTTAAATTTATTTTTCTTGAATTAAATAGCCTTACATTCGAAAGAAAAACAACAAAATATATATGAACTGGTCCCCGTTCATAAACTGGTACCCATTGACTCTGGTGTAGAGACAACTGGTAAGGCCCAAAATTTCAAATCGATTCGAAAAGCGAAGACTATATTCTTGATTATTGCGCCAAATCGTTATAATCGGGGTCTTTAGAATGATTTGACTAACACTTTTTTATAACGAAAGGCCTATACCAAGTATAGTATAGGTCTTTAGTATAACGGTAATTTCATAAATGATATTCAGGTTATTGTAAGTCCGGTGTAGTTTCTAGATAACCGTTCACTAAAGGAGACACATTACTGTACAGTATTCTGTTCTGTGTATATACGTAATTTGCATTGAAATTCTGAATCAGAGTCATGTTATAAATGCAATACGATCGAATCTATTCTCGATCAACCATTATTACATGCATTATAGTATCTATACGTTATGTTTAAACGATACACTAATACAATGGAAGTACGTAATGAAATGTACTTAATGAAATCTAAAGACGGCAAACATGCGTGAATCTATCTTATATGAAAAAAAAACAAACATTTTTTTCATATATTTTTCCAGTTAGATACCATTGAATATACATTGAAAATATTATTATTGTTATTTTATAACTGCGGGTATCGGACCAGATTTGGCCAAGTTATGACGCTGTTCAAGCTTTGGTTCGATTAATATTTTAACCAACACAAACACGGAAGAATCAAGTGTATAGTTAGGGTTAAATGTCAACTTGTCTCGTTGAGTGGATGGTATCGCCGGCCAAATACAGGACCAGGTATGCGTTGTTATCGTAGTAGAAGCATTTTAAGCCGACAGCGATCTACAACGCCAACGATTTCATGTGCCTTATATATTGAGTGCTGTATTACCCAATTTATCCCGGGTTCGCTGTCAGTTACCGTCCGCTTCGCCCTGGACCAATTCGTATATATGACCCCGATATAGTTCGCAATACGAACAGTGCTGTATTTCTGGTATATGTGTAGGTTCACTGCAGGACCTTGTCGGTATGTACGCAGCGGGGGAGAGATGTGATTATATAATTGTCCCGATTATGTAGGGCTTGTCTGAAGCCCTGTACTGTCCATTTACACAGTACTATAATGACTTTTATCTAATAAGTTCAAAGGAGAAAACAAGTCTTGAATTCTTTCTTCTGTCCTGGTACAACTAGTTATGTAGTTATGGACCACTAACGATTAAACTGCGGTCATCATTTTAATAGTGCGTTTAAACAAATAAAACTATACATACTTTGATTGACAGATATCAGGATCAAAATGCATGATTGCAGTTCTGATTTATGTAATTTACTCATGTAAAATAGTGTACACTGATTGTGCTAGTTTAGAACAGTGTGTGTATGTGTTCTGGTTCACTTGACACTTTTAATGTTTGATTCATTCAAAGGCCATTCCAAAGTCAGTTTTCACTGTCAAAGTGACATATCTTTCCAATCATGGCTACCAATATTTTTTACCACATACATATATAACTACTCTGTATAGTAGTTTAAATGAAACAATACATAGATGTAGGTTCGTAATTTTATTAACATTGGTCAATATCTTTGATTGAAAAACTTTAAAAAATAAAAATGATAAAAAAGTAAAATTAAGACATAAATAGTTTCTCGATATGCCTCCTTTAAACAATGACAAGTGTCCATGTGACCCAGAACTCCATGAAGCACAAGTGTTGACTTTATGGTTGTTTCTGCAATGATTTGTCACATAGGGTTCTCATATGCACACAGCACAAAGAATACATATTTATTGACCAAATGATACCACAACTGAGTCTATTCACTCGATATCTTCAACATTTAGTCAAGAAGAAACCTCTCTAGCTCAGTTTCAGCAGGAGGGGTTGAGGTAGATTTTTTCCACTGTGATAATTGTCAAACCCCATTCCGGTCCATTTATCAACACACAGAAACAAAACTTTGCTGATTTACTTCCAATGGATATATCTTATAAACAAAAATATGTAATACTTGATATGGAAGAGTTATTATTAGTTTCAGAACCATTAATCTCTCTGTGACCAGGAACTACCAATGATTTGGAATACCTACAGAAACTGTATACATGTCATGACATTTTTCATTTGTTTTTGTCCTTTTTCAGATGTGATAATAAGTTACTTAATTTATCAGATACCTCACATTTTAATTACTTGCTTGAATATGTACAAATCATAATTTATTGATACATAATTCAAAGACGACAAAAAACATTTAATGCATTTTATCATGGGTAATATTCATAGATCAAAAGTAGCTTTTTTCTTGAGACAGTCACAATCTGAAAGAGAAAATGATACACAGTCATTATTTTTCAACTAATCTGAAAAATAATTATAAATTAAGCATGATTCTTCAGGTAATCATCGAGTTTAATTTCAAAATAATGCATTAAAATGACTAAGGTGGGCTCTTTTCGTAGACTGATGTTATTTTTGCGAAAAGGAGGCTCTTTTTGGTATCTTGTCATACCCCTTTGAACTTGATGTGAATGTGCTGTCAAAGCCTATGCTAATCCAATATTTAATATTAAATCATACATTGTTGCTGTGACTTTGACGACCTTAAGTGTAACTTAGTAGGACTGTGCTAAATGATAAATTGGTTTTGTTTGGTTTCTTTAATGGCTCTCAATAATTGAAGGGTAGCAGAGAATACAATGTATCATTACTGATTAGGCTTTTTGGTTGGCCAATTCAGAGATTCTGTATTATAGGGATATGCAACTGCATATCATAAACTGATAAAATACCGATCATCTGGGCAGTGGTTAGTCCAAGCACGCTTATGAACAGAAAGGTGTAGAAATGTACATGAATTTGGCCCAAAGAATCAATAACCAATGAAAAGTTGCCAAAAAGACAGTCGACAGTGTACATTAAGATTTGCGGAAACTAAATTAAGGATAAATTTGTCTTGATGAATGAATAAAAATGGATTCAATTTGAGTGCCACATTTTACAAGACAAGCTTTAGGTATTAATATTATTGATCTCTATATGCAAGGTATATACTTGTCTTGCACTTAATGACCATTTGTCCCTATTTAAGTAACTACAATTATTCTGTTTATGTTAGTTGTTGTTTTCATCTGAGTCTATTTATTGCAGATGTTTTCTTGGTTTTATTGACACTTTTGTTTTGGATAATTTATGGATGAGCTTGAATGAAGCATGTTTTGTTTAAGGTTTGTTTAGCTTAAAATCTGTTTGATCTGTGATCAGGTGTATGATAGTTCATATGATTAATTGACTTAACAATCTTTTGTAATTTATCTAATTTTTTGTTTGCAGATATTTTTAGTCATTGCTTACCAACAATATCATGGAGCGTTTAAGGTCTGTCGCCAAAATCGCAACCTCCTACTCACGATGCAGATGTATCAAATTAATGCAAAAAAGGTTTGTGATCCTTTGGCGTAAACCCTCTGATTTATAGTGTTATTAAATAATTTGTTCTGTATTGTATAAAATTTACGTACCATGAATATCAATCTTGATTTCAGTAATATTATGCATTTGTATTTGATAAAATTTGTTTTTACCCAGATTCATTGAAAATACGATATAGCACTAGTAGGATTAAATTCAAGAACTTGAACAATATTGAACTAATAGTTCAATAATATTTCATTGATTTTTTTCTTGTCTGAATTCTCTGTTTTTCTGTTGATATGTTGATTATGATTTAGTTTGATTTGTTTCCCATTGTTCTTTTTTAGAAATGTAGCCACTACCAGTGCTCTTCAATATAAATGGGAACCCGATGACCTGGTAAGAACTAATTTGTACCAATTTGTTATCCATAGTATTTGCAAGTTCATTGCTTTTTGGTAAGGAAATCAGTGATACTAAAATGTTTATATTGTACACAGTCATAATAATTACAGTGTTTTTTTTTTTTTTACAAAATTTGTGTGTATGCAGAGTGTGCTTGCTTTACACAAAAAACATATTTAAATCTTCTTCAATACAATTGTATCATTTCAGAAATTGGAGCCTGATGTTCCATTATATGACTCCTTACTTGTTAAATTACAAGGTTATGACTATCGTGTCTTGGAGGCATTTCAACATTTTGTTTGTTCAAAAGCAAGAGGATTAGGCATTGACTGTAGAAGGTTTGTTGATAAATCTTAAATATCAAAATAAACGTCATTAGTGGGCTTTACAAATTTGCCGGAAAACTTGCCTGACATTTGGTCAGACTAACAATTTCTGTTGGACCGTATGAAAATTAGTCTGACAGAACATAGCATTTATAATAAGTGTACTTTGTTCATTTTTCTGTTCCTTCATCGCACATTTTTCGTTTCTTCCTGTGTCATTCTATACCATTGAAAGCTGACAACAATTGGTTAGCAGAAAAACTATTGATGAATGAAAACTTTTGTTTATAAAATTTTGTAAAGGGAAATAACCGTTCATCAATTTTAGTATGGATAAATGCCGTAACATGCTGGACATCTGGTCTGGTATTCACCAAAAAGTTACCAGACCTGCTGGAAATTTGCCTGACATGTCTGATGGTCCAACAACTTTCGGGAGTGCATCTGGTTATTTCTCATGCATTTAAAAGCTTTTGATGTATCAAAACTTTGCTACACAACAAGTGCAATTATGTTGCTACTTACTTTTTGTGTTGATAAAATATAGAGCTGTGTATACCAAATTTTGGCTGGAGATAAATTCACAATTTCTGAAATACTGGTAGGTGTAATTATTGGTTTGTAAACCAGCTTGACTTCATTGTAATTATCTAAGTACAGACTATAGTTTCATATTAGCGAAAGAAAAAGCCTCGAGTTAAATTTATCTCCCTGTTAACTGAAATACTACTGTAATTGAATTTTTCATTGCAGAATCAGGCATTTTTTATATCGTTTGTGCATGACTTCTGAAAAATAACCAGTAGAAAAACATTTGATCTGTTTAACTGTCCTTTTGGATAGTTGGACAAAATTAAGAGGACCAGTCAAGTCTGAGGCCTTCAGTTACTGTTGATTGTATTCATGTCTTAGCTTTGAAGAATGCCAGACTCAGTCATTACTTGAGTACAATTTACAATGTTGTTATAATTTTGTTTCAGGTTTCCTGTTCCTGCCAAAAAGATGGAATATAAAGTATTACAATATAACTTATCAGCTGTCAAAGACACCTTTCATCTTGAGTACTATGAAAGAGATGTTCAGGTTTGTACTTACAGATGTTTATTTAAATAATTTCTTATAAGACCATCCTGTATTAATAGTGACATCTCATATTATATTGTATACAGTCTAGACTGGCTTATTAACTCTTTGGTAATAAAGGCCCCCCATCTTACATGACCCTAAAATGGACCTCCTGTTAATGACTGCCTGCCTTGTCTGACCAACAACTGTGAGATGGTTTTCCTGATAATGACGTTCATTACATACTGAGATTATTTTTAATACTTCCTTGCTTCAAGTGAGTACTTTTCACTAATTATCAATTTGTGCATGAACTTTTGAGAATAAATCTTTAGTTGGTAGGAGTTATATAGGGTTTTTTTTTTCATGAAAATAGCTTGTAATAAATGTAATGTCTGCTTTTCTATAAAAGATACCCACATATCTTGATTACATTATTTCAATGATAACTCTTTATACATATGTTACTCTAAGAAAAAAATGACATAAGATGAAAATCAGGAAAAATATATGGGATTGTATATTTTCAATGTATTACCTTGAAAACTAACGAAGTTATGAATAACTAAGTGAAAATAGCTCATAGGAGTTCATAATTTTCTGCTGCATGTCTTTATTTTATATGACAGATTCCAAAATCATGACAATCATTTGAATGTTCTACCAGTAATCGCCATAACTTTGGTTCTGATAGATATTTTCAAAATTAAAACTGTTTTGTGCAGCATTTTTAATCTCTTTCTCAATATTTTCAAATCTTTTATATAAAATAAATTGTGTGTATAATAACCATTTATACATTGCCTGCACTACAATTTTATGTGCAAAATTTGACACTATATCATACTCTAGATTAATTTTGTTATTGCATTTTCCATTTGTTGGCCAGTACAAATAGGTGCAAACAATTCAGTCAGCTTGGGTCTAAATAGTTAAAGGTCAACTGACCACCATCTGCATGTCTAGAACATAATTATGAAAAAAACACATACCTGTGCTGTATAACTAATATGTGAGAGATTTCAGTTACTTGTAATTACTTGTTTTTCAGATGTATGATGTAGCCACTGTACAAGTACCTATTTTCTTAAACCTGATATGCCCTCATGCCCCTGAAGGAGTAAATATTACTGTAAAGGAGGTATGTCATTCTTTTGTTACATCATGGACCTACTGCATCTTTGATTGGGTATTTGTATATTCAAATACCATCTTTCTCATAATTAACATGCCAGGCACATTTATTTAAGACATGTAATATGTGAAATGGAAACTTTATAAATTTACATTAAAATGTTTTTTCGATTTAATTTAAAAATGAAAAAAAAATGAAAATGATGTTTGTTTTTCTTAAATGATCAATTAGTCGTATTCCCCTAACTAATGGTTTGATGTTTGGGATAACAAATAAAATATAGCTTTATGGCTGGTTTTACTTTCACAGACTACTCCAGAAGATGAGGAATTTGTTTATGTACTTGATCAAGATAAACAGAAAATTATGGACTTGATGGAAGCATTAGAGGAACAGAGAGGATAACAGTTTTAGTCCTTATGTATCTCTTATTATGTGTAGTCCATTGTATGATTTCAATTGGTAACCTTTATGAGTGAATATATTTGTACAGATGTCAATGGTATTGTCATTTTTTTCTTTTATTGTTGTAAAATTTGTCCTTGTTAATTTTTTTTTTTACTTTTTAGCTCACCAGAACCAAAGGTTCAGGGTGAGCTATTAGGATAAGTAGGTGGATGCTCTTCTCTTCTGAAACTACTGGTCAGAATTACTTCAAAATTGCTGTGTAGAATCCTTTTGATGTTCTAATTGCAATTTGCTCATATTATACCATTTGGCCTTTAAAAAAGAAATGGCTTTTTCTCATGATTCAATGGATGGATTATTACCGAACTTGGTTTTTAGCATCCTTAGTGTTATATCAGTTTTGCTAAAATAAAAATAAATGGTTGGCCTATTTTAGGGGCCACTAGAGCTAAAAATAGAAATACCTTTAAACATCTTCTCACAAACCAATTGATGTATTAAGCTTGGTTTGCAGCATCCTTAAATGGTCCTTTATCAAATTTACTCAAATAAATTTGGTTGGTTCCTTTTAGGGGTCACCAGTGCTAAAAATAGAAATACCTTTAAATGAATTCTATTCATGAACCAGTGGTTGGATCATCATCACTTTTGGTCTGTAGTATCCTCCAGTCAACACCAATATTCCTGTGTAGTATCCTTTGATGGTCCTTTATCAAATTTAATATTGTTCCCCTTTATCTGCCCAGAAGTGTACCTTTATTATCATTTTAGTAACGAGTGAACTTACATGTATTCTGGTGATGCAGGGCCCTCTTGTGCCATTTAATTACATAGTTAGAATCATTGAAACCTTCATATTTTTAAAACAGAAATATAAACTCTTGAATTCACAAAATTACTCCTGGACCCATTTTTTTCAAATTTAAAGGACATGCACATATCATGGTGTTCTAGTTTTCCACTATTTCTTAGTCATTAACTGATACTAACCTGTATGAATTTCCTTTCTACAGTTGGTTGTATGAAATACATGCTCTTTTGGATTTAGTAGGAGCTTAGCAAAACTGACTTAGTCTCACATGAAGTCATTTTCCCATTTCAGTTATTGTTTGAACAATTGATTTAGTAGCACTATTACTAGAAAATTGACAATAAATTGACAACTAGCCAACAAATATATTAGTATAAATAAATCATTTATTCTCAATATAAGGCCATAACAACTTTATACAATTAATCTTGTAAAATTACAGTAAATAAAGTAATTAGTCAATATAAAACCCAAATATTTGAATATTAGACTTTACGTCTAATAGGACTCTTTTTTTTTTGCCAAAAGCAGTACCACCAATTTTAAAAGGAAAAGTAGGCCTTAACTCACAAATTGAGTCCGACTTCCAATTTCAAGCCAACAGTTTTGTGATCAATAAGTACAAATCAATACTCCCTAATTTTTCAATTTCTGATGGTAATTAAAGTATGATTAATGTTAATCAAAAGTGCACTAGTCTTTATGCTAATTTTACAAATGTAGCAGAACATTTAAGTGGCTGTCAGTTAATCTCTATATTAACATGCAGTTTTCAAACCCTTTGGATTCAGTCACTGAGAATCAATAAGCCTTGATACCGTAAAAGTTTATTGTCATTTTTAACCACATAATTTAAATAGGATAGTCATGTTATAAGACTTAGAAACTCTTAAGACAATTTCATTAAATTTTTAAAATTTGTGCTGTAACATTTTTCACAATGGACTGGTTGCTTCCAAGATTATTAACTTGTATATGAAGTTTAGCAAATGTAGAACCAGTCAAGCCCTTCGTAAGACGACCAGGATTGATACAACAACAACCCTTAATATCCTGAAAAGTAAAATGTGTAGAATTTAAAATATACTTAATCAAATGTATGCTTTAGAAGCAAAACAAAAAAAACCCTATCATAATTGATAGCTGACTTATAATCTTGGCCAGGATAAGCCCCAATGCTGAGCTTTCAGTAAATTAAGTTTTCTATCATTTCATATCAAAACAGAACAGTCAGAATGGTTTCAATGAATAAAATTAGACAATCCAAGAGGTGATTGTCAAAAGTTAAATTGAACAGACATGATTCGCATGTTTTAAGTGTGCTGGATAAAAAGTAATTGACTCACTTACCTTGACAAATTGTTTGAATTCTGATGGAATTAGCAAGACATGAGGTGTACATGGCATGATACAAGGTGAATGAAATTTTTCATAGTCCAAACACATCTCCTCGTTTGGGGGATAAAATGGGTAATAACTGAAAATTAGTATCAACATATCAAAATATGCAGGAAAAAACATTTTGGTCCTAACGTTTATAACAAATCAAAAATTGAAATTTAAGCAGACAGACCTCTTGAAATACCATAAAGTTTTAATACAGTGCTCCCTCCCTAAACGTCACCTCACGGGATTTTCTTCCCGCACGATTTCAATGCGTTATGAAATGACAGCAGTCTAAAGTCTGTACCAGTAAGGCAGAATACATCAGTAAAGTCTGTTCAAGTCGGAAATTATCGAACCATAATTTATGTATGAATTTGTCATGTTTTCCACTTCTTACATTAAATTGTTAGCCATATTAGAACTAGGAAGGTGTAGTCACCTTAGGCACATACACAATTGTATGCATATGGTATTGAGTGAAAAGTAAATAACAGCAATTATTTGGCATCTAAAGTCCATTATGGACCATTCTATGCATTAAATCATTGTTGATTGTTTTTCACACGATGGATAGGCATTGTTTATTTCAAACGGTATAAACTCTTGTGTGCAAACTTCAACATTTATGATAACTTTAATTGTCATAATTAAGAACTACAGGTTTCAATTCATGAATTGCTGTAGTTTGAAACTGTTTTAGAGTGAAGAAAATGGGAATCATTATTATTAAATCATGCATTCATGCTTTTATTTCATTTAATACCCTTGTCTGTATGCATCTCCAAATGTCTGAACTATGTTGATCAGTTTTTACCTATCAGTATTGAAGAAGTAAGTCATTTTCACATTCCTCTCACACTTGGGTCATGCCAAGTCATTGTATAGACACAGTTTTATACATTGTAAGCATTAAATATTTTACAAGCAAACAATATAAATTATGAGTCATCACACATATGCACATGTCCATATTAACTGTAGGAACAAAGTTCCCACAACAACTATTTCTCTAGAACAACCAATTTTTTATCTTGGCAAAATGTTGTTCAAGAGAGGGAACACTGTACAAACAATGTGGCCCAGCAGGTAAGTTGATTCAATCAAGGGAGGCGAATCCTTCCTGCACAATGACTTTATCTATTTTACAACAATTTCAAGAGCATGGAAGCCTTTTTACACAAATCTTACCACAATGGACTTAATAAATGGAGATCAGTGCTTTTGAGAGACATGAAAATATTGTTGCCAGTTTCAGATGTTCAAAGTAAATTTATTGTTATATGGGTGCATTGGGAATGATTCAAGGCAACAATTGTATAAATATCAAAGTGATAGACAAAATAGTAAGCTCCATCTAATGTTGGACGGACACACCAATAGCTGTATGCCACTGCATCATTAGATGCTGAGGGCATAAAATGTGATAAGGTATTAGAAGTGTTTGCTTTACATAAATCTAGAGTTCAGATATAAGACAGTCAGAATTATCATCCTGAGAATTTAGAATGGAACAAATGAAAACAGAGATACTAACCTATGTTGGTTGATAAGATGAGATGTTAGTCTACCAAGACGATCACCTCCTCCTGGAGGGCTACAAACAAAATATGTGATAAGTCTTTATATTTGATAAGGCAAGAAAAAAGTTGCATTAAGGGTTATTGGACCAAAACATTGACCAGATAAGTTAAAACATTTCTTTTCTACTTTTTTCCGAACAAAATTTTTACATACAGTAGAACTTGCCATTAGAAATTTATGGTCAGTGCCAAAAAATAGTCAGTTGGGTTTCTGCAAACATGACTTTTTTCTGGAGGACATGAATAATAACATTGACAGAGAAGACTTGTCTTTGTGTTAAGTTTTATTTTGGTATAGTTTCAAGGCTACAGATGAACAACAGTTCTGGTGGACTTTACTACTATTTTTTACAACATGATGACTAAATTCCTTACATAGAAGGAACAGAAATAGACATATGATACGGTGCAACAAATTCAGAGCTAATAATGCATAAAGAGACTATGAGGCAAATAAAGTCTTTTTTAAAAAATTGGTCAAAATTACTCACCAGGTTATTTCCTCAGCTCCCATGTGGAAGAGAACATCTGTAGACGTTATGCCAAATACAATGTTGTTTATTTTAAGCGTGCATGGATCTGTTGCAAAATGGATGTGCTGAAAAATGTAATTATTTCATGACCAGCTGTGTGAAAGACATTTGTTTTTATAGCCAATAAAAATGCATCATATGACATAAAAAGTACTATGTTCATATAAATTTAGCATGAATTCAGAGTGAAGAAGATTTTCAGTAACTTGTTGACATACCTTGAATTCTTTCCTTATATTTGTTATATATGGAGGGGTAGGGAAGACAGGATCATGATGTAAATCCCTGTATGATGGTAACACAACTAACTGAACATTTATCCTGAAGAAACAAAACAGAAAATGGTACAAACAACGACAAAGGTCAAGTTTTACTTCAGCATATTGGAATTATTACAAGCAATGAATATGGTTAGTATAGAAATAAGGAACACTAGTTAGGTTAACTCCTAGGCCATGCATAACTGAACTACTGTTGTAATTTTTGCATACTTATTTGAAGAGAACAGTTTTGAAATGTTCAGCATGACAAACAACTTTACCAGAGCTCCGTGGAGCGGTGCCAACGCTTTTATATGTTGGCAACAAGAACCACATTTGAGATTATGAGTTTGAACATGATAAGGTATAATTCTGACCAAAAATCTAAGTTAATAAGGGCATAACTCCAAAAATATAGCTTTCAGGATAATACCCCTTGTCTTGCAACTGCTCCTTGTCATGATAATCAAGTATTCCAAGTGTCAAATTGATATCTTAGAAGTGTTTGAGTAATAGGCTATATTAAAGTTTTTGCATGACAATGATGACAATTGGGACGTCACAACAATCATAATAGCTTGACTTTTTGTTTGTAACAGACAAGCTAAAAATGTGGATGCAACAAAATTTCGTTAAGGTGATTAGTCTCACAAAGCTTGCAACAAGTCAAGTTTATGTCATTCAGAGGATTTACAAACAATCAAATTTGGGCTAACATGAAACTATTTCTTCTCATTTCACATAATAAATTCAAATTTCTGATTTCATGTACAGGCATATAGCATAAGAAGATTTCTGATTCATTTATTCCTAACAATGTACTTACTTTTCAGTGAACTCAGCAATTTCTTTCAATTTCACTTCAAACAATTTGTCAAAGGTTTCAGTAAGTTTACCATTCTGAAAAGTTCAGTTAATACAAAATGAATCTCCTTCAATAATAACCTCAGTCAAAACAAGGACTGTTACTGGAAAGTCATGGATTTTTATGAATGACCTTGCAGTTGACCTTGAAAGTAAAAAAACAAACAGATTTATGAGCTGGGCAAGCCCCATTTTGCTAGTTACATCAAAATACACTGAATAGTAAAGAACTGAAAGACATGCATTGTTTACAATGGTGACATAATCAGACTGCATACACCTGATTGATTTATCAATATAACATTTGCAATTTGAAATCCAGATACAATAACTGATTCTGACCCAAGCACCACTATGAAATAAGCAAATTATTTAATATGTACCTCTAATTCAGTATTTTTACAGTCTACAAATGGCCCCATCTGAAAAAAATGTAATATAAAAAGATATAATCAAAAGAATATTTCAGGCATTATTTTAGAAAAAAAATCATAAAGCACAAAGTAACACATTTGGTGACCAAGTAACTATTCATACAAATAAGCCAAGCAAACATTAGATTGGCAGATTTGCATTTAGAAAAAATAATTTTTCAAAACATTATTGAATATTTATGTAATATAACTCAAAGCGTTATTCCAAGTGCCCATGAATCAAGGCCATAAACTGCTGAGTTCCGAGACTTAACTCAGAGTGTCTAAGATTGGCCAATATTGAGGCAGCAAACAGTACCAACCAATCAGCTGTAGATTTTTATACTGGTCTCCATAAATGATTAAAAAATTCAAATCTTTAAATTCTCATAAATCTGATCAGATACTTACAGATTACACAAAACAAATACAGGCAGGGATTTCATGTCCTTTCTAATATAAATATTAATAACAATATGTATGTCAGTATTCATGGTACAAATGAATTGCAACGCAAGATCAAGTGGACTCACCAGTATACAGACATCAGGTCTCATTATTTGTATTTGTTCCATTAGGTCGGTAAGTGGTTCATATGACAAACTGTCTGATGTAGAAAAAGGACCAGCAGCTACTAGAGCAGTCAGTTTGGACACACCAGGTTCTGTACCTGATTGTAGATCAGGTAATGGCAAGTTAACGCTCTGAAAACGTAATGTAACATTCATGCATATGTTAGGTTGATATATCCAGCTTGACTGTCTGAATGGACAAATCAAGTCTAACTAGTACTTCTATATCCTTTTTTGTATCAAGTTTTAATTGTACCCAGTTGCAAGCTAGTTGGTGTCAAAATGGCATCATGAGGAAGAACCATAAAACATGACAGAGTAAGTCCATGTATATAAAACAAAAACATGATAATAACAAATATAAAATCTTTAAAGACTATAAACACAGATTTTTTAACCTGTCACATTCGGATTAGTCTAACAACTGAACTAAGCAGAAAGTTAGCAGAAACAACTGAACTACCTCTATGATGTAAAAGAGAAAATAAAATAAATAATATTTACATTAATCAAGACAGAACACTAAAATTAATAACATACAATTTATAAATTAGAAGGATCAACAGTAATACCTCGTATAACTTGCTTGCTATGAATTTCTGTCCAGTGCTATTATGTCCAGACATAGCAACAATCTGTCCAGGAAACAGAGCAAATTCTTTTAACTGAGATAGATCCACAGGTATCGTCTTTCCAGATGATGTATCTATTGAACCTTCCAACACTACAGATTTACAATTCAGTTTTCCATCGCTATCACAACAGACACGCCCAACTACAGTTACTTCTTCTTGAGTGGGTAGAGACAGATGAGAGAAATCTTCAACACTATGGACTTTCTGAAGATGTTCAGCCATGTCCTCAATTATGTCATTTAAAACTGAAACAAGCATCCATAAAATAAGAATCCACAAGTTGATTTCTGCACATTACTCAAACACACTTACTGTAAGATCATAGCAAAATTAGTCAACTCATCCTACTGACTGTGTTTTACTCTTAAAAAAGAAAATTCCAACTGAGAGAAAATGAAATGAGTACTCAATATATGCATCTCTGAAATCTGAATAAATGTCACCAAAAACAATACAGCTTGCCCATAATATGACTTAATTGGTAAACCTACATTATAGTACATAGCTTTTTGTGTAAGGTTTTATAAATAGTTTATTACCATCTCTTTTGGCAGACAATTTCTGAAACATGTACTTGAAATCAGTTGATATGGTCTGCTCTGTGTTGACATTTTCGATATTGACAGGCTGACCAGAGCCAGTCCACTGGGCATTACTTGTTGATCCGTAGCTTATGACTTCTTCACCACGATTTGTGCGGGAATTATACCTCTTTGCTGGTGTTGTACTGAAAAGAATGATTTTGACGTCATCTACAAATATTTACAAAATTCATTATAATGAGGTTAAGCAAACATGATCCAGTAGAAAATGGAGACAAAAGCAATGAAGTCGGATATTACTTAAGTTTGTGTATGCATTAGTATTGCATGGTAAAATATTGTTTAATACTTAAGTTTGTGTAAGCAGTAGTATTGCATGGTAAAATACAGTTTTATCAATAAGAAAGTGAAGTTGATGATCAGAATTAGCAATAGAGCAAATATGTAAAAATGAATATTTTATAAAATATCTGGATGTATTTATCATGACATTCTTATGATGATAGTCATTTTTCCCCGGGCTTTTCATATATAACTGAAAAACAATTGTCAACCAAACGTTGAATTTAATATCACTAGACACATGGTGCAACAAGCATGAAACTAATGATTTAATAACAAAGGGAGTTGAACTGCATCGCAGTACAAGAATATTCAACCCTGAACAGGATCAAAGAATCTACAATTGCAAATACATTATTCTAAATTGTAAACTTGCCACGAAGTTAGTAGCAGGTGTATTAGTGTTGTTGGCAGCTAATATTAAGCATTCCTATAAGACATCAACTGTGTACAATTACCTGGCAGGTGAGAAACTGGAAGGAGAAAATGGAACAGCAGGATTTCTGTTTGCAGCAGTGAATCTTTTCAAAGGTGCATTCTCTGGTGTATGTTGTCTTTTGTTGGATAATTTACTCTGAGAAAAAAATGTTGTTTAAAACAATAATGATACATTTATATTGGCAAACTATCAGTAGCAGTTTCGTAAGTATAATTTTTACAAGTGTGGCTACTTAGATAAGTCATAAGTGTTAGCAATACTATGGAGTTATACCACACTTAGGTCATAAAAAAAAAACAACTGCAGGGTTCATTCTAGAGCACATCCTTGTGCCATTGATGCTCAAATAATAATTTGGGCACACAAGGCTAAGAACAAAGGACCGATACCGCCCACAGTTTAAGTGACGCCAAACTGGAACACAATCTATACTGTAGAAATAATTTAATCGAGTGTGACTTTGTACATTCTGATTGACGTAACAGCGCTATTCATCTGTTGTTAGGTGGGTATTATCAAATCGCTGTGTGTGTAATGGATAACCGATATGCTGGTTAATTTTGCAATACGAATTCCAACGTTTTTTTACCGGTTCGTTTTTCTCTGAACTGGTTTTTGTAGTTTTGAAAAGGTCACAGAAATAAGAGAAATTTACAAACAAACAAATTGATCGCTACAAATTCGTGAATGCTGGAAGATGTCACTGTTATACATACCTGTGTTTGATCTAGACACTAGTTGACATGAATATCAGCGGGCGTACATATATACATCTGCCTCCATCATTAACTTTTAAATGTGAACTTGTGCATTTGAATTACTCATCAATTAAACGCTATTTTATTTTTATAAATGACAGGATCGCTGACTTCATTCTAGCACTTTGTTTTGAATTCGGTTGAGTCACAATATGAACGGGTAAATATCAACATATATTTGAAAGCGTCTGAGTGAGTCGGACTTTATGTTGTTGACAAATAATGGCGGATGCCGCTGATCATAAACTTGTGCTATAATAAGTTTAGACACTTCATCAAATGAGAGGGTGAAACTCTGCTGAATTCTGTTTCAAAACATACATTTTTATGGCAGGCAGTCCAATTTACACAAATCATTCAAACAGTAGTATAAAAGATAATTTGAAACTACATATAATATTTATTTCATATATAATTATTTCAATATATAATATTGATCCATTTAAAATGATGCATGAGCATCAATTCCGGCTTTGCTTTTCTGTGCAAATGCAATCAATATATGAACAATCAAGTGGTATGTGCAGAGACTAGTAGCAATGACCCATCGATCTCAACAAGTAATTCTTCGAAACAAACTTCAGAAACTGTGAAAGACGTTCAAATTTTTCAGACATCGTGGTTAAAAAAGTTTACTTGGCTTCGTGTTGATCAGACAAAAGACTGGCCCCACAATTTTGGCTAATGGCCCCTGGTTTTGGGGGACATGGACCATATGGGCCCATAAAATTTCACTCTAGAATGAACCCTGCTACTGTATACCAGAACAAATTTCTTCTACTGATGTTTATTTTAAAATTAGAATAAATAAGCAATTACTTTAGCATTTGGAGTGTTACCACTGTATGCGCTGTACAGTTCTTCAGCACCTTCGACGTCCATCCTAAAAAGAAAATCATGCAATTTTCAGCCAAAATATTTAACCAGATGAAATAAAGAATCTTAACAGGTAAAAAGACTTGCAATCAAAGAAATGCATAAATCTAAACAAGATGCAATGTAATAATGTTCAATTAACATCTTGTCACTTACGGTAGGTTGTCAATGGTGTGAATCATTGGTGCTGTCTCCTTCTTCACAGCCTTTAATGCTTTCTGACTTCTCTTTGACAATCTCTGAATTTAAAAAGTTACATCAATGAACACAACAAAAATCATTTGAGATCCTATCAAATTTTGGCATATTTGAAAAAAAAATCACAGTTGTTCAACCTGTTGGTTCCTGTTGGTTTACACAGCCAATCTTGAACCTATTATCTGGAATTTTGATCATAAAATACACAGTATTTCATACCTGTTTGACAAAAATATTTTCATACTTATAATAATTAAATGAGTGTATCTGTTTTGGAATCATTGTAAATGGTGTGTAAAATTGATTGACTAGTGAACTACATTGCAAACAACAAGCTTACTAAAATTATGATTTCTTATGTTTGCACTTTGGCAATTTGTCTGTATGAAACATGGATGTGACAAACTCTAATAATGGAGACAATGACGATGAGAACAGTTCCAGTTTATTTTTATGTTGTGCTGTATAGGTGCAGATCACAATCTGATAAGGATCACTTATCTAACAATGCTGCCTGTTATGTTTACATCAGCTGAAATATGTATTTTTTTCATCATAAAATGATAAATGGCAAATATATATTTATAAAACATAAAATGCAATTTGTTTTGCATGAATTAATGCTCATTCTGAGATGTTCATTTGCAAATACGTATTAATATCGAACATTCACAAGTTCAATGGACAAAACTTCATATTTTTTGGCAGACCATAATCTACTAATTGTGATTGAGTAGAAGTCAGCTTTGTTAAAATTGCATTGACAGAGTTCGAACCAATGAAAGTCCACTGTATCAGTAGTCTAATTTTCCAGAGAATCTTTGAATCAGTTTGTTTTAATGGCATACCTCTCTTTCAAATTGGTCTAGAGTGTCAAATTCCATTACAACATTCTTTTTGGAGTGAGTAAATGCAACCCATTCCGTTACCAATTCCCCAGCTTCCATTCTGTGCATTAGGCACATTTCTTGAACTGCAAATAAAATCAACTTTCTAAACATCCACTAACTAAACTAAGCAAAACTAGTCTATATCATTCCTTTGTCTGAATGAGACTATATAATACTGCTCAATGCTTATTTAGGACACAAATATCATTCACACTGACTCAATGTTATGTGACCCTTTGCCTCATAAGCATAATTTGGACTCTTCAAAAAGTCAAAGAAAATAAACAAAACATAAATTTTTTTAAAGGAAATTGAATTATTGCACTGACAGAATGTAAAACTGTGGCAAATGAAGCCATGGCTCATTACAAGCAATGGCTTCTTTTGCCACAACGCTGTCAAAAGTTGTCTGCTTCAGATCCATGGAAATGTGATATTACGAGGCGAAGGGGTCAAAGGCAAAGGTTGTGTTCAATTATCTGTAGTAGTACTGTACATAGTATTTCAGGGGTGTAGAAATGTTTTCATGTAACATCAGAAAGCTACAAAAAGTAGATGGGTTCTTAGGTTTCCTCCAGCAGGGGCAATGCCCCTTATAGTCCCTGTGGATGCATTTGGTTACATGAGCCTAGAAATTATAACAAATTAAATATTAATAAATCTAGTCTGATAGTACTCCGACGCCATGATACCAGTGGTTCCATGATACAGGTGTAATCATGAATCATGCGATATTTCTAACGTAATGTCACCTACTGGCTGTTTATGGTTAACTTAAATTTTGTCACTTGCACAAAATTGTGCACATTGGTTTTGCATTTTACAATGACCCAGATACATATTTTTTTCCAATTATCACTGAAAAGGCATGTAATAATTTAGGAAACTTCAGACCACAGAACTGAAACAAAATTTCGTTATAAATGTTGGTCAAACCAGTGAATCTGGATTATCTTTAAGAAAACAATTGACTTCTTCCAGTCATGTTCTGTGGGGGGAGACAAAATAAAATTAAAATGACACTAGATCGAGTTAACTTGACATGTCAATAGCCCCCTGATCAATAGCACTGCGCTCTACAATCTGAGTTTTCTGGTCATCGCGACCAGGGAGTGATACGAAACCCCTAACACTAAAAAAATTTAGTACATGAAGTTATTTAAATTAGAGTACAGTATGATACAGTGTACACATGTACAGTGAACGTCGTCGTTGTAAATATTCAAGAAGAGTAAATATAAACATTACGTTTCGCAATGACGCCTTCATTGTCGATTTCTATACCAAACATAGAAAATTCGTCATTGAGATCTTCTTCTGATACATGGTGTGTCATGTTTCTGACTGTAAACCTCGGTGCTTATTTGCTAAAAAACATAAACAAGGAAATTAATTTTCCCGCAATTTTATACCTACTTCCGGTCGTTTTAAGTGCTTAACGATTTGTCAAAAAGATTTTTGTTACATTTATGCAAACTATACAAAGCACTTATCATTTCACACGATATATTTTCAGCTTTCCAGTTTTAAGAAATACGTTTATAGAAAGTATTCGTAAGAAACTATATAGTTTTATTAGTTCCGCACTGAAGCGTCCTAAGTTTCAAGATGGACGATTGCAACCTTGAAAAGCTCGGAATAAAACCAGGTAAAATTGCACCAGCCTTTCATCAGGACACTTTAGAGTACAGTGCAACTGTTCAGAGTAATGTAGCTGAAGTGACACTTGATACGCTAACTAGGGATACTGGTGCATCATATACCATATCTGTAAGTTCACACCTTGTTTTCAACTGCTCAAAATTACAAAACTTCATAGCTTGTAATTTATCATAATGCCGTGTAAACGTTTGTTGTTGATCAGATTTTACTTTATTGCATCAATTTGCATGAGTTGCAAATGTCATTCCTGGCTATCTATGTCTTTTTTTAGCATTGTTTACTTATGCAGATTGTTGCATATCAGATAAATATAAAAAATGATGTCATGATTTACAACATGTGGTTGTCTAGATGATCTAGCCACTATTAAATACAATCAATGTGTTGATTCATGAGGTTATTTTGAATTCTGAAGAAAGTGTTTGAAATCGATTTCTACTCTGTATAACGAATAAATATCTATAGATATTAATTTATTAAATGCAAATCTATTTAAAGGACAGTGCTCTGATACCTTAGGTCTAACCTTATTAATTTGGATGTTTTTTTCATAAAAGATATTGTCAGGGTCATCCAGTTATATTAGTCTAAAATGTCCTGGCCCAAAATATCCAGTTGTCCTATGTAGTATAATTGATTGGACTAAGGTACTGTTGAGTGTTTTTCACATTACATAGTTTCTTAAACATATATTCTTTTTTTTGCAGGGAAGTGGGGGATCAAAGAAGGTGCCTGTTAAAGAAGGAGCAGTTACAGATATTAAGATAGAAGTTTGTGCAGAAGATGGAAAAACAACAAAAAATTACATAATTCATGTGAAACGACTGTCGGCAAAGGATGCAACATTGTCAAACCTCAAGTTTGATGTTGGTACAATTGTTCCAGATTTTAGTCCAGAGACATATGAGTATACTTGTAAGAAATGTTTTATAAATTTTGTATTCTAACAGATTTTTTTTCTTTTACAACCAGCATTACTTTACATTTATTGATTTTAACGTCAATGTCCTGAAAAAATAATGTGACTTTTGTGAACAGTAACCAACTCATTTTTAGACATAACTAGACTATAATTGATGGGCTCACAGGTTCTTTAATGACTTCATGATTGTATGGCAAAACAAATAAATCCTGTGTTTCCACTAACATCATAAAAAATACAGGGTTGGCATACCAGCAAAACTTTTTTTCCAAATATATATTTTTTTTCAGTTGTAAGATATAATTCATATAAAAATTAAAATATCAGCAAGAAAGAAAATAACCAAAATTGAAAAATATCTATTGTCAGCAAGAAAATAGGGTCAGCCAAGTTGGCTGTAAACAGAAATTTTTGTCCTGTAGGACATTGCAGTAATTCATAAGGACAAGTGTTTAGTTGTTGAGACAGCATAATTCCCCATTGGGAACATATATATACAGTCCATTCCACTCATAACAAGATTGGTACAGCGAGATACTGCATACAACAAGGTGTTTTCAAAGTCCCGGCCATTTTCCTTCTTTGTCTATATGTTATTTCCTTCGATACAACGAGATGTCTTTAGGTAAAAATGAACACAATTGAATGTAATTGAATGTGAAAGTGTTCTATTGTCCACTGCATTAAGGAATAAAATTTTACCACTTTTGTGTATGTACCGCAAATTAGAATTGCCTTTATTGTAAGAAATTGTTGCTATTAACGGGTAGATTTAAGCATGAAAATGTGTCTTAGGATACATTCATGCATCTTGATATTGTAGAATAGAATAGTTTATGATCGTAGAACTAAAAACGCTAAACAACACACTAAATTTTACGTCATATTTTAGCGGTCCATAATAGACTTAATGACATAAATGCTGCAAGCCGCGTCTTTCTATGTTGTAAAAAGTTAACTGAATATTAATAATTAGATATGTAGTTGTATGCATGTTTTAGTAACATACTTTTACCATTTTTACTGTTACTTTTCATTTTATATTGTGACCTTGTGGATAATTAATACTCTTCATATTGGAGTAAATTGAACTTCCGGTAAATTGTTTTCATTTTCACTATAGATTCCTTTCTGCCACTATCTAACCATTTTATGTTGTAAACTTTGGTCCCATATCGCCTACAATGAGATCTGGTTATAACGAGGTACTCACCGTGGTCCCGACAATCTCGTTATAAGCGGAGTATACTGTATTTTTGCACATGGTGCTTATAATTAGCATTTTTGAATTCACAGTTTTCTTCATTTATTCATGGGATTTTATGACTGATAAGTCATTTTTCTTTTTTGAATCATTCTTTAGGTTTGCTGGCCTGCAATTTGAATGCTGTCAAAGTTACACCCACACCTCCTGATCCGAAGAATGTTGTTACTGTGAATGGTGATAAACCTGGAGCAGCAACTAGTCTAAATGTTGGAAGTACATGTATTGTTGTCGAGGTTACCTCTGAAGATGGAACAAACAAACAGGTAAATTCTTTGAACAGCCTTACATTTTATTAAATCATATGTATACATACTTTTACCTGTAAAGAGCTAGCTAACAGTCCATGTGAAAAATTTTGTCATCTTCCACATACTAGGCTGTCATGGTGTGACTGTTTCATTCCCTGGTTGTTTCATGCATACTAAGATTATGTTGAATTGGTTATGATTTTTTGCCACCAATAAATTTATTCCCCAAAACGTGAGATTTATTTGGATGATTTCAAAGTAAATTTCCGATATTTTAAAAGCAAGGCTTAAAGCTTGGAAATATGTTTTTCAAGCATTCTGAGAGAAAAATTAGGATCACAAATGCATGTTAGTAAACTCTGTGACCATGTTGTTTCAATATAGATATTTTCTTTTTTTAATATTTCAGAAATACACAATTATTGTCACTCGTAAACAGATTCCACGCCATGTTAAAATCACAGACCCGGCAGTTGCTTTGCAATATGAAGACCCAATTTCACTCAGTACATTATATCGTCCAATCACAATTCGTAACAGTGATCCAAAGCATACATTCTCCCAGCCTATCATTGATGAGTTTACAAAAACATCAAAATTTGATCCAATCAGTGACACCCCATTACTTGATGATTGGAAAATTGAAGATTTTGAGCTAGATAAGAAAATGAGTGAAGTAAATGCTAGTATTCCT
The DNA here is from genome assembly GCA_008271625.1 of Lutraria rhynchaena. Taxonomy (NCBI): domain Eukaryota; kingdom Metazoa; phylum Mollusca; class Bivalvia; order Venerida; family Mactridae; genus Lutraria; species Lutraria rhynchaena. The sequence continues at coordinate 3,145,737 of VIBL01000018.1, read as the reverse complement.
CTCACATATGGTGGTGAGTAAAATTAATGTGGCACAAAATCTTGATTCTACTTCTTTACCAAATCTGAATTACTACAACCTCATGCTGACAATATTTAAACTAATTTGAATTGAAGAAGGTTGATATTATTTTGAGATTGTGTGTAAACACTGTATTATTCCATGTAAAATTTGTGCTTGCATATACATGTAGTTGAAATTAGTTTTTGTGTGACATAACTTTTTGTACTAAAATTCCATTGTAGGATAAATAAACAAGTTGATTGTATTGATTATATATTTTGACTGATTTTCTTGGGCATGTCATTCATGTGGACAGTCTTGTATCCTCATTGAATATTTTCAGTATTGTTAATGTCAAAGTCTTTCATTGCCCTATTCAAAAGTCATTGTTGTTTGAATTATAAACATATTGAATGTATTAAGTTTATGAAAAATATGATACTTATTTATTCATATCAAGGTACTTCTGAGAGCTCAAAGTTTGGAGACCTTGGTGCTAATATTGCAAAATGTAATGTGGCTCCAAAAATTGAGGTAAGCGCTAATATTTCATTGAGTTCCAAAAAGTATATATCTTGTGTCACTTTTGTTTGTAAAAAATTGTATCAGTGTGGTATCTAACTCTTAAGGTAATTGTTCACATTTATTTAAAGGATGTAACTAAGGGACATGTTTCTCTAGTGTCAGGTATTTAGGTACTATCAAGATTTTGGCAGAGTTTTTAAGATCATTTCCTTGGCCTCATACATAATGATGAGACTGTTGTTAATTATATGTGCTCTTGTTTCAGGATGCTAAAGATAGATTCAAAGACATTAATGCCCCAGTTAATCATAAAGTAGAGGTAAGCTGTGGTGTTAAATGACATTTTGTTATTAATCTTGACCAGCTAGACAGTAATAAATAATACAGTAAACAACATTGATCTACATTGAGTCAGATTACCTTCAGTCATTTTTACACCTTCGTTAAAAATTAACCTCACTCCAACACTGAAGTAGTGATTAAGCGGACGCTGTCTTTAGATATCAAAGACATACAGGAAAGTTCAACTCTACGGTTGCACCGAAATTACAGTTGTCTGCATATTACGGTCACTTTTTCCCAGTCCCGAATTTTTTGTTCTTTAATTCATTGGCCGTATGTCTCAATATTACGGTTGGCCGTTTCCAAAATACAGCCAAATATTATGGTCCCAAATCTTAAAATATCGCTGTTTTACGTTCCGTACTACGGTTGGGTATGGACTTGTTAATCTTTGAACCTTACCCGATGACATATATCCAAAAAACAGACTTGGACCTCATGAAAGGTGTGAACAATTTTAACAAATATTATAATTAAACAAAAAAGCTTAAGTAAATCAGAAACTTGAAAAAATTTGGTTTGAAAATTAATTGTGCTCAAACATTCTTTTAAAGCAGCAGTCTCAAGAGGTTTGTGTTTTTTTTTTTTATTGATGAATATTTAAATATTTTATAGATGCGTAAATGGGAGAAGAGTTTACAGCAAGTATTTGGTGAAAGTAATGCTGATAAACTTGTGACCACTGCCAAAGATGAACTGAAAAATTATTTTGCGGCTCTGCCGAAGCCAAGTAAGTTTTTATTCATTGTATTGACTAAATAAAATGGATAACATTGATGTTATTTTTGGTATTGCATTTTCTTTTATTTTTAACATTTCCATGCGTAAGGTGATCTCAAAAGGAGAAAGACCCCAAAATCCAGTTTGAGGACACAAAAAAAGACAAGAAATAAATTTTAAATTATAGATGTAGCTAAAATTTCTCCAAATATCCATTAATAAGGTACTGTTGTATAATTGTTTTAGTTATTTTGAGTTTTACTTTGAATGTTTAACTCATGTATGCTTTAACTTTTTCAGAATTTTTATGAAACATCGTCTTTAAAAATCCAAGTTTTTTTGTATCTGATCATTGAGTTCTTCATTTCGTGATTCAAGATTCATTTTTTATAATGTAATCTATAAATAAATGGGTGTTCAATAGCACATACTCAAATTTTGTGCCCATAATTTGAAACAGGAAATTGAAAGGTTTCTTTTCATCTCTTATGCTGCATTTTAATACTACTAAACATTGGATTTTTTAGATCAAGCCAGACAATGGGCTGACGGGGAGTCACCTATGGACTATCTTCAACAAGCCATTATATCTTACGCTTCTGCCATCAAAATAAAACCTAAAGATCCAAACCTTCATTTGCAACTTGGGATGTTACTAGAAGAAAAATATTACATAGAAGATATGTTTGGCTTAAAGAAAGAAGTAATATCTTATTTACATTTGGATTCACCCATTTTTTGTATGATTACTGTTGTAATTCTTAGGTCTACATTTGTCTGTAAGGATCTTATGAGACGTGTTTGCCTTAAGCTTAATACTAAAATTTTGAATTACATGGAAACTTAATTGATATGTTATTTAAACTTGATTTAGGCTTTCTTTACCACTATCTTTACTTTTTTTCTGCCCCATTCCCCCACCTCTGGAATATTCTTTTTTCCCCTATTTTTATATTAATTAGGCTTTTGAAATTCCCCCTTGAACTGAAAATGACACGAAATTCCCCCCTCCCAGGGCCCCGGCCCCTGTCCCCCAAAAGAGAGAGAGAGAGCCCTGCTTAGGCATAATTTCAAATAATACCAGTTTTTGCTTCTCTTACAATGTAAAAAGTTTATATATGTGAACAGATTTTCTAATTTGATCATCAGAAGAGTGTTTTTTCACTGTTTTTACATACAAATTGTACTCCTATAAAGAAGCATGAATATTGTTTGTACTGGGTTGTGATAATGCAATTCTGTTGCACCAGACAGGCACATATACTGTTACATTAAAGTACCTCATCACGGCAGTGGGATAATCATTTCTCGAGACTAAACAGTAAAGTAATTCATTAATGGAATTGGAAAATTTCTTGTATTTCATGTATACATTGTAGAGCCATGATGATATACCATCATTAAATCTTCAAGCTAAGGAGAGTTCCAAGGATGATGAATGTGCTGCGATATGTAAACTTCACAATGTGGAACCTTCAGCTCCCCTCCCACTACAACTTAAAGCTATAGATATGGAATACCACAGTTTGATTCAATCAGGACAATCATCAAAAGCTGATCATGTGATGGAATTATTCCAGTGGAAATCAAAGCAAGCTTCACAGGTAAGTATCAATTTTTAAACACAAGATTAATGTCCTTTCAAGTATTGAGGTTCTAGGTTAGTTTCATACAAATCTAAGGTCATAGTTCAAATATCCATTATATAAGGAGATGTGTTGCATAAAAAATCAACTACATTTTTGTAGCTTTTATGAATGATATTTTATTGTGTGAAGGCTGACTTTGCCAATTTTTAATTTGAATAAAAAAAATTACTTTTAACATTTGACTTATACACCATTTATTCACAGATCTAGTGCATGTTGGATTTTACCTTGTTGTTAATTAAATATTATTTGTTAATTTTGTCATTTATAAAAATGTTGCATAATATTACGTACTATTGAAACCAGATATGTACAAATAGTGCAGTGATATTTATTTCCTCTAGGAAGGTGCTGCTGCACAAAAAGCTACTGATGAAGAGTCACCTCTTGGTCAGGCATACTTGAAATACATGGATGCCTTAGCCTGTGATGAAGCTAAGGCTTTGTTCAACTTCCATGTTGGTCGTATGTTAGTAGTACAGGGTAACTATGATGATGCTGTTAAACGTTTGGAAACCAGTCTTAACTGGAATGCAAATTATCAACTTTCAAGGTACAATATTTTTTTAGCAAATTTTTTAACGGATACATTGCAAAAGAGGTCTGTCTGCATTTTATTTATTTGCACCAGACGTGTTTCAGTTTCACTGTGATGTACAACAGCATAAATTGCATTATTATGGGATATATGAAAGTATGAACCATTTATTTTGTAGTGCTCCAGTTACTGAATATTTTGTACAAAAATGTATGTTATGAATTATTCAAAAAGTATTCAGTTTATGCCAACCTCTAGAATAAAGTAATTTAAAAGATATTTTCTTACTATGCTTGTGAAAAGGGGTTGTATTATAAGATCACCTGTGGTTTTGGGCAATGTTCATAAAGGTGTCTGCTCTCGAACAGGAACAGTTTTTATCGGATCTTCATCAAACTTGGTAGCATTGTATATAGGCATAATATCTTGCTCATGTTCAGGCAGTCTGGAGTTATGGCCTTTGTATTGCCCAGAATAGACCAAATAAATCATGTAAGCCACTCTCTAACATTTTAGATATTAAATTAGCATTTACAGCTCTCTCACTTAACCCTTTGCCACATAATACCGCATTTCCCCGTATCTGAAGCAAACGACTTGACAACATTGTGACAAAAGAAGCCATTGTTTGTAATGAGTAATGGCTTCTTTTGCCACAATGTTTTCCACTCTGTCAGAGAGAAATGACCCAATTTTCTTAAATAAACTGATGTTTTGTATATTTGCTTTGCTTTGCAAGAGTCCAAAATATGCTTATGGGGCAAAGGGTTAAATAGAATAGGTTATTGATCTATATTTGTACATATATGTATCTACGATCTGTATAACTATTGTAATTGATAATGACATTGTAATTGTTTTCAAGGTTTTACCTCGGTTTAGCTCTTGCTCTGAAGAAAGATGGACCAGGAGCCAGACTTAAAGAAAGTGTTTGTTATCTGTTGGAGGCATTTGAGACTTTAATGACTGAAAGAACGAAGCAATCAATGACCTCTGAACAGGAGAGGTACTTTTTTTAATACAGTCAAATCTGTGTTTGTGGCCACCTCCGAATAAAGACCACCCTTTGAATGAAGGCCATTCTTTAAAAAAAAGGTCACTGATTATGTAGAACAAACTGACCTCTGAATAAAGGCCATCTGCCAAAAAAAGGCACTTTTGTCTTTCCCAAGGGTGGCCTTTGTTCACAGGTTTGACTGTTTAATTTTCTAGAGTTAAAGTTATTTGTTTTATTAATTTGCTGTGCAGAGATATCTTCAGGTATTCTGTTTATCTATCCATTACATTATTCACATAATGTGGATGGGCCATATTGTGATCACATTGCCAACTTGTGTTATGCATAACTTAAATTGATGAATTTGTCGGCTTGTATCATCTGTTGGCTTATTTTGAAAAACATTGGAACAGACTTTCATCAACGGAACTCTGAATTTTAAATAAAGTCGAATCATTGAATTTTGTTCATTAGTTACCATTTATTTGCCATTGTTGCATAAAAAGATTATGCCTTGTGGGTGAGCTTACCCATGTTTGTGCTACTTTTTTATTTTGTATTCTAAGAAATCAAGAGTATTCATTTTTTGCTATGCAGTCATATCCAACCAATTCTACGTGCTGAGAATCTTATGCAACCAACAAATGTACATTTAATGAGAGGATTTATTCAACTTGGATTATTGTTGAAACAGAATTCTGACATCAAAGATACCATGTCACCAGAAGATATCTTCCACAAGTATGTTCATGTATTTTATGCTACTAATTTGGAATTATATTTCAGTGGTTTAAATTTCAATTATTGTTTATTCATAATATTTTTTTTACTTTTCTAAATGGTGATAATTTAGAGAATGAGTGTTTGCTTGAAGTTTTTTATTCACAGCAGGTTTACATGCTTTGTTCATGAATTTTGATGACAACAGGATGTGTTATTCTTCTAATTGTCTTCTTCAACAAATTACTGTTTAAAAGGGCTCCATGTAATACTGAAGGCAGAATTAGTATTTACATATTTATCAAGTTTCTTACAATATAAATCTATTACAGTTCAGCACTTCTTGCCACTCAGATGCTCCCATTTATATCTCGAGGTGACATGTACAAACAGCTTGAATGGGTTCTTCTAGATGCTCATGCTAATCTGTTGGACATGCTCTCAGCCAATCAGGCGGGCAATGAAAAACTCATCGTACAGCGTTGTGAAAGACTCTCGGCACTTATATTCCATTCAATTATACCTCAGAATGACCAACTCCTAGCTCTGCAAGAAAAGGTAATAAATAAAGTTTCATTCGCATGATGTAAATTTCTGTCTTCTAGTTTCAGTTCATATAATTCTTGGCCAACCAATCCAAGGTTTGCATTAATAAACAAATAAACACAAAAAAAATCAAAAATGAATTTAGCTGCAATGTGCAATCTGGATTATAACATCTCTGTCTTTTTATTTTTCTATCTTATAATCTTTTTTTTTCTTCTTTTCTAATTTTAATTTTGCAGACTTGCCAGCAGCTGATCAATATTACCCCGTGCTCTAGTCATGCCCTCTATCTACTTGGCTCCTCCCAGTTTGCCAGATTTGAGAACACCCCTGCAGGTGATGAAGCAAACAAGCTTCTTAACGATGTGAAATCATCCTTTCAAGCTGCTATTGACTTAGAAGGCAAACCTGCTTCTGGTGAGGTACCAGAAGCAATTAAAGGTATGTCTTGCAATAACAACTCAATGTAAAGTTGAGAGTGTCAGAATGGTACTATGAAAAGTTGATCTTTTAATTACCAAAAATGTCACCCTGTGATGAGGTACTGTATATAATGCAGACCTCTTGTGTTGATAATAATTTAAATTGTAAGTATTTAGTTAAAATATCATTATACCCAAGTCCTTGTTAATAACACACTTTATGGTTTTGTATAATCATAGTGTTAACTGTCTTGCCTAAGACATTTGCGTTTCTGAACATGTATAATAAGGTCAAAAACATGTTTTATATTGACTTGATTTCTGTTATCAGTCTATTATGATTATAAGGTATGAGTGTATTTCAATGTAATATGCAGAACTTTTTGTTATTTTTTTTCTTTTAAAGGTCAACAGTGGTGGCTTGACAAAGTGAGAATTGAGGAAGAGAAGAAAAAGGCAGCAGAAGCTAAGGCAGCACCTGCCAAGGCACCAGCTGGGAAACCAGCAGCGGCTCCAGCCAGAGGTGGAGCTGCTGCTGGGCGTGGGGCTCCAGCCGCAAGGGGGAGAGGAGCACCTGCTGCTAGGGGAGGTTTGTATAAAAACTTTTCTTTTGGTCGCAATTGTAGTATTCTAAATAACTTTTCAAATAAACAACTTATTTTACTATTTTCGAATCATATAAGACACAGAATTTTTACTAGTATTTGAGATGTTGAAGAAATACATGTCTTAACTGAGTTTATTGAGACCAGTTTCTGTACTCAAGCAACTTGTTAATTATGTGCTCAATTTTCAAATTGGTTTAGTATGAGGCTTGATTTTAACATTACACTATATTAGTATCATGTATTGTTTAAATTTTTTTTTTGAAGTAGTCTTTACATTTATAAGTTGTTTGGTGAGATTGTGACGTCTGAGTCACATTTTGCCACAGAATGTTACAGTATTTTATGAAAGCTAAATTTATTTTTTTTAGCCCCTGCGAGGGGAGCCAAGGCGACCACTCCTGCTCGAGGTGCGGCAAAAGTAAGTTTTTCTTTTACATTTGTTTAATTATTTTGATGAGATAAAGTTCATGAAAGACAATCATTGATATTTATGCTTGCATTCTCTTCTGATTTTGTTTATATATAATGTGTTAAGGCAGATTATTTTAATTGTTTATTGAGAGAATGAATTATAGAGCTTTGTAAGGTATTTTTGGAAGTTTTTTATGCACTTTAGTTGAATACAAACCATAAAATTAATGACATAAATTCCTCCTCAATGTATGCTCTTCCTCATCAGAAATGATTTACAAAAATCAAATAGCCAATAGGTAGATGTTTTACCCATTTTGTATCCTGGCTCTTCAGTTTTTGCTTATGTATCTATATTTAGGCTCCTGTGGGAAGAGGGGCACCGGCTACCAAACCTGCTGAACCTGTAAAAGGTATCACACTTTTAGATTATTACATGAAGTTGTAACATGATACATAATTTAGTCAGTCGTACATGTTTTTTTTTATTTCCTTAATAATGCTAAGTATATTAATATATATGTTTAAAGTTTTTTGTCATTTCATTTTTAGCTCATTCATTTTGAAGAAAAAGTCAAGCTATTATGATCGCAGGGTCTTCGTTGTCATCATCATAATCTTTGTTGTTGTTGCGCAAAAACTTTGATGCAGCCCATCACTCAAACACTTTTACAGATATTAACACAACACTTGGAATACTTGATTATCATGACAAGGCACAGTTGCAAGACAAGGGACATTATTCTGAAAGCTATATTTTTGGAGTTAGGCCTTTTTTGACTCAGGAGTTCAGTCAAAACTGCTTATGAAATAGAATGATGTAAAACAGACTTGCGTTGGTGCCACTCTGCGGAGCTCTAGTTTCTTATTTTTTTGTAGCAAGACTTTAGAATGACAAGAAATCTTTATCATAACCTTCCAAATGTAAATTTGCATGTACACTTTATTACATTTCATAAAGTTAAAAGGTCACAAGTTTTATCATATATATATTTCATTTTTCAGAGGCTCCTAAGCCAGCCCCTGCAGAAGCACCAAAGCCAGCCCCCTCAGCTGGTCCTGCTCCAGTTAATCGTAAGACACACCACCCTCGTCTAGGTTTAGCTAGGGCACACAGAACTGGTAATGAAATACCTGAGGCTCAGAAATTCTACAATGAAGTCATCACAATGGCTCCTGAGGTAACAATATGATGTATTTATTATCATTTTTCATTCTCTCAAGTAAGGCATACAGGCTTTACATTGACCATCCATCAATTGTTTCATATGTCTCCCATTACATTTCTGACTTGACATTATTTACTTGTCTGTGATAACATTGTTTACTTGTTTGTGATAACATTGTTTACTTTCTGACATAACATTATTTACTTATTTGTGATAACATTGTTTACTAGTTTGTGATAACATTGTTCGCTTGTCTGACATGACATTGTTTACTTGTTTGTGATAACATTGTTTACTTGTCTGAAATGACATTGTTTACTTGTTTGTGATGGCATTGTTTACTTGTTTGTGATAACATTGTTTGCTTGTCTGACATGACACTGTTTGTTTGTCTGACATGACATTGTTTACTTGTCTGACATGACATTGTTTACTTGTCTGACATGAAATTGTTTATTTGTCTGACATGACATTGTTTACTTGTTTGTGATGACATTGTTTTTTTGTATGACTTGACATTGTTCATTTGTCTGACATGACATTGTTTACTCATCTGGCATGACATTGTTTACTCGTCGGGCATGACATTGTTTATTCGTCTGACATAACATTGTTTATTTGTCTGACATAACATTGTTTATTTGTCTGACATGACATTATTTATTTGTCTGACATGACATTATTTATTTGTCTGACATGACATTGTTTATTTGTCTGACATGACATTATTTATTTGTCTGACATGACATTGTTTACTGGATTTGCGAAAGTTATAAACTGTTTCAGGGATCACTTCAGTATACATGTAGATTACTATTTAGAGGAATACACGGTACAAAAAGACACTTAGTTGGTGATATTTGATCTGATTACAAAAGTACCGCTATCTTTATGTTGTATCTTATTAATGGAGGTAGTTAGACAAATATCGTGAAAAAAAACGAATGTATAAAAACCTCTGATGTTCTTATGTCTCAACAATGACCCATATTCTTAATTTTTCTTCAAATTGACTTTTGATTCATTTTGAACATTTCAGTTTTCCACATTTTCTTTTTATTTATTCTGTTTATTAAAGAGAGACTTGAAGGCCAAACTTCAGTCAATTTGGGACAATAAGTCATTGTCCTTCAACAAAAATGAAAAATGTCGGCATACAACAGTTTTCTGTTACAAGTGCTCGCTGACAATTTCTATTATATATCAATATTGATTGTCTAAATTTGAGATTTTCTGTATCTTAAGTTTCTCTGAGTGTTGTGATTGTCACTTCCTTCCCAGCCTCTTACCAGATAACATACTTCAAATTATTAATGCTGTATAAAACACTTTTTATAATAGACGTCTCTTAATGTTTATAATTGATAAAATTCAATCTCTCGGTATTTACCCTTTGGTGTTTGTTCAGCGTATACTGATAAGACTAGTTAATTAATTAGTTCAAAAAGCTATGCTATTTATTTTGTTATTACATTTTATCATTTACAAATACAGCGGAACAAATTTGCGCATTAATTACTGAATAGACTTTGTCATGGCCATAATTTTGATGTTCTTGATATTAAATCAAGCATGTAGTTTTCTTTGTCATTTATATTTGTTATTTGTATGATGATAAAATTCACATGGACTCTGTGTCATAACAATACAATATTGTTATACCATAGTCAAATTCTAGAGTGTATAAGTGTTAAGTGCATTGTAAATGTGAATTCATGAGAAATTTTGCTGACTTTTAGGTATTGTCTGGACTGTCATTGAATTGAATTAACCTTTGAATTGTATTGTTAAGTTCTTGCCCTTGATATTCACAAGTACCGTATATGTTTATGTGCAGTTCACTGGAGATTTTGATTTACAGAAATTTATGAAGATAATGACCAAATTACTTAAATTACATAATGTTATGTGACATTCCAAAACTTCCAATGATAATGAAGTATAAATATGCACAAATATTGAGAGCTTGGTGTGATACTATTGCAGTTACTTGCCAAAAGTTAGTGGCAAATGTTTTAGGCTATACCCTCAATATTTTGTTATGAATATTTGGGCCATACCCTCAATATTTTGTTATGAATATTTGGGCCATACCCTCAATATTTTGTTATGAATATTTGTGTCATACCCTCAATATTTTGTTATGAATATTTGTGTCATACCCTCAATATTTGGGTATGAATATTTAGGTCATACCCTCAATTTTTGGGTATGAATATTTGGGTCATACCCTCAATATTTGGGTATGAATATTTTAGTTACAGCCTCAATTTTTGGGTCAACCTTCAATAATTGGTGTGAATATTTGGTTCATACCCCAATATTACAGTCATACCCACTATGATATGATGCTTAGCACAGTAAGATGCATTTGGTATGTGAACATTGTAAAAACGTGTTGGATTTTGAGCTGAAGTACTATAAACCTTTTGTCTATTTAGCAATGATCATATTTCAGACATGAGTGAAATTGTTCAGTTCTGTAGATTGTAATGCCTTTTTTTATAAGACTAAGTTACAGATTACTATCCTGGCAACAGGTAATTTTTATAGAGACCCCGACCTCCAATCAGAGTCAGTAATTAAAATTTGTCACATAACTCTGACTTGTGTCTTGTAATCTTGTCAAAGTTGAATTTCATTTTGATCAGTGATTTCTTATACGTATATGATGTGGAAATGTTTAAAGCTAGTGTTTTGTGCACTATTGGTTTTATTAGATGTGGTTATGTAGTTTATTGTACTAATGTTCAATAATACTGTCTGCAGCTATGAGAGATTTATGTTTCATCTTTTTGTTTCAGGTCCATGATGCATACATAGAAATGGCTGAAATGTTGGTGAAGACAGATCCAATGGGAGCTGTTGATGTCTATTGCAAATTTCCAGTATCTGAGAATCCTACATTTGATGATGCATATATATTTGGTGATATTGTTCGGTTACTGATGAAGGCTGAGAAATTTGATGATCCAAGACTGGTTCCAAATATGATAACTTATGGAAAAATCCTTGGTCTAGGTATGGACTGGTTTTAATTTGCCTTTTTTTTTGCTTCTAGCAAAGCTCATTCTACATACTTAGGAGTCGATGTATCGTAGATTCAGACTGAACTCCATTTAATATTTCACTGGAGATATTGGTCAGAAATTGTTGATCAGTTCAACTGAAAATTATTTAGAGCTTTAAGAGCAGTCAGATAGCAACCTTGTCATTGGTCAATTTTAAGACTCATTACACTGAAACAACCAATCAAATGCTTTCAAATTTTAGACTAGGTCTAATAATCTCTAATTTAAATATACATGTATTATTTCCTTTTATTGATAATGTATTTATTTGTATGTCTTCAGGTGCTCTTGAAAAGTATGTTAAAATCTTGGAGGAAAAGTTTAAAAATGATTCATTGAAGAAAATTTATGCAGGAGTTAATGGCCGAGATGTTGAAGATCCAGATATGCAGGCCTTCTTTAAATTCAAATGTTGGCTTTAAAGCTTTCATGTACCTTAAAATAGTATTATCATATTACCAGAATGCCATTTCAACACTACTTCCTTTGTGTTGATGATAATTATTTCTTTGTGTTGTGAAAAATTTTGCTTTGTACTGGTAATCAAAAACATGCAAAAGTGATTGAATATATTTTGATTTTCAAGAAATTTGTTGTGAATTTTTGAAAGTTGACATCTTCTTTGAAAAAAAAGAAACACTTATTTCAGCAAATTACATCAAGAATTTTATTTGTTAATACTTTCGCTTGATCTGTTTGTTGAGGTTGACACTTAAGACTACATATGTACCTCTTCACATGTTTCATGATGAAATAGTAATTATCTTGACTCATTATGTGACTAATTTTAAACTTTATCATGAATCAACTGGAATTATTCACTGTGTTTGGTTGGGAGTGTCTAGGGAGGGGGGGGGCTAATTGTGGTCCGGTGGTTATAGTCTCTGACTAGTAATCACAAGGACATGGACCAGTGGTTAGTGCACTGGACTTGTAACCAGGAGATCTGGGGTCGAATCCAGGCCATGGCAGGTCATACCCTTCTTTGAAAATTGGACACAAATGATGATTTTCCTCCATATGTGGAGAAGTTGCCAGCTCCTTGTGGAAGGGTAAGTTAGTACTGGTAAGTTTACACTCCAGGAAAACTAGTTAGGTGAACCGGTCACCGTATATTACTGAAAAATTGTTGAAAAATGGCGTTAAACCCCAGTGACAATAAATCACATAAAAGCAAACAAACAAGTAATCACTAGCCCTTTATTGCTGTGTTCTACCCAAGTGTAAGCCGGGGTTCTTCTCCACTGTGAAAGCTTGAAATGTGGCCAAATGACCCTGGCTGTTGGTACGACATTTAACCCCAGAGATATAAGAAGTGTTTAGCATGTGTCTTTATATTGTAAAATTATTTTCATACATTCTATGTACTTCACAATGAAGTTTGAGACCCTCTCAATTATTTAGTGATGATTGCTGTTAACATACAGTCAAACTTCATTTTTCCAAATCCATGTTATTCAAAAACCTGATATCTGAAATAGATATCTGGTCCCAATTGCATTCCTATATACATCTATCTTGTTACAGGTGTTGAGGCCATATCTTTCATTCTAATTAACTGATGTGAGTGTATTTTTACCTTTATTCTGTTACCTGTGGTAATGTTCTATATCCATTAAAAGCATTTCTGTGATATTTTATCATCATCTGTGAAAAATTTACATTTTTATGTTTATTTGTATTCATATTTGTATGTCACTATGCTAGTATATGACTGTGATGTTTGGTCATAAAAAATATCTTGTTTTTGCACACATCACCAAAAATTACAGGGTTGGGTAGATCAGCAGAACTTTCTTTCAAATACATTTTTTCTTTAGTTCAAAGATGCTGGTACCCGTCTCCTAATTTGAACAGATCATTATTCAAACACCCAATTTTATATCTGCAATCTTGAGAATTTGGTTCCTAGCCAGTGTATGTTATATGAAAATGAAAATATTTGCAAGAAAAAACTTATCTGAGACCAAAAAATAGAGCTAGTCACGTTAGTGGAAACCTGGAGCTTTTTATGCCTTATGATACTATTTATATGATGTTAATATTCCTAGTTACATAATTTGTATTTGATCTGATTTTTGTTTGATTTTGTATCTATTTGTTATACTGTACTGCCATTTTATTTAAAGACTTACAGTAAAACCCCTGAAAACCAGACCCTTTCCAGACCAGGTAAAACAATGGGACTTGAAATATCGTCTGATTTTCAGAGAAGTCCATTTTTCAGAGAGTTCAGTTTTCAGGGGTTTTGCTGTAGTAAGTTTTTATTTCTTGTCAATCTCATTGGTAACTCCTTTGTTAGACTGTAACATACTGTCCTTGATGCCAAAAAGTGATCATACCAGACTGATTTGTTTTTTAATGTATCAGGTACTGTAAGATATTTTGATTTCTTTGTTTTATTAATCATTATCAATGAAATTCTTTAATATCTAATTGTTGTTGTTGTTTTTATAAGCTTTTCTGTGATTAATGAGTTTTTAGCTGCAATAATAAATCTGTTTGTAGACCAGTCTTAAAACCTAAACCTCTGATTGGTTGGTTGTAAATATAGTTTTTATAATTGATGAATAGCTAGGCTGCATTGTGTGAATGGTCATATGCAATGATTTTCTATTAATATTGTGCCCTGATATCTAGACAAAGTTACCAGTATCAAAAATATGATGTTTCCTGCACATCATAAATTCAGCCTATAGGTAAGAATTTCTCTTTATTGCTGTTGGTATCTTTCACTTTTGACTCATGTAGCCTTTTGCCATATTATTTCATGAATTGACCAGTTTACTTCAAACAGTTGTATATATTATTGTACAAAGTGAAAATTAGCCTCGTTCTGATTGGCGCCAATTGCTGTTTGCTTGTGGTCATGTACTAACATACAATTATTTTATGATTCGTCATTTGTTAAACTACACCTTCCTGCAACAACTACTTATTTTGACCCCGTTTTTGAATTTTCCCTTTTAATTAAACTTAAAAATGAGACCACCTCAAGACTAAGATTATTTAGTTTTAAATCTGGTCTAATTTACGAGGTTTTACTGTATTGGCTACAGAAGTTTTCTTATTTAAAATATGAATAGATTTGACATTGTCCAGTGACATTCATCGTGGTGTTTTTATTGCAAGAATTATGAAAAAAATATTCCTAAAGTATAGCTAATTAACCTTAGTCCTAGGCTTCTGGTGATTTGTATTGGTTGTAACAATAGTGCCATAAAAAGTCGGTGATATCAGCCAATACTAATGAAACAATATGCACGTATTGTATGTACTTATATGAATAAAATTATGATTTTCATTTATTTAACTTGTTTAGATGTACAATGTAATTTAATGGTAACAAATATCTGATATTACTGATTCTAACAGATTAACAAAATATGTGATATAAATAACGCAAATCAAAGCACTGCGGGTACTCAAATTTTTGTCGCAAGAAATCAGGAAAGATTTTGTAAATTCATCTGATTATTAGAGCTGTAGAAACAGTTCCTACTTATCTGACTTATTCTTCGTGTAAAAAATCGTAAGTACACTTTCTTATAAAGTTTCACTTTCAGAAGAAAGAATCATTTATTTTCTTCACGTGTCTGAATTGTACCGAGTATATAATTAGCATATTTGGTCCTTCGAATGAAGAGCAAGCACATAACCTCAATGCTACACGCTAAGACTGATGTGCTGAGTTATGTCTGGTCGATATAATAAACAACAGATCATCATCAATATGCCTTTATATTGTCTGATTCTAGGAGGGTTCTACAATTGAAGTAAAAATAAACTATCCTGCATGTTGTAGGATGAAGAGTAATGAGTCAATATACCAGTTCTTATTCCCATCAACTTTCTTTTATGATATTGTTTAAAAGGAAAATTCAACTCAAAATCTTCATTCAGAGATATTTCGAGGAAGAAAAGTCGATTGCATGTACATAGTTTATTATTACGTATGTTTCTGAAACATTATCTCTGTTCTAATCTATTACGTATCGAAAACGAAACCTACGACACGTTATGACCATGACTGCCGGTTGATGATGGATTAAACCTGTTATTGGTACTTACTTCACTGAAGTAAATAATTTGAGTTTCATAGAAACCATGTGAGTGGAAATACCAACTCAACTTTGGTTTTGTCTGGAACAGCGTACATGTGCCTTTATTAGGTCCGGGTTTTGTTAAATATTGATAGGATGTACTCGGAATGATGAACATTCGGAAAAGAGTTTAAACTTGTGACAAGTGCGAGCAACTTTCAGATACATGCCTTTATTAACGAATCATAAGCCAGAATATATGTACATGTCATTGATCTGTATTCACACAATATCCGGATAAAACGGCCTGCACCTACCTTGTCTACTCTATTCCAATAATGCATTTAACTTTATGAAAACAATAAACTAACCGGATATTGGTAATTATTTGATAAGTAATCAATTGTATGGATCATCAAATACGCCAGTAAGAAGCACCAGTATTGTGGTTAGCAATAAATGATAATACTGAGAAGCAGTTAATAGACAATGATCATTTTATTCATTTTTGCATAAACAACAACGTTTCAGTCTTCGGAAAGCCCGTTTCAATAGTTTCTTGCACTCCTTTCTGAAATTAACATTTAAAGCACTATAAATAATAGGGTTTATACAGTTGCTTATAAAATACGACCTGACGCAGAAATTGTAAACAACTTCTTCTGTGGAATTCTGAATATCATAAAAAGCAACTTTTGTAAATTTTACAATATTTGCTATCAAATATGGCAGGAAGCTTAGAACAAAAGCAGCCGACACAGCAAAGAATATACTTGTTGTTCTTAATGTTCGAACTGACATTCTTCCAAGATTTGATCGTCTGCGTTTTAACTTGGGCCGAGCCTTAGGAATTCGTTTTTCAACGTCAATCGAACTCAATGTATTTGTACGATTTATTGTTTTCAGACAACTGTCTGTTTCATTAATTGCGTTGTTATCATATCCGGTGCGTGATTCACTGTTGTCCTCCTCCGTGTGTAAAGAGCGACTTGATGGTTCGTCTGCTGTGCAACTCTCGCTCCGAATAGACTTAGACATCGTATTGCTTTTAATATTGCGAATTAATTCTGGAAGAGTCTCACCAATTGTTAATTTCTTTCTCTTCCAAATTTCCAGCCCGATGCGAATATACAACAGAATGAAACAGGTCAGCAATATCAGGAACGCAGTGAATAATATCACGTAATAAATAATTGGTAATGCAGTTTTTCGTATTTCGTCATTAGTTGAGCATTCATGGCCTACAATGTCTTCATAATTAGTCTTAACACTTTTTAATCCAAATATTGCTAACGCGGGACTAGACAATGCAATACTAAGCACAGCGACAAGTACGCAAAGTATTTTTACTTTTTTCACCGGAAACGCTTTTAATGGTTTGCAAACTTTGTAATATCTATCGAAAGCGACACAAATCAAAGTAAAACTTGCTGAAATAATCGTGAAAGACAGTCCAGAACGTAGGAGTTTGCACGACCAAGTTGCTGTAAATACATAAGGCTGAAACAAGTCAGAAAGCTCGGAACCAGCTCCAACTACACAGGAAATCAAATCAAGCAGTGCCAGGAAAAGAATGAAGTATCTCGAAGGAGATCGCCGCAGACGATAAGTGTATATGTAGCAGACAAGAGAATTTCCAACTAAACCGATCAAAATTGTGATGATAACGAAAATGATCACCGGAAGCAGCAGAACGATTTTTTCAGAATTCAGTTTCCACAAGATGGCATCTCTATCCAGACTGGCATTCGAAATGTTCGCCACTAGTTTGAATGTTTCCGTTGATTGTTGAAGGTTTACAACCCTCTCTGGTGTTACATGTACAGCTGGCATTGTCAAGTTTTGTTGGCCAGTTAGAACAGATTCTATCCAACTGGATGATATGATGAACTATTTCTAGTTACATTTATGACGTCACAGGGATGCGCCGTCAATACCATTTACAAAGTCGTTGAATCAACCATCCGCTGTTCCACTTATGGAAACTGAAAAAGAGAATGTTTTTAGTAAACTACATGGATTTAGACTAATGTGTCTGTGTAGATCGATTCTGTCAATAATTGTGTTGACTAACACTGTTTTATTTACTGAGAATTCATATGGAAACCATACAATTATTTAATATTATGTCAGAAATCAAACTATTGCCTTCTAGGGTTTAGGAAATAAGGACACAGGGTAGCATAAGCATATTTTTTCATCTCTTAGTAAATCATACACACAGACACACAGCTGTTCATTCCCTCGGAGACAAACCTTTTTACCCTGTCAGGTCGAGTTCGAGATAATGTTTTGAGAGTTGAGTTTGGGTTTAAGTTCAGACCTTGACATCACAAATAAACCAAAATATGTGCCCTTCCTACCCTGAAAACTTGAACTACAAAATAATTTTGTCACCAATAAATTGCTCCACGATGATTTAACTCTCCTAATGAAAACTTAAAATTAATATACATGTACATGTTTTGCAACAGAACTTTAAATAGTCAATAATTTCACTCACATATAAATATGATTAATGAATGGATCAGCTGAGCCATTGTTTATTATTGTTATCTATTTTTTATGCATCCTTCAATTTTCCAGACGCAACAACTGCGTAAAAATTAAAGAAAAACAAAAGTAAAGTACATGTTATACTTTTTTTAATCCAACAACTGACACACAAAACTGCAATTTTAAGTTTGTATCAATGGTATCGAGACCTTCCATTGTCTATATTAGTTACAGGAAATCACCAGTTAAGTAATACAATAAACAAATCAGTCAACATTTTCCTGTTCCAAATAACGACAAGAATGATAATTTTCATAGAAAATGTCGGATGAATTACGCATTACGCATTATTAAATATGTCAATAATACTGCTCTCTCTCTCTCTCTCTTTCCCTCTCTTTCCCCCCCCTCTCTCTCTCTCTCCCTTTCCCCTCTCCCTCCCTCCCTCTCTTTCTCTCTTTCTCTCTTTTTCTCTCCCTCTCTTTCTCCCTCTCTCCTCTCCCTCCCTCCCTCCAATCGTTAAATCTGGGAAAGCAGCCAAACGACCCCAGCAGTTGATGCGACATTAAACCCCAGAGGCAAAAATAAAAAGTTTCTACTATTTGTCTATAAGTTTACTGGATCTAGTTCACTATAAATGCAACTAGGAAATTTTCTATGATACGAAACAAAATGGAATGCATATCACAAACTTTAAATTCAACGGAGATAATTAATATGCTAAAAAGAAAGCGAGAGTTACGGAACTGAATCCGTTCAGTTAATAGATCAAACTTTTACAAACATTTTCTCACAGCTAAAAAATCAACTAAACCCTTCTTTAAGAAACCAGTCACCGATGATATGCCGTATAAACACGTTTATAATAATTCAAGCAGTGATCAAACAGAACCGCCAATGTTTTGACTTTTGGCGGTTAGGCGTTTATAGAATTAAACTAAACATTGACAGGTTCGTATAGATAGAGGATTTAAATTATCCGTGCATATAATTATTGCTAGCATAAATTTACGAATTAGGTCAATGTCAGCTCGTGTTCTGTGCTTGTGTGCTGTTTTTCATATATTAATGTTCTATTAGGTTAATTTTCGTGTCACGACAGGCCAACTAGACGTGTTCGAAAAATCAGAATAGTTTCTTTTTCTTCATGAAAATGTTTTTATTATTCTCTATACGTTAACACTTGATATTTGAGCAGCGGTCTTAAGGCCGGTATAAAATTCGATAAATTTATCCCTGGTCGCCAGAGAAAGTTGAGACTTCATACCAGAAACCGAACCGAAACAGATTAATTTTTTATCGGAAAATGTTCCATTTTTTAAATGTTATTTTAGAAACTCATCACAGGTTTTGGGATTACGTTGGTTGTAATAATATTATATTGACTGCTTTATTTTGGCCAGCATTTTTTAAGGATGTCCTTATGTAACTATTAAAATAAACGTGTATGTGTACTTTGAACTTATCAGAATTCTACAAAAACATACTAATACAAGCTTCTCACATCACTTACTCAAATCCATTGACACCCAATCTTATTCAGTTCAACATGTGTCAATGCTTTGGGCCCAATTTCGGAAGAACACACAAGGACACTGTCATGAATATCTGTTTAACATGCCCCACTTATAATAATACGCACCAACTGTAGAAGTATGCAAACAATTATTTATTTGAGAGTCCCATTGTAGGATATCGATCTGCTTTGTTATACTAGAGTATATTTGTGTAAATGTACAATCTATAGCCTAATGTATTTGCGTAACGATACGAAGCGAAATTATTAAATAAGATCATTAACAAAAGATATCTTTTAATAAATACGTTTATGATTTTATTTTATGTAAATTTAATAGGCGCTGTTTGACAAGTAAGCACTGATCGAGAAGAAATGAACAAAACGCATGTACAAACCTTTTGTTGCTTCGCCATTAAAAATTTGGTTATAGCTAATATACTTGAATTTTACACATTACAGATTCAATATTACTTTCTTAGGTTAATTCTTCAAGTAAAACGCTTGACCACAGCACATTATTCTAGATATTGAAACAAACTCCACGCATCTATTATCGATATGAACTGACTATTGATCACTTTTAATAGTAATTTTAATCATTTTATACTTAATAGAATATTACTTAATTCATTCAGATTATAACGTGTTACATCAGAAAGTAAAGCCCTCCTCAATGATATTACGAAATTTAGACATGTAATTTATTCCGTTATGAATAAACTTACACACAATTTCTTATAAAGTTTTCATCACAACATACCTACATGTATATACATGTGGGCTCATTAAGTAATCCTGCTTGCTTATTCATCTATTATCAACATAAAATACACTCGTGAGTCAAGGGAAAACAACAGCCAGCTTCCATACATTAAGAGTAAGGGGGAAACAACGGTCAGCTTCCATACATTCAAGAGTAAGGGGGAAACAACAGTCAGCTTCCATACATTCAAGAGTAAGGAGAACCAACAGTCAGCTTCCATACATTCAAAAGTAAGGGGGAAACAACGGCCAGCTTCCATACATTCAAGAGTAAGGGGGAAACAACAGTCAGCTTCCATACATTCAAAAGTAAGGGGGAAACAACGGTCAGCTTCCATACATTCAAGAGTAAGGGGGAAACAACAGTCAGCTTCCATACATTCAAGGGTAAGGGAGAACCAACAGTCAGCTTCCATACATTCAAAAGTAAGGGGGAAACAACGGCCAGCTTCCATACATTCAAGAGTAAGGGAGAAACAACAATCAGCTTCCATACATTCAAGAGTAAGGGAGAAACAACAATCAGCTTCCATACATTCAAGAGTAAGGGAGAAACAACAATCAGCTTCCATACATTCAAGGGTAAGGGGGAAACAACGGTCAGCTTCCATACATTCAAAAGTAAAGGGGAAACAACAATCAGCTTCCATACATTCAATAATCCGGGGAAAACAACGAGACTTCTCCGGTTCAACAGTCCGCCCCACGTACTAATATATCTAACTGGGCGGACTCCTCACCTAAATGAGCTTAAGACTACCAGAAAACCATTTTGTAATTCTCCTTACCTCAACCACCAAGAGGAGCATTATGCTGTTATTGAACATTGTTACTTATTTAATGAAACTGTTTATCAAAATACAACACCGAACATGATTTAGTTCACATAGAATATTTGTCACGTCAAATCAACCTTGTTTACGACCAGTTCCCATCGATCAAATATATTTACATCAAATATACAAGTAGTGTATGTATATACTATTTCCATATATGTTCTAAGTATTTCCGGTAATTTATTTATTCGGGTTCAATAGGTCAGCTGAGCATAATATACTGTTGTTAACTTGTAAACAAGGTATTATTTATTCAGAACTTAGTCGTATTTGGTATATGATATACATTCGACAAACGTCTTAATACAAAAAGGTTGAGAAACATATATATAGTTACAATCTTACAACTTAATACTAAACAGTTAGAAGTGTATGAGCTTAACAGTCGACCTTTACCCTGATCTAAGTGTAACCTTATGTATGTTTTTATTCTTGGTAGACGTTGACTCAGGTTGAGTGTACGATATATGCGTAAAATAATACATTTATATTTAGATATCGAATCAACAATGTTTACGTCAGCGTGTCACAGACTTGATGCACCCCCCTCTCCTCTCCCCCCTCTCTCCCTCTCTGATATTCTCTATGAATAACATGTTTAGTAATTCCAAAAACTTTAGTTGTTTCTCACAGACCGAACCGTACAATGTGCTTAGTCGGTAGAGTGTCAGAGGTTGTGGGTTGAAAACATGAACGAGTCGAATGTTACTCGGACAATGTTACTGAAGCAGTCATGTAGAGGTGGTAACCTTGGACCACTTGTTTACACTGAGCAATATTGATAAACAATACAAAAAATAAACGCTAAATTATGCATTAACTGCTAATTATTGTCAGTGTCTTTGTGACATTTCAAGCTATCTAAAGTGTCCAGGCCCGCTTATTTAGATTGAAAGGGAAACCTCTAGGTATGAGAACCTTGTGTTTGTGAGTTTGGATCCTTGGCGTGACTCATCATCTTTGTGACGATTCGATTGCATACATTAAGTCAAAAGCTGTTCGCCCACTAACCGCAAATTAGAGCAGTTCCTATCAGGGAAGAAAGTCAGTATTGGTGCAAAGAACAATGTTAGTACTAGTACAAAGAACAATGTTAGTACTAGTACAAAGAACAATGTTTGTACTAGTACAAAGAACAATGTTAGTTCTGGTAATAAGAACAATGTTAGTACTAGTACAGAGAACAATGTTTGTACTAGTACAAAGAACAATGTTAGTACTAGTACAAAGAGCAATGTTAGTACTAGTACAGAGAACAATGTTAGTACTAGTACAAAGAACAATGTTAGTACTGTTACAAAGAACAATGTTAGTGTTAGTACAGAGAACAATGTTAGTACTAGTACAAAGAACAATGTTAGTACTGTTACAAAGAACAATGTTAGTATTGGTACAGAGTCCATGTACACTGTTTAGATTAGCTGTCCATTGAATAATTGTTGAAAATAGACGTATAACTCAATACATATGTATAAAAAATCATAAAAATAAACAGAAAGTGTCTGTAACGACTGTTATTATAGATGTGAAGTCGGCTCTGGATTGGACGTCTATTACTTATATACATGTATATATGACAAAGAACTTAAGTCGACGTAATGTAATAAGCCATATCATATTTCACACTCCGTACATTCATGTAAACCCTACAATGTCTCATATTCGAAAAATGACACAAAGATTTGACAACTTTATAATATAATCGCTAAGTTTCACATATAAACATTCTTAAAGCCGAACCCGAGTTTACTAACCACTCATGAAAAGCCAGCTCATTAACTACGACAACTCTTTAGCATTCATCTATAGCTATAACAGAACCTATGAAGCACTAAATACAGAGAGAACTGTACGAACTGACGTCACTTCCTCACCCTTTGAGGAACTGTAATATACAGTAAACCTGTGAACAAAGGCCATTATTGGGAAATACAAAATGCGGCCTTAATTGACAGATGGCCTTTATTCGGAGGTGAATTTACTCTAAATAAGCAGTGACGGTGTTTTCTAATAATGGCTTTATTCACAGGCTGGTCTTTAGTTGGAGGTGATACAAGTACAGGTTTAACTGCATAATTTTAGAAATAAACTTTCAGATGAAGACTGTGGAGTAAAATGATTCGTATAGTATTTAAACTTATTAAAATAAGTTTCATCTCATATAAACATGTACACCTTATTTTCAAACCTGTACATATACACAGTCAACCGTAGACTCATCCACTAAAACATCACATGCTGTTTCATTTTCAATTTAAACATTATTTCAACATCTGTGTTAAAGCAACCAGTAAAGGCCAGATTTCTGCATCTAATCGTTGTGTTCATGGTAAAGTGTGATTTTATCTTTAACGACATTTACGCATCTTAGCAGGGAGATCGTATATTTTACGAATTCTCAGCAGGAAGATCGTATAATTTACGAATTCTTAGCAGGGAGATCGTATATTTACGCATAGTAGCAGGGAGATCGTATATTTTACGAATTCTTAGCAGGGAGATCGTATATTTTTACAAATTCTTTGCAGGAAGACCGTATATTTTACGCATAGTAATAGGGATATCGTATATTTTACGAATTCTTAGCAAGGAGATCGTACACTTTACGCATAGTAGCAGGGAGATAGTATATTTTACGCGCCTTACTCGCGTTTTTTGAGACCTTAGTATCCACATACAAGACTTGTTTTATCAGACTAATACTGTAAATATATGTTTGTACGTATTTGTTGTTAACGGACATGCATTGAAAAAAAACGCAACAATGTTATTGTTATTGATTTCTATAACTGAAGTGAAAAAATTGTATTTAGTCAACAGTGCATGCAGATAAATACAAACGCCACTAACTGCTTATCAGTCAAATATGAACACAAAGGTAAACACATTTGTAAACAAATAAATACAATAAGTTTACAACGTGTCTAATTTTTACCCCAAATAACGCAATGTGCTCTTAAATAAAAAATGAATAATACAAACATATGAAAAAAATATTATCTTCTAATGCAAGTACTTACAAGTCCTGTGTTTATTTTGTCATCTCGACATATTTAATCCAATAGTGTTTATTCACAACATGTAGGAATAACTGCTCTTTCCAGCTACATACATTATCGTTTGTGTTTATATATTTAACTGTCATCGAGAGCAATACGATATTCAATCAGAGAGTTCACTTATAGCAACGTAAAAATATTTTGCATGTACAGAATTTCAACCACATGTAGTGTCTTTTCAACTTGACACGGATTTCAAAAGGCCGCTTTTGATCGCCCTTGAAAAGCGACCATTGTGTACGCTACCCAACGAACAGTATTTGTCATAGAGCGTAGTTAGTGTATTGATTTTAAACGGCTTAGATTTTTCGTCCCAACTTAAACCGGCATAGTTTTTGTCGCACTGTATTTTGATTTGAAGAAATTACCGATTTCAAAATAATCTGTGGTAATCAAATATATAGAAAAGATTACGGCCTGAAGTTCAGATAAGTATTTAGGTATATTGAAAAAGTAGTGGGCTTTTATAAAATACTTTATATATTCTTTAAAGTATGAATAACAAAGGTAAAATAGATATATAAATATTATTCGTCCCGCTGTTGTCAAAATGTTAATACACCACAAAAAAACAACAAAAAACATTTAGGTGGTTTTACTAACCAGTTCGTCCCGTTTTTTATGATGAGCTTGAAATCGACCAGTACTTAAGTCCCATTATCGAGGTCTTTCCTGTTTTCAGTGATATTGTGAGGAGTTTGGTTAAAGTTTAAGCTTCACAAATACATTGCTGAATAGTCTTTGTAGTATATTTCCTTAATAATGTAGTAATATTCTCATGTAAGAGAGCAATGCTTATGTTTGAGTGTTCTCGAGAAGTACAGTCAGAAGACAGAGTAGATAAATGTCTCTCAAATCCCGAATAAAATTGAATCACAAAGAATCTTCCCTCAAATGATTGAGGGGAGAATAGGGGAGGGTAAGAATAATTGGTACTAGAAGATTGACACTTTGACTTTTACTGGAAATGGTTGAGAAATGCGATTCGGATATCGGTAATTGTTTGTTTGTTTTTATGTGACTTATTGTCACTGGGGTTTAACGCCGTTTCTCAACATTTTTGCAGTTATATATAGCGACCAGCTCATCTAACCAGTTTTCCTGGACTATGTACTAACCAGTACTAACTTACCCTTACACAAGGAACCGGCAACTTCTCCACATATGGAAGAAAATCGACATTTTGTCAAATTTTCATAGAAGGGTATGACCAGCCGCGACCGGGATTCGAACCCGGATCTCAGGATTACAAGTCCAGCGCACTAATCACTGGACCACGGCCGCGGTCGGATATCAGTAATGCTGTCGGTCCTAATACTGCACGTATATCAAAACGTTCTTAGACGTTGAAAATAATTTTGATTGAAAATTAACATGCATCTTAATACATGTAGTTCATGTCATTTGTTTCACAGGTTGCTAGCACGTTGAAGGGATGGTGTATACGGGTGTATTAGGCTCAAAATGGCAACACGGAGCAAAAACAAGTATATCATATATATACATATAAAAGTGGTACAACTTCCGAAATGACAGTTTCTGTACCAAGTTTGTTTAACACCACGTAACTTTTAAAGAAATCGCTCAAATTTCTAATAACTGGTGTCTACAGACAGCCAATACATTATACTTAAAATACAATGTATAAAGTTTCTCCATATTTTGGCCCGCGAATGTTTGCAACTAACGATCTGGTTACAAGATGAAAACTCATTACAAATAAACATAATTAATTTTCTTGCAGAAAACTCTCAGGTTTTATAACTTCATGCAAGGCATGAATGTTCTCAACCAATCATTTCCAACATAAAATAGTCGTATGCACGCCATTGTTAAATGTCAATGTATGATACAATCTGGTCGAAGGCCAAAATATTTCAAAGCTCGAAGATTTTAGGGTCAGATTTTATAGACTTTTTTTGATAGACAGAGGTACGGTATCGGCCGAGGTGTTCCGAATTATGCGTTATTCTATTGGTCACTACCTAAAGTTGAAAATTCAAACATGTGCTCTGGTTGTCCATTTCAGTGCTTACTTTAAACACTCGATTAAAACATAGTTAGATAATTAAAGTTAGCGTGTGTCGGTAAACAATTGAAATCAAATTATTGGTGCATATTCTCAATCATGATTCTCAGTAAAAATAATTTATTTATTCAATTTTTTTTCTACGAAATTTTCCAGAGCGACTGATACTTTCTCAGATTTAGCGTATCCGTCTGCGTATTTACGAGAAGTGCGTGTGTATTTGCATGTTGGAGAACAGTTTATATGAGTTTTCGCTACTAGGAAAGCGTAACCCACGTACTTCATGAAACACCACCAGCGTTGTACGTGCACAATGTCACAGTCATGTAAAACGCGGACATACATTTTCGATAACCTAAGGAAGATATTTCACTGCTAGTTTGATTCTATACGCGGCTCATATGTAGATATCCGAAACATCTTGCAGCATTCCGCACAATGAAAGTGACATCTTGCTGGTAGGGGGCTAGATATTGACCAGAAAGAGGATGCAATGTGGCCCTGGTTCCATTTAAAGCCTTTTTTCACTGTAATTGCGTTAGATTTATCCACCGGTATTTAATTTGTCATACGAAATAAATAGAAAACGTTTGATTCGTTTCGGGTTTAAACTAAATATAATACGCCCAGGGACTAATATGTTACTGATCTATCTTTTCGTTATTCGGAACACCCTTGATATCTATCTCATAAAGAAATCAGAATGATGTAGTTCTAAAGACTCCTATCACGTCTTAATGAAGGGTGCGAATGTGCCGATGGATTCTAGAGATGCCAACGAGGCGAACAGAATTTTAAGAACCTAGACGGGTACAGGGTACAATCTCCCAAACAATCAGTTCACTGATAATTTGCGTGTTGCCTAATTCGCTTGAAAGTTGAATCAAATTATGAAGTTTTTCATTTAAGCAAGTTTGTAACACGTGTATGCGTAGCATTACGAAGAATAAGGGTTGCTTACTGAATCACTGATCTTAATTTATCAAGCAGAATAACTAATCACATGATTAAGGACTAGATTTTTAGCGTAGACTTAGAGTTACTAACACATGTATTTGTACCGTCAATAAAATCTATTTCGATACCTCATTAAAAAAATTATTTATTAATAATTAAAAAAACACATCTATACAGCTTTGTACATTTTATTGTAGGCTGTTTTCAACTCGAGTGATTTTGTCCTCAACACATGCAGGTCTGTTAAAAATCAATTAATTTATTTTATAACATTTTGTAAACGAACGAAAATGAGGAATCACTTAAGTTGTGATAATTATTAAATAAAAAAATGCAGAACTAAATTTAGTCAATGCCAGATACAATTTTTTGTTTACACAGAAAGGTTTAAAAATGACAAATTCTTTTGAAATAGTTAATTTGTTATTAGCTTCATTAGCTTAAACATTCTACGAATGCTTAATATAAATCTGTTGACGAAGAACGTGTATACAAACAATTAAAACTACTTACGTTTTCTCCCGTTAAGTCAATTCACACAAATCACTCATTTGTAAATGGTTTCCAAATTTGAAATGGTTGACGGTCAATTATACCGGTTGTTAACAAGAGCGTCGACCAAAAACTGGAAGTGCTTTTTTCCGTCGCTGTTGTCATGGAAACCGAGTGACTGATCAAAGAGTGATGAGATTCGGAAGTGATGGACACAAAGCGTAATTGGCAAACTTATTGTCATTGTGTTGACATAATTTAATCATAAATACGTTTGTAAGTAGGTTCATACGAATGATTTTGACGAAAAATATAAATGACTCATACACAACTCGCTTCTTACTCAGCTCAATTAGTGAAGCGCTAAAATACGGAACTGAAGTGCGTAGATTCGAACCCGTGAATCTTTATTGACCAATTTTATTTTGCTCATGGCTTGTTTTCTCACATCTGTAATAAATTGACTGGTTTATTCTATTTACACCATGTTTATGTCATCTTTATTTGAACTATTAATGAGTCGAGTTTTGGTGAGCATACTACTTTGGCAAACACTATAATTAAGATACTTGCAAAAATAATAAAACACTTGTTACTGGTAATCAGACATGGGATGATTATCAGCACAAATGTACATTAGTATGACCGAGTTATTAACAACTACCCGCGTTATCTCTAAGACTTAGGTGGAAGAAAATCAACACTGACGTCAAATTGTCGATGAAAAATGTATGAAATGACAGAACCACAATTCATGATCTCTTTCTTGATGTACAAGCGCTTTATTGACTGAACATGACAATTGTGTACCTTTTGATAACTAATGAAGGGGACTATCACGTTTTAATTAGCCAACAAACACACATTCAAGAATTGTATCGAACGTCTGTGAAATTTACTTGCACATTTAAAATTTAGTTACTAGCGTATATGTGAATAATATGTTGAAATGTTAGGAATAAAACGTTTGGGACTATCAATACCTGTATGTATCACATGATACCATCAATTTGATATGAAATATTTATAATGCTACTTCAAGTAGTTCATAGCACGTATAATTTCTGAAAAAAGCCATTCCACAATATTTATCATGTCCGAATGTTATCAATTCTCTATTGTTCACTGATAGTATTCAAGGGACGCAACTCTATGAGCTTTAATTTCTTGCATTCTGTTATTGCCTCCCTTAGATGTATTTTATTAAATTCAAACCTTGCCGGTTACTTTTTTCTTTTGTAATAATCTTAGTCAACAATTTGTATTTGAAAGCACTTGAAACGCATTTATTTGTATCGATTAACTTTCGTGGATACATAAAACAAATCTTTTATCGGCCCTTTTCTGGTTGATAGAATTTGGTATGAACATCATCATAAAAGACTTAACGTCAGTCTACTAAATCCCATGTTCAACAAATGTTGAAAACACGATAATAAATGCATGCACAGAAGTGACTAGTCAGAAGTGAAAGTAGCTATGATAGTAATCGTAAAATGATTCTTTGACCAGGAAATAGGGAGCATTTTTACAACATGATGCTTTTGATAATCGAGTTTTATTTCTAATTCAAGTAAATTCATTTGATGTCATTCCCACTCTTATCATGTATAATTACTACCAGCTCATCTAAAAAGCGAAGACATCCGAAATTAAATACAACAAAAGTAATTAAATAAGCATCTAGCTTCGAGGTTTTGTCCTCACGTAATGAACGTTTTGGTTTGTTGGCAACCGTGGGATAACGTCACCGGATGTCGTATTTTTCAAATACTGCTGAAAAACAGCGTTAAGCAAATGCAAATATAATGTAATTTTGCTAGAACAGAGAGCCTGTTACCATGTTTTCCCGGCTACGGAGAGCTAGGCGTATTTGTCAGAAATTGATAATAAAACAGAACCGAAAAACTAACCACTGAAACAAGAAACAAACGTGAAGATATAACCTGTTCATTAGTGAACGACTATGACAGGATTGTACACTGTGATAACATTCTATGCGTCAATAACCCTGAATAACTTTTTAATTACATCAATATATATCAATTATATCAATAATTCTGATCAACTATCATATTAACTACCACATTTTGTTGATGCAGCTGTGGTTGAAGCAGATATGTAGAATATATCTCCTAGTTATGTGTGTTTAAAATATCATTGAACGTCATCGTTCCAGTGTGTGAGAGATCTATTAGTATTTCTTCGCGAATGTCTTTCAGAACCAGAGGCTGAAGAATCTTATTTATTGAATACTTTATTCATAACTGCAGTCAAGAACAGCCTTGTTCTCGGTTATCTAAAGCAATAATTCATACGAGTGGACAAATGCAATACAGATAACATAAAATGGTGTAATTTTCATCCTTGCATTCTTGAATCCCTTTATAGACAGGGTTTTGATGAAATTTTACACGAGCAGGTCTTGTTTTTTGTCTTAAAATGATTGTTGACAAGAAACAACCTTCACAGTTACCAAGAAAACTAAACTACATTGATTCTTAGAGATTTATTATAAAAAAGGCAAATTTCTCTCGGGTGAAAAAAAAGTTGGAGTGATAACATATTGTGAACACAACAAAAATGAATAAGTTTAGTTTTTTTGTTCTGTGAGTATAAGGTTTGTTGTTTGTATGAAAACCGAAGTACAAGAAATGCAATTATCATTGATTTAAACTGGCACTCGTTAACCGATAGTAGTAACGCTAAAGATTTATCAAATTTGAATAAAGAACATGTTATTCATCAAATGAAAAATCAGAAATATCATTTACAGAATGCAATATAGTTAGTGTCCTCGTTTTTTCCTACAGAAGTGTTTTGTATTTTCTATTTCTTTGCTTCAACGAATTCTTGTACTTCGGTCGTTTATTGGCATTATCAAAATAAGCAACTGAAAAGAAAATGATGACGTAATTTTGAGATCTAATTCAATAATGTTTGTTCAATAACCAAATGTGATCCATCCATTTACGAGCAGTTTGCCTACGTTATTGAATTGCTTTTAGTGACAAATTTGAATCAAAAGATTTGAGTCAAAAGAATCATAGTTAGCAATTATTAAGAGGTTCCTGTTGTAAATAAAATCGCTATCATTCCATTAAAGTATTCTTTAACAAAGAAGTGAAAAGAAACGAACCGCCAACATAAAAAGTAGGCCTGCAAAATAGAGCTGCCAAAATCTGCGGTGTGATGTAGTTTGTTAAGATAAAGTTCTGCCACGCAGTTTTAAGCATACGTTTGCAAAGCAAACGCGGTCACAAGAATCGTATCGTAAGTCCGCGTCAAAATACTACTCGGGGCATCTATCTCTGAGAACGAAAACGATCATTTAAATAAAATCTGCAACAAAAATTTGATGATCACGAAAAGCTATGTGGTTTATAAACTTTAACACTTTTACAGAAAATATAGGCCGTTTTTATTCAGTCCTAATGATTAGATCAGGCATGTAATACAAATAAAAAAATGGTTCCAAATTAAATCATAAGTAGTTGTTTTGAAGTGAGCATTTTTGAAGTGAATACTTGTCATGCCGATTGGTCTTGTGTCAGTACGTACGTGAACATTTCAAATTGTTACGACGATAACGTACGCGCCATGGTCTAGACAAGTCGGCCACGAAATGCATGAATATATATCTATAATTTGTTACATTTTAATTACATTGTAATTCATCAAAGAGAATGCAATGCAGTTGTATCAACTACATTCAAAACATCGTTTATAGCTTTATATCTTCATTCATCAACCAACTTGTGCAAAGGAGAAAGCCCACAAAACCCCAGATAATTGATGAATTTGATGTCAGTGATCAGTTAATTGGCATAAACATCTTATTTGTATCACGCACACCAGAAATGTAAACATATTATTTAAACGATTGGTAAACTATATTCACCATCGAGTTATATTATTGGTTGTTTCGAATTTAAAAATCAAAACAAAAAGCTGTGTTAGCACAGTAAAGGACCGAAAGTTGACACAGCTTCTGGGGGAGATGGTGAGGATGTTTAAGTTAGAGGTTGACTTAAGCAATACTTTTCTGTTTCACTGCGATTTGATATTAGCTTAATTTTATCATTTCCAATTGGATTGTTTCCCTTTAGACAAATCAATTCAGGTGTAAGACCCATTTCAGCGTAACTTTTTAGAGCCATACATATCATTAACTGATCACTGGTACTGCTGCGGGCAAAATATTCACTGATAAACCTACAGTCTTCATATAAACTGTATGTTGATGTTAAAAGTATCCATTAATTGCTGATCAATGGCAGAAATAAAGGCGTTTCAATTGTTCAAGCTATTATGTAGTTTAAGCGGATTTTGTAAGAAAACTATCTTCCAGTTAGCTGTACTCGTATATCTGGAGGAATTAAAAGTAGAAATTGGGATTTTACCTGATCCATACGATGTGTTAAAACATCCATGAGAAGACAATTAGATTATCCTCTCATTAAAATGCAGAAATACATTAAATAAGGAGGATTGAAGGCAGCAATATTATTTTCTTGCATTTACATTGAGATATACAAATCAATCTGCCCGTCTGTGTTTTTATTGGCCAAGGTTAATATTGAAGTGATTTTAGGAAAAAGTATTACAACAAACAGAAAGAACTTGGAATACTGCAAAGTCGGCTAACAACAGTCCCCTCAGTGCTTTGATTTTATGCGTGTTTGTGTTCTGGGTGGGTTTTACATTGGTGGATTTGGTTCTGTGTTGTTTTTGTGGTGAGTGTTATTTTTATGTGCAGTTGTTTGTGGGAGTCCTTTTCTCATCTATGTTCATGAATATAGTTCTGTCTTACATGGAATGATTCCACGAGTACCTGACCTTTTACCAATGTTTTGCATCAATAATATACATATTGCTCGTACTATCGTATAATGTATGTGGTAAAAAAGGACTTCCTTCTAACTTACGCTCTATCCAAGTGCTTTCAATTTTGTTTCATTTACTGTAAAAAAACCGATCGATATAAGGAGAGCAATAACAAACGATAAAATCATACCAGGAAAAATCCATTGTAGGGGATGCGTCCACAACGAATCCTTACTACAGCTACTACTGTTTCGGACTGTTAGGTATTCTATTTGTATTCGTATCCTAATACAACGATAGGTGTTTTCAACGCGACGACTCTTCGTGTAAGTCGAATAACACGGCATTAGTTTGCATTCAAAACTAAATATCGAATACCCAAATTAACCTGTGCAAATAATTACTGGAGTAAATAAATCATTGATGTATTAACAACATAATTAGTTAAAATCATCGTTATATAAATATTTGCCTATGGAAGGATTAAAAAATAAACATATTCTTCGTAAAAACGATTGCTTTTTATAACACTCAAATTGGGGTGGCTGGAATCTTGATCACAAACTTATCCAATCCGACTTCATTCAGAGCGATCTTCATGCAAAATTCGTTTTTGAATAATTGGGAGTCATTTAGCGACACCAATTATGTAAATTAATCCATATTTCTTTCATCGCTTTAATAATTCATTACATGTGTGTAAACATATCAGAAAACTGTGTTTACCGTGAAACCAGTCCTTTATTTAAACACTATTGATGCACGATTGGGAAATTTCAGTTGACCTTAATGTTATGCGGAGATTTCCTGATACGTAAAAATGCGTTTTGCGTGCATCAGTAGAGAATTCTTTTTGTCGCCGTTCACGGACGGTGACATATACAATTAACAAGATTTGACATTTCTTCCCTTACGCCGCCTGCTCTAAGCAAATCAGAAAGGAGAATGATAAAAAAATGGCGGAAAAATACTCAAAAGGGTCTCCTACTGTTTTGTCGGGTTATCTGTTTGTGTAATTGATAATGCCTTTTTAATGCATGAAGCTCGAAACCAGTTTGTAGGCTCCTGCGAGGTAAACAATATTTCGAATAATTCACTCAAAAACATTTTTCAGAAACGAGTCTATTTCTACAAAAAGAGGATTTTATTTGACGAATATTTAGATATGAATGCTAGTTTAATTCATCGTGTTATCCTTTGTTTCCTGTGAATGCGATAGTTCGATATTTTAGTCATGTTTTTACATATGCTCTTTCGGGGCGCTCCATGTCGTCGTTAGCTGGTCCTCGTTCCATGTCGCAGTGCACCGAAGGAATGTTGTCTCTTTACAACCAGCGTCAACGGGAACCAGCTTAATATCGTCGTAAATATAGAATGTGTTGCAAACCCT
This sequence comes from Lutraria rhynchaena, assembly GCA_008271625.1. Lineage (NCBI taxonomy): Eukaryota > Metazoa > Mollusca > Bivalvia > Venerida > Mactridae > Lutraria > Lutraria rhynchaena. The sequence continues at coordinate 3,111,606 of VIBL01000018.1, read as the reverse complement.
CTATAAGAAATGAAACCAGAAATGAATTCTCTAGGAAATCTTTATTCAGTATTCTGTTCTTTGCTCTTATACTTGACTGAACGGCAATTCCAAGCATTTTTTGAAATGCTAATACCTGTAGAATACAACGATTGACCGAGAAACACACGGAAAAGCGCCATGGAAAGAGTAACTTAGGTCATGTAGTGGCAACAAATAAGAAAACGCAGACGCTGAAATATGGAACAATTACGGAGAAGACATCGGGCAAAACGCATTAATTTACACGATCACGCCCACTGCTATTGTTTTTGTGAGACATTGTCACTGGGGTTTAGCGCCGTTTTTCAACAATTTTTCAGTTATATACGGCGACCGGTTCACCTAACCAATTTTCCTGTACTAACTTACCCTTCCACAAGGAGAGGGGAAACTTCTCCACATATGGAGGCAAATCGACATTTTTGTCAGATTTTCATAGAAGGGTATGACCTGCCGCGACCGGGATTTGAACCATGACTACTAGGAATGGTGACAAAAAAACACATTGGTTTACACAATCACGCTTACTAGGAATGGTGACGGAAAACATTGGCCTCAGCAGCGGTATGTCCATTGCATGAACACATACGGAATATATTGACATACGCATCTTCAGAATGCTTTTATGCCACAAGAAATTAATTTAAAATATTGATTTATGAAGTATTAATCAGCGATATATTTCTTCTGGATCTTACGCCTGGCTTCAATAATATTTTAGTTGCTAGTATATTCCGACGGACAGTTAACCAAACAGCTAAACAGCTTTCCTGGGCTCCGTACAAGTATTAACCATGTTCTCAACAAGTAACAATAAGCTTATCCACATGATATCAGCGGCGGAGGACGAATGACCGAACGCTTATCGGGCGAGCTGACCGGCGATATAAGTAAATCACATTGTTTCATACAGCATCACATACAACAAGAATCCGTTTGAAGCAGCATGGCAAAGACTGCCACCCGCACGCTCCTTACGCATCTTAAATTTCTATAAATCATGTTTGGTAAAGTGTTGGTTGAATTATCAATGAACTTGTAAATCTAGGCTTAGCCTAATGACCACTCAAACGTTTTAGTATCATCAATGAAAATTTAAAAACGCGAGAAATTGTGAAACCACCATAAACTAATACGTCTGACCTAATTTTGTTGTTGTTTATTGAAACATGCGGACCTACAACACACATAATTGAAAAGGGTCATCAACCGGTCTTCTTCTAAATTATAATTTTGGGCGACAGGGTCGATTGTTTGTACTGAATTTGTTCAATGTTTATGTAACCCTCGAGTTGGCTCATACACCTGTTTAATCTTTATAACGATTAGCCGGCCCGACAGTGTTTGGTCATCATTGCGATAAAACATTCAAACTTCAAGTACCCAGTGAATGAGGCGTTGTCTTCTATCCCCAACACTCATGATCACTCTTTTTATGATTAAACCGCATGATTTGTGTTTTACATAAACATGCGACGGTACATGGCGAAGGATTTGGTCTGTAATTGTTTTTTTAATTCACCGAATCGCGTGCACGCAGAGTCTGATAATCAAATACCCCGCGGTGCTTGTATTCCGATAAAAAATCTTCTATAAACCGTAAGATATTCTGCATATCGAAGGTCGCTCCGCGGTATAAAGGTGTCAGCTAATAATAAAAGTAACGTAAGCAATCTATTAGACAAGTGTGTTCGTCCGGGTATTTTGAAACTGGTGTGGGTATCATATTGTAACTATAACTCAGTGTCCATTCCATCTATGTTTACTACATCAAGTAATGCATGAATATATATATTTATCTTTAGTGCTTACAAAAATTTTGGACCAATATGCAATTATTGTCTGTGGAAGTTTCAATATGTAATACTGACAACACAAAGTTACATATTTGAACTTAATGCGCTTAGCTGAAAATGATTAAAATGTAGTTGAATTATCAAGTCGTTGTTTAAGAGGTGACAAGTGCTTACTATTTAACAGGTAAACATAATTTATGCTTGTATTTGCGGTTTACAAACTGTTCAAATTATATCACCCTTCTTCAAAATAAAAATAAGTTAGTTTCACGCGGTATTTAATGACCTTGCTTCACAGAACCCGCGATGAGCTCGAGCAGACAGGCTGTCTGCGGATTGGGTTTGTTTTGTGAAATCTAACAGTAATAAATTTTATTCTCAAAATTTGAAAAATATAGCCTTCAAACATCGGATATCCAGTCAAATTAATTCACAAACAGAAAGTAAATGCCTCGAATATGGTTTTTGTGTTGTTCTTTTTGAAATATGGTACTGTCCTTTGTTAAGAGAAATAACATGTCTGTATTTTATTATTCGCCGCTTCTTACGTTTGTATAAATCAATTAGCGTCAATTTTCAAACAACTAAACATATATTAAAGGAATTAAAATTACACTGAAATGTTCATGAAATAAAAGCGAAACGCCGAAGCGGATATAATTATACGTCTCATTTAACGAGTCCGTAAACGTGGAGTTGCAGAATCGGCATTTTATCACTTCGCTTGTAACAAAAGCTAGAACTAAATTAATTTTGAATTAAAAATGTCGCCTGGAAACAGGTCGCCAGTTAGACTATTTGTACCTTTATTTGGACTTTGATTAAAATGATACCAAAGACATTAGTCAATCGATATCATGTGGAGATTATATTCTTAAGTGTTAAATGTGGTAGGTTAAAATGTTTCTTATTCTTGAAGCCTGTTGGAAGACGTTCTTGTTTTGAGATAAAAGCGACACACAGGAGACATTCAAAAGAGTGTTGTTCACCAATTCACTGCCTTAAGAAGCACATTATATCGCATTTCAATGTTTATGTACATAAAATGCGCACATCACACGCTGATCTGAATTACTTATGGTGGGCACCCTGTCAGAATATTTATCCAACTTTCACATTAAATATGGTTATATATGGTATCAAAAATCATCGCTCCATAAAATGCTTAAAAAAACAGTAGCAATAAGTTTTTCAAGTTTCTTTTTAACTACGTTAATTTATTAGCTTTACGAAATCCATTAAGTTTGGAGATAATGTATGAAGAGGTTACTATGACATTTATTAATATCGTTATGTTAATCTTGGTCTTTATATGGAAATTTGTACTATAATATGCGGAGGTTTGTAAATTTTAGTCATACAGTCATAGTGTGAATTTCGTGTTTGTGACCATCGAGTGTTGCGAAGTCAAATCTATGAACAAAATGCCACAAAGGGAGAGAAGAAAGATTATCTTTATATAGGGTTAACCTTAATCCGGAGATTTATGTACAGTAAGCCTTTATCCGGAAATTCATGTACGGTTAGCCTTTATCCGGAGATTTATTTTCGGTTAGCCTTTATCCGGAGATTTATGTACGGTTAGCCTTTATCCGGAGATTTATGTACGGTTAGCCTTTATCCGGAGATTTATGTACGGTTAGCCTTTATCCGGAGGTTTATGTACGGCTAGCCTTTATCCAGAGATTTATGTACAGTAAGCCTTTATCCGGAGATTTATGTACGGTTAGCCTTTATCCGGAGGTTTATGTACGGCAAGCCTTTATCCAGAGATTTATGTACGGTTAGCCTCTATCCAGAGGTTTGGTTGATTATAGCATAGGTCACCGTTATTTACTTATGGAATATGTTCACAATCAGTTCGACTAAAAATAAGATTGGATGGTGTTTGTATGCGTCTTTCATGAGCAGCAAACTTTTCTATTCAGCAAACGTCAGGTAGAAGATCAATCATCAATTTGAGTTCTTCAAACAGTTTGCAGATTTGCTATCAGGAGATAATTCTTCATCCAAATTGGTGTTACATTGTTGAACGGGGGCATAAAAAGTATATTTTTGTATTATACAGCGGGCACCTCGGAGTCTTTCAAAAATGGGTAAACGATTCAAAGATTTTAGAAACAGCTTCATAAACTACTTGCTTGAACAATGGTCATAGTATGCATATGAACCTTAAACTCGTTTCATGGGTCTGTAGACAGGGTAATAGTTTTGGTATGATAGAATACATGTTCTTGAAAAAGAACCACAACAATTTAGAACTCCGAACTATATCAGACGTGAACTGCCTTTGGGTGAACAAGCAATCGTTTTTAAGCTCGGGTCACAGCCGGTTTAATGCGCGATCTATTATAAACTAAAACTGACACCTTACAGCACTTTGTCCCAACAGAAATGTGGACCAAAAACAGTACCTTCATAGATGTTCACGCTATGGTGTCAAATATACTGAAATTACAGCCAAATACAACTTTATGGAAAGGCAGTAATTCAGAAATGTGGACAGTGTCTTTTTTGCTATTACTCTGGGAGAAAAAAATAACCGGGGGTGGGACATTGAAAACTTGAAACTTCCGCTAAACACGACTGAAATGAATATTTTACTTTATTATGTACCATGAAATACATTTTAGGTATTCATTAAAATATATGCTAATATATGCCGATTTTTACACACGTTAAAAAAACTTACCCAGGTCGCTTAATGAATATTTTCAGTGTTAGAAAAAACTGGGCTACCATGATACCGGAAAAGGGTTAATATGGTCCTCACTCCGCGTGCAATACTAGTATTTTGTAAAAGAAACCGACATAATTCATACAAGTGATTTATTGACATAATTTATAAGGAATAATTCTTATCTTACATTTCCATTTGTTGTATGTTAATGAATTGGAAGATTTCGCAGTCTACAAAATGAGAACAGACATATCGATCATTTAAATGAACATTAAGGCCTAATTTTTATCGCATTTATTATACAAATATTACATTGCACTTGAAATCCATCTAACTAATACACATTTTCTTGATATTAGACAAAAAATCTTCACAGAAATATGTACTAAATGACGTCATTTATGTGACAAACTAAGACAACTGCAGAAAATAAAATGTATTTATTACTACATGTATTATCATTTTACCATAAGTATTAACTTAAGTGCAGTAACTCGCATTTCTGTATATAATCTTGTTGTGCAAGAAAGTTCGGCAATAACATGTAAAAATAATCATCTTATGTGAGCATACTATTTTATTGATGTGTGATATATCATTTTGAAAGTTAAAACCAAAATCTATATTTTGGGGGTTATTTTCGTTCTGGAAACTTATAGAATATTTTAGATACCTCCGCATTCTCCCTTACTGATTTATTACCCCCATCCACCAAATACATACAATCTTGCAAAATTTGAAGGCTTTTATGGGTCAATTGTAACATTCTCTCATAAATATTAGTGCGATTTGGATTATTGAGAATATACAAACTCATTGACCAACCCTCGATTTCCAAAGAGGTTAAATATACATAAAATTATCATTTTACTGGAAACTATGTATTTATACGTTTTTGTCACCAAGTACCAGGCGCCACTGACCGCATCAATCATAGTTTAATATCATTTTAAACACATAATAAGTTATAAAATCATAAGAAAATCTGAATTATCACGTATTCAACATGATATAATACATTTCATTACATTTTTACCATCGCATAGTTTGTGATGATAAAATGTATATGATGGCAAGATAAAACAACGTTACACGAACTAATAGTACCACACATTCACATCCATTAGGCTAGGAAAATTTTTAACGGTTACTTGACCAAAAATTGGGCAGGTAGGTCGTACATTTTTCTTGTCGATATTTTCTGAACACGCATTTCGTACATTGGAGGGAACGATTTGTCCACAAATATTTTCGCTCTTTTGATTTTGCTGTTAAAAACTTAAGGATCGGGTAATCGTTAAAACGAATATCTTTTTCTGACCTCATTATTGTGCATCTATCTGACCGACATTAACCGGTGGAGGAGTCTTACAACGACGGGTACAAGTTTTCTTTTACTGATGAATGAAACTAGTCTGGGGTCGTGAACTGAGATTTGTATAACGTTCTGTTTATTTAACACGCTTATCTAACGACGATGGCCATTTAAGTTTCGAGAGAATTTCACAAATTACAATAGCTCCGTGTGGTGCACTGTTACACGATCACCGAATCCTATAATAAAACCCCTCTTTAGGTCAAAATCATTGTTAATGATATTTGCCGAATCAGCAAGATTAACCGGATGTAGATTGATGATGATGCAAAACAAAAACATGTATAATCTTACACATATATCAGTCAGGTATCGTATCGTATCGTATTGTATCGTACTGTATTGTATTACACTCACATATGAACCTCAAGGAATAGCTATCTGTTTACTATTATCTATTATTCATTTCTGTTGCTTTGCAGGTAAAGGACGGCGCCTTATTGGCTTTTAATGCTAATGTCAGGAAGGGGTAATTTAAACATTTTTACTCAGCCAATATATCGAGTACTCTGGGACAAATCCGAGTGTGCAATGCACATTTCTCCTTACAAAATGATATCCTTTACTACAGAGAATACAAACACGGACGGACGAACTGATAAGCCTTGTGTACTCCTTTATGCCTTAGTAAATGAACCAAAATCCATCTTTTATTATAATCATTCTTTTCTTGGCATTAACTTTGGAGGTAGATTTAATCGTTTTGTTAAATACATGGAACATCTAAATCTTCATTTTGTGTCAATTTGTAAATACAGTAAAACCTCGTTATCTCGAGGAGTCGTCTTAACAGACTTACTGCTAGAGATAGACGTGGTGCTCGTAATAACGAGGTATTTGTTTGTTGGTTGAAAATTAAACACAATTAAGAACAAAAATTGACGGGACTTCAAAAACTCCTCGTGATACGAGTAAGTCGAGTGTTCGTGATATCGATGTTCGTAATCACGAAAGTTTTACTGTAGATATCTAGTCATGTGGAACAATTTCGCTTATAAGATTAGCGCTTTACACTAAATCGGCGCTATATAATGTAGAAGGACAATAAGACATTTGTTTAATATTTTTTTATTAATCATTTTACAAAAAAAATGTCCCATCATATTCATTAACTTTAATTATTCAGCTTTATTTATATGCGAAAACATTCACTTTATTTTGATATTTAGGCGGGGGAATTAGCACTTAAAGACAATTACCCTTTTTACATTAGATATAGAGTAACTGATATGAAAATTTTTGAAAAAGTCTGATCTAAGTCCTTTTTTCTCAAATCTGACAAATGAAGCAATAAATGTCCCACCCGTGCGTTAAAATTTATTTACCAAACAATCCAATGATGTTATTTAAAAAAATATTACTCGGACCGAATCGATTTTCATTGTGCTAATTACGGGTAATAAAACTGTACATGTATATGGTACCACGGCGATAAAATCTCTTTTTTGGGATTGTGATCAGTGGAAGGATTGTAATTTGCTTTAAGATCAGGTTTTGAATGCAGCTTATTGTTTTGTTGCAAATTTATGTATTCACATGGTAAGGTGATTTGCGATTTTGCAAGTATAGAACCATAAAGGGAAATTGAATGAATAATATATATAAATTTTAGATCTTTGAGCCATGTTACAATCTATAACAGATATATAAACAAGTGATAATATTGATTGAATAAAATTATCTTTTTTTAAATAATTTACTTAATGAAACTCTGGTCATTTTATTTCTGATAAAGAATGACAAGACTTTTTAAATTAGACTTTATAATATAAGACCTTTTTTCTTTCTGTTTTTTTTTGAAATCATGCTTTTATATATTTGAGCAAGAAATAAAGAAAAGAGAAAATAAATAAATAAAATACTCGGAAAACGTGTCTTGGGTTGGATTGAACCAACGACAATCATCTCGCCAAAAATATAGTACCTTGCACCTCACGGCCCTGATGGCTTATTAAGTATTTTGCCTGTTTTATATCAAGCAAGTACGTAAATCTAAGGGAGTAACTATTCTATCTTAAGTAATATCATGTGCATTTTGGTAAAAAATTGTGTGCTTCTCAGTGAATAGAATGACTTTTTCTTCAATGATGTTGGTGTATAAAAATAGGGCTTTTAAAACTTTAATTGAATTATTTGAACGAATTTTGTCCATATTAAATGAACCACGTTCTAGGTAAGTCGATTGTTGGTGCGACAATACTAAATATATTCTTGAAAAGGTCAGTGGATGTTCTATTGAATTAGAAATGAAACTTGCTTCAGATTTATTTATTTTTGAGAATATGATAGAAATGGAAGAAGGAAATGCAGGTTAATACTTTAAATACAACGTTACATATGCTATGTTGTTTACAGTTTGATTAAACGATGACCATTATGACTGCTGCAAGGTGTGAAACGCATAAATAACAGACATGGATTTGTACGGTGTGTATATATTATGCCCTGGAGGTACAAGTATTGACTACGGGGAGGTAAAACAACACCTAAGATTGCACATTTTCATTAATATTAATTAAATTGATGGTTCGAATATTACCAAACTTTGCCAACAGATTGTAAATTACAAAGTGAATCGCCGTTGAATGTTTCAATTGATTTGGTGCTACAGGGATATTACTAAACATGATATCACACCTAAAACATATTGTTATTCAAATTTTGTAATATTTTCCTAGTGTTGACTCGGTCGTATAAAAGGTGGAAAAAAAATATGGGGATCAAGTTGGTCTCTACAGGCCTTCGTAATAAGACGCATTGCGTCTACGTTTCTATCGTCCCTCGGTGTCGGGGGACGAACACTCGCATGATGCGTGTATGTGGTCGCACGGTCATGCAAAGCTTCCCTGTCTTTTTGATCCTGTAAGTCATCTCCCTTAGAATTATTGTCTGTTTGCACCTATTAGATATCAACCTTTAGTCTGAAGCAATATGGAAATAAATTATGATCGGTTGTCTGCATTGGCTATTCCTTTAAATTATTTCTATATTCACCTATTCAACCTTATATTTGTCCGTAATCTTCATTTTTAAGAATCAACCACAGTCTTCACCCGTAAGTAATTGTCAGTTGATTTTTTTTCGTTGGCTCCGATAAGTTCTCGCTCTCTCATCGTTGTCTGTTTGCACCAATACATTTCAGCCAGGCCAGGAAATAAGGAGATGACTAGGAAAAAGGGTATCAATTGGGCTAGATAGGGGAATGGGAAGGTAAGGGAGTAAGTCTCCAGGGGAGCGCAGGAAAGGCATCCAGGGGAAGGACTAGATGGTAGGAACTGGGGGGACGGAAATGGGGGAGGGGAAGGGAAGGGAAGGGGAATGGAAGGGAAGGGGAGGGGAAGGGAAGGGAAGGGAAGGGAGGAAAGGGGAAGAGGGAAGGAGGGGAAGAGGGAAGGAGGGGAAGAGGGAAGGAGGGGAAGAGGGAAGGAGGGGAAGAGGGAAGGAGGGGAAGGGGGAGGGAAGGGGGAGGGAAGGGGGAGGGAAGGGAAGGGGGGAAGGTGGAAGGGGAGGGAGTGGGAAGGGAAGGGGGGAACGGGGAAGGGGAGGGAAGGGGAGGGAAGGGAGGGAAGGGGAGGAAGTGGGAGGGAGTGGGAGGGAGTGGGTAGTAGGGAAGGAAAGGAAGGGGGGAGGATGAATGTTTTTACATCTATAACATATATTAATAAATAAATCACATAAAAAATCGACTAATTGGGTACGCTGGAACGTCGAATCCAAACAAAATTATGTAATATGCACGGGCAATTTATGAATCAAACACACATTTCTCCTTTTCAATCGGAAACTTGCAATGAACGTGTTTGTTTTCGTTTATTTTGTCCGAAGTTTGTTTTTTAAAAATGATCCATACATTAGTCAGATGTCAAATTACGCATTTCGAAAATTGCCAGAGCAGGCATGTCCTAAAAGTGTTAACACGCAACATTGTGGACTGAATAATACTGAGGGTCATAATTCTGATACAAATAGGTGGATCATAATGACAAAAAAGACGGCTTATCTCCTATGTGTGCACGTCTCCTCAATTTTCTGGGTGTCTGGCCATCCCCTTGTTAGTAATGGGAAACTGCCCACTTGAAACAAAATTGAGTGGCGAAAATCCCACAGTTTCCACTCGGACTCGAACGCGCAAAACACTCGAGCCCATGGCTGTACCTATTGAGTTAGCCGAATAGCTCAGACTGGTAGTTAATTTCTTATTACATCAATTATATCATGTATTCTTAAATCAGATCAATCATAATAGAAAAAATAAAAATAGAAACTAAACTTATATAAATCTTTTAAACTAAAATACCTGTGAACACAATATAGCTTCTTCTTAAAATGTGTTTTTTCTGTGCGATTGAAAAACCATGTAGGTGTTACTGAAGTTTTAGTTGGCTTTCATTTGTAGACAAAACTGTCTATTTCTGTCTGTGACACAAAATCCAGGAGAGGTTTTAGTACAAAGAATAAATCATATCACATGTTATATTTTAATCAATAACAAGTTTTAATCTTTCTACAGTGACCGTATTAGTCAATAATTTGTACTTTAAATTATTATTTCAACTTACGATTAAGTATTAAAGGATCCAAGATTTCTGAAATGATGGATTGCCAAATACTACGCTGCATTTACTATAAACATTAAGAGATAAACAAATAATAAATACGGTTGGAAATCTGTATTATCTGAAACCATTATATCTTTATTCCAGGTCTGAGACTATTACGTATATATACAATCACTTCCCATCTCAGGTATTATACAACAAACAGAAAACTTAGGAACAAATAGAGAATGACAATAACAAGCAGTCATTCGGAAACATTTTAACACTTAAAATCTGTCACATCAGCAATAGACTCATAACTTCCGATTGTTGCCGATTCGAACTTAGTCAATTTATCAGTTCCCAACATAGATCGATGATCTGTCTTTCAATCAATAACCCGGCGGTCCCACCTATATCAAATAAAATAAGATTTATATAAGTTACTAATGTGCAAATATAAATCTTATGCAAATTATATGTTCTCAAATCACGTATGGTCTTAACAAGGTTAGGACAGCAAGTTCCGATGATTTAAGAAACTAGAACGAATACAATACCAGAGGTCCGCAAATAACAGTCGTATCAAAATTAACACGATAAATAACATACAAGACGTTACTAAACTATACGTGTTATCATCCTATGAATAGAAAAAATCACAATTGGATCATCAAAAGATAGGATTGGTTACCAAGTGCCTTTTAACTTATCTAAGCGCATTTCTATTAATCTTCGTAAACGAAATGATAAATCTCAATTAGATGAACCAGGAATCAAAAGCGTTTAGTCTACTGTGTCATATTCGACCTCTGAAAGTCAAAACAGATACAAATGTAGGTGGTTAAAGTAATGATATACAGTGATTTATGGTTGTAATTATCTAGCGAATTGTCCGCTTTGATATATAATGTTATATTTTCATTGTTTACAATCTATTGGCGACACACACACCGACTGCTATTGAAAAAATTTTTGTCTCGTCTAAAAAATTCGTTCCGCTTTAAAATCCCATTTTTCACCAAGATTAAAAAGTACTCATGAAATATGCCTGGAAAATTGGGCATCAACACAACTGACAAATTTAAGAACTTGTTTTCCATTTAATCACTTCATCAAATTTGTTCATATACACGTACTTGTGGGTGGAGCACACTGATTATAAAAGAAAATATATTCTTGCGTAAAGAGTTTTCGCGCATGCGTAATACAGCCCTTTAAGAGACTATCTGAATACAACGATACGAATGTGGATATCCAGTTAGACTGCAAGTATTTCATTAAGCAATACATTTCTTTCTACGAAAAGGACTGTTTGAGAAGTCATTTATAAATCGAACCATTCCTGTATCAATTATGGTTTCAGTATTACCATTCTGTCATGAATCAAAATTTTGTAGTTGTGTGAGAGATCATGTTGCTGTTATTGATGCTGTTATCGGAAGCAGCAGTTTTAATACCCACTCGTCACAAGTAGATATAAACCGGGTACCAGATTATTTGAGAGGACAAGCTCAACACTCACGTTGTCTAATGTGTTGTCATTAATGTTTTAGTTAAATTTGAATTCATCTCCGTCAATGTCAACGAAAGCCGGGTACCATTGGAGGTCGCGTATATATGAAAACGTGACCGAATTATTGCAGTTAATATATGCAAATAGATTGTTAAGATGGAATGGAGATTTTTATAACTATATGATAAGTTTTTATGGATGATAGTAATCAGGGTTTGTTAACATAATTCAACTAATAAAAGCAGTTAATAAAACTACGGTGATGTACAGTTATTAAGCACGTATACAAAGTCATAACATGGGCCACAAAATTGTCACTTTTAACCTCATGATAGCGATTAATACTCTCCTACTGACACTACTGAATGCTGTTTTGTATTATATAACCTTAGCATCCTATTTCAAAAGATTAAATGTCCCCTTGTGAACAGAGTTTGACAAAAACTCCCATAAATGGCCAATACAAAAAATATCTTTGACCCCATAAATATTAATATCTCCAAAAGAACAAACTCTGTTGTTTAGATAAACTGGTAGTACAGTTTGTACATACATAAAAACCAAAAAAAATATTATTACAAATTTTATGCTCTTAAAAAATCTTTTTAGATAAAAATCAGACATATTGTCTGTGACATGACTTGACAGTTATTGACTTCATTTATATAATACGCTCAATGACTTGATGGCGACTTTTATTCTGTTTAAAACGTTCACCAAATACAATGAGGTGAATACATTAACTTCTATAGACGGCTAAGTAGAATTTTCACAAATTTTCGTAAAATCAACTTTTTTTCGACAGAAAAACTAGAAATGTTCTTGAAGCTCTGGCAGAATTCTCTCCCATTTTGTATTCCCAATTATGCGCTTTCCAGATGTTTTGAGGTCCCAGCATAAAGTTACCACCAGATAATTAAACCTACAAATAACGCTACAAAAGCCCCAGTAGTCGCATTTTTGTTTCGTTGTTTTAAATCCCGTGATTAAACGATTTCAAATGCAATTAAACAGAATTATTGCTGTGAAACTAGTTGTCAGTATACTCTAAATATGTTCAATTTACTTACGTGCTTTACATAAATTGAAAACAAAATTACCTTACACTGGCGCCTTAAAATCTCGCATAATGTTTAACAACTGTGAAACTTTCCATTTTTTATCAATCGATGTATTCGATTAATCACATTGGTGCGTGTCTATCATTATAATAATGATATACATGTGGATGATATATTGAAATGTTGTTACCTGAGTAAAACATACGATTTATACCACATTAGTACATTAATACTGAAAGACGTTTGATTGAGCACGTATGTAATTCACTATTTGATAGTCGTATTAAAATGTTAGAAGAAAAAAATGAGACATTTATTCGACAAATTGTTGCATATCTATATTAAGTTTATTTACAACACATAAATGGACAAATTACTGGGGATTAACTGTTTATTTATGGTCTTGTACGGTTGTGTGTTATCACATGAAACATTCACTGTCGCTTGATGTATTAATAGCATCAAGTTTACAACGACACCAATAACGTCTGATACAACATCATCAGCATTGTCATTGGCAATAGAAGAAAGAGTATCACCACCAACAACAGACATAGCAACTGCAAAATCGTCATCAGCCTCATCTTTAATCATTGAAACAATATAACCGTCATCACCATCTTCCCTTTTCTCATTAACAACAACAACAATCAGCTAAAATAACATTTTGTGACAAAAAATAACATCATTGACAAAAACAATTTCTCAAAACTTTTTTATATATTGCATTAATTCTGCATTAATTAATGTGATCAATAAGGTGTTCATAAATCACGAATGTTTCACGGAAAACTTCCATTAGTGACATTTCTGTAGTTCTGATATAATGTTGATGTATGCTCGCATTAAACGAATACGTGTCGTAATTGGTTCTTAATGATCTTTACGCAGTGGTAGATTATCCAAATTATCTCGGTCATATGACACTTCATCAAATCCACTGGTGCCTCGCTGACTATACACAGAGATGGTTTTGCACTTCTTGGTGTAAAAATATTCAATATCTATGTATCGTGTACATGATTCCTAGATTATCAAAGTATTTTAAATCTTTTTTTTCTATAAATACTGCGTTGTGAGAAAGGACCCGGCAGTTTACTTGCCCATGATATAGACAATTACTAGAGACTGATAATATTGTTTGTTTGTTTGTTTATTTTTGTTTGTTTGTTTGTTTGTTTGTGATTTGGGTAAATGTCATTTATTAACAGTGTTCTGACTGCTCACAATGGTGAAACTAGAAATTTATCTAACTGCAATGTCTTGTCACACACATTAAAACTTACTTCCCCACCCCCCAAAATGAAAATGATAACAATACAGACTATGGAGAGGCATCTAGTTATGTTCATCATTTATTATTATATGTTTGTATTATGTAGCTATAGGTCAGTGACACCAACTGGTACCTGATATTGTTTATTGTCTGATTGAACTGATGATGAAACTTTTCATTGACATATCAGTTTACTAATGGTATGGCAAGTATCCGTACTAGTCTTTCAAGTATTACATGTTCACTTACGGGCTTTATACTGTCAAATATACAACAAACACTGATTTTACATCCTAGAATATCATATCATTGAGATCAGAAATATATCGAATTAGGTTTTAAGATAACTATGTTAATTTCTTAAATGAAGATATACTTGTACTACTCCCATGGTCCATATATATGTGTGTCTATAGTAGCCAAAAGTTTGGTCAGTGAAGGGATTTTTGTATGACAATGTAACAAAATACATTTGTTGGCTCAGGCAGACAGTTGTTGTACCAATTATTACTTCAGGGTTACGGACTTCGGTGAAGTAGATTATTATGAATATCTCTAAACTTTACGCACCAGTCCTCTCAGTGCTTTGATTTTGGGAACAAACGCATGCATCAACATTAAGATAATAAAGGTGCTAAGATTACTGTATTATAGAGCATCCATCTGTTCATGAAACAAATCTGACAAGACGGGAAGCTAAACAACTAGATACTTCTGTTTATTATTACATGTCTTATTTGATATGATAAATTTATTATAAATGTCAACGGGCGACGAATTCAAGACCAACGGCCTTTAAATGTGAGTTTATTCTGTCATATTTGCACTGCTTCACTGAGACATTTCATCCAGACATTAATTACTGTAAGTTTGCTGTAAGCACATTTCTCCTAACAGGTTTTCAATATGTACGATTCAAATTTCAGTGAAGTGTTTTGACTGAAGTGTTGAGTTTTTTTATTGAGCATGTTGATATTTCATACTTTGTTGCGTTTTTTTCATTGACAAAAAAAACCGAAACGTATTATTGTGTTCATAGACTGTATACATATTTAACATTCGATACAACCATATTATATTGTCCTTCAATGTTTAATACAAGTATTCCGGATAAAACAGAAGCGGACGTTATCTACAATCGGCACACCTCGGCCGATTACGCCTAGTCTCGGATGTACCTTGTAAGCCGACATTGAAATTACTTGGAATTTCCAGCTTGCAAGACTGACAAATATGACAGAAACGGCTGTTTGTTTTTTTCTTCACAAACTGTTGTTTGATGTTCACTATGTATTGGAGATAAAAAATGTTTACAGTACTTAAATGACAATTCTGCAATGAAAATCCTAGACTTTCTTCGGCAAACGCCATTCTAAGAAATTAGATGTTTAGCGATAATATCTCTGCAGCAATCAACGGGCAGCAACATCACAAACGTAAGACGTAGACGCATATAAAAATATCAAGAGGTTAGGTGGAAGTACGGAATCGGCCGAGATGTTCCGATTGAATCAACATGAGCTAAACTGGTACCCGTTGACTCTGGTGTACAGAGACAACTGGTATAGCCCAAAATTTGCTGGACGCTGATTGGTCAATTGCGGTCGAAATCCGGGCAGAATTCTGCCCAGGGGATCTCGCGAGACTTTTCGCTTTCGGAACGCCTCGCATTTTTTCATTCGATGCATATTTAAAAATAGATCAAAACATCAGGGTCTCTACTTTAAGTTATGTAGAGTCACTAAATCTAGCATTCACTGTTTTATTTGATTAAAAGTTGCAAATTGTATATAAAGTATTCAAACATCGGTAATATCTTCGTTTATATTTAACAGACATGAGGAAATCCCCGATGTTTCACGAATGGACAGCCAATCACGTGGCTCAAACGCATTAACCAATCAGAGCGCCTGTTTTTTAGGCCATACCTGTTCCTTTGGTGCACTGCAACATGGAACGGGGAACAGTTTAAACATGAGCATGTAACAAGTTGGAAGTTGTCTCCCCTTATGTAAATGGACTGGCGAAAAAAACGTTTTAAATTTTGACTGAAATTAGATATCTAATTTACATCAAATATGCCAGCCTTTTCATCAAATTTTATACTGTAATCGAACGTTTAATTTCATGTATCGTTAAGCAGACTTCAACGTAAGAAATATGACATCTTCAGAGTATAATAAATACAGGACATGAATTAATCAACACGCGGGTGTCCGTGGATTGATTTATGTGAAAATGACGGATTGCGACATCAACAACAATCCGTGAAATGGCGACATGATCATTTAAATGATTTTACTTTAACTCTCAAAAGTAACATACACTTAAAAACCCATCAATCGGAATTCTTCGTTTTTTTTACTTCATTATTTTTACTGATTTTTTCACACATTTTTGTAATCATGCGTTTATAAGTCTAATTAATCACGTCCAAATTCGAGTCATTCAAGAGAATCGAGTCATGCACAGAAGGCCAGTCGTTCATTGTATGTGTAACAAAGTACTTCTTTCACGAATTAGACAAATTTGTACCATGAGATAAAAATTGTAGACCGGAATCCTTATTTTTTCAAGATGAGGTATTAAACCAAAGAATACAGCTAGAATGTACGGGCACCAAACGAATAGAATTGGAGGTATAACAGTAGCGTAAATTGTAATCATTGATAAATCTGTACTTGAATCTAAAACGCGAATGCATTTCGGTCACAAGAAACTTTATCAGATTGACTGGTTCCTTGCTGTTGGTTTCCCTTTCTGGTGTAAGACTATTCAATATTAATCATTCTCGGGGCACTATACAACGTCTTCACGATTTCAAACGAACTACACTGTATTTCGAGCGGAAAATTGACCATGGTCGTGTAGTGTTGACAGCTCGAATTGGATGTTACATCTCCCTACCAGAGCCGCGACCGTGGTCCAGTGGTTAGTGCGCTGGACTTGTGGCCTGGCGATCCGGATTCGATTTCCGGTCTCGGCAGGTCATATCATTCTATGAAAATTTGACAAAAATGTCGATTGTCCTCCACATGTGGAGAAGTTGCCGCCTCCTTATTGAAGGGTACGTTAGTACTGGTTAGTGTACAGTCCAGGAAAACTGGTGAACCGGTCGCTGTATATAACTGAAAAATTGTTGATCAACGGCGTTACACCCAGTGACTATGTATCCCTACCAGAAAATAGAATAGAAAATAGGGTTACAATTAACATCTGAATCAACATTGATTCATAAACTGTTCTTTGTAATAGATTTAAAATAAATAGTCAAATGACTTGGGGTCTAAAAGTCTTGGGGTCGAAAGTCGAGTTTCCTATCATTGTATTTGTAAATATGCGGAAATACTAACAGTAAGCGGTCACTTGAGATCACTACTTGCGTCTAAAAGTTTGTCAACCAATATATTAACTGCTGTCAGTGTCTGACAAATTTATGTTCTTGTAACATTCTAAATCTCACAGAGCACAAAAGTGTCAACTAGAAATATTAAATTAACGTATTCAAATTACACCACGTGTGTGTTTTATTATGAAACTATTACTCATCTGTTTTATATAATGATGTATTTCGAAATCCTGAAACTAATTTTAATTAAATTTATAAATCAAGAGCCAATTTTGTTTCATTAACTGGACCAAAATGAAAATCAGTAAACACAGTTTAATCAATAAAATTCGTACTACACGAAGACCGTTGTTCGCAGGTGATCATTAGCACATGTTTGACTGTAAACTCAAGTTTTCCAATTGGAAGCTGTTTCCAGTTTAATGCTTTATAGTGCGTGAATTAAAAGAAAATGTTGAAACATTGTGTTAAAATCTGTGACAGAGGTCTTCGTGGTCGAGTGATCATGGTCTCCTACTAGTAATCACTGGTCCCCTATAGCTGTGAGTTCGAATCCCACTTTGAACCAAACAGTTTTCACATGTCAGGAATCTACCCGGCTTGATGACGGATGGTGGGCGGTTCTTCTCTGGAATCCTCCAATATCGAAGCAGGAAAAGTCGCCAATTGACCATGGGCGTAAACCCTAAACACAAAAAACCTGTAACAAGAGACCGCTGTAGAAGCTAATACATGCTGTTATCTTTCATATACAAGCATTTTAAGCTCACATTAATCTCTTCGTAGGACCAGCTCTATTAAAATTCTATCAGATGTTGACCCTTACTCAAGTTAACAACAGTTATATCAAAGTTTTTTTTAAGTAAGCGACGTTAAGTATGCGTTATAATTGTTATCCAGTACTAGTTTGTTAGATGTATAATCACATTACTTTGGCGTACTGATTCATATACCGTAGAAAAGTCACTTGTGAAAATCAGCAATTCAACAAAATATTCACAGACCTGCATAAAGTAATGAATAAATTCAGCTGTTAAATTACCAACGTTCACAATTACTGTAGAGCAAAACTAGGCAGGTCATTATTTTTGTAACTAAGTTGTCAAAAAAAAAATTAGAATTCTGGCTGTTAGCACCCGATGAAAGTAAGAGTTTCTTCTCTTCTAAGTGAGATCTACTAAGATTCGAATGCTCTCTGATTTGATAAATTTAACTACAAATTAGGACTGTTTTGGTAATTATTTTGGTGATGATGTGAAATTGGAACAGACCTTCGTATGCTAACATCATTTGAAGTTGTTGAAAATTATGGTCTACTAAAAGAGTAGTTTTATGAATGAGTATTAATTATCCAAATAAGGGAGATTTGAATGTACACTGTGAACCCGTCGCCACTTTTTTTGCCTTACTTAACATCAAACTTTTATCACCCAGTCATGATCACAGGTAATTACACACGCTAACGATCTAACAAAAGTTTTTGAGGTAACAAATTACGCTGTAAAATAAAATGAGCCCGAGGAACTGTGAAATATTATCTTATTTTACCAACAAACCGAACCAAATGTGAAAAAATCATCACTACAAAGTATCTCATTATTGCATAAATTGCACAATTTTGCTCTGTCGTCATTTTTTTACACCATTTATGGCTCTCCTATATTTTTAAGCAACGTGCCTATTTTTTCTTCGTCTTTTTTAAAGTAATGTGGCGAAAAAAGATTTGACACTTTGGTATCATCTAAAATCCATTTTAGTGTCATGCAGTGGTCTATGTAAGCTGCATGGTGTGGTACAATTTAACCAACCCTCAGTATATCAGATAATCAAATTTTTGATACCTTTCATCGCTTAGAATCAACTAAGAATGACTTTTGGAGGTTATGCTAACTACCAGTAACTTGCAGATATGGTCTTGACTAAATTCCGTGTGAATCCGGTTGGTGATTGGTTGATGCAAAAGTCCCATCTAATATTACGATTTTCTTAACCCACAACGCTTTCTTGACATAGTGAAACAGTATTCAATGATTCTCTGGTATTTCATACACTTTTGACATCCTGTTAAGATTTGTCCATAAAATAGTAATAAATATCCTTTTGAAATTGTGGGTTTAATAAAGTACTATATTATGGTAAATTAGCGCCTTGTGACCAATTACTTTCTTAATGTTATTTAAACGCTAAAATTAAAGCGCTATTAAAACTAATGGCGTTTCAGGAAGGGGAAAAATACTATTACAAGGTATGTAATTGTACATGCGTCCGATGCCCATTTAATAATTCAATGACTACATTTCATCACTCTTATTAATGGTTTTAGGAAAATTAGGTGAATTTATCAAAAAAAATCTGAAAAATAATTCTCGAAGCATATCGTTTTAATGATTAACTCTTGTTCAACTCGTATACGTGATAGGTCCGGTTACTAAACATCTTAACTAATAATCTAGTTGTTTGATTTATGCTAGTCAATATCATCATTTTGGTTCATTGGCGCTTCATGATATCCTTATTTTTATATTGATAAAATAAAGTAAAGAAAACCAGACTGTGCCCTGTATTTTAAGTATACACTTAAACATAGCCCGCCGACGCATGCACAAAAGTTAAGATTTTGGCACAACCTCCGATTTAAGCATTTGAGCATCAGAATTTCACTTTTCTTTGAGGTTGAACCATTTTTGAAGTATCTTAACCACACACGTTTGTCTAGCTTTCAGATGTTTTGCAAGCTCATATGTGTTTAACTTTTGAGATGTGTTGTAAACATATGCATGGATGTATTTTAAGTTCTGAGATGTGATATGGTCTGTTCATGATTCGGAGTTGGGTTGTCCAAAGAATCTGTGCTTGTAATAGTTGCTGTTTTATGACCTAAAATTCGTCAGGTTTGAAGCTAAGATTCATTAATGACCATTGATCATCTTCCTAGCAATTCTGCAATTAAAACTTTTTTGAATAATAAGTTTAAGTTCCCTAGATATTTTGTACTAATATTTACTGTGTAAATACATTACCTTGACTGATTTTATAAAGTTGTGTGGTTTTGTATTCGATATGACAGAGACGTTGTTTGCATATATTTATATCAATGAAGGTTATGACACTGTAAATAATGTTAATGAAATGAACAGAGAATGCAGTGTACAAATTTTTAACATTTCCGGTTTGGAGTATACTCGTTAAGTTATTAATGAACCACGAGATGTGGATAAAACGAACAGCTCATAACGTCAGAAAAAAACTTGATAAATTTATTTGTGTACGTTAATTAACAAGCATATCATCGTTAAGTTTGTTAATAAATACAAAGGCATGAAAATTAAATGAATTCGAGGGGCATTCAAAAAGTTACGTTAATCTTACATTGAGCTTTTCTTTAAATCCGTCATCAAAGCGTACACAAAAAGTAGTATATGCATACTTAGTCTTCTCCAATACTCAGGGAATATATACTTGTGCCAATTCTTACAAATCCTTACAACAAACTAAAACATGGCTTAGAAAAGTACACTAGGCAACTTAGTTTAATGTAGTAGGTGCTTAATATTCTCTTAGTTTTTTTGCGTTCCAGGAACTATGACGTAAGCTCAGTAGGTTTTCTATCAGGGTTTCCTTATCATGACCGCCTGACTAAAGCACCTGAGTTGTTTCCTGTCTTGGTCTTCCCTCAAAGTCTTTGTTTTTTCCGAGGTATCAAAAAAACAATGTAGCATTTTGCCTGCAACTAAAATCTATTCTTTGGCATAAAGGATACAGGTTGCTGCATATTAAGAGACAGACCACAAGTTGCTCATCAATGCGTTCAATTCGAGTAACTATTACTAACTTGAAGGCTCTGTATGGTGCTTGTCTTAACATGGAGGCTCTGTATGGTGCTTGTCTTAACATGGAGGCTCTGTATGGTGCTTGTCTTAACATGAAGCTCTGTATGGTGCTTGTCTTAATATGGAGGCTCTGTATGGTGCTTGTCTTAACATGGAGGCTCTGTATGGTGCTTGTCTTAACATGAAGGCTCTGTATGGTGCTTGTCTTAACATGTAGGCTCTGTATGGTGCTTGTCTTAACATGTAGGCTCTGTATGGTGCTTGTCTTAACATGGAGGCTCTGTATGGTGCTTGTCTTAACATGGAGGCTCTGTATGGTGCTTGTCTTAACATGGAGGCTCTGTATGGTGCTTGTCTTAACATGAAGGCTCTGTATGGTGCTTGTCTTAACATGAAGGCTCTGTATGGTGCTTGTCTTAACATGAAGGCTCTGTATGGTGCTTGTCTTAACATGAAGCTCTGTATGGTGCTTGTCTTAACATGGAGGCTCTGTATGGTGCTTGTCTTAACATGTAGGCTCTGTATGGTGTTTGTCTTAACATGGAGGCTATGTACTGGTAGGAAAGACGCATCGACTTCTTCTTCAGCGGAACTTTTTACTTCCAGTGACTAAAAGCGGAAGTTGAGAAGCACACAGCACAGTTTACGCGTCAGTAAACCAAAGCCATCGTCCCGTCGTTGAAAAATGTTGAGACTGAGCTAAAACAACAAATCAAATGCTTTGCTTATTAGACTGATCTCAAAGCCCAGTTTTATACACTCAGGCCACGGATATTTATCTTTCTCTCTGGTTGACAGTTTCATTACAAGAATAGAAAGTAATACTGTACCAGAATTTGGACATTTTTATATTTTGAAGGTTTGGAGCAATTCTAGCCCTATCCTAAGAAATGTTTTGTGTTTAAGTTCAGCAATTCATGGGAAAAATGCATTTACAGATATAATTTTGTGTAAAATGAATATGAACGCTTTTTATATAATATATTGTACATTCGTATTCTTAATAAATAATTATTATACTACATGTACATGTATATACTAGTATGTACAATGGGGCCACCGTGGTTATAGTTTCTGACTTGTAACCATTCGCCTCTTACCGCTATGAGTTCGAATCCTACACCGGATCAAATGTCTAGCTTACGGAAGGTCGGTGGTTCTACTAAGGTGTTAGTATGGGGGTTTTCCTCCACTGTTTGAGCTGTACTGTGGCCAAATGACTCTGGTTATTGGTGCAACGTGAAACTACAAGGAAAATATGTACATGTAATATACATTTGTATTACATATTAATCGATATGATCGTACAATTAACTTACACATTGAACGTCCCTCGTCATGTAAAAACTTGACACAAACTGATTCACAGATAAGGAAATGACATTATTTTTTGTTTTGATGAAAGAGTTTATAATGGCTCATACCTGATGTAAATAATTTTATACATTATAGCTTAATAAACGGCTATATTTACGTTTTTTTCACGGTTAACATGCTTTGATATCAAACCTCATTATAATGATATACGGCCATGCGAAGTCAGTTTTTATACACGTAATACCGAAAATGTGAGGAAGATTTATATACAGTCAAACCTGTGAACAAAGGTCACCCTTGGGAAAGATAAAATGTGACCTTTATTGACAGGTGGCCTTTATGTGGAGGTCATTTTGTTCTAATTAATCATTCATGCTTTGTCGAAGAATGGCCTATATTCATAGGGTGGTCGTTATTCGGAAGTGGCCGCAAACACAGGTTTGACTGTATACTATCTATTTCGACTGGTTCTTTAACTTTCATGCATTCACTGTTTAAAAATGTTTACAAAAAAATAAGACCAGTCGCAGAATTTAAGTCTTTATGTGTGACAGTTTTAAGTTGTTCATACATGACATTATCAAAAGCATGATTTTACTTATATCATGAACTTCTAGAAGAATTCCAAGAAATAACGTCTTCTTTGACCATTGTGTTGCAACAAGTCGCCGGAAAGAATTATGTTCTTACATTCTCTATAGGTTGTGACTGCCTAAACTCCTGATGTACATTGTATATTTTTTTAATTTTATATTGTCTGTACTGTTTTGTAACCTTCCACGTGGTAAGATTATGGGCTTATATTTAATATTTTTTTCATGGTCACATTTTTTGCGTGTTGCATTTCTCCAATATGATGAAATGTTCATATAGGAAAAACTTACATTGTATATTTTATAATGTATTACTTTAACAAGATTTAACGGCGTGCATACGTGCCTTTCTTGTGTCACAACTTTTGAAATATCGATGGTTAAAATATCATTCACAGATAATTGACTCAGCTGAAAGTGATTAGTTTGACAAAAAACCTTTACCAAATGATCTAAAAACGATTTATGTAAGGAAGATAATGATATACATTTCAAGTCATTTAAATGGATTTAACACATTTAAGTTATGTGTATTCAATCATATGATATATTATCGTATAACAGATACGATCTATAAACGCTAATCTATAAATGATTGATTTAGTTTTTCGTGATAAATGTGGCAATGAAATTGTAAGTGTAGATAAATTGGGGGATGGATTACATAAAATCAGTCTGTTAATACGATTTGATTTAATGGGACGTATATATATATATATATATATATATATATATATATATATATTATATTGTCAAAAATGTCCGAAAACACCACCCTCTAGAGAAAGAAATCAAGTGGTATTTAACCAGAGGTTAAGATATATGTTTGCATTTCTAATACGTGAGTTAGAGAAAAAAACTACAAGTCTTCACTGCCAAGTGGTTATTTAATTTACTCATGGATGGTCAATAGTACAAATTTCACTGTATATATATATATACTGAACCAAAAAAGAAACTTTCGCAAAGTAGGTCTTAAACTTATAAGGTTGAACACATAATGTAGAAAAATGTGTATCTGTAGTAGTTAATACTGACGTCCTAGTTTGGGAAACCTGTCAGATAATCATCTCATGTCAAACGATATCATGTGATATCATGTAATATCATGTGATATCATGTAATATCATGTGATATCCATTTCCATGTGCACGCACGGGATGGACATATCTGGTTTACATGGGTAAACTTTTTTCAATGCAGATTATAGCACTTGACGACTATAGTCATAATAATGCCTAAACAACTTCATATCGATACAGTTTGGGCAAAATTTCGATGCCTCGAATTGCGAAGCATTGAAGAAAGAGGGACGTTGGGATGCTGGAAGCAGGAGCTTCAACGGAATAGGTTGCTGCTCATGTTGGATCATCTTTGCAGTCAGTTAGAAGTCTGAGACGCCGACCGGAAGCACGGATGATCTTCCACGTAGCGGTAGACCACGTGTGACCACGCCGGCGAAGGATCGCTATATTTTAAACCAACATTTACGTAATCGTTTCTTAACTGCGACAGCTGCAGCGTCTGTCATACCAGGTACTCATAACCCCAGGATTTCCGCTCAAACAGTAGACAATCGTTTGGCTGAGAACAAATTACGTGCACGTTGTCCCTACGTCGAAACAGTATTAACGGATCGTCATCGCCGTGACAGGCTTCAATAGGCACATCAACTGGACACGGCAAGACTGTAAATGAACTTTGATGAATTGATTTTGAATTATTTTGCAATAACAAGTACGAACAAAAACTGTTAATATGCACCCATGTGGAAACAGTCCCATTAAAGTCTCGCGAAAGTTTCTTTTTTGGTTCAGTATACATGAGACAGGAAATGTAGACTTACGGCACTGTTGACTAGTATTCATGAGATTATTTGGTCGATTAAATAATAAAATACGTGCCGAAAATTGACTTTTTCGCTAGGTAAAATATCTTTGACGTGCATTATACTTGGTAAAATATCTTTGATGTGTATTATACTTGGTAAAATATCTTTGACGTGCATTATACTTGGTAAAATATCTTTGACGTGTATATTATTCGCATTTCATTAATAGTTTATTAGTACATTTTACATGTTAATATATACATAAAACGTGCGTTCTCTGGTCGTATCTATTGCAATTCTTTTACTATTTATAGAATGAGTGATTTTTGTATGTTCTTTTAGGGTTACCAAATGTTATACTAAGATGCCTTGGGGTTATTAATTATTTGTGATATCAAATCCCACTGCTCTTAAAGTAATGAATGTAATGAAACATCCTGATTGATATATTGCAGTCACAGAAGTTGCTGTCATTTTTCATTTTCCGCTGCACACTGGTAAGAAAAATGAAAATTGTCACCTTATCCGACATGAGGAAATGAGAACATACTATTATAATTATAATATTCAGTCAAATAGAGAAGACTCGAAATGGAGCGGTCCTCAAAACGAATTTCAGTCAACGTAGTTTTTGAATGAGTGCATCCTTGTTGATATTTCCACATTTGCGGTGACGTTCTAACAACACATCGTGACATTTACTGTATTATTAACTAAATAAGGATGTTGCTTACTGTTTATTAGATCAAACTGCATAGTGTTTGACCTTGATAAACTCAGAAAACTACTGATAGGTGGTAATGTTCGTTAATTATTGGATGATTTACAAAACAGCCATGGAGAAATAATGACGAGTGTCTGTTGTAGTATTGCTTAAAGTGGAAGTAAAAAAGGACGGATTGAACCGTCACTGGGTTTAACACCGTTTTTCAACAATTTTTCGGTTATATACGGCGACCGGTTCACCTAACAGGTTTTCCTGGACTGTATACTAACCAGTACTAACTTACCCTTCCATAAGGAGCCGGCGACTTCTCTACATATGGAGAAAAATCGACATTTTTGTCAAATTTTCATAGAATAGTATGATCTGCCGCGGCCGGGATTTGAACCTGGATCTCCGGGTTGCAAGTCCAGCACACTAACCACTGAACCACGGCCGCGGCGTTGACGGATTGAAAGATGTGACTCGGATCATTTAGGGTATGTTTGTACCTGGCCTCCTTGTTACGTGTATTTCTATGAAGCCTCGATATTTTGGGACCACCGCAGGAACCAAGCTAAACGGTCCTGTCATCAAGATGGTCTCAATATTTCGTTCAATATATCGTAAATATTTTAAACCGGTCGAAAGTAGGTAGAAGTGATCATGAGGAAGTGTTAATCGTTGGTCGTTTTAGGTTACAAGTTTTAATTTCTGACCAACAAAATGTAGAAGCAAACTGCTTCCTTATTGTCTTGTCATCCTGTATCCACATGATCAGCGTATCCGTCTTATGGCACACCTTTGTTCTGCACGTATTCGCCTTCCGTACTTCGTAATACAGTGATAGACATCAATCTTTAACTATAACAGACTGCTCACAAACTAGGCGTCACCTGACCATTTGCGAGTGGGTTGAAACCGTTCGTTCCTTAGGCGGGTGTCATGACCCCTACACTAAATCGCGCGTGCAATTGATAGTCAATAATAGGAACACATTCATACTTTCATCCTTATCTCGAAATATAGTGATAGATCATGTCCCATTTAAACTATATGATGTACCATACATCCAATATGTCCTTACGTGAATATATTATAAACTTTTCAAAGCTAATTTGGTAAGTTTTTTTTCTGCTCAAATCGCCCTACTGACTATATAACCTTTAAGATCACGTCTCTCCTTCAATAAATGAAGACATATTACCAGTTTTCACCTTAAGAAACTATGTTTATTTCGTAGACTTGAAACATTAGTCTCATCTGTTTCTATATTTAAGCATTTTATTGATCATAATTTATCGGTACTATATCATTTTTAATGTTGTCGATTAGAAGTTAGATAAATCTTTAGTAATTTGAAAACCGTAAAACTTTGATGATCATTCGTGAGAAATTTCATCTTTATTTATTGTAGATAAAAATAATTCGGGACTTCGGTGCTCGAGTGGTTATGATCTTTGGTTAGTAATCACAAGCACCTCATCACAGTGAGTTCGAACCCAACCCGGGACCAGACAAACTTCACTTACGAAGAAGCTGTCCAGCAAGCTTACGGAAGGTCAGTGATTCTACCCAGGTGCACGTCTGAGGTCTTCATCCACTGTTAAACCTGGAAAAGTCGCCAAACGACACTAGCTGTTAGTACGACATTAAATTCACTGAAATGATATAAAAATGTCGTAAGGTTTGAATCACACAATCAACGTAAAGTACGGTGTTCCAGCGTACCAGATGTCTATTATTAATAATTACGATGAAAGAGATTAAAAATGCGTACAATTTAA
This sequence comes from Lutraria rhynchaena, assembly GCA_008271625.1. Taxonomy (NCBI): domain Eukaryota; kingdom Metazoa; phylum Mollusca; class Bivalvia; order Venerida; family Mactridae; genus Lutraria; species Lutraria rhynchaena. Next base: position 3,083,933 of record VIBL01000018.1, on the reverse strand, counting down.
TGTACATAATACATGTATACGTCATGTAATGTTTTGTCAACATATGTGCTTATGACCACAGTCTGAAAATTACTGCATCTATTGTTAACATTGCTGTACACTACCTTCTCTAAACACATAAACATCCAGGGACTTAATTGGTTGATCAGTTACCAAATAATCAGTTTTCGTGATCAAGGTCCGTGTGATTAGATAGAAACACTATTGTTTTTGTCAGTAAGTACCACGTAGCATTGATCCTTAGATTTTGCTGATTCAAGATGAATGTCAAATTCCCACATTAAGTTCTAATTACTACAGATATTCAACATTGGCTCAAACGGATTGATTAGAATTATTAAAAAACAATAAACCTAATTAATCAACATAAGCCGTGTTTTACTCCATTCAAAAGGCGTTTTCATACGTGACAGAGTCGAATTTCAGATTAAATGTACCTCGGAATTCCCACATGGCTGCACAGGTGTTTTGGTGCTATTTATATGCCATACACCTAAATATATATTTGCACAAATAAAAAAAATAAAATTGAAAAAAAATGAGTTTTCATTGAGTTCTCATTTTTAGTGGCATTTATTCCGAAATAACCATGACATCATCGAAAATTTAATCTAAATCTTAAATTTGTAACTGGGGTAAATGACTCGTTATCATAACGTAAAGAGCTGAAGTCGACATACCTCATGACGCCTTCTGGTATCTGAGCATTATTCGGATGTTGGATCGACTGATACTCATCCACCCCAGATGGGCTTAATCACGTGTATAGTAAACGCAGCGACAAATACATTAAACTGAAAACGTCCATTATTGACAGAATTCCCCGAAATTTACCAATTTACGTGAATTTTATCAAAATGCGTAAATTTTGATGTATGTCTTAGAAAATGAAAAGATTAATTGAATCACGCATTCTTAATAGTTTCCGCAGCATTAATTAAACATTTTTGTGTGTTTTATGGCTTCATTGCAGACAAAAACACGTCTTTGTATTTCATTTTTTTTATTAAAAGAGCGTCAAATGTGTGAAATGATTAAGTATAATGACAAATAATGGATGGTGTTTGTCCGCCTTAAGTCATGCGCAATGGATATCATGAAGTTGCTTACTACGCATGCGCAGTCGAAACTGATGTCTACACGTCGAAAACATCACACATTTCTTGAAATGAATGGTAAACATTATATTTACGCTTTGTAATTATCTTCCGAACATCAGATCAAAATTCTTTATCCGCTGGCAAAAGAATGGAACATATGAGAGCATGGTCAAGGTCTACGTCAAACTGCATCTCAAAATTTACATTTGTTGGCTACTTTGAATGTTTTGTCTCTTGATTGCTGTGTCTGAAGACCAAAACGTTGAAAAAAATTGATGTAATAAGCTATTTATTTGCCTTCAAATATCATGTATTTCCACAGAAAATTGAAAAATACTATGAGAAATTAAGTTTATTCAATGTCAATACAACGTTGTAATTTCTCTTCAGGGTATTCAATGAAGTTTATCATGTTGTGTGTACGGCGAGTGCGAATGATGTGGACACGCATGATACACTCATGAAAACACTTAACACGCATTATTTTATTCAATATCATAGACAGAAAAGATTCCGTTGCATTTAGATAGGAAAAAACTTAAATTATGCCTAGTCAAGTGGCACCGTCTAAATAATTAAATATTACATGTACATTGTATTTACCTATAGCTATTATCATGAACATTAATTTAAACTAATTGTATTTTATTTGTAATATCTGCATCATAAATGCCCGGATATCCGAAATGTTTTCTAGTACCGTATGAAAGTCTCTTTTAGGTTTCTATCCTTTTTAGTTTGGTCACTCAGGACCAAAGGTCATAACAGTTAGTTTAGGACCAACCCACAGAATGTCATCTTGTCATCGGTGAATGATAATAAAATGTTCAAACGAACTAATCATAAACTTAAGTTTCAAGGCAGAGTACAGCAATTATAGTTTAATCTCAGCTTCAGGAAGTTAAAGGGTTGTAAACTTTGGACACTCCATTGAACGAGTGATCCAGGCGACATAGGTCCGCTATATTAGGACAGGCTCTAATTACGAATTTATAATCAATGTCCGCAATATAATCAGCATTCCGAATAAAGCATCTTTTGTGGACTGTGGGTTGCTTACACTGAGTAAATAAAAGAACACTGAATTGCTTCGTTATCGCTGTCATCATAAATGAAAAAAAATCCGAACTAGCCCATTACTGAGGGCGTCGGTGATATGGAACTCTTTACACTGACGATAAGCACATTTTCAACCCTGAAATGCTCTCGTGGTTGTGAAAATGTTTTACTATCTGGCGTATTCTGTGTAGCAGCATTGAAAATGAATCAATATGTGGACACCGCATTTGGTAATGCGTCCCAGTAGGTCGTATATGATCATTTGATTATATAGAACGGTGATGGTTGTTTTTGAAATAAGTCTCCGTGTCCAATATGTATCAATTTAATGAGGTTCAACAAGTCTATTCACAAACACAGCAGGGTCGCCGTGATCCTTTAAAACTTTAACAAGGCAGTGGTATCAACTTAAAGGGCCATTCAAATTTGATCATTTTCGCGAATATGATTTTTTTCTTATTTACAATAGTCCCTCATCGGGGATCCGTGTGAAATACTACATAAGAATGAAAACGTATTCGTGAATGTAATTGAGAAAATCACTCTTACCAAAGAAGGATTTACGTCGTATTTTCTGTGTTATTATCTGGGTTCACCTCGTTATTGTGATGTGCTAAAGCGTCTATCGTACCCTGATGATATACGAGTCGGATATAAAACCGATACTTGACCCGGAATATCCGGGATATAAAAATATACGTACGTTTCATCTAAATGGAGACTGGGCTATTAATAGAAGTGATACCTAGTTTCAAGCGATTGGAGTAAACACGAGAAAGGTCATTCACAACAAATACGACACCGGAAGATGCCGGAAGTCAAGTTATTGTTTCGTTTGTTTTATATAAATTGCATCAAGAACTGATATGATACAAAATATTACACGTGATGAGACATACCGGAACAAATTTACTGTAAAACATTTGGGTCAGGTTACAAAAATCTAATGAAAATTATACAAGAGCTGGACCTAAAATGTACATAGATAGGTTTAGAAAGTAAAATGACTATCATGTTTAAAACTAATTATCTGATCCTATCAGTTCACGGTCTTTGGTTCAGCGTACACAGCGGATACGACTATGAAAGAAACGCTGTGCTTGTTCCAGGGCAAAATGACTTTTTCAAGTCATGCAGATGAGAAGCTTGACAAATTGTTTGGAAATACACAAAATTATGATTATATACTTTAATATATATTTGAACCTAATAGTACGCTGGTACCAGATTCTGATTAATTGTATTTAAACCTTATCAAAATTAAGTAAGGTCTCCATGGAAACCTTGTTTATATAAACCTGTGCCTTAACAATTATTATCACGCAGACAGAAGGCATAAAACTCACTCACATTTGACAGCAAATTTGATAGATTTTATTTTTTATAATTTAAACTCAACATATGAGGTGTGATAAAGATGACATTTGCTGTTGTCTAACCTGCAGCATTCAGGATGTGCGATCTACGCCATCCCATCTTTATTTTGACTTTATTTAGAAATAATTTTAAAGAATTCTCATTAAGAGCACAGAAAATAGTCAGTACTTTCCACTAAATATGTATACAATGTAATACATCTTTCGAGAGGAAATAATAAATGTTTAAAAGATGTCATCAAAGTACACTTTATCTCTTGATGAGCACATACTCCAAGTCCTTAATGTATCTGTATTAATTCTGAACAAAAATCGAAATAAAAAATGAAGATAATGTTTGTAAAATAAACGCCGCACAAAATGATATTTAAACGGCTTCATGTTTGATTCGCCTATTACAGGTATGCACTTTTGGCATCCTTTCAGTGCTATCAAACAATTCATCAAGATTTTCTACAAGATAATTGGTTGTGAAAATTAATAAAACCGGTCATTTAATGCATATTTCGACATGCTGATCAATTTCCTGCTAACATATGATATATTACGTCAATTAATCACAATAGTGTATCATTAAATACACATACTTCAAACTGGTGATAATCGAGTGTAGGACAAAACTTTCAGCTAATCTGGTCTATCAATGCATAAAGTTACATTCATAAAATTATAAACCGCTTGTCATATTTTTTTCGAAATGTGGCGTTAAAATGTTGGTAAAAGGTTTAGTAGGCCAAATTCAGCTTCTATTTACAGCGTAATAAATTAGGGCAAATTTATAATCGACCGGGGTCATGCACTTTACGTAACTCGAGGTTGATACAAAAGATGTGTCGTATCAGCGAAAAACGATTCCGTGCCTTTTTTTGTGGAAATATGAACGAGGGAGTTGTTCGTCTAGACTTAATTACCAACGAGTCTTGTTGTGTAAACAACTTAACAAAATGTAATAAACTGCTTTTAATTAAAAGTATGATTAACACATATATTTAACAGAAAACATTCATTTACTGCATCATAATGATTTTGGATCGTTTCAGCATTGCTTAACAAAGAGTGACTTTGTTTATAACGGCAAGGGAAACACAAAAATAGCAAGTTTTCAGATAAAAACGAGATAGGACCTGCTATGTTTATCATCTGTCAGGTATAACGTTGCACCAACATCCAGGATAATTTGTTGACTTATTCAGTTTTAACGGTGGGGGAAAACTGCAGGCATACACCTGATTAGAACCACCGACCATCCGTAAGCTAGCTGGACAGCTTCTTCACATATGATTTTTTGGTCGCACGTTTGATTCAAATTTGCATCGTTGAAGTGTAAGAAATTACTAGTCAGAGACCATAAACACTGGACCCAGGAGATCCCTCCTTTATCAACGATTTCATAGTAAGTTTCATCACAATGCTGTATCTTTAAATGTAAACATATTTATGTCGGTGTCTATATTATAACAACAACATCAAAATATCAATTAATGCTGATTTTACGCCGTCAACATCACATGAGAGAGAAACTGTCATTACAGGTTGTCTAAATGGATTTGATAGCTTGAAAAGTGTAATTAAGATGAAGAATTTTGTACTTTCATTGTGGTTTCGTTCGTTATTTTTTCGTGTTTTCTCGTTTTCATATTTAGAGCAGAAACACGTGAATGACTTAAAGTTTATTATTGGCATGGCTTTTGTTCACGCGAGATCTCATTCATTAAAATACCATGTACTTTTAAAACATCTGGCGTAATAAAAACCCCTTTTATGTAACTAAATATAGGATGGATTCACCTATTACTTTTTAGAACACGTATACATGAAAGAGCCCCTATTTCGTGATGGTATTTCTTATCCCTTACTGCTGAATTAAGACCATCTCGTATTTGAGTTGAGCATACGTCTACACGTAACTTAATCTAGTTGTAGTTTTTGCCATTCTCCACACGTTCTGAAATGAAACTTTCATTTGGCCATGTTTAACCGACTTTTTCTTCTCTTTTTATGTGTACAAACATTTTTGAAACGCACGTCTGCAAACACAACCACATAAACGAGGCCAAACTAAAAACGTTGTTGTATTATCCTTATATTATCAGCGCTTCATTCAGTTGTCTACTTTATTAAAATCATATTAGCGTAGTGCCTGATATCGCATTTATTTCCCTTTATCAAAAATGAGGGGCTGGTGGTATATACATGTATATATCTAACCGGGATACGACATTTGTCAGTTGCTGTTGTTTATAAAATGTATGTCATTATGATGATACACTCCGTACAACACCCATGTTCGTGTGATTTTTAAGAGGGAATGGGCGGCGTTGGGATGAAGAAACAAATACAAATACCCATTTAGCCTTAAACAGGCAAGCGTAGATGATCACAATCGTGTCAACATCATTTTTTGTTACTCTCAGCGTTCCTGAAGTGAATTAATGTGCGTATCATGTGTATGATTTTATTTACATTGTGAATCGCTGCAGATCGTATCTGTTATCAAATTCACATCAGATAATACGGTGGTGACACTTATATGTTTTCTAAGCAGACGACGCTATAATGTGACACTGATTTAAATTTTGTAACCAGCCGCGAAGGGTGTTGTTTTTATCAATCACCTGTCAATTTGGTTAATGTGAAATTCTTAATCTTGTTGTTTGTTAAAATAATATTAGTTATATGACTCATTAACATTTTATTATATCCAATATTTCCAGTGATTGATATAACATGAAACTCCGCTTTCAACCTCTTAAAGTTATGCAATGCAAGAATATTAAATTCCTTTCAGACTTAACTTAAACTAGCAACCAAATAACACAAAAACAAATTTGAGATATCGTGCAAATCAAATGTGTTGAAATCAATGAATTGGGGTTCCTATTCTTCGAATTTCACCGGAATGATATATACACATCAATAGATAAAAGTTTACTGAATGATATACACACGTAGATAAATGATTACTGAATGATATACATGCGCAGATAAATGATTACTGAATGATATACATGCGTAGATAAATGATTACTGAATGATATATACACGTAGATAAATGATTGATGAATGATATATACACGTAGATAAATGATTGATGAATGATAAATACACGTAGATAAATGATTACTGCCGGGTTGGCAGGCAGGCAGGCACATTTTGTTAATATAATAATTATGTGCTGAAAAAAAACTGAAATATTTTTGTTAAAATCGCTAGAATAAATCTGATGTTCAGGGGTTTTAATTGAGTTTGTCCAGTTTTAACAAACTAACATTTTTTTAATGATGGCCGTATCTCTGTTTTGTGCAATGAATTGATCCTGTAATCCACTGACTCGCAGGAATTTTGCATCACCTACTAATTTTGTTGTCCACAAAATACGTGTATATTATTGTTATATAATATTGTTATAAAACGTTTATATAGCTCCGAAGTTTGAAAGTAAAAATAAAGCAATAATTCCTTTACAATACAGAAATGAATACTCTCTTGTAGTTTTGTCCATTTGTATATTTTTGACTGCTGTATCATTCTTGTTATATGAGATGTGTTTCTATTTTGGTGAAAACAATATATGAAACTAGTAAACTAATAAAAACGTGAACATAGTTTCTGGTCTCGTAAACAACAAAACATTGCATTTTTTGTCCCATAAACTTTTAATGAAAAGATGATTTATTTTCACCGGGAAACCATTTCGCAACAAAATGATGAAATAAAACAGAATTTATTTGCATTTTGTTAAAGTTTACTACGTCGCAAATTTATCACGGAAAATATAATGAGTTTGCTTTAAGACGTATTTGTTAACTTTACCATTTTTGTACTCCAACAGAATGTTTCGTCAATGTACTATCTAATATTATATTAAATTTATTAACCCTTAAAACACCAAATTACGTCATTGAATATGACAAGAGTTCAACTGAGCCCATGTTTAGATATATCTTTAAAATCGGGGCAGTATTGACAGATTATTAAACTTGTTGTGTGAAAATCTGAAAAGATTCGAATCTGAGGCCAGAAAAAATTGTCGTGCTTACTGCAGTCAGACCGTCCCTAGTTTTTAGCACCGATCTTATAGTTTCTAACAGCAGAATCAAAAGTGTGAAAATATTTTGGGACGAATCGTACCTCAAAGGTACGAAAGGCATGTACAGAAAAAATAGAAAATAGCAATAAGTTACCGTAAACATGACTATTTTTAGCCTAAGCTATAAATAAATCGTGCTCAACTTTCCTTGAGTCACGTGACCATAGTTGGTACAGAATCGGGTTATTATATATACAAGTAATTTATTTACTTTTCAAAGGATTTGCTCAATGATACTTATATGGTTGTCCAAATACGACCGCAAAATTAGGGGGATATTGACCCCCAAAAGCTCAGAAGTTTCACATTTACTCGTTTGTACATCAAACAGAAAAACTGTGATCTGTTAATTTGTCAACACAGAACTGATGTAATCTTATATTCGTTTTCGACGCGCGTTAATTCGCAAATTAATGACCCCCCTTTTAATAAATAAATTTAAAGTATGGTGACAATTGCATGGTCCGTATTGAACATTCAGCATTAACAAATAATTCACACAAGTCATTATGGCTTTAATGAATGAATTGACTTAACGATATAAAACGATCGTCACGATATTGAATTACTTGTAATATATGTTCAATCGCGATATGAAGCCTATCAATACATTTCATCTGTAAATAATAGTATTAAAGTCCTTTTTTGCTGTCGTTTAAGCACCAAATTACACAAGAAAATCACCCTAATGATTAATAATTCAATATGATAATTGAGACAGGTACCCGTTGCACTAAATATTCGCGCATATTAAAGAAAAAAGACGGTGTGGCGTTTGTTTTATTTTGGCACTGAAACATACTATAGTATGCTGGTATATAAGTTTATTAAGAAACTTGTCGCAGATTTTTTACATCTAGGACAAACACCTGCCGGACAAAACCACTGTCGCACTTTTCCATCTAGAACAAACCGGTTTTGCCCGGGTAAAAAAAAAATCACTGACAAGCCTAGACATTAGGTATGTTTTCACATTTTTATCAATTTACTTGCAGAAAAGTATTTGTAACAGATACACTTACGCATCAAGAAAAAAAAACGATCGAAAAAATATGTCCGGAAAAATGTTGTTTACCCGATACCTGATGTGAACCAGATTAGTGAAAGCATATAAAGTCATACAATTTAACATGTGTATTAATATCACATAATACTGTCATACAATTTAACATGTGTATTAATATAACATACTGTCACACAAAATATGTGAGTTTTATTCTTGAGACCGCGCATTCAGAAATTGTCCAATCCTCATTTTCGAATTTTCAATAAGATCCCACCAAGTTATCGTCGTGTTATGCTCGTTTTTGTGCATTGAAACCTGTAGTTTAAGCATGGAAACAAAACGTTGATCTTTTTAACAGCGAAACTCAAGGTAAGAAAATATATGAAGAAGTATACACATTTCTGAAGAATGAAAAAGATGTTCAGAAAAAAAATAAGACAAATCTTTCTGCTGTTTGAGTTGGTAGGTACCTACCTTTTGGGCCTAAAGTATATTTTTTTATAACTCAGTATAATTACATACACTTTTAAAACTGAACATAACGTAACAGCATACACTTTTCAATTTGCCCTACAATGTTAAGGGAAATTGTCAAACCAATTATATTAAAGGTACAAATTAAAACAAGGATGCCATCACCTTAATTACTACTATTTCGTTACATAAAATTTTATTTACATCGCTTCCAATTTCCCTAACACCGAAAATGACTTTTTCTATTCAGCCCGTCTATTTGTACACCTTTTGATTGCAGACTGCATTTACTTCGTTTCATCTTTAATTCCGATATCAGGACACTCATCAGTTCATACAGGGGCATCAATTTTGTTATCTGTCTGTGTAATAGTTATCTTACGTAATTTTTATAACGAAACTGTAATAAAAAATATGTCTTTACATTAAAAATCTTCATGCTTACTAGCCTGAGAATGATGAATGAGTTTCTATTACTCCTGTCATTGTTGATGCATTTTTTGTAACTGATATAAACTGGTATTAACTGCAATTTTTAGGACACCAAAATTTCGCATCGCCGCATTCAGAACATCTGTGGGGAATATATAGCTCATTTAACATATAAATAGCGTGCTTCTGATAACCCTCTTGTATAATAAGACCCTAAAACATATATACATTACAAGAAATAGTATTTAATGGCTACCATGACAATGTACATGTGCAATATGTTATCTGTATTCAAAAAGTATTAAAATTCAAGAATTAAGATCGGTTGCACTGAAGTCAACGAAACCGACTGCAATGAAATAGTAGTTGTGTACAGATTACAAAAAAAACAAGGCTGCTTGATTTCAACAGACACCATGTGATTTTGATTTTTGCAGATTTAGCCGAGATAAATTTGATTTACGTTTTAGTGATACCATAGACGATCAATCTGTATTTTAATGATACCATTTGTAAGTGGATATATAATCACGAAGTTCTCGTTGTCTTTAATCAACAAAAAATGCAGAATTTGGGGAGTCAGTCCAGAACAGTGCAGACAGGAGCTGATGTAATTCACAAAACTTGATCTATTCCGTGATTAGTTAAGTGTAAATAACACCATTATATTGAGAGATGTTAGAAGTCACATGAACGGTCATATTAAAATAGAGCTACGAAGCCGAACATTTGAAATAATGGCAATGTTTAACTATGTGTAGCGACTGCTTTAATTTTAAGAGATGACTCAAATTACTGAACATGTATATAAATTAGATTTTGTTTTCTTTACACTTCTTTAGGCAGTGCAAATGTTTTTCTTATTACAGTTGCTGGGAATACAGCATAACACTGAGTACACGTATCAATCCTCAGTTAGGGCGTATATATACCCTCAATTTTGCATTGATAGTGAAAAGGGGGGGACTAAAAACTGACACTTGGTGAAAAAAACTTTTCCTGAATTATGGTCTACATTCCTTAAAAAAACTACATATGGTTGTTTCCATAACTTAAATATCTCGTCAAACTATTAAAAAGAACAATATCATATGTTATCATATGACAGAATTGTGTATAAATATGCGTATTTCAAAATTATTTTGTGTTTTTATAAAATACATGAAGTACATCTTAAAACGCGCATTACAAGTTTTTTCCTCAAGTTAAAGGTATCGTGTAAACTGCTGAAGAAAAACTCTTACACATAGTAGTTATACCATGCGCTGTGATTTATCGTTGTTGAAGCCGACACATGATACGATACAAACATGATCATGCTTTGGAATGAAATAACGCTCAGCGAATATCATATGTAAATAACTGCGTGTTTAATTATGTACTGAACAACAATTAGTTTCCCATATTTACATGTTTCATAGATAAAGCGCCATAGTTTCTAACATCTGCAGTTATAAACAACAATATTTAAATGGCATGAACAAAATAGTGTTTACGGTTACCCGATCGACCCTATTTTTAGCGCCGGTCCTAAAGTTCCTAATTGCAAAATTCATAGTACGAAATTATTTGGGGACGAATCGTACCTCCAAAGTACCAAAGGTACGTTAAAATAATAGAAAACAAGTTTTTGACAAACCTACCCTATTTTTGGTCATGTTACCGTTAACAAGTATTTTATCGCCTTACAGAGTAGACAAAGATCTTAGTAAAGAGAGTGCTTTCTTTAAATTGAAATCCTACAAAAAGCTTCTCTTTTAAGAAAAAAAAAACACGATAATAATTTATCCACATTTGTAATATTAAACGATACTTCCTATCTCAGAGACGAGAAAGCTACTGTTTGATAGCGTAATAAATGTATTTTATTAACATTTTCAACTTGACCGCTAGGACGTTGACTTCAGCGACTTTTGATTCATAACAAATTAAAACTAACCCACGTTGAGAGTCAGACATGGAAGCAGCATCATAAAGATGTAATAAAATGGATGTTAAAAGAAAACACGTGTTATATTTGACTGTATGAATGGATGTAGAAAGTAATTATGAAAAGTGAACGTACTGATGATTGAACTATTAATTGTTGTCAGAATCATGAATTATAATACAACGTCACCAAGTTCTTCACTGTAGACTAGTGCTGAGTTTATACTGTGGACATCTGTTATAATACAGATATTATGAAAAAAAAAACACTACATCAACATCAGAAAGCATGAAATCACGCGCTTTTCAGGTCACTGATCATGAGGTCGTATATGTAGTCGTTTTATGGTTATCTGACCGACTTATAAAGTTTCTAACGGCAAAATCCAAATTAACAAAAATATTTGGGTCTAAATCTCACGGAAGGTATGATTACTTACCTTAATTTGTGCGGTCGAGTAACCCTTATTCTGGCCTTACTAAAACTGGTCCAGTATACCGGTACACCGATATCGTATTATTTCGGTATGTATCGGCAATCAGCGATACGGTTAAGTATGTTAAGATTTTTTTCCGTCCTAAAAAAGCTAGCAGAAAATAGTGAAAATGAAAAGACACCTCGGTTTGTTTGGCTATTTCATTTTGGGAATAACAGTTTTAACTTCATGCTGTTTTATTCATGATGTAATTAAAACACTACGCTAAACAATTAAATAAGAAAACGACTACACGATAAAACATTTGTACATAGTCATTGATCAGTCTTAAATCTTCTTTCTCAATGTATTCTTATTATTTGTATAGGCGTTAATTTAAAGGACTGATAACTTTTATTCGCACAAAACAGGATTGGGAATCCAAGTACTGAATACATGATTGTGTAGTAAATTATTCGAGGAAGCGAGATTTTATTATTTGTTGTGTACCAGTTTGGATATTTTGCAAGCATGTCAACTGAGCCTCTGAAGGTCTTCCATCTCATGTGATTTCTATTTTTGTTTATCGATGATGTCAGAGGCGCAGTGTGATCGACTAGTTTGTGATCGAATTAATGTTGTTTTCATAGTGGTATAATAGTAATTGTATTTGTTTCCCTTAATGAAATCATCTATTAGACACAAGCAAAAAGAAAATATTGTATAATACAGTGTAATCTCTCCAAAGCATCACCCTTTGGGAAAAGCAAAATTATGTAGTTGTTGAGAGGTTGGTGCTTTAGAGAGGTTGAGTTAATAGTTTAATCATACTGTGGGAATATCATGCTGTTGATCAAGAGAGGGCCGCTCTAGAGAGGTTGCACTGTATATCATGGATATTCCTCCCAATATATTTCATTTATACGTACTTCTCGCTAATAGCCTTCTCAGTCTGATATGGTCGCGTAATAGTTTTCCTTCTAAATTGTTTCATTCTTGTCATCTCCTCGACCCCCTGTCTCTCCATTTTATAAGGGATACAAGGACCAAGCACGTCGCTTTCTGGCGTTTTTCAAAAGCTAGCGTCGTGGATCAATATATAATACATTTGATTTTATCATATCGAAAACCTAATATTGTCACAAAACTATACAGTACAAATGTATTTCATATAGATTTACATGATTAGATCGTTAAACATGAAGAAATACATCAAAAGATATCTAGTATTTGGAGTGTTAAATATCACTCAGAGGGAATGAATAAGAGTCTATTGATTCTTTGTTTTCAATCATGAGATGAATATGATGTATTGATGATTATCAGTACTTTTACTGTTTTCAAATCCCTAACAATAATTAATATATTCGGACATTTCCGAATCTCATATTCAGATTAGTATGTATAAATTTATTTTCAAGTTCCTGTCCTTTCAATAGTGTAGTGAGAAACTAATACATCCACTGACAGTGTCTTTTCTTCCACCTTTATCTACGTTATTCATCAGTACAATGAAATAAAAAGATGATTTTTATGTTTCACTCGTGAAATATTGAGTGCGACATCTATTGATTTATGGAAATAAAGTGCGTGATATTTAAGATTAGGAACAGATATACTATAACGAACTCTTCGTTTAAATTTTTCAGCGATTTTATCAACGAAGACCGAAAGATATCCCATTTTATTATTGTCTTATGTAGAAAAAACTTGTGCTCGTAAAACATAAACAGGTACATTCTCGCACGTGTGGTCTGGTTCTCGCAATGGAAGGTAAATCTTAACGAGAATTACTTTTAAACTCTCCATTTTCCGCTCAGAGTTGTTTTTTCAACTAAATGCCTACAGCAGGAACGACAACCTACTTGCCTCTTTAAATATATCAGGAATGACAACTCATACAGTAATTGTTATGTGGATATCTTCATCAATATTATACAACATGCATTGATTAAATATTTCTCCTTAAAATCATGCGAAACTCTAGTATCTATTCTATGAAGTTGTTGAATAAGATAATGCCACGCCTAAATGGGTATACATTTTAAAGGACACTAACTCCTGTATAAAAATTTCCGTGGACGAAACATCGCTTTGAGTTTTTTCACACCAAATGTCAAGTTTGCATGGCCTAGACATAACTTCTACCTCTGAAGCGCACACTTTTGATCTTTATTCAACATGCAACATACCTGAATAATTCAAGGACGATTTTGCTTCGTAAATTATATATTTTTGATATTTAAGCATTACATTAATGGTTACATTCGCCAATAAAATAATAATTTAAGAACAAATTGTGACTAATTGGTGTTTAATTACTGTTAACATGTCAGTTATAATAAGATATCAGAAGACATTCGTATTTTGTTTCATCTTCCCAGTAATTATTATGATTGAAAATGACAAACCATTGTATTTACACATTATTTAACAACAAGTATGTCTGTTTTTTGTACTTAATTGAGAAAACATTATGATCAATGCGCATCAAGCAGAAATTTTAGGCTTTAAAATTATTATTTATCATCAGCCGCGAAATTTTTATTGCTGAAAATGATTGTGGTTTTACACAACATAAACATTTAGGAGACACTGTTGACTGAATTTTGGAAAATTAACGTAAATACAATTCGTCAATGAAACGTAAATAAATCACTCTCTTTAAGGAAATATAATGCACAAGTCCTTGTTACTGACACTTAGTTGACAGAACTATCAATATGTAAACCTACAAAATATAAACTGTAAATGCTCCATTATTAGGTGGTGTCCCACATATTGACCCACTCAACAAAATAAAATGACTAAAAACATACTCGCTTCTCTAATTTTATGTCATCTTTCGATTACGACTTTTTTCTAACTTAATTACAACTTAATTGATTAACACAACATTAGACACATGTTCTGCTGTTTTGACCAACAGAACCATGATTCGATTAATACAAAAGGTCTTCAAATCAGTGAATATGGACACAATTGAGCCAGAGTTGATAGCCATCTGTGTATAACGACCATATTTTTTTTTAAATTATGACTGTTCTTTAACACACATTTATTGAATAAAAACAGACAAATTGAATTGAAGTCCAGCGGTGTCTAAATATCATATTTCTCTCTAGTATTGTAAGTTTTATTTGATGTAGCAAGATTTATTGCATCACGTAAAATTTCATAGATTATAGATTTGATTTTCATCTCATGTATTCATATATTGCAGTAGCAAAGAGTATTGTATATATCTGATATTTTATGTACGTCATCATTATATGCCTGGACTTAGAAAATGATGTGACCGCAATAAGACTTTCAATTTTGGTATAAGTTAGAAACTTAAAGATGGTCTAACGCATTCAATTTTATATCACGATCTTGATACAATATTTTGATCCATTATATCTATTGTTAGACGTTTTGCTGATTCAAGGTCAGTAATTATTTCTTTGCTCTGATTTTATTCAGATAACGCATGTTTATGCACTTGATTTTTTATCACAAAGTTTATCAAAAATGATGCAAGAAAAAAAAGTCAAGTCAGAATAGGATGTCATTACGTGCATTCTCCGTGTAATGTTTTCCCATAATCACGTTGAGGTCTTGACAAATTGCACGTCAGCTTATATAATATATTTCTTGAAAAAAAACATTGCTGATTGCTGCAATCTAAAATGCATTCATTTACCTTAGTTGAGTCATCTTAAGGCGACCACACGTGGTCTGACTTATCCCTTTATGTTTGAACCAAAAAACCCCTCGTAATGGTGAGGTTTTTATTACATATGCTTCGATCACCGCAATATATCACCGTACTTTACATTTTTGCTATTTTTCCGCAAAGAATTTCGGGTCGTACAATCAAATTCCTTTTAGCTTTCGACGTACAATCATCAGAATAAAACACATTAGTCTATTTAATGATACTTAAACGATTCAATAAATATAGCCAACTATCAAATCAAATAAATGATACTAAACGGTCTTATTATAGTTACAAAGAGGCACAGCTCCTTTTGACAATCGAAATGTCAATTTGTAGTTTTTACAATGGAGGTCATAAAGCTCTTTGACTGGGTCGTACCGCACCGTTTACTCGAACTTAAAAGTAGATAAAATGGTTTTCAAATAAGGGTATTGTCATTCCTTTGATGTTGCTTCGGAAAAGGGATTGACAGGCTTTGTTTAGTACCTTTTTCGTGACAAATTCTTATTTTAATCGTTTTTGCAACAACCAAACTTACACCAATTGTTTGCGCCCGTCAAAACATGATAAAAATGTCTACACATTCAATTGCAGAGCATCATTTATGTTGAATTCAGATAGGTTAACAAACTGTGAATCCATAACATTTGTCGAATTTAATTTTATTTTTTCAGTCTAAACGTCTACATACCATGCTGTGTCCATACGCTTGGGGTATTAAAGCTATCGTCCCGTACTTAAATGGAATTTTTAGCTATACAAAACAATTTTGTTGTAACACAAGCTGCTTTAAGATACTACACGCAGACATTCAAAACAAAACAAACTTTAAATAATAAATGTTACATTGATTTACGAATTACAGTCACCAAATTGATGTTTTTGAATGAGATAACTATCATTTAATATTCTCAAAACAGCGACATTTTTTCAGTCATTCCGCGAGAAAGTAACTATTTCTGTACAAATCTGTGCGTGAGGGTTTGTGTCACAAAAAAGCATCTATAGAAAGGTCAGGGCATTTAATAACACTGCAGTTGCGCCTGTAAATATTTTGTTTAACCATTTTACGAGCAACCCCGTGTAACTAACATCCTGTAAAATGAAAGAACAACTAAAGTGTTTATTGCTGTAAGGTGTCGTGGATAGATTTATATCGCTATCCCACCCATGTTGTGTTTTCTTTCGTTTTGAAACAATTAATTCGTGTCTTTAAAGCGCGGCGGTGTGTCTGTGTTCGCACATTTTAAGTATGTCTGGGGTTTATTTTCGATCTCTGTTGACAATATTTAGAAAACAAACTTCGTCCTTAGCGATTTTTTCTTTGGAAAAAAAACATTCAATCACAGATCTTAACTATAACTTACTACTACTATAGTAACACCCTAAACATTTCCCTAAAATGTGATTTAATTCCCAAGGAATTTTTAATTATGTCACGATTCTCAAATTTGTGTTTAGAGTGTTAGCAACAAACTGAATGCAAAAAATAGTTTAAAATGACATATCCTTTTTTAATTAGTGGCATTATCTATAAGGACATTATGTATTACGTCCAAAACTTCACAGAGATCTAATTTCGCACAAATTAATTATAATAATTCATATTTACTATTATATTCTCATATTGAATGACCAGGTAATATGACTTAAAATATTTTAGCAGATATTCGATAAATACATTAAAAGTATAATTTATCGCAAGGATA
Organism: Lutraria rhynchaena; assembly: GCA_008271625.1. Classification (NCBI taxonomy): domain Eukaryota; kingdom Metazoa; phylum Mollusca; class Bivalvia; order Venerida; family Mactridae; genus Lutraria; species Lutraria rhynchaena. Next base: position 3,066,639 of record VIBL01000018.1, on the reverse strand, counting down.
TATTAAAACAATAAATACCGGGGTCATTTTAACCACACAAGACGATTGTGATACACACATATCTTATGTAACAATTTTATAACTGTTCCATAATTTATCAAGATCGTTCACACTTGATAAGAAAAGTTATGATTCACAGACGATGTCGGTGTTAGAAACAGATTGTTAGATAAAGTACCATCATAAACATAGCAAATACATTTATTGCTTTGCTAAAATACCAATAAATAAACCGTTGCTTCATCTGCTTCAACTGAATTTATAAAACACAAAAATGAAGCATTCATGACATTATTCTAACGTAGGCGACAAGTCTAGGGATCCTGTTTTATTATTGGTGAATTTCACAACTGAGCTTAGAACCAGTCATTCAGATGATTTCACGAAATTATGTATTGCCAGCTTTCATAGCTTATCAGTTGACGTATCGGAAAAGTTGTCCCCCTTGAAAATCGACTTTTCTTTTATGCGGTATAATATCGATTACTGAGTCCTTTTGCCATTTCTAAAATTTCGTATGAGAACTGCTTTTCTGCGGGACGACTCTATTGGTGAGTTCACAGAATCCTAACCAAAATTCAGTTCTTTGAATAATTTCTCAGTGACGAGAGAATATCTATTTATTAAACTAATGATCACATATTTCCTATTTTCACTGAAATGAGTTTTCAGTTACGTGGAATTTATAACTTGGAACAGACCAAATACCATATACATCAAATGCCAAGCATGAAGGTAAGGTTGTTATAAAAAGTACTTGACGGCTGTTTGCGTTGTTTTTGCCGCTACTGGTGGTTTTGGTTGCCAACGCTAACTGTTGCAGTTTCCGTCATTTGGTGCCGACAATAAGGATTAAATAATTGTCCAATGGCCGAGATCAGAGAATATACACTTTTTAACCGCAACAATAATCATGGTGTCTCATTCACAATACTTAAAACCTGTATTATCATTCACCAAAAATGTTTTTTATCCGACTTCAAATTAATTTTAGTAATGTCATATTGTTTCATTACATACTCAAAATGCATCCTTACTAAGATAAAGAATGGAATTTAGTGTCATACGATTTCAAATTTCTCCTCGCTTGCAATTTTATTGAGATTCATGCGTGTGTGGTGCACGAGATTTCAATTATATTGGTTCATTTTGATTTTATGCGCATCTAAAAAAATGAAATGGCGATATTACACTCCATTTAGGTGCTTATTGTATCAGACTATGTATTGTGAAGTTAACCTCATTCTTGTGAGTTTCTTCAGGTTTATTAATATATTACACCTTGACAACCGTTACCGAGTGTACGATCGTTATATGACATTACAATGTGGCTTGAATATAAAACATGAAACTTTCACAAGTTATGACTGAACGCTTCACTGACATATTAAAACTAGCGATATTTGTATTAATCGTAACGTATATTTTAGTCCATGACTTCCTATTTTCTGTGCGTGCTTTCGTGTCATACATGTTGTATGTTTGCCCACTGAATTTGGATTCATGGAAAAAATATCAAATTTATTGTACGCTTTTCCGGGCTCATTTTCTCACTTTCTGGTGTCATTAGTTTTGTTTTGAAAATAGCATTTCCTAGACTTTGATTTGTAGATTTAAAGGAAAGAGGAAATAATACACATGATAAGGAACCTTACACGTGCGTTATGAATGACTCATTGATATATTCTTTCACACCCCAGAAACAAAATTGTTCTCAATAAATCATGATAATGTTTGAAAGCATTCTCCAAGATTTAACACCACAAGAGGATCTCTAGGTCACACGTCTTTTTTTTTACTTAGAATGGGCATAAAGTCGTGTACACGACGTAACTGATCTGATACGAATGTAGATATTCGACCGAAATAAGCTGATAATGGAAGTCTTATAGGTTGGCGGTGATTTTAAGCTTATCGTATCATATGCATTTAATTCCAAACAAAAGAGAAAGCTACTTCGAGTGTTCAAGTATATAAGTTACACAATAGAGTCCCCAATGTTTTATTTTTTGGCTTAGAGTTACTCTATATTTGAGTGGTCTAACCTCGGGCACGCAACACAAATATCAATGTTTAGAAATTACTGTGTTAGCTCATTTTATCAACCAGATAATCAAGAAAACTTTGGCGTAAATTTCTTTATAAAAATACAAATATTAATATTAATAAAATATAAAAATTAGATACATAAAATGTTCCGTTAAGTTTATGCCATCTCAAAATTTTGCCTGCTCTGCTGACGAGGAGTTTGTCATGACACGAACATCAACCTGAGAAGAGTGCAAAGTTACGAATTCATATTAAAGTTTCCATTTATTAACCTACTAAACTCACACACGATTTCTCTTGAAGAAAAACAACACAACCATTTATATACGGCAATTTTATTCATTATTGAGTCATAAATATCAGAAAATTAAATCATCATTGGAAGAAATAAAATAATTAAGTTTCTCAAAAGTGAGCGTAACCTGATGTTGACAGGTTCACAGTGGTCTAGAATCTTTCAGTTAATCAAATTTACTTACCTACGTGCTAACTTCTATTCTTTATGTATGATGTCATACTTGTTAAATAGTGAAAGCTTCATCCATGGACTTGTTAAAAAAATTTTTATCAAATAATTATATCAATTAGTGAATTCATAGTTTTGAATTCACTGTACTTTGATATATTAACATCTACAGTCTAGATCGATATCGTTATCGAGTATGATAGATAAATGTCCATTCGAATGTTTTGATCTTAAATAATGAACGGACTACAGAAAGCACTTTAAATGCTCACCACGTCCTGTACAGCGTGGTCAGGTATGATTAACTTTGCCCTGATCTGTTGTCGAACGTCAATAACAGAATTCAATATTTATATCAGGAATGGAACACGCCAAATGCATCAGTCATAGAAATCAATCAGACAAGATGTATAGATTAGAGGTGAAACGATTAAAAAAATTTCGATTCGATTTCGATTTTTCATCCCACGATTCAATTTTTCGATTCGATTTTCGATTTTAAAAGGAATTAAATAGGACAAGAATAAAATAGCTATCCCACTAGTTTACGATGGAATGTATTTTCTTAAATACTGTAAACAATGGAACAAACGAAACATAAAACTTGTGAATAGGAAAAACTGAAACAGTAAAGAGCCTGACGACACGAGAAGAATGCTGATCTCGTTTCAGTCATTTTGACTCGCATACTACGGAAAATGAAAGTAGGTATTACCAAAAAAAAAAATCGAATCGAAATTGCCGTCATTGAATCGAATCGAATCGAATCGAATCGAGCATGAAAAATCGCGGTTCGCAATGGATCGCGATTAATCGTTTCACCTCTAGTATAGATGTCTTAATCACACCGCTGATGTCACACAGTCTTTTATTCAAATTGTCCCCCCTCGATGTTTGTTGTGGTACTGTAATAAAATTATGTGGGTACGTCTTTTTAAACTTAAATAAACAACACGAGCCGCGGCCGTGGTCCAGTGGTTAGTGTGCTGGACTAGTAACCCGGTGATCCGGGTTCGAATCCCGGTCATACCCTTCTATGAAAATTTGACGAAGTTGCTCCTTGTGGAAGAGGAAGTTAGAACTGCTTAGTATATAAGACCAGGGAAACTGGCTTGGTGAACCAGTCGCCGTATAGAAATGAAAAATTGTTGAAAAACGACGTACTAACTTACCCTTCGGCAAGGAGCCGACAACTTCTCCATAAATTTTCGTCAAATTTTCATAGAAGGGTATGACCTGCCGCGACCGGAATTTGATCCCGTATCGCCGGGTTACAAGTCCAGCGCACTTAACACTGGACCACGGTCGCGGTCATGAGAGATATTTGAGGTTTGTACAGTATGACATAATTGTTTAGTTCATTCACTGTATCGTAACTTTTTACAGTCGTGTAACATGTTTTAGCAAGCACGGCCTTTTAGGAGAAGTGTGAACAAAATACGAGGCGTACATTAAAATAAGGGAAAGTATCTGGTCGTTAAATGTTTAATGTTTCGTACATGTATTTATGCGATCAGAACATATAATGTGATATTCTGGTGTTCCTGTAATGTGATTGTGGAAGTTTTGAATTGTTCTTTGTGGATACCGAATATACTTTAAAACTTCAAGGTCCGTACGAATTCTACTGTTCGTCATCACACCACTGTATTATTATTTGAAGATATTTCTCCAATATACTATTCAAATTGTAATAATTTCATCGTGATTTTCGGTTTAAATTTAGCTGAACATCAAACGCAATCCTGACGAATTTCCCTTACTCACGTGCGCCGACCATCAAAGACATTGTTTAACACAACATCTACCAAGTAATAATGTCCCAAAACGGATAAGAATATATGAAAATGTTATCTAATAACAGCAATAAATAGACAATAAAAACCGCAGAGTTTTGTCATATTACACAAATTTATATTGTACCAACTTTAATGGTTTATGATAAAGGGTATTGACTAAATCAACAGATGTTTTAGAAAAAAAGAAAGGCACTTCACGACCGCCATAAAACACGAACGTTAAACGGTAACAATAAATGAACTTGCGCAAAGGGTGTTCCAAAAGTTACGAGAGGTAACATAAATAATCTCAGAGTGACAGAGAGAAGACTTCGGTAGCCTAGAATCACCAAATGTTGTTGTAATACCCCGCTGCTCCTGCTGAAAAAGTGGTATGGTAGCTTTTTCATGTGTACCGTGCGGCTGTGTGTTCCATGTAAGTGAAGACATAATATTGCATTAGGATGTGTCTTGCAGACTTCAATGTTTAACGCTATGGTGGTAAGAAATATTTCAAGCTGGTGTAATAATGTTTTTTTCCATCGTTTTTGATGTTTACTGAAAACATTTAAGAATATGATTTATGAAGACACAATACGCGTACCAAAACACACATAAATTAAATTTAAAAAAAAATGCTTACTCGACACTTTTACAAATTGAGAGAATGAAAAACTTTTTTCTTTGATTGCCATGCGCTTCTTAAAACAGATGGAAATTACACAATCTTCAAACAGACATAATGTTTATAATATGTCATGGTTATAAAATGTAAAGGCATGACTGATAGGATTCTTATATTTTTTTATAAACTTAAAACCACAGAATTAAAGTTTTAAAACCACAATATAAATTATACCATTCATTTTTTATCGTGGGAAAAAAATGACATGTCAAACATAACGATTTAAAGATTCATTCAATCATGAATTACAACCGTGTTTGAACAATCTTAGGTGGGCAGGAATGATTTATCAATGATTAGTTTACGGCTCATAGCACGATTAACATTGACCAACGCGATGGTTACAATATTATTATAACAAGAAATATCGTACGTGATGACAGTATATTATAACACAAAGTATCGTCCGTGATGATGAAAGTATATTATTACAAGCAATATAGTACATGATGATGACAGTATACTGTAACAAGAAGTATCGTACATGATGATGACAGTATATTATAACACAAAGTAACGTACGTGATGATGACAGTATATTATAACACAAAGTATCGTACGTGATGATGACAGTATATTATAACACAAAGTAACGTACGTGATGATGACAGTATATTATAACACAAAGTATCAGAGAGAGCGCAGCGTTCAAACTGGTGGATGTAGTATTTGCATGAATACATTTATAATCTTATTATTTTATAGAATACATCAGGATCTACATTTAAGCCAATGGAGCCCCAGATCTATTGACCTATTCTTTACGTGTTTATGTACGAACATGTGGAAAATGACAACAATATAAACATTTACATTATCATTACTAGACATATGACAAGTTGAAATCGTCAAGATTCTGTTGTTATTCGAATCAATGTACATGTCTAAAAATCCTGGTATTCGAATTTAATCGAGAATCGGCTATCAACTCTAATTATATAGGTCTATACGATCACAAATGAGGTATTTAGACAGTGATACAATATTTGACACCTTTTTAAACAAGAATCCTAATAAAATATAGTTAAATCGATATACTGCTGAGAACGGACTTAAAACCCAAATAAAACAATAGAGTGCAAAGAGGTTAAATCTAGTACACTGATTGATGTTTGAAATATTTGACAAATCGATCCATTATTCATATTTCACAACATCAGACATGCTCGTTTGTTTAAGTTAAAAATATGACATTTCTTAGCTTAAAATGCTTAAGGCGCATTTTTTGAGACCAAGTAGTGTTTCTCATTTTTTTGTGTTTATCGCACTGACATCATCGACGTTTTTCATACAGTATGTTATGACGATTATACCATATGCATGAATAATGAGTAAGAGAAATTTGTATTTGATTAAACTATGTTGTTTTCGTTAAAAATGAAAATGATGAATTCATGCCAATGTAGATCAAACGTTTAGAATAAGCGAGCGTTCTAAATTGATAAATTAAGGAACAATATGTATCTTGTTATACGATTGTTTATTAGAATTTATAGTCTTAGATCACACGTTTTGTTGTCAAAATTCTCCCCATGGAGTTTTAAAAGAGAATAAATTGATCTGTTCATAAAATGATGTATTACCTTTTAAAATGACGATGTTAACAATATGTATTTATATTTTACCTGTATCTAATTCATTTGGCACACTTTTTAAAAAATTATTACGATTTATTATCATTAGTTACCTCATACTGATCGTATTTTAGACTAACGTCCGCACTCTCACATTCTTTTGGCGTTAATTTGTCTTGACATGAAAAAAATGTGTATTTCATTTTTGTAATAAAAAGTTTTTATGATTAAATTCTTCAGCGAGTGCAGGACGTCGAATGATGTAATTTCATTTGGAACAACACAGATGTATGCATATCCATCGAATGCTTGGAATGCCGTTTTTTTCAATTTTATACTGCTTTGTTAATTTGTATTAATCGCGGACTTTATTCTGGAACGCAGTTCGTAATTCGAAATCACGAAATGCGAACTGCGTTCAATTTTATACAACCAATCTGTGAAACATATCTTGATCACTGATGAATTAATTGTCAACATAAACAAATTTCAAATTCTGACATTTTGAGCGTTACGACTAATATCACAAATACGTACATTTCCGTCAGGATGACCACCCGAGATCACCATGGAAACGGAAGATGTATTGATTTGAGTTTGAGGTATCCAATACTGCCGACTTGATAATTAGAAAAAAGTTTTACGTTTTAATGTACACCGTAATACAATGTATTATAGAATGTACTTATAAAAAGATTTAATTTTGGTGCAAAAAGACAGCTGGAACACAAACGGTACTTTATAACCAAACAATGTTTCATTTTGTTTCTCAATCAATCAACTTTTAGTCACGTTTTACTGAAAACAGAGATTCAAACTAGGCATAAAAAAATTTGGTGTAGCATAATCGGTTACGTCAATGTATCTTACTTCTTAAAATATCTTACAATAGCAAATTTTATTACGTGCTATCTGGTGACGAATCGAAAGCTTAACAAATTAGAAAGCGTTAATTACTACAAATTGCCATAAACGTTCTACACTCCAACTTCCAACGAAAATTAATAAATTTTATCGCTCACAAAAAGTTGAACATCAATATTACTTTCGCTTGTTGTAAATGCGTCAGTTGGTAGATAGAATACAAGAAAGCGCTGGTAACTCTTCGGATTATATAAAGTAAACATGTACTCATTTTGGATGCAAAGATTGATAACAGATTTAACATATACTTTATTTAAGCTACAACTTAATGACACGCTAATATTTTAATCGTCAAAATCGCAAAAACTTTTTCTGGGATTTCTTTATTTATTCTTTTATTTTTATGTGACATTGTCACTAGATGTAATGCCGTTTAACAACATTTTTTCGGCTATATATGGCGACCAGTTCACCTAACCAGTTTTCCTGGATTGTATACTAACCAGTTCTAACTTACCCTTCCACACGGTCGCCGTATACAACTGAAAAATGTTGAAAAACGGCGTTAAACCCCAGTGACAATAAGTCACATAAAAACAAACAAATCAGTACTTTGACAGACACACACAAGTTTAACTACAAAAATATAAAACAACCACCTAATGATGACTAACATTTTTTTTTCAAATAAAAGAACCAAGAACTAGATATCAATATGAGTTTCAAAAAGCTTGCAACCTTCCCTACCATATCATTAATTGTTTGGTCAACGTCAAATTCAAATTAGTGTGCTTCATTTACTTCGCACAAGGTTATAAAAAGATGACCATGTCACAATGGTTCCTCAGTCTACTAAAATGACAAACTATTCATTGTTAAATTGCCATAATTGTAGACTGGGATCATTTAAACTGCCTACTAAATAAGATGTATTGATAACTTAGCTGTATTTAACAGGTGTACCTTATGTTTTTTTCAGTCTAATATCATACTGACATTTGATTTTTTGAAGCCCTGGATGGAAGTTTGTTTGAATATAAATATTTTTTAAAATGAAAAATGTTTTTGCGTAATAAAACGTGAATTAGAAACTCGAAGCATTCTCAATGAAGAAAACAACAATTTGTATTTCAATAAAGCTATTACGAATATATCAAAATATACGACAGAGTTGTATAATGTGTAATGCAGTCAAAAAATCTGATTTGACTTTAATCTGGTACTTTTCTCGAATATTGTCCACAAACAACAGGAGCCTTCTCAGCACCAGCCCGAATATACATAAATGTATATAATTATAATGACTAATCAGTGTTATTATTGTGTTACTTAAATCCATCAATTTCCGAATCTCCTACACGGTCAGGACCACACAAATTATCCCCGGGTACTAAATTCATAACTTCCATGCTGGTGTTCATGCGTTTGGTCAAATAAACTCTCAGATCAAGCATCCTGAACAAGAACGTCTGTACAGGGGGCACTCCACATAAGGACCAGTTCGCTGCCTTGTGATACGTAGATGATGATTTATTATTAAACTGCCTAAATGAATAAATTTACATACCCTATGTTGGTCCAATTAAAACATTTTATGGTTACTTTGATATCAACAGGGCATAATGTTAATATGAAACACGACATATTCATGTGCAACAAAATGCATTAGAGCGCAATAGAGCGCAGGAAGTTCATATCAAAGGTGAAGTATGTTTGGAAACAAATGCAAATCTTGTGCATCTGGATGCACATAAACTGTCGTACTTTATGCAAATGTTATACTGAAATGTAAATTAGCATAATTTTGGATAAATATATACTTCATTTTTTTTACTTTTTCACTTGCATTATATACAGCTTTGTCATTCATGGTTTGTATGTCATGAAACATCAATGTTGCAAAACAAACTCGCATTAATTAAAAAGACACTTTGAAACAAATAAAGATATGACATGAATTAAATGCATTTGTGATTGCATAAGGTGACACACGTGGTACAATACAGTTTTTCGTTTTGTCGTATGCGCTCCTCAGCCAAATGTTTAAGCTACAGATAAAATAGGAGCAGTGTACGTATTCAAACATAGTTACCAGCGCTACCAACCAGTCCTACAACCCGCTCCCCCGCATGGTGTTGATGACTTGCACATTCACATTTGCGAAGCCTTACCATAGACTATAAAGATCGTTCAGATTGTTTCGATGAAACATAGATTCACCCGGATAGCAAACTCAACAACATAAAAATGACGATTTTCTATACACCAATGTTATCCCTGATCAAAAAGTCAATGTGTAACAATCAAACAAATGGAGGACCCGCTAAATGAATTTGAAAATTGAAATTAAAAATAGGTAATCGTCGGCTTATTTCTACAACCCCGTAACTCAATTTTTGACAATATTGAGATTTTGGCATCATTTTTTTTCGTCTCGATGAGCTCTTTACAATGATCATACTTATTTGTTTTTAAATATATCCTATATAGGGTTAATCCCAATTTCACAAACCCGTAGCTCGCTTGATGTTATAGCAGTTCAAAACTTCGAATGCGATTTTTCTCAAAATGGGAAATGGCATACGGGTATGTAGAAATAACCCGAAGAAATGTTAGAAACATTGGAAGTAAGAATAAATAGTGTCTTATATAAAAAATACTATCTAGCCTTGGGTTTGTATACTTATGTCTTGTTTACTATCACAGAAATATGCGAATTGCAAACTTGATATTGGTAAAAATATTCATAGCTTCCTGATGCATTTTATACCCTGAATAGATGAATGAACGAAATATTTTCAGGGCATATATTTACATAATGAAATGTAACATTTCATTGTTAACCACATACCTGTTTTTGTTTGTAACTTGACGAGCATTTTTATGCTTCTGCTGTTCTGAAAAGATTTTCAGTGGTGTGAAGGAAAATACTTGTTTAACAATAGCCTATACTTTTTGTTAAAACCTAAATAAACATAATGATTATATTATCAAGATAATAACGAATATTCTGGCGTGCATTATCAGTTTAATGGCCTGATATACATACATTAATTCAATATGGCGCTTGTCATGCCCGTGTAAATGTTGTAAGTTTTGAAACGTGTGTATATAATGAAATAGTGGGAAAAAAGTGCCATTTTATGGGATCCTCATTATCAAAATATTGAAATAGTCACGATGATGTTAAAAGATAAAATTGCATTGTAGAGAAAAAGAGAAATTTAATGCTTGAATTTTAACTATAACATGTACCATAGCACACACTTTCTCCATCTAATGGTCTTCACTATGACGACCACGCTATCATTCTTTACTTTTCACATCTACCCCTACTGCCCTTTGGTTTATACCCGCATTTTTGACTGTATATCAAAATCATCTTATTTATCATTAAAAAAACTATGTAGCATGGAATATTTGTATAATAGTGTTTATTATTACTATTGGTAGTTAATCATTATGGAGATTTTTATCTGTCATCTTCCATTATAATATAGCATGTCTATCAATATTTCTTTCACTGCTTGTTATTACTATTTATTTCATTTGCTTTCAAATATACCAATGTCATTGTCATGTTTATATATTTTTATGTATGTAACAATGTCATATTCACATGGACCTTTTGGCTAATGAGTTTGAGATAAAGAAATATACATGTACTGTAGAACATGGTTATAATGAAGTCCCGGGGACCCGAATGTTTATTCCACTTTATCCAAACTTTGCCTGTTGTACAAACTATATGTTAGGCTATATTTCTATTTGATTGAAAAATAAATTGCGTTAAAAATGACAGTATATGTAAGTAAGTGAATTGAATACTTTAATAAATTCACGAATGTACATACACGTGACCTTACGCAAGTTTTCGTATCACATTACAACATGTTTGTTATAAGTTTAAGTTATCAATGTATACATATTATAATTCATTCATCTAGGGGCATGCATATATGTCTATATATACGAGAGCAAAAAGATTTACGGCTAAATCGCAGCTGGGAACTAGATTTGTCTACTTAGATATATAATACACACGGGCACATAGACATACATATTTTAACTATATGCTAACAAATGATTCCAGCATATAGAATTATAATTGTGTGACTTCAGTTGTGATAAAGTTAGACTTAAGTTGACATCAAGTCAGTAGGAGAGTTTTCAGTTAGAACTGAATGTTCAGTTAAAATCAAGAGGACCAAGAGCTTTCTCCTATGAAAAATACAACACACGTAGTTTTGATATAACTACAAATTGAACACAATATTCTATAAGTACATATTGTATTTATGTCAAATTATCCTAGATCTAATGTTCAGTGGCGCGAAATAATGTCGATGAAATTGTATATGTGTGTGATAAATTTACAGCAAAGATAATAATTAAAGAATTATTGCGTTTTACATTGAGGCAAATTATCATATTGATCACTCACTCGAGACTGTTGCTGCTCATACTGAATGGTTACATAAAATACATGCTTGTCATTGCAAAACATGCCCAGTTTAATATGTGAGCTATAAATGAGACTCTGTAAAGAATTCCTTTGGTGCAGAACTATAAAAAAAACGCTTTAACGAGCAGTGAGCCAAAGTGCTTACATATAACAATAAACTTGAATTTTGTGACAGCGTCCAAGTAAACAGACCGGATCTAAAGGATTTTATGTCTCATTTAAACAATTTATTTACAAATTTTGGTGAGGCAAGGCACTATGCTGTCTAGTTGACCATATTTAGATGAGTATGCATGAGGAGAATTGGCAAACTTTTCACAATTATGACGGATAACACCTAAATAAATCAGCAAATACACTTATCGTCAATTTGTCACGCAAACGAATATTTGTGAAGTAACAGTTTAATATTTCATCATCAGTAATGGGCTTCGGTCCATTTCCTCCTTTTATTTTCAAACTCTATGAAAACAATTGTGAATTTTAGAAGGCCAACGTCGTCATTCCGATGCGTCCAACCCAGCAACTAATGAGATATTTATGTTAGAACAGTCCATCAAATCTTGTTTAGCGTTCGAATATTAAACAATACACCGTATAGAGGATTTTTTCACGAGCGTGTGAGTTTTATGATGCACCGTTTTTGTAATAGTTGCACGTGTTTTAAGCGTAAATCAAAGCATCAGGATATAAAGCAACATGTTTTTATTGAACACGATCTTTTAACTGACATGATTATGGCGAATAAATTACGTGTGCAAATCTTAGTTCTAATAACAAGATAAAGCGACACATTTAATACACTGACACCAAGAGTGAAATTGATGAGTATGTTCGTTAGATCGAATTAGAGATATAGTTTATCCAGTCATTGTTACCAGTCATGTTGTCAACTTTGTTACCAGTCATGATGACAACTTTGTTACTACTAATGTTGTCAACTTTTTTACCACTCATGTTAATATCTTTGTTACCAGTCATGTTAACAACTTTATTACTACTAATGTTGTCAACTTTTTTACCTCTCATGTTGTCAAATTGTTACCAGTCATGATGTCAACTTTGTTACTACTAATGTTGTCAACTTTTTTACCACTCATGTTAATATCTTTGTTACCAGTCATGTTAACAACTTTATTACTACTAATGTTGTCAACTTTTTTACCTCTCATGTTGTCAAATTGTTACCACTCATGTTGTCAACTTTTTTACCTCTCATGTTGTCAAATTGTTACCACTCATGTTGTCAACTTTGTTACCAGTCATGTTGTCAACTTTGTTACCGGTCATGATGTCAACTTTGTTACCAGTCATGTTAACAACTTTGTTACCAGTCATGTTAACAACTTTGTTACCGGTCATGTTAACAACTTTGTTACCAGTCATGTTAACAACTTTGTTACCGGTCATGATGTTAACTTTGTTACCAGTCATGTTAACAACTTTGTTACCGGTCATGTTAACAACTTTGTTACCGGTCATGATGTCAACTTTGTTACCAGTCATGTTAACAACTTTGTTACCGGTCATGATGTCAACTTTGTTACCAGTCATGTTAACAACTTTGTTACCAGTCATGTTAACAACTTTTTTACCAGTCATGTTAACAACTTTGTTACCAGTCATGTTAACAACTTTGTTACCACTCATGCTGTCAACTTTGTTACCAGTCATATTGTCAACTTTTTTACCAGTCATGATGTCAACTTTGTTACCTGTCATATTGTTAACATTGTTATCGCTCTCATGATGTTGAACACGCAACTGCGGAATAAATCATGTACCTGCTCTTTGGACAATGTGGTAATCAACCAGTCTTCTGTTATCATTCCAGTGCTCATGTAATCGATGATGGCAGTGACTGTGTAATCGATTGTGCCTGTGTTCGTGTAATCAAACGTTACCCCATTGCATATCATATGCCATAACTCAAGGTTTAGCATCTGACCATAAAGTGGTCATTGAAAATGACTAACTGTGAACTGTCTAAAAATATCCCCCATTAAAGCACATATAGAATATAAAATGTACAACAGTATTCTAACGCTCCTGTTATTTTGTATCGACAAAGTACTTTATATTGCAAGCTGAAAACTAAAGCAAAATCCTATACAACCCAGTTGGCGAATGGGAACGCACAATCGCACATCAAATTTTAATTGTTTCAGTTTAAACTCAAACATAAAAGTTCTAAATTTAATGACACAAATCTAATTGACTTTAAAGGAATAAAACTCACTGGCGTAAAATTATTTTGAACATAATCGGTGTTTTTATATTCAAACGACAATAATTTTAAATAATTACGAATAATTTTAGCGATACAACAACAGCGTACACTACCAAAAATGAATCCAGTTCAAATCAGATTCGTTTCACAAGCGTCTCGCTGACAAACAAGTTGGGTTTCGTACCATTCTCGTAGATAATCTACCACTCGCGACACATTTTTATCGCGAAACTAGAAATCACAAACGCAAAAATGTTAACATTTTAACAAAATCTTCCCTTGTGAATTCTAATCATTGCCATAGAGATGACGCTGATAGCGTAATTTCATTCGTTCAACTTCATTAGTAATTATTTTTATTACAGTTTTTTTGCAGAAGATAATGTCGCTGATGATTAGCGACACAAAATTTGTTTTGATGTTCAATTATCTCGAAAGATCACTAAAGTATGCAAGGGGAATGTATTTCGTTCGTATTCAAAGTGTTTTGAACTAATATCAACTCTTTGGGGGTTTTTGCATGTTCAGTTTTAATGACGTACCGCACATATTTTTTTCAAAATGCTCCTTAATGTGTACAGATCGAATGAAATATACACTGGCAATAAATCTGTCATATTGGCATGGTTTACTAAACAAAGAAATATAAATAAGTACAAAGATGTCATAGGGTACTTTTAACGACAAATAAATGTTTTTTAATACAAACGAATTATACTCAATACAAAAATACTAATATATCCCATGCATCGACATATATAGAAATTATAGCGCGAATGAATACAATTCTGTTAACTCATTCATTAAACATTTGGGCCTTTCAAGTTCGTCGGTTCTACTAGTATTTACATGTACAAAAATGTAAGTATTAAACATACTTTTTTTCAATTAAATCAAAATCAGTGACATTTATGCCAACATTTTCATTAACCATCTGTGCCAGGGAGCGCCTTTCATTTTATTCTCCAACCTTTTCACACTATTGTACCTTTTCAATCGTAATTAACAAAGTACCATACAAATAATGGCTAATTGTAGAGTGCAGTCACTAAATGAAAGAGATTTCGTAAAATCAGAGGTAGTCGAATTGAACTTTTAAGCAAACATTTATTTAGGGTCTATATTTGCATTGCAATGAGGGCATAACGATCCAGCGACTTGAGTGTACTGTGGAAGTAACACAATCAAAAAGATTTCTAACAATAGTTTCATTATAATTATGATTTAATGTATATTTAAGCGGTAAAATAAGCCATCTTGTTTTAAAAGATAAAAACTACACTATAGTCAAGTCTTAATGTCAATAGTCCATGTTTTTCAATACATGTACTTTAAAGGAAATATTGTAAATATATATTATAACGTTCAGAAAGGGGAATTGCTTTGGTCAATAGTGCACGTTTTTGTGTGAGAAAGTAATTAAGCAAGCAAAGATTGTCTATGGTGGGGGTGCTTTTTTAATCTATTTTTTATTAATCACATTAATATATGGTAAAAATATTTTTTCTAGCTCGAGAAATAAGCTTACGCTAGTATCACATCTGATTGTTTGATTCCGAGCATTAATTTAGAGTCGCCCAAAGACAAGCTGTCTTTAAGTTATGCCAACTTGTGTTCCCTAACAATATGAAAAGTGAGGACTATAGTTAGTTGTGAATAAAAGACAGTTATGCCAAATGGACGGTCAATCTTATTAGTGATCGTGAATAACGTAGTTTTTTTTCAAGATAAATGCCACCTTTTTTCGCACAGGACATCTTAATCTCTTTTATAATTTTGAAATCAATGATTAGACCTCTATTACTATTATCTTTTTCCGATAATAAAGATGGTCTCACTGGTCAGATAGAGGTTTCACTGTACACGTATCTTCAAACAACCAAATATCATAATACCATCAACTCGGAACTGAGCAAGTAGGAAATATCGTTTCAATTTTTTTATTCAGTAACTTTTCCTTTTACAAAGTCCAGTATAATGTGTTCTTTTTGGCATATTTATTCGAAGCAAATTTTAGAGCTGAAAAACTGGTGTTATTCATGCATAAATTTTGATCTTCATTCGATATGCAAATTTGACCGTCCAAAATACCAGGTACCTAGCACTCGATGTTCGATATTTTTAAACATCACGGTCAGATTTGAATTTAGATCTATTCATAACATTATTTATGTACTCAACACCTAAACCTTGATAAACCCCAACAACATGCAACAAGGACGCATCCAGACCCCACCTGAATATTTTATCTATTAACACTGAAATTTAACGAAATGATTAAACTATCATATCAGAGCGATATAACCTTGTTCATTTAATTGAAATAAAGAAAAGACTTTTTTGATCGAAATTACGATATGTGTGTTTAATCTAATCAGGCAGACAAAATTCTGTGACGATCCCTTTTTCACCTTAATTTTCATTGAAATCAAAGACTTTGAATCAGTTTTTGTTACCTGATTTGTACAGAGATAATACATTTTATCTGAGACCTCCAAGGTATAACTCATTTTCATTGTGGGTACTTTCCGTACTTTGGGTTAATTAGGATAAGTGAGTCCATGTACTTGACCTAATATGAAGTTTGTGGAGATTTATGATTGTTCGAATTCGCAATTTTTGTATCATGAAATATTTTGATCAATCTCGTGTCTAACGCAAATAATCGGATTATTAGATGGTCTAAAATTGCAGTCCTGTCATTGGTTAACCTGATATCAGACACGAGCAAATTAGTTGCCTTAGAACAGGTTCTTCAAAGATTACATCCATGGTTATAAATATTCGTATATCTGCAATGCATTTATGACTCATATTTTAAATGAAAATATACATCAAATGCGTAACATTTTTTGTTGTATATGTTCGATGTAAAAAGCTTTCATGCATCGGTATACAAAGGTGAATTGCTGAGCAATAACCGTGAATAACTTTGATTTAGGTACGCATATTAATGTCTTATAGATAGCAATATTTGATATGAAAAGCAATTTCCATGAATATTGCAACACAAATGACGGAATAGAAGTATAAAGGTGATATATTGCACAACTCGCGTTGTTTTTATGAACTTAGCATTATGATGTGTTTGCCGCTGGTGAAACACTTGATATATATATATTTACGTTTTTTCTCACTTTGTTGTTAACATTTCATTCACGGCACAAAATCACCCGGCGTTTGTCATGTGAAGTAATAATTCTTACCCAGGCGAAGGACAATTTCTAAACCCAAGTCTGTTTTGACGAATATAGTGGACAAAAGTAACGTAAAGTACATGCATGTTAACATTTTTGTCTAGAAAATTATTTTTGGCAATTGAAGTAGGATCAATCACTTGCTATGTTCTAAACTCTATCATGTTTTTACAAAATGTACTTTTGAAAAAAAGGCTGTATTACAAATACATTTGGTACAAATGATTAATTAGTTATGTAACCGTTTAATCCGAAGCCTTCTGTCAATAAGGATGATATTATCATAAAGCTTTTACGTTCACAAACTGGGCAAGGTCTAATGTCTGTGCGCCTTTATCTAGTAGAAGGACTGAGCTGCTGAATACCATCCGGGGTTTCAATGGGTCAAGGTCGAAAATATTCCCGTATGAAAAGGGTGAATAACCACAAATGCGAATGTTTCTAATAGGTGTTAAGAATGCTTCATAATAATAAACATGAATTAACACTGTAGTACACTTTGGTTCCACTTAATCCAACTTTGGGTTAATCCCTACAGATCTTGTTAAAGAATAAATGCTTATCATTTTAATTCCTTGAACAATGCTATAATGTAGGTCAAATTCTTAAACAGTCAATGAATTCAATACGCTTCCATAAAATGTTTACTAAATAAAATCTAGGTAGCTCAGCATTTCCACATTGTTGTTTTATCTGTTAAAGTACTGTTTGTACTGCCTGCTTATTTTCATTGTTTTATTTTTTCAGAAATTGCTTTGTCCAGTATTGTTGAACTTATAATTTGTTTAAAATTTCAAGGCTAGAAATTGTTTGCACAAGTGTTTAAAGTTGCTTTAATGAATGCATTTTGTACTTGAAAGCGTGGGTATGTAAGGTTAGAGTACTTGATAAGTTGTTATCATACTTTACTAAAAATTATGCCATTTTTGTAATTTGTATTACCGAAGCACTTATCAATATGATAAAAATGTCCAAGGTCCGAGGTTACAAAACTTGAATCTGTTTTTCCATACTCAAATCTCTATTTTCATGTTTAATATTTCTGTGTTTTTTGTGTTAGTTATGAGATATTGAAAAATGCAAATCCGGCACTGTAAGTGTTTAGCGAAAATAAACAAAAATAGAAAGTCTGTTTTGATTCTGGTGATTGAAGATCGAATCTCAGACTGTTTACACATTTTGAAATGACCGATTTTTTATCTACTAGACAGTAATTAATGGAAAATTCAATTAATTGAAGACCCTTTGTTACGATAACCTGTGATGGCTGGTGTACATCAATGATGGTTGCCATCATTGGTTATAATTATCATTTTCTTAACCTTCAATTCTTACGTTATTTTCAAATTTGCTTTGTATGTCAGCATAAGCTACATCGACACCACGGTAATAATATGATATGATAATACAACTTTATAATCAACTTTTATATTGAATTGCCATCCACTTCTGACTAAGTTGGTAGTACATCGATACATTATCAGGATAAAATAATAAAATTACGTAAATATACGGTACACATAATGTAGTTTCAACCGGAAAAACTGCTGCATGAAACTGACCCGGTGTTTTTGTACCTGATTCATCTACCTTTCGTTGGTGAAGATCACAGAAATAAATCGATAAGATTTAAATTAGGGCTATGAATCTTTGTGGAAACTGGGTGAAGTACTGCTTAAGTTAAATGGGAGGGGAAAGCCGAGCGAATTAGACCAATGTGGGATAAATGATTTTCTTTTATAAAAATATTCGCACCCCCTCCTGAGGGCAATTCCACAAACAACTGCGCATTGCTAATCCGGACTTAAACTAAAAAAAGGTGGTTTTTAAAATGGCTCGTTTTTAATGAAGCCACCCAATTAGAATATTACTCTTCTGATACAATTCAATACCATGGTACATAAAAATGTAAGGATGAGCAAAATATCTCCGAATACTGCTTTGTCATTTGTGTTATGTTTAAATAGTACGCTTGAATTAGGTAATAGCATAATAGCGCCAAATTTAAGTGTTTTCGTTAAACAAAAGTGTGATTAGTCCAGTTAATTGTCAAATAGGCCAGGAATTATATTGGTAACATTAGGCCTGGTCCGTATAATTAATGCTCGGAGTTGGAGTGCGCTCGGAGTGTGGTATTTGACCATGTTTGAGTCGTTTTGGATGGATTTCAATTAACTATTGTGTTAAATTTTTCTTTTTTTAATACAGATACGATTGATATTAATTTTTTTTCTTTCTTAATATTAACACTATGTGTGTACAGATGTTATAGGACATTAAAGCGCGAACATATGTGAGATCCAGAGCATTCCACCCGTTATCTCCAAGTTTTTGGCTTATCATTTCGTTTGTTCGACGAATTATTTTCTGTATTTTCCTCTCATTCACCAGTCATTTCATTTCATGAGAATTCTTTATGATTTCGTGTGTATAACTTATTTAAATGTTTGCTGTGTATCGTTTTGTGATAATATATAATGTCCTTTGTATTATGGTCTATCTTGCTCGTTCTGAAGATATCCACATGCAGTTAGTTTGGCTCCCTGCTTAATCTTTTTTCATGTCGGATGATCTACTTTTGTATCGATTGGTGCCCAGTTTTATAGAGCTAAGTGGCGCTTTGTAAGGGTCTGGTATGATACAACGGGGTATTAGTGTTAAAGCATGTAACGAGTACTTCTTATTAACCAAACACCTGAAATCAATAAAAACAAGCAAAAAGAAATAAATTCACCCGCAAGTAAAAGTTCGAACTGAGACCACAAAGAATTGAATCATATATGGTCTAAACTGAAGAAAGGTCAAGTCGATAAGTGTACATAGAATGTATATATCTATGCCCTAAAAAGCGTTATCGTAAAAGCGTATCTTGCATGTGTCAAGTAAGGGGATCAATTTAGGTGCATTTAGATATGTTTCTATTGAGGACGTGACTTCAACGTATTTTACCCACGGAGAGTGACCTGTGTTGGTATATCTATATTTCATAACGCAAATAAATTATCACTTAGATTGCTGAGGTATCTAAATATTTGGGTAACGTGTCAAATATATGTTTAGAGAAGATTTTAACCGCTTACAAAATATTGCAGGGCTTCACCCTGGAGCATTTAAAATCGTATATACACAGACAAAATATGTGGGTTATAGATCTGTGCCATGAAAATCGCAGAATTTACAGAAAGGTTCGATTGTTCAAAAATATGAATGCTTCAAGTATGTACTCGCAAAAGCTCGTGATATTTACGTTTAAAATTGACACAAATTTGATAACATGTTAATAGCAATATATCAAACACTTAATGGGTTAAAATTTAAAGGTTTCGTATACTGTACATAATCTATGTGGTCAGGCATTAAGTAAGCTGTTAAATCCGACGAAATAACACCACATTGTAAAATGACGTTTTCCAGTTAATCTCCGGCGTGAAAAGGAGATATTTTCTGTTGATATATTCTCTAGATGAATCCCGTACACATCACTTGAATACATACCACAAATGCATGTAACCATGAGCAGTGCCGGCATATATTCCTTTAAATGGTTATTTGTTAATTGTTTAACGTCGTATCTGAACATGATTCGACATCTTGGCGTTAATAAATAATATAATACATGTATAATATAGATGTTTGTTAAAACGGTAAAAAGATACTTTCATTGAAAAATACGAAACACTTCAAATATATTAAGACGCTTTTCCGCCCAGACGAAAAGAATTATCAACGCATTTTGTATTCTTTTTATGTATGATATAAAAATTGTCTTACGACTGTGCTTATTTACGTCAAACATGTAGTATCAACAACTGGAAGGTACAGACATGGTAACTATCTCACATCTTACCATCAATTCCTCTATCATTGTGATGTATTGCATTGTAATTTAGTGAACGTTTAGTGACTTATTCATAAATAACATATACTTCCTTAAAGAAATAAACTATGGAAAAAAACTATGAAAATTGTGTTCGAAATTGAAACGTGTCTCATAGATGGCGCCACAAGCATGTACTGGAACTCACTGCTATACACATACCCGACCAATCCATAATATTCAACCAACGAATTTTGTTTTTATGAATGAAACTTTATGCATAATTAACTCTGATTACTGAGGCGACCCATCACGAACATCAAACATCGTGTAATAATGAATTATATAGTATTTATCGACGATAAACGAGTCTGTTCATACGAGTCTGTGGTCCACTTGACAGATTATGTTTGCAGTCATGATCGTCCAATTATCATTTAGTTGTACATAAGTTACATGGGCTCTGAACTGTTTTCGGAGCTTGTATAGCGCTGACAAAGTACAAATGTACTTGGTATCATGCATTAGTTTATCTGTAGACACCAGTAATTAGAAATTTGAGTGATTTCTGAGAAAGTTACGTAGTGTTCAACAAATTAGGTGAAGAAATTGTCATTTCGGAAGTTGTAACCCTTGTATATGTATATATATGATAAATGTGATTTTGGTCCGTGTGGCTATTTTAGGCACTTCAACGTGCTAGCCCGCTATGTATATGGCTAAACAATCAATAAAGCGGTTTGGGGGAGATTTGTCGGGAAGGCAGGCAGGCAGGCAAACAAACAAACAAAGAGACAAAGAGACAAACAAACAAACAAAGAGACAAACAAACAAACAAACAAACAAACAAAGAGACATTCTCACAAGGCTGATTGTGTGACGTTTCTCTTGTTTTTGATCATGTTAATCCACAGTGCACTTCTTATCCCAAGAAAAAAAGTCACTCCGGATACAGCTTCTTATTTAGTACGGGAGATAATCGGCGAATAGAGTTGCCCCGTGAGCTGTACACGAACACCTTCGCGAATACAGATTCCCGGGGAGGATCCCTATAAGGTGGGGCAATCCACATTGAATTTTTTTAAAGCAAGAAACATTTCAATGATGTAGGAAGTTTCCACAGTAATACAGAACAACCACACACTCGTCGACATTTTCAGTAAATTTCACGTGACGAGATTCCAGAATACGTATTAAATTACTTTATTTCAATACTGGGCATGTTTCTGGGACATTATTTTTGTTTGAAGTCTAAAATTGGTCACAAAGCATGGTGCATTTATTAAGCGTGCAATCTCTCACCTAGTTTCAAATTCTCAAAAATCACCTTAAATGAACATTTAATTACTCAATTAAAAGTTGAATGAGTCTACTTATAATAGTCATGTTTTTGTTGTTTTTTTTACCATATTCACCTTTTTAGTGGATCTAATATAAATTCATTATTTATGTTAATTTTATGACATAGTTGAGGCTTGGAGTCCATTTTTTAACATTCGGAAGCATCGGAGAACATCAGAGATTCATCAAGGCGAATATATACTAGTTCAGATGAAACGAAACATTTATATTTAAATAAGATATAATATCCACATATTTCAATAAAAATACAAAATGATGAAATTTGTAGTTTTATCACCTTTACATTTTCCAATTAGTTATATCAACATTAGGACGAAATTATTGCAACGTATGTTCGGAAGAAATATTTTCACTCGGTGTTCACGGGGGTATGTGATGGAGTATGATCTGTAAGTATAGTTGATAAACTGTTTTTTCTTCACAAATTAGGTCAATTCGATGCCGCAATCATATCTTCGTATAATCAGATATGAGATTTTACTGTCTGTCGTTTAAAAATTTCCTTTTGAGTTTTTTTAGCTTATTGTATCACAGTCACTTGATATTAATTGTGTGTGTCTCACTGGGAGACACTTTCTTAAATATGTATAACTTAATGCTGTATACATGTTAAGAAATCTATAGAGTGTATCAGCTTTCGGATATTCAATTACAGATGGAGACAATTTTTTGCCTTGGCATGTGAATGTAGTTGAACGAATTATCTCTCAAGAGGTCGCATTACTTTTAGAATTAAAATATGGATACCTTGCGAATATATTAATGGGCTCAACCTATAAAATACTAGTACATGTTTGTTATAGCGACATTCAAACGGTTTAAACATACTGCAGAGCATTAAAAAGACGAAACTCTTCACGCTTTTGTAAAAATTTATGCCGCGAAGCAGTCATTAATCTAATAGTATAAAAGATGTAAAGATAATTATTTTCGAGCTAGTATGCCATAATATAAGCAATGTTTACATCGTTCAGATAGAAATATAGGTCGACATGTAGACGATAGCCCCTGAATTCTTGTTGATGAAGCGTTATTGTATATACCACCATCTGACTCGTGATATCGTGCTTAAAGTGTCCAAAGTATTTTATATCTATCGCCAAGCACAATAAATCACATACATGAGATTTTAATGCTCGACAGAATAAAAACTGTTTCTGAGACAGGTTACTTCTAATTTATTATAATGTTGTGTTACTGTGTTTTTCTCTTGTGGTGGCAAAATAAGGAGAGGACGAACAACATCATTGTATGTATGCACAAGTATGGTACAATGTGCATATACGCAAAGGAGCTCATTACATGTCATCTTTTTAATGCACACTAAATGACCAAAGTTGTCGATGCGCTATAAAACAACATTAAATATCAAACAAACATATGCATGGATACATGGAGAATGTGCGGTCCATTGTTTCGTAACTTAATTTATAATGTTTTCCTATATCCGTACGTTTTAAGCATTCATTTTCCACTACAACAACAGTGACACACAACCTAGGTTCAGTTTCCAAAAAGGGTGCTCTTTTTAAATAAAAGCGTCCCAATTTCTTAGAGCCAATTTGAAACATTTTGAGGTGTATTTAATGTCCTCGTTATTAGGATATAAAGATCACTCTGTCAAAATGGTTTCCATACCATTTCGAAATTTCGATATACATGTGTATTATTTTGTGATTCGTCTATTCGTCAATATATAGACATCAATGATGCGGTTTGCTAATCTAATCAAAGGTTTGCAGATTTGCCTCATAAAACATATTAACGTACAATCGTAATTTAGAACGTTTGTTATAATTTGATGAAGATAATTAAGCAACCTTATCGCAATTTTTTAGCATGACATACATTATGAACATTCCTCTTTGTGTCTGAGTTGTCCCATAATGTAAAACTATCGGTTTGGTTACTTTTCTTCAAACTAGATTCACTCCAAATTTCCACCAATGAATTGTTCGTTGATTTGCATCGCCAATGGCGATATATCCACTAGGTTACTTACATACATTAGTAATTTTGTTTTTATTCTCACAGAAACAGCAGCAATGTGTAACACACTTTCGACCTCTTGATAAGTTAATTTCTAAGTTATGAATTTTAGTACAAAAACCGAAATTAGATGAATGTTTACGGTCTTATGACCCCCCTCCACAAAAGAAGGTTTTATGATTACATAAGAATACCTTTAGCATGATATTGTTAGACAAAGAGCTCTAGTGCTCCTTATGTAGGTATATTGTCATGTCAATGACCCTACGGCCAAGAACTGGGAAACTGTAGGAGTTTGAGGCTTCGGGGAGAATTTTAGCACCGTATGAAAAATCCAAAGCTCGACTTATTTGTGTAACACGACAGTAAAAATCACTATAACTTTGTAGCTCATCGACCAATCTAACGTATGTCGTCTGTACTCGTACGTACGAAGGCATGCTCAAAACCAGGAACTCGTGCTTGCGCTAATTTCATGTGATTGCTGTCAATATTGTGTACGAAAAGATCATCTGTGAATGGAACCCATCTGTCTGCTAAGACCAGTGATTTAATTTTTATTATAAACATTTCTAGCTCATGTAAATCTCTGACATTATCTGTTTAATGACCGCATCTAAAAAGCAAACGTTGTTCTCCCAAATGCGGTCTTTATTGACAGGTTGGTCTATAATTATCGTGCGTTATAGTGATGACGTCACGACTATACCATCTTGAGCGACTTGTCGTCTGTTTTCAAGTCAAAAACTTGGTAATGAAATAAAATTGATTAAAATGTGCGCGTTCGTACGTTCGTGTGTACATGCATGGCTTCATGAGGGCATGTGTTTATTTTTAAAACGAGAATATAATAAAAACAACCAAATAACGTGAATTTCATTAGAAACGTAACAACTTTATTTTCACATTGCAAAAACATCAAAATCATCATTTATTAAAATATAAAAAAGAAACATAAAACATACAAATATACCATTAAATATGAAATAGTGACATTCCCTATAATGAAGATGCGATTGATCATATGTTTAAAATGAAAAAAAAACTAACATAATAAAAGCACAACAATTTTGTTGCCTAGGTAACACGGTTTTGCTTCAATATGTAAAAAAACTTAATTACAGATAAAATCTTTCACAACTGATAACATGTATAAATAATTTATTTAATTGATTCAACGCCTGAAGTTAAAAAAGGGAATGACGGTATAGCATACACACATATTTTTTTCTATTTTTTATTTCCTTAGCTTTCATACGGGGATTTGACAGAGATCACGTGGACTATTAAGAATAAAGTGTGTGGGAAACAATGAGAATGTCACTATCTTATCTAATGTCTTTGAGACAAACGATTTAACGTGATGATTAAAACTATGAAATGTTATGAATAAAATGATATATATATATATTTGTATACATAGAACATACTGGCTTTTAAACCCATGTCTGAGCATTTTAAACGTTAGCGTACTCAAGTGAAAATGTATAAAGATTATCTATACGAGTAATCCGTAAGGTTGGATAACTCAATGAAAGAGAACTTTTTAACATCAGACGATTTTGGCGCCGACTACAGTACTAAAACGTAATCATCTGAGAGGAAGATTGCACGACACCAACCTGAATTCAATTCAGGGCCAATAGGCCATTAAAAAAAAACATTACCCAGTTTTGACATTTAAGATTCATGGGTCTAATAAATTATGCATAAGAAAGAAAAATAGACATGCCTTACTCATGAAATAAAATTGGCCTAGTTTAACCCCGATAAAGGTCAAGGTCAGAATCGTATATGTATGTGTGAAGAGTACATAAAAGTAACGATTTGACCGAGTTATCCAACTTTACATATACTTATAAATGCAAGAATCGGTGAAAACATGTGAATACAATATGAACAAATTAAGATGTGATAATGACAGCGTAATGTTGTGAGTATACGTGAATATTATCGACAACCTTATGTGGATAATGATAACAATTTATGACAAAATGATAAAAATGCCAAGGTGAACTAAAACATGCAGCCCATTATGTTAGGTGATCAAAATGAAGCCCTTAAAAGGGTCAATGCCAGAGGTTCGGTTCTATTCAAGTGATATGGTATTTTTCTGGGCTTAGAGGTAGATTAAGTATGAAATATTTACACAATATGTCAATAAATCTCATGGTAATGATAAATTCTTTGTAAAATTGACCAATATGTGTAGGTTTGGATGGAAAAGTAATCTATAAATTCATAAAACTAAGAACATCGTTGGTGTTCGGAGCAAAACATGATCTGATCATAATGAATGAAATTTTCTCTAACGGCTTTGTCATCAATTACAACCATTTTTTTCAAATCTTTAACCTATATGATCAAAACAATCCTGCAATTAAAGTCCTATTTCAAAAAGGAAATAAATGATGCATACATAATTAAACATTAAATTAGTTTGACGTATCGAGTTTTCTAGGTGAGACAGCTCATTACTTTTATAAATTAGATACATTAAAACGCGCATCATCGTTTCCTTATTACAATTTTCTTCTCAATCCTCTTAAATACTCCATACCTGCCGTCCCGAACAAACTCCATTTATTGTACGGTAAAACGAACGTCAGCGAGCCGCGACAGTTCAGTAGGTAGTGAATGTATATCTTTTAAAAGAATAAATTTCTGCACAGACTCGACGATGAGGTTTGTCGTCTTTAACTCTGGTTTAAGAGAGTGCTCAACAAAAATAACGACACACTATAGTGAAAACCTTAACATTTTTAAATCCGGTAAAACAATTTAAGTATCTGGAGTATCCTAAATTGTACAAGGTCTGTAACATAGTTTGATCTGCGGCGAACGACTCAATTTATTCAAGTTACAAATGTAATAAGTTCAAATGAATACGTCAGGCATTTTTTACAAACACTTAATCATAACTGCAAGTGCATAGTTTGTTTATGGTACAGAGGACAATCAACTTACATAGTCTACCCACAATTAAGCTGAAAAAAATCAAACTTAAAGGTAATTTCATTTCTCGGCTTTTTTTTCTTAAAATGAATATTTAACCAAACCTAAACTTATTATACAAGCATTTAAATTGCTTTCATACTTTAGTACGGTAGTATACAAAGATAATGTCGGTTAAGGTAACTTAGCCGGGAGCGAATACTCAACTTAATTTCAATAACTTGTTTCAATCAAAATACCTATTGCTCCAGAGGTTTTTAAACTATAAAATAAACAATTGCCTGCCTTAGTTTACAATGTTTAGATTTATCTAGATACAGCACTTGAACACGATTAAATTGGTTGCATAGATCAACAATGAAAAGCACCGATCCTTTAAGTTCTCACATAAATTTTACATTGGGCACTTTTCTATAAAGAACTCCTTGAAAATATCGAACGAGAAACACCAAAAATTCTCCCCACGAAACAACAAGTCTGGAGATATTGAATGGGGGAAAACTGCCAATCGATCAAGTTTTATATTTTACTTTAATTGATAGCTTATTACTGTATCGTAAGATGCATTCTTGATAAAACTTTGCCTAATTTGTACTCACACTGCATTAATGTCTCCACCAACGTTTAATGATACCCTGGTCTTAAAGCGTAGAACAAAATACTTTCCGCATCAATAAACGTTCACTTGTTCACGAAGTTACTTGATCACGAATGAATGGCTCATTGAAGTGTCCATAAACAAAATAATAATTTGATAGCACAGTATGAAAAGGTTGATATTAAGTAACAATTTTACGTGCAGTCTAATAAAAGATTTTCTGTATCAACATCTGCAAAGTCATCAAGTTTCACATCTGAGAGGAAATCCATTGTGAGAAAGTTTCCATCCGCAGAATCAGGGCTTAAACATGCGTCCTCCCCCGATGAAACACTAGGGGTACCAGCTGAGTCGCCGTCCGATTGTAAGTCCGAACTAAGTTCACCACTTAGGTCTGACGTGCTGTCATCACTATGACCCAACATGTCCCTGAGCGCTGAAATGTAATTCATGGCTAGTCTAAGAGTTGTTATTTTTGTGAGTTTAAAATTCTGTCCTTCCTCAATGTTTGGAAGCACACCTTTGAGAGTTTCGAAAGCGTTATTTATATCCTCCATACGGCCCCGTTCCCTTGCGTTTGCAGCCCTTCTTCTGTATTTACTTAAAGGGGCCGGAGATGTCTTAGGTTTGGGTTTCTTTGGTAGCTGTTTCTTTTTCTCTGTTTTGATCCTGTTAACGATTGTCTTTTTTCTTAAATTATATTCTGGATTATAGGCGGATTTAAGCTTATCCACATCAATATTGTCCAGTTTTTCTAAATCTTCTTCACTTTTAATAGCTTCATCCTTTGCTACTGCTTCAGCCTCCGCAGGTAATCCTATAGGAGACGCATTCGTTTCCATTGCTTCCATTATCAAATCAAACACTGCATAAAAATTCTCCACTGATTTATTCTACTTCTGCTGATATAGAAATTAAGCCACCGTTCTTATTATCGAAATAGTGAAATATTCCACCGGTATAAGTTTCAAGAATTTGTTAAAACGTAGCAAAATATTCGCTACTGACAACTCTATCACACTACAACACTGTTTAACTTCATGCTTAAAGACGATATAGTAAATGTACAGATCTTATATATTACTTACAGATTTAAACGACATTTTACCTGTCATCTACAAACATATTTGACGGAGGGTATAGCCAATCGTGTCATTTTAATCAGAGTATCTTCATACAATTTACCACGCCTACTGAGGCAGTGAACTGTTTGATAAAAATATGAAAAGCTGAATGAAGTAGTTTATATCTATCGTGTATTTTTTGGATGATTGCCGCAGTTTATTTTCATTCATAGCAGGATAGCATTGCATTAATGGGCTTTTTTCGTTTATATATGAAGTTCCTAAGCCGATCCTGAATAGTTGTGGCTTAAAACTATAAAACGTAAACCTAGAATTATAAGCATAATGTTATGTTTATCAATCGTTTTAAGTAGAAAACTGTTATACATACTTTATAAGGGGATTACAGTTTAAGTATTTCACATTTCACCGACTTTTGAATCAGTTTTAAGTATTGTATCACCCAAAGCTTTAAATACCAGCATTGTCTATTTTATCCCCTTTTAAAATGTGTCGGGAACGGATGGTACTGTTATGATTGCAGACCTAAATATCACCTTCATGTAGATGCCACCTCCAACAGGTTCGCTGTTAAAGCATTGTTGTTGAGTATCGGCCTACAGTATGAAACTAGGGTTTCAGGAAACAGTTCCCATCTGTACCAGTTTTTTTCTTCCCAAATTTACTACTGTTCGTGCAAATGAGTTTGAGCAACAACATCAAAAATGATTCATATTATTTTAATTACTTATATGTTGTAACTTAACGTTGACGAACAGTAAAATATAGACCATTTGTTTGTAACTTGGTGCTGAGTCTTACCGGCTGACCAGAGAATAAACTCCCGTGCCGCAGAAAAGACAGAGTTGTAACGAATGAATGTTTACTTTACTTTATTGCTGTGTATAGTGAATATGTGTTCCGCTCGACACCTTGATCAATTTGTAGTGTGCATTTTTAGCTTTAGAGAAATTTAATTCTAAGCAACAGTATTTCTAACTTACATCTACAATACGCTGTATATACTCCTACATAATTTTTTATTCAAAAAGATTTAAAAGGTTGATATCTGTTGCATTAATAACAATATCTTTTCTTCTTTCGTAGATTTGTTTCATAAGTATATCTAATACCGTTCATCCTACTCCTTAGTTGAAATAGTTATTTGGTTCGTCATTTTAAGGTAAACTAACTTCCCTTTCGTCAAAAGTTTGATAATGTTCGACAACGCATGAATTCTCAAACGTGAACTTAAAAGTAATAATGTTGAATTGCAAATTTTGATTCAATCGTAAAACCGCTTTATTATCACTGAGGATTATCGTCATACCAACAGCCAGGGTCACTTGGTGACTTTTCCAGCTTAATGAAGTCCCCATACTTACACTTGGGTAGAACCACCGACCTTCTGTAAGCTAGCTGAGCAGCTACCTCAGACGTGAAACTCGTCTGGTCCCGAGTGGGATTCCAACTTACATACGTTAGGGACTAGTGATAATTAGGGAGGGACCATAACTACTTAACCACGGAGGTCCCTTAAAATTTCGTGAGTTCACCAATTGTTTGACTTCATCAACGAGATGGCTTACGACTTGTAAATATTTGTGGTTGAATTGTTCGCTGACTGACGTCTTTGGTACGACTGCATGGACTCATATGTATCCAAGTCGGTGGTCAGAAGTTACGTAGTCTGTGTATAACAATTTGACATTTTAGAGATTAACCTTATGAATCCATCATCAAATGGGAGGCCTATAAAGGACAGTTTGTGCCGTTACACCATGACGATAATGTCTTTAAAGGAACACATGCCCGTTTACTATGTATAATCAATTATCATAATTATGGGATCCAATTCGCATTTAACATCTACGTCAAATCCTTTAGGTTAAATATTATTTGGTGTATTGTAAATCCTTTAATTTAGGCATACAGACAAGTGGGTATCAAATGTGATTTCAAGCTATTCAACTTTTCCTCATTCATTAATCATTTCTGAGAAATATCAAAGGGTGCAGCATTTTACACCAATATGTGGATTAATATAGCATTTTTTTTCAGTGGTTCAAATAAGCGAAATAAAAGAAAAATACTGTAGGAGTGATTTTGATGACACCCTGGTGTCTCATAAGGTTGATTTAATGCAGATATTAGACAGTGGTGGGGTGTAACATACCGTAACATACCATCACGTAATTTTGAAGTTTATATAAACACACAAATTCCCCCGCATTTTATCATTTGTAATAAGACGCATTGAATAAGCCATATCACTTCTAAGTTGAACAAACAGACATTTTATGACAGCAGAAATATGATTTTGTGAAGAAGATGGTTAAGATTTAAATCGATGTTAAGGAGGGAACACAAAAAGCCAAATATGACAAAAATGATTTTATATCAATTCATTTTCCCCGATGTACTTCATAAAAAAGTGTCATTGAACTTAATTTGTTGTCATCAAGTTATACGTCTGCAGTGGTCACTCGTTTTTTTTCTATAATTCAGATAATGTATGAAGGCATACCAGTGAACGATACAAATGTAATTTTATACGAGTTCGATACGGGTGCATAGTTACGATACCAGAAATGCAAAGATGTCTTTTACAACAACCACTTAGAACGTTACTGAACAAACCAAATATTTTAACTAATCTTTTGTGAGGTCTAACATGGTAACACCCTTTGTTTACTTATTCGAGTACATACCATATCCCGACAACCTAATTTTTTTATAAAAATGACTCCCTGTTTACACTGTCTTTGTGCCCAAAGATCGACGATACCTCGCACTTTGGTACTGAAATAACCGTTTGAATCTACTCTCACTGGTTTAATCAGTGAAAAATTGTTCATAAAAATTCTTGTAGAAGATCTAAGGTGACAAATACGTGCAGTAAAATCCCGATAATGATGTCAGAAAATCTTTCGTAGAAATAAGGTGGACTTAATATCAAGCTGAATTATAGAGGATTTATTGAAAGCTGGTCCGAAAATAAGTGGTTGTTACAACAAGGTGGTCGTAATATTGAAGAGGTCGCTATTTGACGTTATACTGTATTTCGTGTAATCAGCAATCCGTTTTTGGCTATCACTCCACAGAATAACATATTTTATTCGTAAAAAATATAATGGGGACATTGCCGGTTTAATCATCTTGTGTGTCCCTTCTTTGCACCGAAATACAAAAATGACATTTTGACAATAAAAAATTTGAAATTATTATCACCATCATCAACAATTGATATTAATCATATTATTTTATCATTCAATGGGATAATCTTTACGATACCATTTACGATATGATTGCATTTAATTGAAAATCTAAGGTCACAAAGAAATTTATGTTCAAGAGCGTTTTAAATGACCGTAAGAAAAATCTCATCAAGGCAGGTTTAATTTGTAGTTGACACTTCGAGGCCAGTGCATTTGTACTTCTAACTTTCACTTTTCGTCACAAAGTAGAAAATAACAATGACGACGAAGTATTAATTAGACAAGAACCAGTATACCCATACAGTCCACCATCCCATGCGCACGTTTGCTGATACCAAACTAATATTAACATACACCGCAACTGAATTATTGTGACCTAAGTGAACTAGTGCCAATAATGGTTCAATGATGAGGTAAGGATAAACTGGCATGATCATAATTTATAAATGCACCGCCTGTATTTCTTGTTCCGACATTATAAAGCAATATCGCCAGGAATAAACATCATTGTATGTCTGTCATGTTGACAGTACGCTGTCCTGGATATAGACATTGTATATTACATAAAAAGCTACCCGAACACTTTAAGTATGTTAACACTATAGAAAATACTTAAGATTCAAATATTGAATGGTTCACGGTTATCTCTCATCAAATCAAATCTTATTTTTAGACCCACGATTACGCGATCAAATATCCAACTTTTATCCTTACATAATCGGATACTCTTCAATTTTTACTACACGACGCCCGTAAGAATATCTATACCGTAGAATTTGTAAATTTATAATTGATATTTAAAAGAACCCTTTGAAAAGCGGTCGTATCGATCACTTAATTTCATTGATAAATTAAGGAAGGATTATGTTTCAAATTGAAGTGTGTATTTATCAATGTCAGGTCGTTTTTACGTGACGATTTCTGACAACGAAGTTTTCTGAATGATTGTGGAACATAATTGGCCACCGAAGTGGTCCATTATACTTCTAAACTATTTTAGTGCAAACCTCGGTTTAGACAATATAACAGAAAGCGGGGAATTCATTTTATCTTAATTATCTATAGTTGTTTGTTGTTACCCATTGCGTGCCTGAGAGTCATTTTACATTATGAACAAACATTTTAATGACATCATCATCATTAAAAAGTTTTACCAGTTTTTACTGTTGTGTTTTCACACGCTAGTATTTTTACCGACATGCTGGCACCAAAACTTGTCTTGTTTCTCTTGTTAAAACTTATCAAGAGAAAGTGTCCATCTGCTTAGTTCGATATGGTGAGCATTGGGTCTACGAGTTCTAGCTTTGTGAGTTCGAACCCTTTGCGTGACACATGCTCTCTGCAACGATTTGATTGAATACTCTCATCAAAGTATGTTCATCTTCCACGTGATTCATGTGGAGAAGCTGAAGAACTAGGTTTTTACTGGTACATTAGTCAGATTGACATCGGGAATAATAACCAGCATGTTATTATATAGACTTTCTGAAAAAGTGGAAATAACAGGATAAAACAACAACCAAGCTACCGGAAAAAATCAACTTTTCTTAAAATAATTTGATAAATACAAATAACAGTCGGCGCGCGTAATATAAATTTGAGATTTCGGAGTTTGGTTTTCTTCTCTCTCATAAGCAACATCTTAGACGCTCGCACGGGTCTCGAATGAACAGTTTCCAGAGCAACAGCTTAATTTTACCGACTTCGCTAACAAGACAAACTCACGAACTTAACGAAAATATTTGAGTGGAGAAATCAAACATTGAAGGGTAAATCAATTTAAGTTAAAGTGTAATTTCAACATATTTTTAAAATACTGACTGGCGTACTTACGAGAGCTACAACATGGGGTTTCCCCATAAGTAAAAATTAACCGCAAAATGGTAGTTTATACTGAAAGAACCACATTATGTCAATTTGTACGCTCAGCCTGACACCCTAACGTATCTCTAGTTCGTACGTACTTACGTTCGTACGGACGGACAATCGTTCATCATTCCTTAACCGGAGTCGAATCAACCACTGGGATCATTGGAATGTTTCTAGTCGGGACTTTGAATCATCGACGTTTCCACAGCGGATACATTTACTATAAAAGTACCCATTTAAAACGGTCAATTAACTCTGTTCATGGATTGATGTATTACTTCATAAATCTTGTTAACAAAAAATAACGCGATCTCACCCGAAATGTTCGCAATTAAACAAGAAAATGTGTCTTTAAAAGGAACGTCGTGTTTCATTGAAACATCCATACATCATTTTAACATATCTAAAACTGAGAGCTATACTGATGTAAGGAAATGTGGAAAAATAGATAGATAGATTCTTTCTGATTGTGTTACGTCATTTGATATTACATATAATTATTAACGAACTGCTTTTCCAGCCAGCTTAAGCGGTAAAAACTTATAAATAACCGTATCTCGTGTCCATGTTTTGACAAATTTATGCACGCTTTAAGCACATGGAATTTACTATGCGTCTCAGGAACGAACCTTATCATCAATCATTTAAAAATGTCTACATTGTCAAGTGTCCAAATATAAGTACATGCAGAAAATATGGACAAACTGACATAAAAACACGTTAAATAAACAAACCTAATTTAGAACGCAGTACATTTCACACTTGGTGGTGCATTTTGCATTTAAATCAGCTAATATTGATACATGTATAAATTAACTAGTACTGCATTCGTCACTCTAGTGTAAGAACTTCTGAACACCCATAAAACGACATAGCATGACAACTCACAAATTCAGTGCATTTTTATGTAGACCATGTTTAAAAGTAAAAGAAAAAAGCTGACATCGTGACATAAAAAGTTGAAGTTAAAAGGTCATCATGGAATAAACATATCCGGAAAGACAATCTGTAATAGATCAACCGTATACAACAAGAGTACTTGTATTGTCAATTACTGTGTAACATTGACTGAGGTGTTCATGTATTGTCAAAAACTGATCTGTGTCTCATTGACTGAGGTGTACATGTATTGTCAAATACTGTGTCTCATTGACTGATTTGTACATGTATTGTCAAATACTGATCTGTGTCTCATTGACTGAGGTGTACATGTATTGTCAAAAACCGATCTGTTTCTCATTGACTGAGGTGTACATGTATTGTCAAATACTGATCTGTGTCTCATTGACTGAGGTGTACATGTATTGTCAAAAACCGATCTGTGTAACATTGACTGAGGTGTACATGTATTGTCAAATACTGATCTGTGTCTCATTGACTGAGGTGTACATGTATTGTCAAAAACCGATCTGTTTCTCATTGACTGAGGTGTACATGTATTGTCAAAAACTGATCTGTGTCTCATTGACTGAGGTGTACATGTATTGTCAAATACTGATCTGTGTCTCATTGACTGAGGTGTACATGTATTGTCAAAAACCGATCTGTGTAACATTGACTGAGGTGTACATGTATTGTCAAAAACCGATCTGTGTAACATTGACTGAGGTGTACATGTATTGTCAAATACTGATCTGTGTCTCATTGACTGAGGTGTACATGTATTGTCAAAAACCGATCTGTTTCTCATTGACTGAGGTGTACATGTATTGTCAAAAACTGATCTGTGTCTCATTGACTGAGGTGTACATGTATTGTCAAATACTGATCTGTGTCTCATTGACTGAGGTGTACATGTATTGTCAAAAACCGATCTGTGTGACATTGACTGAGGTGTACATGTATTGTCAAAAACCGATCTGTGTAACATTGACTGAGGTGTACTTGTATTGTCAAATACTGATCTGTGTCTCATTGACCGAGGTGTACATGTATTGTCAAACACTGATCTGTTTTTCATTGACTGAGGTGTACATGTATTGTAAAACCTGAGCTGTGTAACATTGACTGTGGTGTCGTTCATACAACCACCACAACGATAAGAAAGCAATGCCGTTCTGTTACATTACCAATAACTTCCGATATAAGTTTATATAAGTATTACTTTTTGTTTTCTCTAATTGAAATTTCAAATTGTAATTTAATACTATGCTCCGTGATTTTTCAATCAATGTCTGAGAACATTCAGCAAAAATTCATTGAAAATGATATGTCACTCTATTCTCAGAAAAGTTTCAAAAACAGTTCCTCGTTTATTTTCAACTGCAGTATTAACTCTTCTATCATTTATCTCAGTAAAAATATTATTCTGTGCTGTCGACGAACAAACCAAAATTTCTGTCTTAGCCCTTTGGACTTCTGAATCATTAAGTCTTTCAGAATCTTTTTTTTTTTTATACAAAATATCGGGATGATGTCAAACAAAAGGATTTTCGAATACATGTAAATCTGCTTATCTGAGACAGATAAACGTGACAGTGTGGATAGGTCTAAATGAAAGTCAGTGTTAGTATGATATTTGGGAGATCGTCCCCGAGTTATATTTAAGGAACTTCTACTACACCAGGAATATCTACACATGTATCCTCACGTCCTTGTCTTAATGTTAATGGTATTATGATAGGCGTATACATAACTTAATTGTCTCTGTTATGCTATGTCATAAAAATCGGAGAAATGATACATTTTCATACTTACGACAAACACTGATGAAGTTTCAGGAAACTGGGGGGGGGGTTAGCGGATGTCGCAACTAACGCATACACTCAAACAGAACTCTGGTCGTGTAAAGCTAATTTATTGTTGTGTGAAATATTTTCGGTATTTTTTACTAATTCACGATCGCACTATATAAGGCAAACAGAAGATTGCACCAGTACGGTGCATTAGGTGCAAGCAGTTTATGTAACTCGGGCGACCAAATAAACTAATTATCTTGTTCAATGACTTCTTGTTCGAACGCGTGGAGAAATTCCATTCTAAAAATTGGATGTCCTTTAACAAACTGTTGCAGACGACTTGTCTGCATTAAATAGACGACATGATTATAACCGCGACAATGACCTTCTAGCATTTATTGTGACTGCTTACACGGAGTTCAAAAATCAAATTACCGAAATACAAAGACTGGGTAAATATATGCGCAAGAAGAATAAGTGAACCTTGGTTTCCAATGAACATTAATGCGATTATAAGCGCAATAAAATCAACAGCGGGAGCAGATTGTGCATGTGATATAAATTATACCCCAATGAAGCATATTGCAAAAAATGAACTAAAGTCATTATGGCAGATATTTTTTTTCAAAATTCTAGACCTTACAGTAACATTATAAGATCTTTATTGCTGTATATGGTTTAGTTTTAGTGAAGTTAATTATACAGACAGCTGGAAAACCTCCAACCAAAACGGTCAAAGTCCTCAGCTATAACAAACTGGCGAACTTAGTCGGGCGGTGAGTATAGAAATCTTAAAATAATTCAATTGAAATCCACTATCTTTGGGCACACTCATACACCATCTAGCACCGAATCTAATTTTCATTCATTTAATTAAGAAGCGAACAGGAGTTCTGACTGTATTTGAGAAGCGTATCTAAACTTAGTGTTCCGGGGCAACAATTGAAGATCATATTAGTATACCATAGTGATAATTTTCTTCAGCAAAAACAATAAGGCGCAGATATCATGGCGCGGAGATCAAACTACGTATAATACAAATCAATGTTCAGTAACAACGACGCTTTATTGTTGTTTATCCGTTTGATTTCACACCGTTTATTGTATTAAAACAAGACTTACCACCTATCATGTCACTCTATGTGTTTGATTCATAGAAAATAAAACTTCAAATAAAATAAACATAATTCATTGTTTTTTGTAATACGACTGTCAAAGATGATGACAAATTCTTGATTGATGTGATTATAATAACTGTTGATATATGTCGTGTCCGTATATTTGTTTACATACAAAAATATCAACCGCACGCAACTAAAACAAAATACACAGCAAATCACTTCGCCTAAGTTCGGCAGACTCCGGTATCACTCGGGTTACAACATTCGTCGTGCAGAAAATTAGTTACCGTGTCGGTGGACGCCTAAAGTGGCACGAACATAACGTGCGTATTTTCTTAAGTCTCTCAGAAAATGTGATTATACTCGCGGGTAAATAGTTTTACGTTGTTGTTTTCTGATGTCATTCATACACTGGATAGTTTGTGGTTAGACTGAAACTTGTCTGAAAAGAACATGTCTGCCTTTCATTTGTCTTCGCGTGAAATGCTGGTAATCAGCGTAAAGCTTGAACCTCGGGTCCAAGTTGTATACATCTGATTGTGTTAAACGCAAGAAAGTACTGAGAAGAAATGTGTGTTGAATTCG
Source organism: Lutraria rhynchaena (assembly GCA_008271625.1). Classification (NCBI taxonomy): domain Eukaryota; kingdom Metazoa; phylum Mollusca; class Bivalvia; order Venerida; family Mactridae; genus Lutraria; species Lutraria rhynchaena. The sequence goes on along the minus strand of VIBL01000018.1, from coordinate 3,028,075 downwards.
TGCAAACTCGGTTATTGCGGAATCGAAACATCGTGTTCATAAAGAATGCCGAAAAGTATAGAAACTTAGACTTAAGTACTGGTTACTTCAGGAAACAAAGCGACCAAAAAGTAATTCTTTTTGCTAAAGCAACTTACATACATGTATATTAAAACAGGGAATTGCAGTAATTTTCAACCTGATGTTAGGGTTGTTGTTTGGAATTTGTATGCATGTGCCCTGAAAAATAAATATATATACACTAGTTTATAAAAATTACCCATACACTAGTTTATAAAAATTACCCATACACTAGTTTATAAAAATTACCCATACACTAGTTTATAAAAGCCCCACTAAAACATAAGTGGCCTAATTTTAAAGAAAACTGATTACAGTATAAGATAATGCATAATTGGTTCTAAATTTTATGCATGTTTTAACGATCATAATACCTAGGTGCTTATTAAAAGGAAGTGGAGTGTTTGACTTTTCACCATCTGTGTGGGCTTATCTTCTTTACAACGTATTTATAATCAACAAGATGTTTTTATCATTTTGGTGACGGTGATAATGAGTTTTCATCTTTCCTAAGGTCGATGACCAAAACTTGCTAAATTATTTGACACCAGTTTTTTGTCGCAATCAATGCAAGTAACGAATTCATTAAAATGTTTGTATCTTATCAGAAGAAATCCTAATTGAATTTGAATGTAAAGGTTTGTGACTTCATTTGCGTGTGTCATTTGAGTACATCTAAGAGTAGGATTTTACACGCTGTCAGCTGGGTTTACAAAAATATGATGAAATGTAGGCTACGTTAACTAGCTTAATACAAGCGCGATGAGTTTGTCTTCGACATATTTTAAATATTACTGTCATTTTCTGAGTGGAATATGAAAGAAAACTTTGAATAAAATGTCACTGTAACCCACGGGGTTTTACAGTAGATTTTGACAAGATACTGCTAAGTATTTTTACGATATTTATTTTAGATAAAAAAAGTTGTATTGAAAAACAAGTAACACTTAGACATTGCGGAAAGTTGAGACTTTTATACCCGACCTGTGTCACTGATGTCTCAGGTATGACAGAACCTGGAGATAAAACAAACCTAATTTTTCAGCAGCAGATTGTTGTGCTAACAACATAATATCTGATTTTATATCTGTCCGCGCAAAGTTATTTTCTCTGTCTTCATAGAAACTTGTCTTTCAAAATTTTATATTGATTTTGCATTAGTATATATGATCAATTCCATATAATAATTTTCGGTATTTTTTTTGTTCGTTGAAGAATTTTTAGTTTTATGTTCAATGTCTATATATCATCATATTCGGTACATTCGATTTAAAATTTTATATGGATATATTCACTCATTACACCGTTTTTAGAATCGGAAATTGATAGTTATGTTTCTGACCAGAAAAAAATATTCAGCTTTGAGTCTGATGTTGATTTTTAACAATACGTTCGGTCTGTATAAACATACGTACATTGTTGGAAGTTTGAAAGTCACGGGAAAATACACCACACTGTAAAGTTGATAATGATTTCATTGTAAATAACGGATTGAATTATTTCATACCAATTGCAACTAAATCACTAATGTTTTTATGCTGGGGTCTATGCTAGCAAAAGTGTAGCACTTACTCAAACATTAAGGCACTGATAGTCTTCGATCAATGATATAGTTAAATGAAAATGGCATACGTTCAAAGCAATATTGTCAAGGATTCAATGAAGTGACTTTATGGAGCGTGTTTAAATGTAAGAAATTAATGTGCGTTACTGAATACAGAGATGATAAAGAGATGTTTTCAAACATAAAAGAATTGTTTATGATATTTTATGATATCTGTATCGCGTAAAATGAGCCACACATTCTAGAATGCTATTTTGAGCAGATTAATTTAAGTAACGCAATAAGCTATGTGAATGGTTAGCTACTTAATAAAAGTAAAAAGACGGAAAATTACTTTGTATATGTATTATTAATAATCGCCTGGGTCAATTAAATTTAACAATTAACTAAGAAATATACTGAAAAATGCATGTAAAAGGTTTGTTTCTCTTGAAAATTTGTTACCGACTTTTATTGCATGATTGTGTGCGGATTTACACCAAGTATACAAATTTGTATGTACATATACATAATTTTGTCGCCCACCAATACATAATTGGTGATCAATTGGCCTTCTGAAGGTAACTTATTCGTCAGAAATTCCTCAAGCAGTCCTTAGATTCTGTTTCAATATTGTGTGTTCAATATTCAAGAGAGGCGTATTTTAAATGAGAAATATATGTATTTACTATTTGCGTATTAACCACACATGCAAGTACAGTTAACGGATGAATGAAAGTAAATTATACACAAAATCAACCACATGAGAAATATGCACGCGACTCCTGTTGGTTTGTAACCACTACAGATCGTAACTGTTCCTCTAATCTATTCACTTCACTTCATAAAATCGCCCTTGATAACGACAAGGTTATATACAAATGCGCATCATTGTTATCTAACGTATTGTCCTTTTATCGACAGTATACATTTAAGACATATATGTGGCTTTATTTATATTTCTCGTAAGTCCGGAACATTCAATGCGCATGCGCCACGCGCGCGTCTATCCGAATTCAACGAGAGCGAGCGTTTCTACAAATAGAACTTTCATACTTCCGGGCTTATGTAAATATGATGTCAGTTTCAATTTTGCATTAAGAACGGTTTGCTTTTGGCAGTTCACGATTCGAATTAAGAACTGTGTTCCAACTATGTTTAATCTTGTAACATACTTGCTGCATCTCGACAAAATGTCGTTTGCATACAATTGGTTTATTCTAAGTGTTTGCTGCTGTTTTGCCGTTCTTTTTTCACTGCAGTGCGCCTGCTAAATGTATGCTCCACGCGAAGAAATTGTTACACGTGCTATAACAAAGCAAGCACGCTTTTTTATCATAAAGATATTCATTCAAATATAACATGCACGATCATACGCATTCCTCTGTGTTACAAAACGTGCTTACATAATTCAAAAATCATCGCTCGAACAAACATTTTAAATAGAGGCGGTATATCGAACAAAAGAGTACCAAGGAGGATTTAAAATCACCACCTGTAACAAGCGCTTCTGAATTTAAATAACATTTCTATCGATCATTTTACACCTCAACCGTCGACCAAATTTTGTATCAAAATGAACGTGATATGGAATCAAATCCTTTCCATTTAAAGATGTTCAATTTAATGTAGCGGAAGTGCCTACAAACGTAATAAAGTGAATAGATATTAGAAAAGATGTTCATATTTTACCAAGTGCAAATACATTTAGCATTATTTGTACAAATTATACTATCGTCAACTGACAATTTAGAGTATCAGATAATCAGACTATGTAACAACATAAGATAGTTACGTGCTGATATGAAATTTGACAAGACGGTAACAATGTGATCGACATTGAAATCTTCCCATTTAGGAGGTAAATTAAACCCGATGATACCAAGAAAAGATAATGACCCGTAAACGCTTTCCATTAACTAAAAATTCTCAAGATTACGCGAAAGAGATTTTCCTCAAACGCGTTTATTGGGTATTTATTACAATGTTTGGGGTTCTCATTCAGGGTAAAGAAATCAAAGCAAAAAAAAAGAAACGTTTCTGTGGAGGAGCTCGGGATGGGAAGAGTAATGTTAATCTGATGTAACTCTCTTAATATGGTGTGGATATATTGGTAGAGCGTAAGATAGTATCTTAATGAATATTCAAGTAAAAGTTAATCAAAACTCCAAATAAAACTTGACAACCCGTAACGATTTACCATTTACTCTGTCAGGCAATATCATTGTAGCCTAATCAACGATTAAATTTTCACTTCAAAGATTAAACAAGCGGCATTAAATGCAGAAAGTGCAGGTTTCCGCTACATTCGCTCATCAGGAGAAAGATTGGTTCCCGTCACCTGTACCTGCATCCTTTAACTGAACTACTGTAGCGCACATTATGCGATCAGGGTTTAAGTCAACATTCACTGGGTTATGGGTTTCAAATCAGGTCATGGTTAGGTGCAATAGGTTCAGAATTAAACGAGTCGTGTTTAGTTGGATTATTTAACGACTTGGCTCCCGTGCCTGATGAAATATCACGACTTAAATACATGAAGAGAATTATGATAATGTAACCTTACATTGTTCACTCGACAAGTCGGGACAAGACTCGGTTATTACAGCATTTATGGTTATTTGAAGTGTTAGTTATGAATATCGTCTGATGCTTTTAAACGACAGTCAGAGACTTACGTTCTGTCGTTGATTTAAGTGTTGTTAAAAGGGACTTTGTGGTCGAATGATTATGCTCTCTGACGCTGTGAGTCCTAATCCCAAACTGGAGCCAAATTTGGAGCCATATGAAGAAGCTGTCCAGGTCGATGGTTCTACTAAAGCGTACGCCTGGAGTCTTCGTCCACCATTAAAGCAGGAAATCACTAAATAGCGTTAAACCAAGCAGAAAAATAAGTTATTTCAGTAATAAATGGATGATTTTATTGGATTTCATGCATTTGAAGGTCGTTTTGGGGCTTTGTTTGTGAGCGATTTTCTTTGATTTCTTAAAATTTATTTATAATCAAGTTCTTCGTCAAACTATTCGTCTTGTCTCCCTCGTGCTACTACACGATGTGATGTTTGCTATTTCAATTCAAGCAAGCTTTAATTCTAAAAAATCTGCGATTCACCACAAAGACCTCAAACCGCTGGCATAACTCACCTTAAAATTTTTTTGACACCTTACAGGTGGGTGAATAACTTATATTGACCACCTACAACCTATACTTAAAATTTCGCACACAATTTCAAAAACTGTTAAGCCTAGTTTATTCACTGTCACATTTCACGCCTGATTTGAGAGCGGACCGGTTAGATACTTTATTGAGTACATTTTTGAGCTTACAATAATATTATTACTGTGTCATTAGGCCTCCGTTTGGCCTCGAGCGCCTCATACAGAACTGAATGATCACATATCCATGCTGTTTTATAATTAAGCGTGTCTAATTGCTTAAAGAGGCTTGGTAATGTATATTTTCTCTCATGAATTGAATTAATGATACAAAATTACACTTTCAAACCTCTCCTTTTTCATGTTTTCAATATGCTATTAATATTTGGGAATCGAATACTCATATTAGTGTCTACTCTGCTGTATGACACGTCACGCGACGAGGTTTTATCCAGTCCAGTTATGGACTCGACATTGGACACGAAATTATAAACACAAACATGGCGTATTTATTGCGATTTTTATGACAAAAAACTGCATTTTTATGACTACATGCTTATTAGAACACATGATTAAAGGTTATATATCGATAATATTAGATCGACAGACCATAGAATTCAAGGCAAATGGGTAGATTTTTGGTGAGATAAAGGGTAACGAAAAAGTCATATTTCACACGGTTTGTTTTTCTGTAATTTAAAAGAGAATTAAAAATATACAATGTAGAATATATGTTCTGACGATACGTTTACGTTCATTAAATATCACATGACTAATGTAACCTTTATCTAAAAGTTCACGTACGTCGTCGCGATTTTAAACATTCCTTTAATATTTCAACATTAATTTCAAAATGCTGTGCAGAGAAATCGCACACAACTTTCGAAATTGAATGAACAGAGCTGGGCTGATTATGAAATGATTTCGGTTTATATCGGTTATAAGTTCTAATACGATTTTTGGGCTCGAATCTAATGCTAGTACGACACAAGGATTGAAATTGTAACAAATCAGGGTCCATCACACTCAAGTAGAGTCCCGCACCGTCAACAGATAGGTCGCGGGTTGGTAATTTGGCGATGCATGTTTGACTCAAAATGTTTTATCCACTGATGTAAGGTTCTAACTATATTTAGGATACTCATGTAAGTACTGAGTACGTAACCAAGGTGTAAGATCGGTCCTATTATCAAAACAAGAGATACACATTACAGGTCTGGTTCATTGACACATTAAATAACTTTGGACATGTGGTTGATCAAATATAATATGTCAAGGTACGTACCGCAGAGTCCACTTCATAAATGCCAGATTTCGAGGGCCCCAAATTGATCTCCATAATTATTATCTGAGTTCAATCTACGTCCGAGGTTGGTCATTCATGAAAATGTTTCAGTTAAAGCGCAAATACATCAAGTCAAAGTTTGTGGAAAGTTATCTTAACTAGGTGATGTCGTTCGAGTTCGCCGAGTAGAAATGGGTCAATTTTCACCCCCAAAATCCTTAGACTTTCATACTGCATTGAATATTAATTTACATCATAATCTAAGTAGCCGATTTACAAGGCGATTAAATGTCATGTTTGACATATTTTCTAGATTTACGAGTTGATAAATCGGAATACATCTGGTATTTCTTTCAAATGTTTATGATAATTTTTCCATACAACGAATACATTAATACAATCGGATTTTTGTCTGTTTATTCAGAAATAAATAAATTGTGTTAATATGCAAAGTTGTTGGTCTAGTTTGTCGCCGTGGGTTTCACTGTCACATCATGGAAATTAATACTACTGGGAGAAACATTCTAGTTACCGTGTATGAAGAATATTTTGATGAAGTTAAAACTTTCTTTTTTTCTAAAAAGAATTTCTGGTGATTTCTACAGAATTTCACAATCGCATAATTGATTCATTTGTTTCTTTTCTAAATTTTATATCACATACAAATAAAACTTAAAATTCATGTTTTCAACGAAAAATTGATCATAAAACAATTTTAGGGGCTCCTGTGTACACACTATTGTACACCATGGACTTTATCAGAGTTGCAATCAAAATAATGACATGAAAAAGCGGCTGTCATTTCTGACCATCCTTTTATGGTAAATCGGTCAAATAAAACAGATTTAGAAATTTCAGATATTTAGATCCAGTTTATCAAGTAACAGACTGAGTGTTTATTTGGACCGAGTTATCAGTACAAATGTATATATGATATTGTTGGATTTTCACTCTCTACTTTCACCAAAAAATGCCTGATATGTTAACGTCCAACCTGAAGTAAATGTTCGTTTGTTCTTAAACTTTACATGATTTCAAAGGTAAAACAGTGTTATACAAACTCGACGGAGCTGGATTATTTTTTTGCGAAGAAAATACACAAATTATCCAGTACAAACATGGTTTATAAATACATAAGTACATGATACATTTATAAATACGTAAGTCATTACATATGAGCTTTTTAAAACTCAAGCGGACGTTTATTGATGAGGTATGTTGTGATACTGATTACGCAAAGTGTGATTAATTAGTGTCCAAGATCTGAATTTTTTGTCCATTTCAAATCGCGAATTACCCACTGAAAAAAAACGGGTCGGGCAACCACAACGATCTTTTGGGTACAGAATCTCCATTTAATATTATGAAGCTACATACCACAGACTACAACTGCATTTTTGTATTATATATTATTTATATCAAATAAAAACATCGCCCTTTTACATGTGAGCCATCTGGAGTATTGACCGACAGTGAAAGTAAATAAACAAACAAATACTGGAATAACGAACAGGTCTATAAGAACAATTTTCAAGCCTTGAATTCTTCGGACATTTCATGCGCTTCTATTAACACACGAATGACTTAGATTTGGATGCATATGAATCTGGCATATGAATGATAATTTTCAACTTTTTATCAAATGTTCTCACGTAATTATGTAAATAGTTCACACATTGCCATCAAGTATACAGTTTACAGAACGAAATGTTTCCTCCCCAAAATTGTAAGAAAACACTGCATCTTTAGGAGACTAGCTTGAAGTTTTAGCGTCAGCTAAAGTGCCTGCAAATATCAAGTTTTTTGCATTTATTATGTCGCTCCCTGTACACGGTGTCAAATGAACGTATATATAATAACGACAATATTGCAATGTCACTCTGTGGTGTCATTTACAAATGTGATGCCTTGTATTCAGTTGTATATTAATATATTTTTTCCATTGAATTCAACGAAACAGCTTCCAATTTTTTTCATAGAGTTTGTATGTTTATGACTTGACGAAAACTAATACTATGTTCACGATTATTGTGATGCTTGCAAAAAATAATGTCAATGATGATGAAGATAATTTAGAACGACACATCGTTGTCATCATTGTTGTTGTTGTTGTTGTTGATGATGATGGTGATGATAACTGAATTTATGTAAACTTCGAACATTTAAAATGCAGAATATTTATGTTAATTTTTTACACCATAACAGTGGGGAATAGTACGGCCTTAAGTTCATCTCATACGGAATGAAAAAATAGTTAAAAAATCATCACCAAAAAGTGACATTTCATTTGTGACACGTGAATTAATCTCATGAATATCTGTCTACCATTGTTTAGTTTCTAAATTTAGATGTAAATACGATATATAAGTTTACCAAATTAATTCATTTATTTCACCAGGGTAATACTACGCCTCCTTTCGCTATGAATTGAATTAAATAGAAACACGCATCGTGTCATTTCGGTAAAAATCGCTTGTCTGTTCTAATTTGTATTCCACTGAATGCCAATTAAAACAAAACATGATGGGTTGTGTCGTAAACACTTAGAAACTGAATATACCCAATTTGTAGAGTTTATTGATGTGTCAGTTTCAGGTTCATCAAAATGGATTGGCGAAATTCATATTTATGCCTTCAAACTAAGGTACATTACTAAGGAATGTGATTGAATAAAACTTTCTGATATTTTCACCAATTCTGTGGAAATGACTAAGAAATGAGTCTGATAGGTCTGATAACCGCCCACGAAACTTTAAATGCAGTTTAGGAAAGTTTGACCTATTTGATTCTACAGAAATCATTTTGAAATTATACTTTCTACATGTATTGTGAATCATTCAGTGGAGATTAGAGTACTCTATCATATTACGATTTTTTTCTTCAGTGATGATCACCAATTCTCTGAAAGATAGCTGAAAAGATGTTATGAGACATTTTCTTACACTGGTATTTGTTGATACAAGGCGCAGCGTGTTCGTGTCTAATGCATACACATTTTTGAGGTTTTCCACTGAAATTAATGGATATAATTGTGTCAAATACTATACTGAACATCTTTGTTGTGTAATCAGAGTGTTTATTCAACTCCCACAAATCACCACTCCTTACACCAGTTCTCACATTGTATGACGGTCTATTGTTGTAGCAGAAATGTTAAAATCCGTCATAGCCGTATTTCGACACTTACCGAAAATTAATATTACGAAACGTTGACCTTCTTTATGCGTTGATAAGAAATAAGTATCTTTGAAATTATTTTAATCGATTTGCCACACTGTGCAGAAACCACCCACTGTACTATTTTAGCGATGCGACAAAAATGCGTAACATAAAATATTTTCGGGCGCACTATCAACGGTTAGAATATCAGGTTTAAATAAATTAATATTTTTACTGTATACCAATGTACTAAATAATCATAACATGACCCGGTTAGTCAATCTGTTAGCATGATGTAACAAACTCTGGTATATTACATTTGCCCAAAAGAAGCTGTAAGTCACGTGACACAGAAAGTATGTGTTGTTGTGCTGTTCATATTACCGAGTTTTTGGTGATGATTAATTTAACGACTGTAAAACATTTAGAAGTAAATTACATATTACCAAATACAAAAGTGTAAACTACCCCGAAAATACGTTCACAAATTATAATCTAAGAAAACCCAGAAATGAACAATATGTGTTTAGGGCATTTACGACGAAAACCTTAACAAAATGGGGTCGATCAAATTACGGATGAAGACGTCTCTCCATTGTTAGTGTACGCCTGTGATTGATTTATTTTCCTGGAAAAATATCTTATAACATGACCTTTGTGCGTGTTGTTAACAATTATTTGTAGAGTATGAATAACATATTTTATTGTTATATTTGTATAACCACATACAAGGAACTGGTTAAGATCCCCGATCTGTGTATTACATATCACCATGTCATATACAATTATAAAATTAAACTGAATCTGAAGTAGCTATAGTATTTATCGTAATATATCATTTGATAAATAATTGCAGGTTTTTATAGGCTGGTGGACGATTAAAGATACATTATTGTAAATAATGGTACAAAAACGAAACCCTCGAAGTAAGAAAACAAGTTACAACTCATTGAAAATAAGGTACAACAATAATTACGTTTGAAGTCGTTTTGATAGAGAGCGCTAATTCATTTATCAGGTGAATTTTAACATCGCATGGCTTTAGAGTGGTCGAACGATTGTACAAGGTGTAACTTATTAATCAAGAATTCAAAGCACTGGATTGTTTTAATTACGTAACCAAGCGTTTATTTAACATCCTAGTTATAATGATGCAGTTTAAACTGTCATTGAAAACATCTGAATGTGAACATACGATAAGAGACGAATAATTGTTAGCTAACCCCATCCCCCATATATGTGTATCTATATACAGTAGCATCCCGCTAATTGGACCAGCATTGGTACTTTTGAAGAGTGTCCCCATTACCGGGGTGGTCCTAATTAAAGGGTTGACCATCCAGCTGATATTTGTGTATATGCTGTTGTATGTACACATATATATATTGTAACATGCATTATTTATTTTGTCCTAGAGGAAAAAAACAATAATGTATATGATGGTGTAATGGGTACCAAGTGACCGCCAGTGAAAGACGTTTATCTATCTGATACAACGTCTTGAAGTTAATAATTCAAAATATTTTAATAACAAACTGCACCAGAAGATCGACTATTATTGGTTCTTAAATACTGTAATTATTATAAACATTTGTCAAAACGTACGCGGTTTTATGGATTATGTCAAAATAATAAATATATCAAAGTGAGAAATAAATTTGCTGTATCCATATATCGTCCTGAAATGCATTAAAATAAGTAACCACAGAATACTTATATAAAGAAATGTTTTCATGAACAACACTTGGGGTAGTTAGTAATCTACGTCTACGACACCCAGCTATTATAAATGAAGGAACAAGATCCCTAAATTGCTAGTTTCAATTGCTCCACCCACGTGTGTTCGGTGCAAATACTAGTACTTGTGTATTAATTGGTAGCATTACAAATAACTTCAATAAATTGTACGCGAGGTGTATTGTGGTATGGTAAGCATTCGGACTCGTCGGTCTCAGCGTTCAGTCTTCACTTACCCGTCATCAGCTTTCGGTGAAATCTTTAAGAAAGTGGACAATTTACATGCTCATTACCAAATTCTGACTTTGACGGACTAATGAAGCATTTTCTACACCAGTCAACTTCAGAGGGGATGAAATGCCATGACCATTGTTTAAGCAGATGTGTAAAAATACCCACTGGTAACCGAACAACAGACATCCAGAAAGAGAAGCCCATCACGAGGATGGTTTGAGATTCTGTTCTTCCAAAGAATGCGCTGTATGCTGAGAAATTGGTTAAAATACTTTAAAATCACTCTATCAGTGAGCTGAGTACTTTAACTATTTGACACATTAACTTACTGGTATCTATATCTAGTACTCGAATCACTTGACATTTGGGTGTAAAGGAAACATAAATATCTACATAATGTCTCCTCAATGTATGATTTATCATTATTATAGCTGAAACAGGTGCACTTTGGTTGTCATATCACCAACATTGAGAGACTAGATTCTATGATATAAGTCTTATTGTATACATTTAGATATAGGATTCCGAGATAAGTATCGAGGTTTCGTATGTCTTTTAAAGAAAATTATAGTCATACAAAATAATAACAAAACTCTTGTATTAATAAATCATATCATGACTTCAGAGGTTTTAAATGAATTAATCATTTCGTAATATTATAGTTATGTGACATTATTAAAAACCAATTAAGATGCTTCTTTGGTCGAGTTAATGGGTCTAGGATTATGTTCAAAACTCTAAAATTGAAACCTGAAAAGTCTATTATATTACTCGTGATATATTAGGTAAATATGATAAAAAGTAATTTAGTTACACAATTTGGACACAGTAGTATTCATCCTACAGGTATATCCCTCCCAAATGAAATAACATTGATAGAATTTCAGATTCATGTATGCTTTTATGACGACCTCTTTTAAATTGACAGAATGTTTAAGGGGTTGGAATTCCATTAATTCTGACAATGTGTAACTTTAAACAAACTTCCCATCCATTTGAGCTATCATCTTCTCATTCGTACACCGACTTGTGAATTTTACATTCAATTATGGTAGAAACCCTATCATGTAATTTCTTCAATTACAGTCTCCTCGTCATAATGTTGTCGATCTCAAGTTGTTGGATGTTAAATAAAACATCTATCGTGTACTAAGCGAACCAACGACACTATTTAAAGTAGGTCAGTGCGCTCTAGTGGTCGCTACTTCTCTAAGTCGAGTTGTGGGTCAGCGTTTGATTTTAATCACACGAAATCCCTTCTCGCTGCCCCTATTCTTTTACATTTATTTATATACCGAAAAGAAAGATTATCTGGTGTTCTTGAAGGTTTGTGTAGTGAACCTGATGTTTCACGTGTCAAATGTCAATTTTCAGGCCGGAATATTTTGAAGCCTATTCGGCAGTCCATGTATATTGTTTCTGGTACTTGGCTCTGTGGTAACACCATTTTAGCCATGATTGCGTGCGTATCAAATTACTCTGGCCATTTACCGGTAATTTTTACATGAGATAATTACAGCGTTGGATATAATTCTAAACAAGAATAGATTTCCCCATTTTTAATGATCAATTGATATGCGAAACTAAAATGGTTCAAGTTATGTAATTACAGACCCGTACGGAACACCTAGAGATCTTTTGTCTTCGCTTTTCGATTCGAAGGCACGTGGCGTTCCATTAAACTATAAATATTCGGACATCGTTGGGACTCGGATAAATTGTGTACAGTCATAGTGTCATGGGTTTCCATACGATTTTAATAAATACGCTTAATGTTGCGGGATAGTAGTTTGGCTCATAGTTCAGTACCGTTTTATTATCATATTTAGTGATGACAATAAGTCAGATATTTTTCTTTTCGGGTAGAAATATCATATCCACAGAATCAACTTGAAGCTGGAGACATTTACTTTTGTAATAATATTCAGTTTTTTTATACTTCTATACATCTGTATCATGTTTCGATAAATTACTTTTTTAGTATCTAATATTAATATTCCGTGGGTGTGTTAAACATGTTTGAAAATTATATGTTTATAACATGCATCACATGATAATACTGCTAACAAATGATGTTAGATATTCGTTTTTTTTTAAAATGTTGATATTTTGATAAAACTAGATTAAAAAGCAATTAATATTTAAGTTTTTTTGTATCCTATCAACAGTCTCGGTTCATTTTGACTAATTTCGGCACCAATTTATCACTTTTAATATTATTTTATTAAATAACAAGTATACTTACATCCATGTTTATCATACAATACAATATGTTTATCTAAGATACGTTTCTAAACTTACATAAATATACATTAAAATGCAATTGACTTTATTTACCAGTATTCATTTTATTTTATTAACTTTAATTATATATATATTATATTATGTTTAGAATGTCTACAGATACTTAATAAAACTAATTTTAATTGAAATTAAAATATAACTTAATGCAAATTTAATTCATTAATCGTGATATTTTTTCTGATTATTCGTACAACTCTCGTTAGCTAGATATGATTTGTACTAAACTGTCAAAATAAACAACACGTAAGTAATTTTAAAGCATCGTAGCTTTCTACGATCACACTTATTACATTTCTGTCATTAGAATGATTAGGAATATGTCACTTAGGAATAAAATTCAACTTTACATCTCGATATGAAAAGAAATACCTCATTTAAGCTAACTTGTAATATTCACATACTTGAAAAGGACACCTTATAATAAAATATGAGCATGTCAAATTGTATACATGTGTTGTGAAACTTTAATTACATGATATCAAACAGTGATACTCGACTACTATTTTTTTTTATAAAATTGACCAGATTGGATAAAACCACGTGATTTGAACGGTTCTAGCCAAAAGATCGTGTACGCCAGAACTGCACAACACTCCTGTCACCAACATAGAAACTAATTATGCTAATCGTTTTATTGTAACTCAACCACTCCGCTCAGATCACATGACTTGGGCTAGTACTCGTTCCATATCTGCAAAGTCGGTAAGCGCAGATAGAATGAACGGGAACCAGTATGCTACAAACATCGTTCAAAAGAGATCGCTTCAAGAACAACCAGTAACAAAATAACCGACTGACAAACAGCAAAATAAATCCATGCTGATATTTTTGGTGAATAAAGGTCGTAAGATACTTGTAGAAGATACGGTCAGTATTGATAGATTAACTGACGCCTTATAACTAATTTTGAAATCGCTTAATAAACTAAATTGTGGCATCATGTGTGTCAGTTGCGCCGGACGGAAAATACTAAGACCTAATTCTGTTCAGTTCAGGCATAAAAATGTTCGTTTCCTGGTACCTAGTTTTTTTTTCCAGCGACCGTATACTTTTTACCTACTATTTACCTACTGTCTCACTGTCTCAGTGTCTCTACTTTTACACAAAAATAATCTCATCAGCGGCTTACAAGAATAATAAAACAATTTAAAAAATCCCTACCTGTTCTACATTCCCAATTTATTAATAAGCATGTAACCATAAATAAGATTTTTTATGCCTACGTGGGCGGGCGCCTGTTATGAGATCGGTTCATTTGCAATTAATGATGAATTAACCGATACAAATGAAGCGAATGTCGCTGATGCTGAATCAGACTAGTGAGTTTGTGAAGGTCTTATGTTGCTTGTAGAAAAAACATCTAGCCCCATTGGCAAGTTAATAGATAGAATTAGATAGATCTATTTCATTTGAAGTGTACATCGATAAAAAAATGACAATAAGTAACATGTTGGACGATAGAAGAACTACTTAGTTCTTACTTAAAAGTATGCAAATGCCATGTTATGCACACCAATGCAAAGGATTACACAAAAGGTGAAAATATATCATAAAACATGTTTTAATACGGACCATAAAGCCATGATATCGTTGTATGGAAATGTTTTTATCACGACACTAATTGAGCTAACAAAAAGCGTAAGTAAAAATTTCGATGTGTCTTTTTACAATGATAAACCGATTAATCTAGAGAATCATCATTTATTTCAATATTAAGTACACATATAAGATTATGGTTCATTTTGGGACATAAACAATAATTAAGTAACAATAAAACATAACAATAAATGTCGACAGCTCATGAATATTCATAGAAAATTAACGTTTTGCTCACAGTAGACACGTCACACTTTTTACAATAATCCTTTCATGATTTTTGAAAAAGGTTAACAATTTTATTGTCAAAAACATTTATTTGCATTTTGCTCAAATTATTTATATGACTAACCAGTAACATTTTAGACACGGGATTAATTCACTCGACATATTTTCAAGAAATCATAAACCGTTATATGGTTGACACGGCTGAATTTAATTATGAATTTTTCTGGTTAACTTCAAACAAGCGAGACACTGTTTTTGTGGTCATAAAACATATATTTATACCATGCAGGTATACGAAATAAACAGAAACTGTCAAAATTTGAAGTTTATTACGTGCTTAACGTAGAAGTGTGCCAACATTATTCGCCGTCATTTTCAACCAAATGTTGAAAATACATTAATAACCAGTGTCCAACTGAGTGCTGGTTCATACAGCGTGTGGACATGCTGGCAGTTGGTGAAGGAATTAGATGATATAGTATAACTAGGTAACAAAGAACATTGGTGACTTATACTGACTGCTGTACATCTAGAATACTGGTGATAAACGACAAGAAAAAATAGTCGTGGTCACAGTTACCCGACTGACATAGTTTTATTACGGCGATTCTAAAGTTTCTAACAGTAAAATCAATAGTTCGATTTGAGGGTAGAATCGTACGTCCAAAATACGAAAGTTATGTTTACAAAACAATAGAAACTTTTTCGAACTACCTACTTTAGTTTTTGGTCAAGTAACCCGAAACATGACTATTTTAAATTCAGTGTCAAGTGATGAGGATGCCAAAGCACCTAAATGGAATATAAATGCATTCATAAGCTGTGATTTTTTTTTGTTCAACATGTCACATGATTTGACTAGAACATGATAGCATGACAGATAATGGCAGCAAATATACACGAGTCGTGATGAGTATTTTGAATGTTTGACTGAAACTTTTATTTATTTTCGGACAATGACTTCTTGGAATTTTTTTATTAAGTTCTTCTTTAAAAAATGTTGGGTTGCGATTACGGGACCAAAACTTTAAACATTGGGTATACAGGAAGGCATTTTTGTTAACATTATATTATTGTACCCGAACCGAATACTTTTTTGTCAAAATCGCAAAAATGAGGTCGGGGGTTTTGAATGAGTTTGCGTGTGACTGCTACAAAACATTTTTTAAGATGCCCTTAGCACCATTTATATTGCATTTATATCAGCATCAAAACGTAAATAACTGAGTTCTGAGAACAGTCAGAGATCGTATAATTGTTATTGGCACCACAGGACAGACCAACTAACGCCAATGTTATAATGAGGTTGGGAATACATGTATTGTTACAATCCAGAGGGGGGGGGTAGGTAGTCTCGCCTTATAATTAACTTTAGCCGGATATATTATTATCGATATGGATTGAGTTAAAAAACTGACTCTCTCATTGGTTTGGTAGCTGGCTATTAATAATGCTTCAATGTAGTCAACTAGAGTTATTAGGGTCTGACAGGCAGACATACGGACGGACATGTAAACAAACAGACGCACAGATCCGTCAAATGTATGATAAAACACACAACATATAATGATTTTCAGATCATTCCAATTTATTTAATGACAAACTTAGTATTAGCCAATAAACAAGGTTTTACACCTAACTGCAGAATATATATATATATTATAGGATAAACAGTGCATATAAATAATCTGCGAGCAATAATACTAGGCTAATAAGTAAAAATTTCTCTTTCTGATCATGTAGATTTATATTACCTAATAACTTAATATTTCAACTTAAAGAATTAAGACTCTTTCTTGTAAACAAAAATATCCCCATTTGTTAAATGAATGGCAAAGTTACCAGAGTTCAGAACACTTAACAAATAATAGTTATAAATACATAGAAAGTATTCAAAGTTTATGAAACAGCTTTAGAATGTCTTGCTAAAATTTGAGTTCAAAATAACGCTACTAGCTACGGACCAGTAATGCATTAAATACGTTTCTAAAAAATACCGCAGTATGACGTATCGATCGATCTTACTTAAATCTATTTTTAGAATTTCTTTACAAAAATAGCGTAAGGATGTTTACCAGGCAAAATCAAAATCTGAACTAACTCAGAACGAAAAAATCTCAGCTTTTATACTCGGTAGTGGTAGCATCTACCAAGAATAGGTAGAAATACCAAAAATTGGTAGGACTGACCAAAAACTGGTAGCGCGTCTCTACTATAAATATTGGTAGCTACCAAAAATAATGGTAGTGACCCAAATCTGGTAAGTTCTGGAACGCTTAACATCATGGCCACTTACTTCAAAGGGAAAATACATTATGAAACAATTTAAGTATTTTATAACTTACAACTAGGAATCTTAGGCCTTGTAAATAACTTTGTTTACGCCAGCTAAAAATAGAAGCTGTTCACTCGAGCGTTAACGCTATACCATGATGCAATTGTAAACAATGCATATGTCTGTCACCGTGACAAATTGGATACTGTTTTAGTTCAATAAATGGATATAACAAGAGGATTTACTTGGAAAATGTGTCTGCCACACTGGCTTTGTAACAATAAAAACGTACATAAAGTAAAAATTTGCAAAGTTTCGTACTTATGAAGAAAACAACGACGATTGTAATAACCGATCGCGAAAACATGTGACACTACTTTAAAGTTTGGTCAGGTAAGAGTTACTGGGACGGAACAATAAACATGTAAATATAACAACTATATGTAAGGGTCTGTGGACATACATAAGACTAAAACTCAGGGTGTTACAGTATATCCGGACACTAAACCCAACTTTGAGGGAACGTGCTTGAATTCTTACACCCTCGAATCCCTACTCAATTTTAATCACTTCTGACCTGGATCTAGTGCATATTCCTAACATCAAAAATTACCATTAAATGATAGCATTTGCAAATGAATGACAATGTATTAAAGACTCGATGTCAAAAATATGGCACTTTATACCAGTATATATGTATGTAACAAAATTTATGAAACATTAATAGTATTATGCAAATAACTTCGAAATACTATTATATTTCAATTCAGAAATTGTGAATGCGTGCAAGGATATTTGCACAAATTTCGGGTAATAAATTTCCTTTCATCTTGGGTGACATTTCTCACCGATTTTGCTGCCTATTGTTTTTTCTGAATAAATTATAAATATTTTTCAGGTCCGCCTTAACTCGACTTGTTCTTTGAAAAGACAAATAGCTTTATAACTAAGCTTACCTCAGACTGGGTGCGCACGAACTAAAGCAGCTCAAAAGTAAAAATGACGTGCTTTGCAAACATAATCGTTTCATATGGGTTGTAGATAAGTTTTAATAGGAAAAAGAACTACACACAAACTAGTCCTATTATTCAACCAATCCTTTCAATCGCGCGTGCGTGTCAACTTTACTAAAAGCGAATGCGTCTTTAGTGACAACCAATGTCTTTTTCAATAATTAAACTCCAATAAAGGTCTATGCTATTTAATTGGTTTAAATCATAGAAAAAAAAACACTAAGTTTATGCTGTGATTATGTTACATCTTCTACCAAACGAGGCTTTTATCCGCAGTACACCAACTTGATGCATCACGTGACATGGTAATACCACGTGACCAAACTGTCGCATCTCTAACATCCGGTAGAGATTGTGACTCTGGAATGCATATTCTAGAAGCGAAAACTATTCTACGTCTCAGATGGGTTCAAGGAAGAGATGATCAAAGGTTAAGGCATTAAGAACGCCCGTGAGCTTAATATATGAGTGCGGGGGAAAATTCAATTTCATGACTTGTAAATAGTAGAAATAATCCCGTTGATTTATTTGTACGTGATCCAATACTTCAGCATGCCAATGTATTGTAAATACATATCAAATAATGTTTTAGTGCTCAAACGCCTCCGTCGTTTAACACCAGGGGATTGATAAACATTGATAGAACAATATTCCCTTGTTTTCTTTAAGAAGTACAAGCCACATAGAGTATTATTAACTCCTTGAAAATTACCTTACATGGACTTTATCATTTGCTCCGAGTGTCATCTGCTAATATTAGTTCACAAAGTTTATTCAAAATATATTTCAACACATAAATTACAGTAAATAAATTTATCTTAACATACTACGCCCGTATCATATTACAAACGACAAAATCAGAACATGGTCGAATGTGTGTCTAATGTTTACGATCATGATATTCGTGTGTTTTTAGCTTTTTTATTTATACCTTAAAATGATACTATAAATTGTCTGTGTATTATAACTCTACAAGTTATTTTTATGCTTTCATTGTTTGATTTATAGCTTAATTGACGCGTCCGAATGCTTACATTTTAGCTCGTCCGGTTCAAAGATCAAAGTTAAGGTCAAGTTCACACGACTTCCCCTCCTTAAGTAGATGTCAATATAAATATAAGGGAAAGAGGCCTGATTCATTGAAAGTGTCATTAATTAGTCAATAGATGTCGGGTGTTTAGTTTCACATTATGAAAGGGAAAATAACTCAAATCACTAATTACGACGTTCGTTTATATTAATCTTTTTACATGATGAAACCGGAGACTGAACTGTATCGATAAAGTATTAAGAATTTCATATAATTAACACGCGATGTGTCCGTAGGAGTGAATGTTTATGACCTTTATCATTGTGGGATAACATGAAAAAGTACAATTAGTCTGATCCGTCCTATAGCGGTCTGAAACTCGAGACATGTAATTTATGAGAATTCCAGGTCTTTGAAAAAGAAGAAAAATGTGATTTTGGCTGTTCATCGGTTTTCAATGTTAGAAAGGGTATTTCAGTTATGCGCGTTGGTCAGTTCATCCCGCCATTGTCTCGACGTGTCATGTCCGTGTTAATTTCATGCAGATGACAGTAGCCACAGTTGGTTAGGAATTCATTAAATTGTATTTACCTTCCCAATGAATCAAAACTGAAGCTCAAATATTTTTAACAACTGCTCTTAATTTTTGACACTGATTTTTGTGACCTCCACGTTTTGGTTACGCGTCCAACGACGTAATTCATGTCCTCGGTTTTAATAACATGTTGTATTTTAGACCATTAAAAAGGCCCACATACCGTAAGGAATCTCATTTAATTTGATATCTGACCCAAAACCGAATTATCAGGGCTCCTTAGTTCATAACTTATAACATTTAAACTGGTTCAAACATACTTGCATACCTACCAATGTCCTGGCTATTTATTACATGTTTTCATTAAAGAAAAAAATCTATAAAATATTTGAACAATTTAACTTGAGATCAGTCGTTAAGACAGGGCCATGTTTTAAAACAACACATGGTACGAGTGGTAGACTTGTTGTGTGACGTATGTAGAGCGCTAACCAGTCTAGAAACAAGCCCTTTCATTGGTCGGTTTTAGGTCAACATTCATAACCAGCCAATGTCTAGAGATGGGACATCAAAGCAAGATTTAATGTAATGTGATTCATACAAGGATTTAAAAACGTTTTAATTGCATACAATGTACAACCATAAACATTTTGTCCAGAAACGTTCAAATAAAATTACGAAAATTTAAAAAAAGATGTACACGAATAAGGAATAACGCAACACATTGAAGTGGGGAAACATTTTGAATGAAATAATTAGGCGTAATTTAATGGACTTTCTCAATTTATACAAATTTCTTAACGAGGCATGCAACGTATTCTCCTTTGAATTCAGCTAAATAACAGATTATAAGCAAAAAGATGAATCAAATCACGTGACTCCTAAAAAATGCAATTAACGAATTTTCAGATGTAAAAAGTAAAAACCGCACGCATAAACCCGAAAATAACATCAATTTACCTTGACTTGTTTAAAATTTAATGATAAATTATTACAATATCCAAAAAGGGAAACTGAAGCCCGGCCTTGTGCCAAAAATTGATCATCCAAAACACACGACACTAAAGGACTAAACCATAAAGCGAAAGAACATTAGCAGCGTTCATGTAAAGTCATGGGTGGGCATTTTGGTATCATTCGTGTTTTGTTTCGTTTGTTCACACGGACGCCACCAATACTGGCTTATGTGGATATTTCCCATCTAGTAGCGCCATGTGCTCAAGTTTTCATTTCATAAAGTCCACCACATGGTTTTCTGATCAACATTTGTCACTGTTTCTTTAAAAATCGGTTCATGTTCGGAAAATGTAAACAGAACGTACAAGGTCACCACTAGCATTCTATATATACATGTACATACTACACGTGTTATTGATCCGTAAGCTCGATGTGTGAGTTTCGTTTCTTACTTCTATTAATTCGGGTGCCTTTACACGTGGACCAATGAACGAAATTGTTTTAAAATTTGCCAAGACAATCCAAAGTGAAGGAGTTGATATGACTGTGCTGGATATGAAACCTGGTGAGGCGTTTATAGAGAAACAAATGTAATAGAAAAAGAATTACAAGACAAAAGTCTGACATGTATAGATTCTTTAATCTTGATATCAATATGCTGAAAGCCTGTGAATAGACACTCACACATACAAAGCATGGCTACACACATGAAAAAAAATCGAACATGCAAAGCATGGTTGCACGCATGAAAAAGGTCGTAACACACAAAGCATGGTAATCAACATTGAAAAGGCGAAACATATAAGTCATGGCTATAATCATATAATGATTACACTTTCAAACTTGTATATTACACCGTCTTAAAGTATAAAGCGTTTATATTTCTAGAATTTCGTAGCGGTGGCCACTTTGTCAGGTGAATGTTCTGAATTTGCTAATAATGTCTGGGTCAAAGTTTTACAATTCATATCTTACGAAACAGATCTTTCCATTCACAACGTATTCAGGTTGCTTGATTGTGTGCACTTAAAGTGTGCCACAAAATTCTAAACCAACAGTTCATAAATCAACGCCTCTGCAACATTCCGCATACAAAAAGACGGAACCTGTGTAACGACGTAAAATAGTGTGCGCGTATAGAGTCAAATGCCTAAGACATAAGTTTCCACGAATATTATTTTGAAATAAATATCTTTTGCGTATCATGTCACTGTCATAAATGACTTTAAAAATTATGCAAGCGGTCACAGCATGAATAAATTATTTTAATATATGACCAGCTTTCATTCATTTAACATAATCTAATTAATGAGTGTGTGGTCTGAGACATAAATTGAAATGCATCTGTCAGCTGCCATGTTTCTCATGGGGTCGTTAATTTTTGGTTGAATTTCATTATCAGTCGATACTCAAAACAACAAAATTATAAATAAAAGGAGCAGCGGCAAAGTGTTAGAAATATTTGTAAATGGTTTATCTATGTTGATATGGTATTATGTATAAACGAAATATGATATTCAAGAATTACCAATCAAACTGCCTAATTGAGATATACGCCCCTGGGAAACCCTAGTATGAATGCTGAAATGCTGAAAATGAGTGAAATTGAGAAAGAGCAACAAGTAGAGAGAGAGAGAGGCGACTAAGCTAACAGGATATTGTTCAGGATATTAATGAAGGGTAAAACATGGCATGCAGATATGACAGCATACGATGAAAGAGTTTTACATTGGCAGCAATGTATGTTCGCGAAGAAGTGTCAACGTTTTGATAAAACAATTGCTTTGATACGCCTAGTTAAACAAAATAAGAATGTCGCTTATTACTCTTAAGACAGTCTCTCACCATTGACCTGTCTCATGATGATATGATTGCAAACGATTAATCGACAAATTGTGACCTCGTCACAGAGAAAACACGTCACTGGAGCGAAATCGCACCGTCTTGTATTGTGGTCATACATTCAACTGATTCAATTCATCAACATAGGAAAAAATGAAAAAAAAAGATGGGAACGAAGACGGGTAAGAAAATGTTGAGTCATATCGTGTCATTATAAAGCTAAATCCTGTGTTACATGTGCCGTAATAGAATGATGGAAGTCAAGCTAGAAAATCAAGAAGCGAAACTAACAAATTTGATATGATTATGGATAAGAAGAGTGGCACATTTTATTTCCGCCTTTGAATCACAAATAACGAAGGAAAGAAGATGAATGTAGCTGCTTGTTAACTTAGGACTGATGGTTAGTTCTGGAAGATTACCAAGTAGCAATAGATGAGCCAACTGTCCGCCCCACTTTGTTGATGTAATGTTGACGAACGGGGCCAAAAGCCAAATACGTATCAGTAGATGTCTACGGCAGGCTAAAAGGAAGAAGTATAAACCCATGCGGCCAACATGCGCCATTTCGATCTTAATCAACCAATACAGCAGCGAAAAAATCTAAGAAGATGAAACACTCAGTTGGTAAAGAAAACCTATTTTCAATTTACGACGTACCGTTTTGTGTCATTTTGATTTACGAGTTTATGAATAAGAGAATCATGAAGCGAAAAATTACCACAAAAATCAATTTTCATCAAGTTAATAATATTTTACTTTGGAGTTCACTCTTATTGAAAATAATAACCATAGATCAAAGAAGTTGACGATCAAAATGTACAAAATTGTCAAGGTAGTTCATAAAAATTAAATATGAAAATTGTGTCATTGATATTAAAGTATTTATCATGTAGGCACTGGTGCATATTCTTTGTGAATTTTAATTAAAATGAAACATGTTTATCTAAAATGTACTCACTACTCATTTTTACGGTTGATCGGTCATTCGGCAACTCTTGCACCCTTTCGTTACACAGATCTTCCTGAGTATGGATATCCGACTTTTCTTGATTGTTTTATCGGAGTTCATGGTTTACCAACAAATCATTTATTTCGATTGGCAACTTCTCCGCATGCGCAAGAGAAGAATTGCAAGTCATTGAGTTTATTTTCCCTCTCCTCCGGGATAACCCCATATGGGCGAGTATTCACTTTCCTTAACAATTATCTACAGTGGAATTATGGCCTCTTTTATAAAAACAATTTAGATTAGCACTGAAAGAGTAGGCTATCTTATTTGAGTGTTTGTATGTGTTTCCATTTTTTACTTATAATGATGTAATTAAGCTATTACACTGATACTAGTTTCAAAAGGGGTATCTATATTGTTGTATTTGTAACTACTAGTAGTTTAATTCAATCTAAAAAGAAAAGGTTAATAGCTGTAAAAAGGATGGCAGACCGTTCTGAATTACTACTGAAATAAGTCATAATAAACAGAATTATTATTTATGCAGGACTGTGCGATGGTAATCAGCTCAATCTTGAAGTTACAACTGCAATAGCCTGGAGTTTGTAACCCCGTTCACAGAACTATTTCAAATCTCGTCACCTAATCATAACGTTACCAGTCTTAATGTTCCTTAAGTTAATGCTGTGTGTGGAATGCTATATCGGGGAGACAACTACAACGAAATAGAAATATAATACCTCAAGAGTTGTGTTTACTGTCAGCATGGTACGCCTTATGTAGTTGTGTATTTCGGGCGTGCATGTATGTACATATCATTACATTTTCAGAAAATGGTATTTTTAGACAATTACGTAGTAGTGTACAAATTTACCATATACAATGTATTACATTCGCATGACTTTCCAGCCAGATCGGTTGTCTTAAAGCGATTGAACTATACCTAAAATTGCACTTTTCATAATTGTTAAGTATAGTGTTCTAAACAAACATAAATGTTTTCGTCAATGACAAGTGCGCGGTGTGAAGAGAGAAATTCGGAATTGTTCTTAACTACAATGCAAGAAATTGGCTTGGATATGATTAAATATATTAACTATAGACAGGGAAGCCAAGAACAACATTATATGGTAGCTTATCTGGTGGAGGAGGATGAACTAAGGGACGGAAATATACGACACTTAAACAGAATAAAGCGAAAATTCCACGCACTAAGAAAGTACAGGGGATTCAATATTTGGGATAAATATTTACAATTTGAAAGATTCGTGTTTTTGATGAATCTTTACGATAAAAAAACCCGCTGGATTAGAAAACATGCCGAAGTAAGACTCTTTGAAGAAGAGTTTCTATCCAAAATGATATCGGACTTCAATAGGAAACATGGCGAGCAACGGTCTTACCGAATGTTAATATTCACATACACCGTTCCGTGTACCAACTACAAACACCAATGTACCAAGCTTATGGTAGATTACGCCGAATCAAACAAGTGCCCTATGTCTATAGGTTGGGAAAAAAGGTACAGATCATCGGACGTCAATGAGTCCTACAAACAGCTAAAGTCAAAATGGATAGAAGTGTTGGAGTTGTCTCGGGGACAGTATTAATTAGACGGACTGTCTCTCATACCTAGTATGAAAACTGTTCACCATCCGTATTGGCCGCGTCGTTCATACAAAATAAAAGATATGTATAATTTCCGGAGTTTTTAACATTCCCGACACGAGGCGTGGTACGTCCTGTAAAGAACGGGACAATAATCTTAGATGAAAGTCGAAACGTTTAGTTTGTGAATTATCCATTATATTGGAATTGTTGAAGACAGTTGCCTCATTATTTGTTTTCATATGACATTGAGACCAAATGTAAGCAGTACAACGAAGGTTTTATTAATGTTTATTCATTTGTATCGATCTGTAAAATGCGAGTATAATCAATGTGTATGTTATCTTGTGTTGATCTCACAGATCCATTACTAAACATGACAGAGATCGTTTAGAATTCAGGATATATTTTAATACATTGTATTGTCTTTCACGTCACACAACATTGAATATTAAATTTTTTTATTTGTTAAAGTTTGACAAACAGGATAAACCATTGCATTTTCCAAAAATAACTTAACCCCATTATCCGTATAAAGATGTAAGAAATCACATTTTTTTCAAGTGCATGCACATGTACAATTAAAATCAGGAATCCCATGAACAATACTTTGATGAGTCATATTTTAAAATACATCACACATATTATTATGATATAATTATGTAATGCATTTCCAACGGAAAATCTGTAAAATTTTAGTTATAAATCAGAGAAATAAGTCGATATACAACATACATCTATTAATATGGCGAACGAAACGACCATGTCAGAATTATTCTTAAATATATTAAAAGATATAGGTTTAGAAATGGTTGAGTACATGAACCGTATAAAAGGAAGTAAAGAGAAACAATATATGGTTGCTTATCTAGTAACTGATGAGGAACTATATAGTGGAAATACAAAACCATTGTATAATATACAAGCTCAGTTCCGCAGATTAATTGAAACTCGAGTTGTACCAATAAGTGATAGATATTTCCAGTTTGATAGATTCATATTTTTATTGAATCTGTATAATAAAAACAGTAAAAGCTACCAACACACCGAGAAACGACTTCTGGATGGAAAAGGAACTATTTCTGATTCGGAAACTAGTCTAACTGAAGATGGTGAATTTTTAGCCAAACTGAAATCAGACTTTAAAAGAAAAATAGGTGATAAACATCCGTATAATATGTTAATATTCAGTTTTTACATACCGTGTACTCAAGAAAATCACCAGTGTGCCAAACTTATTAGAAAATACGCAGATAAAACTGGATGTAAAATCACAATAGGATGGACTATGAAATATGAAACTACAGACGTCGAAGAATCACTTGATCTGATGAAATCAGAAAACGTCACAGTTATGAAACTGAGTGGAACGCCTCAAACTTAAAGAGGACCAATCAGAATCCATCCACTAATGACAGATATACAGGCATATCATAGGCTATCTTGCCCGGGCGAACAAGACGTCAACATGAGGTACAGAAACAGCATATATTATATTATAAATATTATTTTTTGTGACTCACATATGTACATGGTATATTGGACTGAGAACGACATTTTTATATGATATATATATATATATATGGTATGTTTTTATATATAATTTGTAATAATGTAAACAAAAGTAAAATGTATAGACGTATATATACAAAGACATTTTTCAGAGAATTCTTAAAAGATGGAATTGTAGACTTTGAATGTACTTTAATCGGGAAATTGTTAAAATTTTATAAGATGTATGTAAGTAAGAACTATTTTTATGTAACGTTATTTTGTATTATATTTAGGTGTTACTAAGTTATTTTCTGTAATTGAACTTAAATTGCATGCTCTGTTGCATGTTGTGTTAAAAATTGCATGATATGTATTCTCTTATTGTAACACTATAGATACTTTAACATTGATATTTATAAACATGTATTATGCTGGTACAAAATACCTGCCGTAGAATGTAAACTTCTATATCTAAATATGGCTCAGAATTGATAGTAAACCATATTGTATCGCACAAATAAATTAGTAATTAATGCATTGTTTATATATTAGGCTGGTTAAATGGTTAAAACATTTTGTGCATACCGAGTTTGAATTTAGCAAACCATTGTGTTACAAACATTTATTTATTTATCTAATTAGATGTATTTTTATTTACGGTTTAAAATTGTATTTTTATGTATTTTTTTATATTTTTCTGAATCAACGTATATAATTATATATAACGCCTTTATCATAATGTTTGTATTTATTTATACTAGTATTACGTGATTTGTGTAACTAAAATAAATTCATAAAGATTGCAGTGTTAATCTTTTCTGTTACATAACTTATATTAACAATGAAACAAGAGGACCATGATGGCCCTACATATCTCACGTCTGAATAATCTGGTGAATTGACAACTTGGCAAACAAGTAACTCTAAGCGTGCAGAAACATAATTTCATCAATTTTAGTTGAAAACAACCAGAAAATACAAGAACGTTATGCATTGAATATCTAAGCTGTGCTTTTGGCCGAGAAAAATTTTAAACGGTGTTCCTATACAAGTCTATGTAAAACATGTGACCCTTGGGTCATGGCCAATCTCAACCATAGGGGCATCTTGGTACAGGGCCATCCAAGGGTCTTTGCTGTGAAGTTTGATAGAAACTGGTTCAGCGATTTCAGAGGTTTAATTTGAAACAATTATTGACGACACATGACACATAATGACAGACAATATATAATGACCTAAGCACATAATATTATAATCATTTTGTTCTTGAACGTTATCAGTTCATATCAGTTAGATAAAACCTGGCATGTTTGTATAAACCGGCTGATAAACACACCGATGTTATAACTTACGTAAATTTAGTTTATTGTTTTGTTTTTATGTGACTTATTGTCAATGTGGTTTAACGCCGTTTTTCAACAATTTTTCGGTTATATATGGCGACCGGTTCACCTTTCACTTAACCAGTTGTCCTGGACTGTATACTAACCAGTACTAACTTACCCTTCCACAAGGAGCCGGCAACTTCTCACATATGGAGGAAAATCGACATTTTTGTCACATTTTTATGGAAGGGTATGACCTGCCGCGACCGGGAACGTAAATTTAGTAAATGACGCAAATGGACATCCCAGAGTAGTTCTAAAAACGGACTTCAAATTTCCGAGTTATTTTCCAATTAGTTTAAGTATAGAAAGTTGGGGGTTTTTGCAAACAATTAAATATGCGCACCAAATAAGGAAATGAATCGATTATATACTGACTCCACGCGTAAAGTGAAAGAATGGATTCCTACAAAATGCAGTAAATTTAAGGCTTTAAATGGGACAATCAAATCTACCGCTTAACAAATACGGTCCATGTGAGGTTCACAATACTACACAAAGAACTCATATTTCGCAGTGGAGATTGGGCACCGTATTGGAACGGTCTTTAGCTGATGACTATAGTTTATATAAAATAATTTAAACCGAACCTCACTGTCACTTTCGGAATTGTTTCAACCATAGGAGTTAAAGTCGACTATTTAGTTCTCCATACATTGTTTCGCGGTGTGAAGAGACTGCTGTGATATTGTATGTTTATATAAAAATGTACATGCAAATCCTCCAGTAAATAATTGATCTTCTACTGTGCAAAATTCGACAATATGTAATGTGTACATCGTTGTTCTCATATATCAGGTTTCAAGGTAATGACACTGAAGGTCTCCTAACTCAAATACCAATTTATCACATAACCTGCGGTCCAGGAGTGCCGTAAACCCGTGCCGGAAATATCGTTCGGCACTGCCAAACCGTGCAATAAATATTCAAATTAGCCAAATCACTATTATTTGCCTATTTTGTATTACTACGCTACTACGATATTTGTAAACATGGTCGACTTTCGATTCGTGATGATTTTATTAGTGAATAAAAATTATGTTTGTGTAAATAAAATAACGATTTTATGTATTTTATGTTGCATTTTATCGCCAAACGATTAATAGAAACATGCATTATTTTTTTGCGCACAGTAGTGAACAGTCTACGTTATACGTCATGTACTGACGTCATCTTGACGTCATCCTGTAGTCTGCTTCATTTTCTGTGGTTGTTTTTACGGTTATGTGATAAATAGAATCTTACACTCGTGCTCATCCTTTGCCATTTTTATTAAACTCATTGACAAAAACAATATGACACTCGGCAGAGCTTCGTGTCATATTATTAAGTCAACTCGTTTAATAAAAATGGTAAGGAATGAGCGCTCATCCAAGATCCTCTATATTATGTCGGAGTCATTTTTATGAAAAAAAAAACAATGACGGTATCATCCATTTATTATTCTATCAGCAAAATTTATCTAATTTTGTATCAAACTTTAAACAGTGATATTTTGTCAACCAAATACTTGGAGTACTTAAACCTCGTAGCAAGGCCAGACTTCATTTTTGCATTCGTAACAAAAATGCTTTGACAAAAAAAATCTATATTTGTATGCAATTTTGAATCAAAGTTGTTATATATTGCATTTTTGTGTAAATAACTACAGAATTGCGTTATTTTTGTTGAACTTGGAATTTTATAATTGGGATCCCTCGATATCAGTCTGATAATCAATGGTTTATGTAAGCAAACTAAATAAAACTTTAGTATTTAACCCATTTTCTGAAAATACAAAATGCGTTGGGAGTTGGAGATATTATTACCAGATGACATCATCAATGGATCAGACCGTATATAATACAAAAAGTATATTGTTTATATAAATATAGTCGTGGGATCAAAAGAGTGCATGACAGGCGCATTCTATTTTGTTTAGTAGCGGTATTAATTCTCAGCTAATTGTATCGGTTAATTGTACTAAATTTTCAAAAAAAACAAAATATTATTGTTTCAATTATTTTCTACATAAGTGGAGATATTTATAAAAGATTGATGAGTATCAGTGCTTGTTTAAAAAGAAAACTCAGATTTTTTTTAATGGTAATGACAATAATCAGATTTAGAACCATTTATAGTATCTTTAATTTACTCTCAGAGGATTGTTTGTTTTAACTAAGGAATATTCTCAATTACTATGGATGAAGATAAGTATATTACGTTTTTTCATAAAATGAAATTAGTTGGCAGGGTTTTACTTGAAAACAACCATAAACGCACTTCTCCAAAAAAGAAAAACCAGTTTATGGTAGCATGTCTCATTGCCCAGAGCGAATTAGAAGTAGGGGACACTACTGTTTTGGACAAAGTCCATTCTCTTCTTAAAAAAGAACCGAAAAATGAGATTTTTTTCGAATATGGCAGATTCGTGAATGAATATAACAAGCGTGGTACATGTATCAAACACACAGAAAAGCTTTTCCTAGACCCACAGGGGCAACTTCTTACATCTATAAAAGACGATACATGTATTAATAAATTAAATGATTACACAGAATGTCACCTGGTTTCAAACCTGAAAGATGAGTTTCGAAAAGAGTTTAAAGAGGACGAGAAAACATATCTACTTATATATTCTCATCACATTCCCTGCACAATAAAAGGTCACAATTGTGCTGAGCTTTTGGGAAAGTATTGTGAATTAACAGGTCAAGATATGGTAGTTGGTTACGATACAGTTTTTGAAAGGACCGACGAAAATAAAGCGCTGAATGCAATGAAATTAATAAAAGTAATGAAGATTTCTGATAATAATTCAGTCTTCGAATGTACAAAGATTTCCGACAACAGAACAACATTGAAAACTCTTAATGGATGTACTACAAAGCCGAGGGTTTGCCCCTATACAAAACAGAAGCCTTTGAGTAAGCCTAATGCGACAATTTTAGCCTTACATGAGCATTTCGCACAACTCAAAGAAACATTTGGACAATGCCCTGACCCAACTATTGATTTTGACAGACAATATCAAGAATAAACTCTTATTAGAGATATATACATATATATGTATTATTTTAAAATGTATCTTAATTTTTAGCTCGTCTCAATTTTTGTTTCATCATTTTTGTTCAGACGAAACTAAAGCACGTAACATTGTGAAAATAGATACCGAATATTGGCATGTAATAATATTCAAGGATAAATGTACTGTTTGTTTAGAACACGAGTTCACATATGTTTTTGTTTGAGACATAAAAATTATATGAACTGAAGTATATTTATGAATGTTGGTATTAGTACAAGAACATATGTATATGTAACACTATAATCAGATAATTGATATTGAATAAAACAACTTACTTCTATATGTTTCTGTATACATCAGCGTTTATTTGCATATCAACATTCAAATGTTTTGACCATATTCTATTAACAAGAAAACAAAATGGTCAGGACCAAACAAAGATGAACGGGAAATGTTCCAGTCAAATACGAGTGACAAAAAGACACCGTGACAATGATTCCAGTCAGCAGGGTGACATCTTAAACTTTACCAACGGTAGAAATGGAAAATATTGAAGTCATAGTGTAATACGTTTTATTGTGAAACTAACATGGAAACAACTGATGTCAATGAAAGAAAAGTGAACATCTACCCACGTGGCTCGTAATATTCAGAAAAGAAAAATGCAGATGTTTCTGTCAAATGGTGCTGAACAGGATATGAACATGTCAGTGAACATGTCTGTGGAACAGAAGCTATTTCAATCGCTTCCAATCATAAGGAACGTGAATTTGGTGGCTCTCTAGTCCCAAGTTCATCAACGACATTCACTGGGATACCTAACTCGTTTGATGCTGTCGAGAAGTGATCCTGTCCTTCAACTGATACAGAAGCTGTTCAATCGTTTCATTTTCAATGAAGTGGAAACAGACTGTCGTTCTGTGAAGTATTGTAACGATGTCAACTCATTGCTTGTATGAATTATATATATAACTATCAACTTTAACGTTTCATGTCCCATTGGTGACCATAATGTGAATAGTAATTTTGACATTGCCTTCACGATTGATGGCCCGTGACTATAGTTAGTTAATGATTTTGCCTAACTACTAAGATGTATTTTCGTTTCGATATGTATCAAACAGTTTATACGATATAAGTATTTTGATGATACATTTGATAAAACATATAATATCAATACAAATATTATTTACTATTTCAGATTGACCCGTGAACTGCATCTTCTCTGGTGAAATTGAGGACCATTATTCCAGACAGAAAATGTTGCGTGCTTTTTTATTTATTTATTTATTTTGCAAATATATGTATTACGAATAAAATAGATTTAACCCGACATGGCTTACAATTTGTTTAGCATATCGGAAAATATCAAAAACAGCCTTAGCATGATTCGTTAATTCATGAGAAGTTGTTGTACATATTATGAAATAAATCAAAACTAGTGGATAAAGGAAACATGGCTGAGATCGTATTTAGTACCAACCGGTGTATATGAAGAAGTATTTTGGTTTATGACTTATTCTATCACATCGGAAAGTAAGAACTTGAAATCAGTCTTTTTAATTCAACGGCAAAGACAGCAATACATGATGCTTATGTGTTTGTATAATTTTGACACACTTATGTACTCTGAGTTTAGTAGTAGCGACATCACCAATATCTGAACAAATTTTTAAAACGTCATAACATTGTACACCAAACGAATTATGCTAACCACTGACCTGGTTATTCCTTATAACCACTAAAAAATTGGGTATCAGTTTGAGAAAAAAACTGGGAACCCAGCTAATGTTATTGTACAACAATCGCTGCCGAATGTTGCACAGCGTATTTAACCGAAAAAACACGTTTCAACAAAACGTCATCGCGCTTGCAGACAGTCGTGGTTCGAATTGCACAACTCATTAAATATTACCCTGACATTGGTAAGGTCAATCTATCAAGTTGAACGCCGTGCAATATGATTTCAAAAAAAGATTCGCTAAAGTAATGAAAATGTATTACACTTTAATATTGATCTTCATTGAACACTTTCAAATGATTTGTATAGATTGATATGAATGGGGCTTTTTTGTAAATCAAACATTCACGTTTTCCTATCATTGTAATTTTTGGAAAATGAAAATAATCTTTTACATAGATCAGCTCGTCAAGTATAAATCTTCAGAAAATGCCTAACACCAACCAACAATTTAAAATAGTGTATTGAGCGTAATAGTAATTGTCGACGTGTAACTGTTTTGTGTTTATTTTTATGTGACTTATAGTCACTGGGGTTTAACGCCAATTTTCAACATGTATACGGCGACCGGTTCACCTAACCAGTTTTCGTGGACTGTATTCTAACCAGTACTAGTTTACCCTACCACAAGAAGCAAATTATCCACATATGGAGGAAAATCAACAATTTTTTTAATTTTCATAGAAGGGTATGACCTGCTTCGACTTGGATTCGAACCCGGATCTCCGGGTTACAAGTCCAGCGCACTGACCACTAGACTACGGTCGCGGCATTTCGACGTTCAGCTGGTTCGTAAATATGTGAATAAGACTGTATATGTCAAGTTGGCGAATCTTCATATATTCATGAATTGCGCATTAGCAATAAATAAAATTAGTCATTCCCAAAATGATATTAAATTTCTTAACTCGAAATACCGTCTATACAATGTTACCACACCGACAGTGTTATTTTGCATATCTTTTGTACATGCACATGACTGAATCTATTAATACGATTTTCCAAACAAGTATCGAAAATCTCATTTGGTTCTTTGAGCATTGAGTCTTAAACACTATTGGGATGTCATTCAAATAGCACTAAAATACAATTTTTCTACAGAAGATATGCCTGTTCGACTAAAAAAATTAATCACATCACGTGACTCCTAAAAAATGCAATTAACGAATTTTCAAATGTAAAAAGTAAAAACCGAACGCATAAACCCGAAAATGATATCAATTTACCTTGACTTGTTTAAAATTTAACGATAAAATATTACAATATCCAAAAAGGGAAACTGAAGCCCGGCCTTGTGCCAAAAATTGATCATCCAAAACACACGTCACTGAAGGACTAAACCATAAAGCGAAAGAACATTAGCAGCGTTCATGTAAAGTCATTGGTGGGCATTTTGGTATCATTCGTGTTTTGTTTCGTTTGTTCACACGGACGCCACCAATAGTGGCTTATGTGGATATTTCCCATCTAGTAGCGCCATGTGCTCAAGTTTTCATTTCATAATGTCCACCACATGGTTTTCTGATCAACATTTGTCACTGTTTCTTTAAAAATTGGTTCATGTTCGGAAAATGTAAACAGAACGTACAAGGTCACCACTAGCATTCTATATATACATGTACATACTACACGTGTTATTGATCCGTAAGCTCGATGTGTGAGTTTCGCCTCTTATTTTTATTAATTCGGGTGCCTTTACACGTGGACCAATGAACGAAATTGTTTTAGAACTTGCCAAGACAATCCAAAGTGAAGGAGTTGATATGACTGTGCTGGATATGAAACCTGGTGAGGCGTTTATAGAGAAACAAATGTAATAGAAAAAGAATTACAAGACAAAAGTCTGACAATTATAGATTCTTTAATTTTGATATCAATATGCTGAAAGCCTGTGAATAGACGCTCACACATACATAGCATTGCTACACACATGAAAAAAAATCGAACATGCAAAACATGGTTGCACGCATGAAAAAGGTCGTAACACACCAAACATGGTAATCAACATTGAAAAGGCGAAATATATAAGTCATGGCTATAATCATAATTTATAATGATTACACTTTCAAACTTGTATATTACACCGTCTTAAAGTATAAAGCGTTTTACATTTCTAGAATTTCGCAGCAGTGGCCACTTCTTCAGGTGAATGTTCTGAATTTGCTAATAATGTCTGGGTCAAAGTTTTGCTATTCATATCTTACAAAACAGATCTTTCCATTCACAACGTATTCAGGTTGCTTGATTGTATGCACTCACAGTGTGCCACAAAATTCTAAACCATCAGTTCATAAATCAACGCCTCTGCAACATTCCGCATATAAGAAGACAGAACCTGTGCGACAACGTAAAATTGTGTGCGCGTATAGAGTCAAACGCCTAAGACATAAGTTTCCACGAATACTATTTTGAAATAAATATCTTTTGCGTATCATGTCACTGTCATAAATGACTTTAAAATTTATGCAAGCGGTCACAGCATGAATAAATTATTTTAATATATGACCAGCTTTCATTCATTTAACATAATCTAATTAATGAGTGTGTGGTCTGAGACCTAAATTGAAATGCATCTGTCAGCTGCCATGTTTCTCACGGGGTCGTTAATTTTTGGTTGAATTTCATTATCAGTCGATACTCAAAACAACAAATTTATAAATAAAAGGAGCAGCGGCAAAGTGTTAGAAATATTTGTAAATGGTTTATCTATGTTGATATGGTATTATGTATAAACGAAATATGATATTCAAGAATTACCAATCAAACTGCCTTATTGCGATATACGCCCCTTGGAAACCCTAGTATGAAAATGAGTGAAATTGAGAAAGAGCAACAAGTAGAGAGAGAGAGGCGACTAAGCTAGCAGGATATTGTTCAGGATATTAATGAAGGGTAAAACATGGAATGCAGATATGACAGCATACGATGAAAGAGTTTTACATTGGCAACAATGTATGTTAGCGAAGAAGTGTCAACGTTTTAATTAAGCAATTGCTTTGATACGTCTAATTAGACAAAATAAGAATGTCGCTTATTACTCTTAAGACAGTCTCTCACCATTGACCTGACTTATGATGATATGATTGCAAACGATTAATCGACAAATTGTGACCTCGTCACATAGAAAACACATCACTGGAGCGAAATCGCACCGTCTTGTATTGTGGTCATACATTCAACTGATTCAATTCATCAACATAGGAAAAAATGAAAAAAAAAAGATGGGAACGAAGACGGGTAAGAAAATGTTGAGTCATATCGTGTCATTATAAAGCTAAATCCTGTGTTACATGTGCCGTAATAGAATGATGGAAGTCAAGCTAGAAAATCAAGAAGCGAAACTAAGAAATTTGATATGATTATGGATAAGAAGAGTGGCACATTTTATTTCCGCCTTTGAATCACAAATAACGAAGGAAAGAAGATGAATGTAGCTGCTTGTTAACTTAGGACTGATGGTTAGTTCTGGAAGATTACCAAGTAGCAATAGATGAGTCAACTGTCCGCCCCACTTTGTTGATGTAATGTTGACGAACGGCGCCAAAAACCAAATACGTATCAGTAGAAGTCTACGGCAGGCTAAAAGGAAGAAGTATAAACCCAGACTAGTCTAAGGGACATGCGTCATTTCGATGTTAATCAACCTATACAGCAGCGAAAAAATCTAAGAAGATGAAACACTCAGTTGGTAAAGAAAACCTATTTTCAATTTACGACGTACCGCTTTGTGTCATTTTGATTTACGAGTTTATGAATAAGAGAATCATGGAGCGAAAAATTACCACAAAAATCAATTTTCATCAAGTTAATAATATTTTACTTTGGAGTTCACTCTTATTGAGAATAATAACCATAGATCAAAGAAGTTGACGATCAAAATGTACAAAATTGTCAAGATAGTTCAAAAAAATTAAATATGAAAATTGTGTCATTAATATTAAAGTACTTATCATATAGGCACTGGTGCATATTCTTTGTGAGTTTTAATTAAAATGAAACGTGCTTATTTAAAATGTACTCACCACTCATTTTTACGGTTGATCGGTCATTCGGTAACCCTCGCACCCTTTCGATACACAGATCCTCCCGAGTATGAATATCCGATTTTTCTTGATTGTTTATCGGAGTTCATGGTTTACCAACAAATCATTTATTTCGATTGGCAACTTCTCCGCATGCGCAAGAGAAGGATTGCAAGTTATTGAGTTTATTTTCCCTCTCCTCCGGGATAACCCCATATGGGCGAGTATTCACTTTCTTTAACAATTATCTACAGTGGAATTATGGCCTCTTTTATTAAAACAATTTAGATTAGCACTGAAAGAGTAGGCTATCTTATTTGAGTGTTTGTATGTGTGTCCATTTTTACTAATAATGATGTAATTAAGCTATTACACTGATACTAGTTTCAAAAGGGGTATCTATATTGTTGTATTTGTAACTATTAGTAGTTTAATTCAATCTAAAAAGAAAAGGTTAATAGCTGTAAAAAGGATGGCAGACCGTTCTGAATTACTACTGAAATAAGTCAAAATAAACAGAATTGTTATTTATGCAGGACTGTGCGATGGTAATCAACTCAATCTTGAAGTTACAACTGCAATCGCCTGGAGTTTGTAACCCCGTTCACAGAACTATTTCAAATCTCGTCACATAATCATAACGTTACCAGTCTTAATGTTCCTTAAGTTAATGCTGTGTGTGGAATGCTATATCGGGGAGACAACTACAACGAAATAGAAATATAATACCTCAAGAGTTGTGTTAACTGTCAGCATGGTACGCCATATGTAGTTGTGTATTTCGGGCGTGCATGTATGTACATATCATTACATTTTCAGAAAATGGTAGTTTTAGGCAATTACGTAGTAGTGTACAAATTTACGATATACAATGTAATACATTCGCATGACTTTCCAGCCAGATCGTTTGTCTTAAACCGATTGAACTATACCTAAAATTGCACTTTTCATAATTGTTAAGTATAGTGTTCTAAACAAACATAAATGTTTTCGTCAATGACAAGTGCGCGGTGTGAAGAGAGAAATTCGGGATTGTTCTTAACTACAATGCAAGAAATTGGCTTGGATATGGTTAGATATATTAACTATAGACAGGGAAGCCAAGAACAACATTATATGGTAGCTTATCTGGTGGAGGAGGGTGAACTAAGGGACGGAAATATACGACACTTAAACAGAATAAAGCGAAAATTCCACGCACTAAGAAAGTACAGGGAATTCAATATTCGGGATAAATATTTACAGTTTGAAAGATTCGTGTTTTTGATGAATCTTTACGATAAAAAAAACCCGCCAGAGTAGAAAACATACCGAAGTAAGACTCTTTGAAGAAAAAAAATCACGTTCAACGTTTCTATCCAAAATGATATCGGACTTCAATAGGAAACATGGCGAGCAACGGTCTTACCGAATGTTAATATTCACATACTACGTTCCGTGTACCTATTACGAACACCAATGTACCAAGTTTATGGTAGATTACGCCGAATCAAACGAGTGCCCTATGTCTATAGGTTGGGAAAAAAGGTACAGATCATCGAACGTCAATAAGTCCTACAAACAGCTAGATTCAAAATGGATTAAAGTGTTGAAGTTGTCTCGGGGACAGTATTAATTAGACGGACTGTCTCTCATACCTAGTATGAAAACTGTTCACCATCCGTATTGGCCGCGTCGTTCATACAAAATAAAAGATATATATAATTTCCGTTCGGAGTTTTTAACATTTGTAGTGTTGAAGTTGTCTCGGGGACAGTATTAATTAGACGGACTGTCTCTCATACCTAGTATGAAAACTGTTCACCATCCGTATTGGCCGCGTCGTTCATACAAAATAAAAGATATGTATAATTTCCGGAGTTTTTAACATTCCCGACACGAGGCGTGGTACGTCCTGTAAAGAACGGGACAATAATCTTAGATGAAAGTCGAAACGTTTAGTTTGTGAATTATCCATTATATTGGAATTGTTGAAGACAGTTGCCTCATTATTTGTTTTCATATGACATTGAGACCAAATGTAAGCAGTACAACGAAGGTTTTATTAATGTTTATTCATATGTATCGATCTCTGAAATGCGAGTATAATCAATGTGTATGTTACCTTGTGTTGATCTCACAGATTCATTATTAAACATGACAGAGATAGTTTAGAATTCAGGATATATTTTATTACATTGTATTGTCTTTCACGTCACACAACATTGAATATTAAATTTTTTTATTTGTTAAAGTTTGACAAACAGGATAAACCATTGCATTTTCCAAAAATAACTTAACCCCATTATCCGTATAAAGATGTAAGAAATCACATTTTTTTTCAAGTGCATGCACATGTACAATTAAAATCAGGAATCCCATGAACAATACTTTGATGAGTCATATTTTAAAATACATCACACATATTATTATGATATAATTATGTAATGCATTTCCAACGGAAAATCTGTAAAATTTTAGTTATAAATCAGAGAAATAAGTCGATATACAACATACATCTATTAATATGGCGAACGAAACGACCATGTCAGAATTATTCTTAAATATATTAAAAGATATAGGTTTAGAAATGGTTGAGTACATGAACCGTATAAAAGGAAGTAAAGAGAAACAATATATGGTTGCTTATCTAGTAACTGATGAGGAACTATATAGTGGAAATACAAAACCATTGTATAATATACAAGCTCAGTTCCGCAGATTAATTGAAACTCGAGTTGTACCAATAAGTGATAGATATTTCCAGTTTGATAGATTCATATTTTTATTGAATCTGTATAATAAAAACAGTAAAAGCTACCAACACACCGAGAAACGACTTCTGGATGGAAAAGGAACTATTTCTGATTCGGAAACTAGCCTAACTGAAGATGGTGAATTTTTAGCCAAACTGAAATCAGACTTTAAAAGAAAAATAGGTGATAAACATCCGTATAATATGTTAATATTCAGTTTTTACATACCGTGTACTCAAGAAAATCACCAGTGTGCCAAACTTATTAGAAAATACGCAGATAAAACTGGATGTAAAATCACAATAGGATGGACTATGAAATATGAAACTACAGACGTCGAAGAATCACTTGATCTGATGAAATCAGAAAACGTCACAGTTATGAAACTGAGTGGAACGCCTCAAACTTAAAGAGGACCAATCAGAATCCATCCACTAATGACAGATATACAGGCATATCATAGGCTATCTTGCCCGGGCGAACAAGACGTCAACATGAGGTACAGAAACAGCATATATTATATTATAAATATTATTTTTTGTGACTCACATATGTACATGGTATATTGGACTGAGAACGACATTTTTATATGATATATATATATATATATGGTATGTTTTTATATATAATTTGTAATAATGTAAACAAAAGTAAAATGTATAGACGTATATATACAAAGACATTTTTCAGAGAATTCTTAAAAGATGGAATTGTAGACTTTGAATGTACTTTAATCGGGAAATTGTTAAAATTTTATAAGATGTATGTAAGTAAGAACTATTTTTATGTAACGTTATTTTGTATTATATTTAGGTGTTACTAAGTTATTTTCTGTAATTGAACTTAAATTGCATGCTCTGTTGCATGTTGTGTTAAAAATTGCATGATATGTATTCTCTTATTGTAACACTATAGATACTTTAACATTGATATTTATAAACATGTATTATGCTGGTACAAAATACCTGCCGTAGAATGTAAACTTCTATATCTAAATATGGCTCAGAATTGATAGTAAACCATATTGTATCGCACAAATAAATTAGTAATTAATGCATTGTTTATATATTAGGCTGGTTAAATGGTTAAAACATTTTGTGCATACCGAGTTTGAATTTAGCAAACCATTGTGTTACAAACATTTATTTATTTATCTAATTAGATGTATTTTTATTTACGGTTTAAAATTGTATTTTTATGTATTTTTTTATATTTTTCTGAATCAACGTATATAATTATATATAACGCCTTTATCATAATGTTTGTATTTATTTATACTAGTATTACGTGATTTGTGTAACTAAAATAAATTCATAAAGATTGCAGTGTTAATCTTTTCTGTTACATAACTTATATTAACAATGAAACAAGAGGACCATGATGGCCCTACATATCTCACGTCTGAATAATCTGGTGAATTGACAACTTGGCAAACAAGTAACTCTAAGCGTGCAGAAACATAATTTCATCAATTTTAGTTGAAAACAACCAGAAAATACAAGAACGTTATGCATTGAATATCTAAGCTGTGCTTTTGGCCGAGAAAAATTTTAAACGGTGTTCCTATACAAGTCTATGTAAAACATGTGACCCTTGGGTCATGGCCAATCTCAACCATAGGGGCATCTTGGTACAGGGCCATCCAAGGGTCTTTGCTGTGAAGTTTGATAGAAACTGGTTCAGCGATTTCAGAGGTTTAATTTGAAACAATTATTGACGACACATGACACATAATGACAGACAATATATAATGACCTAAGCACATAATATTATAATCATTTTGTTCTTGAACGTTATCAGTTCATATCAGTTAGATAAAACCTGGCATGTTTGTATAAACCGGCTGATAAACACACCGATGTTATAACTTACGTAAATTTAGTTTATTGTTTTGTTTTTATGTGACTTATTGTCAATGTGGTTTAACGCCGTTTTTCAACAATTTTTCGGTTATATATGGCGACCGGTTCACCTTTCACTTAACCAGTTGTCCTGGACTGTATACTAACCAGTACTAACTTACCCTTCCACAAGGAGCCGGCAACTTCTCACATATGGAGGAAAATCGACATTTTTGTCACATTTTTATGGAAGGGTATGACCTGCCGCGACCGGGAACGTAAATTTAGTAAATGACGCAAATGGACATCCCAGAGTAGTTCTAAAAACGGACTTCAAATTTCCGAGTTATTTTCCAATTAGTTTAAGTATAGAAAGTTGGGGGTTTTTGCAAACAATTAAATATGCGCACCAAATAAGGAAATGAATCGATTATATACTGACTCCACGCGTAAAGTGAAAGAATGGATTCCTACAAAATGCAGTAAATTTAAGGCTTTAAATGGGACAATCAAATCTACCGCTTAACAAATACGGTCCATGTGAGGTTCACAATACTACACAAAGAACTCATATTTCGCAGTGGAGATTGGGCACCGTATTGGAACGGTCTTTAGCTGATGACTATAGTTTATATAAAATAATTTAAACCGAACCTCACTGTCACTTTCGGAATTGTTTCAACCATAGGAGTTAAAGTCGACTATTTAGTTCTCCATACATTGTTTCGCGGTGTGAAGAGACTGCTGTGATATTGTATGTTTATATAAAAATGTACATGCAAATCCTCCAGTAAATAATTGATCTTCTACTGTGCAAAATTCGACAATATGTAATGTGTACATCGTTGTTCTCATATATCAGGTTTCAAGGTAATGACACTGAAGGTCTCCTAACTCAAATACCAATTTATCACATAACCTGCGGTCCAGGAGTGCCGTAAACCCGTGCCGGAAATATCGTTCGGCACTGCCAAACCGTGCAATAAATATTCAAATAAGCCAAATCACTATTATTTGCCTATTTTGTATTACTACGCTACTACGATATTTGTAAACATGGTCGACTTTCGATTCGTGATGATTTTATTAGTGAATAAAAATTATGTTTGTGTAAATAAAATAACGATTTTATGTATTTTATGTTGCATTTTATCGCCAAACGATTAATAGAAACATGCATTATTTTTTTGCGCACAGTAGTGAACAGTCTACGTTATACGTCATGTACTGACGTCATCTTGACGTCATCCTGTAGTCTGCTTCATTTTCTGTGGTTGTTTTTACGGTTATGTGATAAATAGAATCTTACACTCGTGCTCATCCTTTGCCATTTTTATTAAACTCATTGACAAAAACAATATGACACTCGGCAGAGCTTCGTGTCATATTATTAAGTCAACTCGTTTAATAAAAATGGTAAGGAATGAGCGCTCATCCAAGATCCTCTATATTATGTCGGAGTCATTTTTATGAAAAAAAAAAACAATGACGATATCATCCATTTATTATTCTATCAGCAAAATTTATCTAATTTTGTATCAAACTTTAAACAGTGATATTTTGTCAACCAAATACTTGGAGTACTTAAACCTCGTAGCAAGGCCAGACTTCATTTTTGCATTCGTAACAAAAATGCTTTGACAAAAAAAATCTATATTTGTATGCAATTTTGAATCAAAGTTGTTATATATTGCATTTTTGTGTAAATAACTACAGAATTGCGTTATTTTTGTTGAACTTGGAATTTTATAATTGGGATCCCTCGATATCAGTCTGATAATCAATGGTTTATGTAAGCAAACTAAATAAAACTTTAGTATTTAACCCATTTTCTGAAAATACAAAATGCGTTGGGAGTTGGAGATATTATTATCAGATGACATCATCAATGGATCAGACCGTATATAATACAAAAAGTATATTGTTTATATAAATATAGTCGTGGGATCAAAAGAGTGCATGACAGGCGCATTCTATTTTGTTTAGTAGCGGTATTAATTCTCAGCTAATTGTATCGGTTAATTGTACTAAATTTTCAAAAAAAACAAAATATTATTGTTTCAATTATTTTCTACATAAGTGGAGATATTTATAAAAGATTGATGAGTATCAGTGCTTGTTTAAAAAGAAAACTCAGATTTTTTTTAATGGTAATGACAATAATCAGATTTAGAACCATTTATAGTATCTTTAATTTACTCTCAGAGGATTGTTTGTTTTAACTAAGGAATATTCTCAATTACTATGGATGAAGATAAGTATATTACGTTTTTTCATAAAATGAAATTAGTTGGCAGGGTTTTACTTGAAAACAACCATAAACGCACTTCTCCAAAAAAGAAAAACCAGTTTATGGTAGCATGTCTCATTGCCCAAAGCGAATTAGAAGTAGGGGACACTACTGTTTTGGACAAAGTCCATTCTCTTCTTAAAAAAGAACCGAAAAATGAGATTTTTTTCGAATATGGCAGATTCGTGTTTTTCATGAATGAATATAACAAGCGTGGTACATGTATCAAACACACAGAAAAGCTTTTCCTAGACCCACAGGGGCAACTTCTTACATCTATAAAAGACGATACATGTATTAATAAATTAAATGATTACACAGAATGTCACCTGGTTTCAAACCTGAAAGATGAGTTTCGAAAAGAGTTTAAAGA
The DNA here is from genome assembly GCA_008271625.1 of Lutraria rhynchaena. NCBI lineage: Eukaryota > Metazoa > Mollusca > Bivalvia > Venerida > Mactridae > Lutraria > Lutraria rhynchaena. Next base: position 2,983,673 of record VIBL01000018.1, on the reverse strand, counting down.
GGACGAGAAAACATATCTACTTATATATTCTCATCACATTCCCTGCACAATAAAAGGTCACAATTGTGCTGAGCTTTTGGGAAAGTATTGTGAATTAACAGGTCAAGATATGGTAGTTGGTTACGATACAGTTTTTGAAAGGACCGACGAAAATAAAGCGCTGAATGCAATGAAATTAATAAAAGTAATGAAGATTTCTGATAATAATTCAGTCTTCGAAAGTACAAAGATTTCCGACAACAGAACAACATTGAAAACTCTTAATGGATGTACTACAAAGCCGAGGGTTTGCCCCTATACAAAACAGAAGCCTTTGAGTAAGCCTAATGCGACAATTTTAGCCTTACATGAGCATTTCGCACAACTCAAAGAAACATTTGGACAATGCCCTGACCCAACTATTGATTTTGACAGACAATATCAAGAATAAACTCTTATTAGAGATATATACATATATATGTATTATTTTAAAATGTATCTTAATTTTTAGCTCGTCTCAATTTTTGTTTCATCATTTTTGTTCAGACGAAACTAAAGCACGTAACATTGTGAAAATAGATACCGAATATTGGCATGTAATAATATTCAAGGATAAATGTACTGTTTGTTTAGAACACGAGTTCACATATGTTTTTGTTTGAGACATAAAAATTATATGAACTGAAGTATATTTATGAATGTTGGTATTAGTACAAGAACATATGTATATGTAACACTATAATCAGATAATTGATATTGAATAAAACAACTTACTTCTATATGTTTCTGTATACATCAGCGTTTATTTGCATATCAACATTCAAATGTTTTGACCATATTCTATTAACAAGAAAACAAAATGGTCAGGACCAAACAAAGATGAACGGGAAATGTTCCAGTCAAATACGAGTGACAAAAAGACACCGTGACAATGATTCCAGTCAGCAGGGTGACATCTTAAACTTTACCAACGGTAGAAATGGAAAATATTGAAGTCATAGTGTAATACGTTTTATTGTGAAACTAACATGGAAACAACTGATGTCAATGAAAGAAAAGTGAACATCTACCCACGTGGCTCGTAATATTCAGAAAAGAAAAATGCAGATGTTTCTGTCAAATGGTGCTGAACAGGATATGAACATGTCAGTGAACATGTCTGTGGAACAGAAGCTATTTCAATCGCTTCCAATCATAAGGAACGTGAATTTGGTGGCTCTCTAGTCCCAAGTTCATCAACGACATTCACTGGGATACCTAACTCGTTTGATGCTGTCGAGAAGTGATCCTGTCCTTCAACTGATACAGAAGCTGTTCAATCGTTTCATTTTCAATGAAGTGGAAACAGACTGTCGTTCTGTGAAGTATTGTAACGATGTCAACTCATTGCTTGTATGAATTATATATATAACTATCAACTTTAACGTTTCATGTCCCATTGGTGACCATAATGTGAATAGTAAGTTTGACATTGCCTTCACGATTGATGGCCCGTGACTATAGTTAGTTAATGATTTTGCCTAACTACTAAGATGTATTTTCGTTTCGATATGTATCAAACAGTTTATACGATATAAGTATTTTGATGATACATTTGATAAAACATATAATATCAATACAAATATTATTTACTATTTCAGATTGACCCGTGAACTGCATCTTCTCTGGTGAAATTGAGGACCATTATTCCAGACAGAAAATGTTGCGTGCTTTATTATTTATTTTTTTTTTTGCAAATATATGTATTACGAATAAAATAGATTTAACCCTACATGGCTTACAATTTGTTTAGCATATCGGAAAATATCAAAAACAGCCTTAGCACGATTCGTTAATTCATGAGAAGTTGTTGTACATATTATGAAATAAATCAAAACTAGTGGATAAAGGAAACATGGCTTAGATCGTATTTAGTACCAACCAGTGTATATGAACTAGTATTTTGGTTTATGACTTATTCTATCACATCGGAAAGTCAGAACTTGAAATCAGTCTTTTTAATTCAACGGCAAAGACAGCAATACATGATACTTATGTGTTTGTATAATTTTGACACACTTATGTACTCTGAGTTTAGTAGTAGCGACATCACCAATATCTGAACAAATTTTTAAAACGTCATAACATTGTACACCAAACGAATTATGCTAACCACTGACCTGGTTATTCCTTATAACCACTTAAAAATTGGGTATCAGTTTGAGAAAAAAACTGGGAACCCAGCTAATGTTATTGTACAACAATCGCTGCCGAATGTTGCACAGCATATTTAACCGAAAAAAAACACGTTTTAACAAAACATCATCGCGCTTGCAGACAGTCGTGGTTCGAATTGCACAACTCATTAAATATTACCCTGACCTTGGTAAGGTCAATCTATCAAGTTGAACGCCGTGCAATATGATTTCAAAAAAAGATTCGCTAAAGTAATGAAAATGTATTACACTTAAATATTGATCTTCATTGAACACTTTCAAATGATTTGTATAGATTGTTATGAATGGGGCTTTTTTGTAAATCAAACATTCACGTTTTCCTATCATCGTAATTTTTGGAAAATGAAAATAATCTTTTACATAGATCAGCTCGTCAAGTATAAATCTTCAGAAAATGCCTAACACCAACCAACAATTTAAAATAGTGTATTGAGCGTAATAGTAATTGTCGACGTGTAACTGTTTTGTGTTTTTTTATGTTGACTTATTGTCACTGGGGTTTAACGCCAATTTTCAACATGTATACGGCGACCGGTTCACCTAACCAGTTTTCGTGGACTGTATTCTAACCAGTACTAGTTTACCCTACCACAAGAAGCAAATTATCCACATATGGAGGAAAATCAACATTTTTTTTTAATTTTCATAGAAGGGTATGACCTGCTTCGACTTGGATTCGAACCCGGATCTCCGGGTTACAAGTCCAGCGCACTGACCACTAGACTACGGTCGCGGCATTTCGACGTTCAGCCGGTTCGTAAATATGTGAATAAGACTGTATATGTCAAGTTGGCGAATCTTCATATATTCATGAATTGTGCATTAGCAATAAATAAAATTAGTCATTCCCACAATGATATTAAATTTCTTAACTCGAGATACCGCCTACACAATGTTACCACACCGACAGTGTTATTTTGCATATCTTTTGTACATGCACATGTCTGAATCTATTAATACGATTTAACGAGGATATTATGCAAGAGTGTACACAATGTTTTTTTATAAATATAGAATGACAGGTGATCAACAAAAAGCTATAATGATAAATTTGTGTATGCGACTTATTGTCACGTGGGTTTAACGCCGTTTTTCGACAATTTTTCAGTTCTGTTCGGCGACCAGTATAAGTGTTCCATTGGAATGGGTTAGCCCTGTTACATTAAAGACATGAGAAAAAGCAGGCTTCAACTTATCAGCTTTCAAATAGTATTTTTTTCTCAAACAAAAGAAAAAGATCACAATGACTCCTCATATGTTTTCTTAGTAATGCTACTCTTCAAAATGGAGATGATGCATATAAAGATATAAAGAATTATCAATTGTTATTTTTATTGAACTGTTGTCTGATACAACAAAGACAAAACGATGGGTACAGCCTCTGGTTATAGATGTATATATGTTAAGAAATTCCAGCATTTTATACATTTTTATTCAGATCGAATGTGAAAGCAGACAGTTATTTAAAGAGTGTTCCTCGACTCACTACTTGTTCTTCCGCAAGTAACTACCATTTTCTCAGCATGAATAATTTGAAACAACGGATAATGTCAGCTAAATTGTCAAGGAAAACATGTACCGTAAACGAACCTCATCATGTGTATATTTAAAATTAACTTTGGAACATAATGGAACTGCATGTATTATGAAACTGATTATGAGTCATTGCAACCAAGTGAACTAAAAAGAACAATTTAATCGCTGGATTGGTAAGTAAAGTAAAACGTACCAACTATTGGTTGAAGACAAACCTAACTGCATGTATAACTATGACCTATGGCCTCAAAATTGTTAGAAATCATATGCTGAATAAAATACAAGCCAACGGCGCCTATTTGTGGAAAAGGGATAGAGGAAATGTCAAAGAAACATATCTATTATAACACATGAATGTACAAATTTGAAAAGTTACGTTTTTATGAAATATGGAAAATATGCGTATGTGGTATTTTACTGTATTCCTTATTTATACTAAACTATAGCCTTCAGAGTGTAGTGGGTAATTTTTTCATTCGAACTAATAAATACCTGGGACCAATATTGGTCCCAGTAAATACTGAGCAGATTTACACAAAAGACCATTCAGTGTTATGTTATTGTAACCGTTGATGTTTCAGTAAGTATTCGGTTAGCAACTCTCATTACACTCGTAACTTCTTTTCAAAACTCTTATGACTGGACAGATAATAGTACAAATAGTTTCTGAAACTCTTTGGAATACAGAAATAACAGTTCAATAGGAATATTGTATTACAAATCATTTAAGGATGAAATCAAAGCGTCTGCTAAGCGTCAACAGCGCTAATTTTCCTTTTAAAATGTAATTTACGCGATAGTTTGGACACAATGAACGAGGTAGATAGGAAACTCATTGGTGCTTTTATATTGCTAACTTTGACATTTGGAAACTCTTTGGAACCCTATAAATCAACCGTTCTTTCAGAAACTCTTTGACTGTGTATGTGACAGTACGAACACCTTTCAGAAACTATTTGGACTAGATAGGAAACTGTGCAAATAGTTTCCAGAGACTATTTGGACTGGATATTGTGCTATACACACTGTGAATAGTACTATACATTAGTTAGACTAGCAATGATAGAGAACGTATGCGTACATACTGGTAGTTGTTGTTGGACACTGCTAGGACGCTGTAGATATAGAACACAATAAATCTATGGATAGAACCACAACACCAACACACATACCTGAGCAGTCATTCTATATTTTATGTGCATCTGACTTATTGACAAACTTGCGGAAAAATAATAAAGAACTATCTTAAAACAAATTCATTTCACTTCAAAGTTAATTGAACTAACTTATTTGGCTATTTTCCCAACTTCAGTCAGAAGAAATAACGTCTTACAGAAATTAAAAAGATTAGTGATGGTCAAAAGTGTAATTTCCGTGACAAAAAACTAAGTGCATAAAGTACGAGGGATGTTCGAAAAGAATTGCTTATTTCTATCTGGAGACTTGAAATGTCAAGTTAGCCAAAAAGTGCTCATTTCGTGCCCTGGAAGTACTCTCCGTGGCTAGAAATGCAAAGTTTCAGCCGATATATCCACTTTCTGAATGCGTCACTGTACGCTGATTGGGGCGTAGTAATAAGGTACTGATGAATGGCAGATCCAAGTGCCTGTCGGGACTTGTATTTCCGACCAGCAAGAAATGATTTCAATTTCGGAAACAAAAAGAAATCACATGGGGCAAGGTCTGGGAATACGGGGGTGAGGCAAAACAGTTACTTTTTCTTTCTTCAAAAACGCCGTAACTTTCGCGGAGGTATGAGGGGCATTGTCATGTAGAAGACGGATATGTTTAAAACCAGTGGCAGGGCGTCGTTTCTGATGATACTTTTTCAGTTTCGTCAGTACTACGTCTTCATAGTACTTTCCGGTGATGCTTTTGCCCTATTTCACAGGCACTTTTATTGCGACACCTACACCAGAGAAGAAAATTGCATACAAAACCTTTTTTACGCTCAAATACCGTTTGGCAATTATTGGGCGTTTACTGTGTTTAGTGGCCCAGATCTTATTGCTAACCTTTCTGACGGACTCAAAATAATAGACCCAAGTTTCATCACCTGTTACGACATTGGCAAACTGCTTTTTGTCATATTTTAGAAACATTTGAAGCAGCTTTTTGGCCGCTTTAACCCGTTTCCTCTTTTGCTCATCAGTCAACAAATGTGGCACCCATCTAGCAGAAATCTTTCTGGCTTTCAAATGCTTCTTCAAAATAAAGTGAACCGTTGATAGTGATATGCTTACCTTTCGTGCAATATCACGAACTGTAAATCTGGCATCTCCTTCAATGATTTCCTTTATTTTGGAAACGATTTCTTTACGAGATGCAGATTTTGGCCTACCTGATTTCGGCGCATTTTTTATGGACTCTACACCTGACTCAAATTTCTTTTTCCACCGCCTGACTGTGTCATAAGACACACAAGAAGGTCCATAAGCAGTAGAAAGTTCAGTCATCAGCTGCTTCAAAGAACAACCAAGTTTTGAGCAAGCTTTGATATAACATCTTTCTTGTCTACGCTTCTACCAACCATTTTAACTACAGTGTTCAATGACTGCGTGTATTCAAATGGCAAATTTTATGTCTTACACTTAGTCTTACATGCACATTTATAAATCGTTGTGTAGATATTGAATAACCATATACAGGTATGTATTGTTTTTTATCGTGCCTCACGTGGATATCGACATAGAGGATAATAAGCAATTCATTTCGGACATCCCTCGTATTCAAAATTAACAATGTTTTGTGAAATAATCGTTAAGTTGTTCAACTTAACCGTCTTAATTATTCAAGCGACACCAAAATGTTTAAAAATAATGAGTCTACATTAGGGGAAATATCAGTCATACATACATATTATTTAATCGTCCGATTTTGACGATATATTTATTTAACTAAAATACGATGGATTGCCAAATGGTAGTGAACTGGACTTCCTAAAGAAAAGCATTGTCTACATTAATTTTTTAAAAGAAAAGATATGTAAATATGTTTACTAGTTTTACCAGAATTTGACAAAAACAGTAATGTAACGGAAACGAAAATGAGTAACGGAAATTACTACAAAGTAACGGAAATGACAAAATAATGTAACACATTATAAGTTTAGTTCTTTTTCAGTTGCATTCCAAGTATCATCTGGAATTTTCATGTCAGCTTCAATATTGCCAATCATTACATTTAAATAGAATACATTGGATTCTTTGGCGACGTTTTATTTGCGTTGGATGAATTTTCGTGCATTTCACGCAACAATCGAAGTGCATCTTCATGTTCGCGTTAACATTCTACCATTAAAAAAGAATTGTTTATCCAAAATTGTTACTTATTGGAAACTGGTCAAGTTTCAATTAACTCCCTATCAATTACTAGTGTCATACTGTTGTTGATCGCGGATTATTAAGATCCTACCTGTAATTTACATGGTCCAACGATAGTAAGTCATGCGTATCGTGTGCATACTTCAACCTCGTGTTATTTTAAGATGCTTATTATACCAATATTAAAAGTGCGCAAATTTAAGACCGCGTGAAAACGTCCTTTCAAGCATTTGCGAAATTCGTGCTTGTGGAACTAAATGATAGTTCAGTAATTAACCTCACAAATAGTATTTGCATCATTATTATACTCGTATGACAAATTTTTGGGGTCAGAGATTTGTAAAATACAATGACCAAACCTGATGTTTTTCATACAGTTGACTCACAATAGCAATGCTTAAAGACAATACATACGTTAATTAAGTGATGAATTTTATACTGTTTGAATAGTTCATATTTGACAGAATCTTCACTCTGTCTCTGCCTCGATCGTGCCATGCGCTCCTTAGCTGCAAGTGCCATTCTATCAAATGTTTTCTCCTTAACTTGATGATAACCTTGGCCAAGTAAGTCAATAAACTGTCTGTCACCCTTACTCAAGTATTTATCCAAATGATTCAGACTTGTTCTGTATGGTAAAAATAAATTAAAACAAAGAGTATCACATACGGAGCCAATGCTCGCCTGTCACGGACAATGATTTTGAAAGAGGCGTAACTCCAAAAATAAAGTCTTGCAACTTGTCGTGATATTCAAGTATTTCAAGTGTCATGTAGATATCTTTAAAAGTGTTTGAGTAATGGCTACATTAATTTTTTGCACAACAACGACGACAACAACGACAAAAACATCATAATATATCGACTTTTTCTCCGAAACAGACGAGCTAAAGCACAAAAAGTCTGTATATCATTATCAGATCTATTCGAGTTGGTCTTTAGATTTGATAACGATTTGATTCATGATGAATAAATGGTATACCCAACATTATCTATTTATAGTATGTGTAGTATGAATTTTATACAGATTGTTAAACAGAGTTATCCTTCTCTTAATAAGTTATATAAATTAGCCTTTATCAAAATTACAAGGAGTTAGGAGATCTATGATTGTCTGTTATATCAGAGACGTATAAAAATATATAATATCATTTCCGTTACATTAAAATTACGAAAAATGTGCAGTGGAAATGACTCATAATGGAAATGACGAATATGCACTAAATTCCCCATTTTGGGCCTCAGATCGAAACTTGGTGGGAAAATAGCGATGCTAAGGTAAAATGTTCAAATATTCTATAAGTGCATTTAGAATTCCTTATGATTGACAACATAGTGGACAAATCGACAGGCGTACGGAAATGACGGGTGATAATGTTACGCAATGGTTTCAGATGACTTACCAGTAATTTTATCTTCAAGTGATGAAGACAAGTTCGCTCTGCTGCCATGTTTAAAATGTTCGCGCCTTGAATACTCTGTGACGTCAGATGAAGAGTTTTTAAGGGAAATAAATCTGTCTTTTTCAGTTAAGAATGTACCGTAGCGGAAATGATATTGTATTGTGGGACACGAATCAATATCTTTTTTTTTCGGCAAAAAAAATTCGCTTCGGAACAGTTTCATGTAGATTACATTACAAAACAAAGCATAGCCGACATAAGAGTTATAAAAATATGATTTTAGCGAATGCTGCGGTTTAATCAAGGACTAATAGGCCTTTTCAGAAACATGATTTATCTGCCCTTGATTTGGAGATTAAAAAAGGCGCAACTGCTACTTCCGGGTAGTACTGCGCTTCACAGATGTATGGTTTTAACACAGCATAAATATCGTATCCGAATTAAATATATATCAGACTAGTAGCTAATGTCAAAATAACTGTATATGTAGTAATACAGTAGTTTCGAATCCTTGTTATGTCATAATAGAAAAACAAACAAATTAAAACTGATTTAGAAAGTCATGATACCAAAGAAAGCCTTATTATATAGCTATATTAAACAGACATACTCAAAAGGTCGTGTATTAGTTATCTAATATACAACGAGTAAAAATATTGACAAGTATACTAACATTCACTAACATAGCTTATTACTGTGGTGAACAGTCAAGATTTTTTTGTGTTATAAGTTATACTGCCAAAAATAGTGAAATTCGCCACATGGGAATATCCCGGATGCGAGGGTTATCCAGCTGAATATTCAAAGAGATTGATCATTCTGATTTAATGGACAAAACTAGCTATGCTATTTCACAAATGGTATTGTTGAGTATGAAACAACTTTGTTAGGAAAATAGCTGACAAAAAGGTGCTGATGCCTCGAGAAAGGTTTGGGTTCAGTAATGTATGAATAATCAGTCCAACTTGTGTTTGGGAACAGTGAACTAACCATGTTGTATGGAAAACCATTTTGTCGGACAGTTTGGGCCCACCAGGGGAAACCCCTGTCCTCCCAGGCTGTTTGTTTCCTTGAGCTGATGAGAGTGAAAAAATCAACAAACTCGCGGCAAATTATTTGGATTTTTTTATACGTACGTTCAGCTGTTCAGGCTTTGTCTGATGACGTATTTGCACAGTTATTCTTCGATTGCGTATTTGGTGCATCAAACATTTAAGATTCGAAATATTTAATGAAGTATAAAGTAATAAAAGTTTTCTCGTAAATAGCGATCAGGCAAACCGATGTTGTCTTTCATAAAACTGTTTTTTTCTTTGAAGTATGACTGTGAAATTAATCCGCAACACTCTGAAATAAAATTGCATACATTGTTGATCTGTGTATTGCAATAGAAAACAAGTGGTTATGACTCTGTGTATTAATTTGTGTCCATCCTTTTACTTCCTTCCAAACCTTGAAAAGAACATTTTTAAAATGATTAATTATAATACAATACATTACACGGATGTAAACTCATTTACATTTATTTGGATAAAAAAACACCCGCCTAAGTGTTATCGTTCGTTTTATTGCGTGCAAGAGATAAGGCTAAATTTTGTGGGTACAAAAAAACATTGATTTACATTTTAATGTAATGAAACAAGAATGTTTATCTTTGTGATTTATCTTGATGGCTCTTGCCACAAATTTGCCAATTCGGCGCACTTGTCTTTCTATTTTATCTTAGTGAAATCTGCAGTTTTAATATAGGCAAGTTGTCAAATCATAGTCTGGGTGACACGATCCTTACTGATAGCAATTAATTAAATCGGAAAATCAGTGTGCAGTCATATATATATATTTTTTGTTGTTTTATGGAGCTACATTGTTTTTACAGCTGTCTGGAGTCAAACATGTTCTATATTTGATCAGTCATGGCATGTGACAAACACTAATTGTCATTCTCACATTGTTTTATTAATTCTTTAAACGTGTTGAGAAACACGTATAAAAATAAAATAAATTGGCAGATTCTACATGCTTACAACAAAAAAGTTTTTTTTCCAGAAAGAATTTGTCATTTTAAACTTCGATTCTTTTATACTTTATAAGACCATTCGATTCGTCATCGATTTTTAATGTTGAATACATAATATTGTCACTTTTTAAAATAACTTACTTTCTGAAAAGGCCTATAGATGTGTACTCATTAAGTGGGACACATCTGTATAAAAATATTTGGTTAATTCATATCGTAGAAAAACTAATATTTTTCTTAACATTTCATTAAATAATTTTATAATCAACAGTAAACCTTATCATGACGACAAGGCGGTAGCTTATTGAGTTTTAAGTTGGGAAATAAATATATTTATTTCAATTATTCATCAGGGACACTAGATGCATATAAAATATAGCATGACTGTGAGACCGTTATAGACATATTATAAATGGTCTCAGCAAATACACAACAGACAGATAACATACAAAATAGTTTCCTTAAACACTTTAGACTGACTAGATAACAGTATACATGATTTTTGAAGCTCTTTGGGCTGGGTGTTTAATAAACATGACATACATTTATCTTGAAAACGTCTTTTTAACATTCAAATATAGCGCACATGAAAATATCACCCATCGGAACAAACAGAAGATAGCACAAATTCATCAATATAATAATACCATATTGGTCATGTTAATATTCATATTACACATTTTGTTCGTGAATTGTCGATTTCTATACACTGTTTGTTGTATAATAAATGTTTTGGAATATATGGAGTGAATCGTTATTCAAGTAGGGAAAATCGTTATAAAAAGGGGCGAATCCTGATGGTGTGAATTGAAGAAGGGGCGAATCGTTTATTTACATTAGACTGGTCCCCGTTCCATGTTGCAGTGCACCAGAGTCAACGGGTACCAGTTAATATTACCATTTCCGATAATCGTACGTTTCCGGGATTTTTGTCCGAAAATTGTACGCGCAAGTTTGAGAAGAAATTTGGATTGCATGTTTCTTTTGACCGTATAATGCTGAATAATGAGTCTTCAGGCAATATGGATTGTACAAGTGCCAAAATCTGAAACTGTCAATTCGTCATCAGTTTTATTTTCACGGTTAGTTTTGTGGTTAACTTAGAACCCCCACCGGTTAAACAGTTAAAATTCAGTGTCTGATTGGGATGTTAGTCAATTGTCCGACTTCATGTACTTGTTAAAATGCTTGGGATAGGTACAATTTTTCATATTAAGTTTATGATAAAATATAAAATTAGGCCCTCAAAAGCTTCAGACTTTATTTGAATGCTGTCTTATGTCATGATTCAAACCCAATGATTTATACACACATAATGCTGTTTGTATGAGATAAGCCTTGTACTTTTTAATATTTGCTGACAATTTGTGTTCAATTGACTCGATGTAGGTCTTAAACAATATTGTCAATGACCATAGTTATCAAAATAACTTGGGCGCTTGGTTACAGAGTCAGAGTGATCCAATTGGTCACTGGATCAATGTTCTGTGTATAAAACAACTCTCAGATCACTTGTACTGTGTAACTGAGCACTCATGCCAAATACAAGGGAAATAAGCATGCATTTCTAATTACTTCATTTTTATTCAGTCTTTATCAGACTTACATCAAAAAGTCAAAGAATGTTGATGGTGAACAATGTGTGTCCTTACCTTCAAATCCAGAGTTTGTTAAATCATTGCTGTTTGAACTTGGTTATACACATGATGGGTTTTCTAAGGTATGTGAATTTATGTAGCCTGTAGTTATATAATATTTTTGCATTTTCTTCTTTTAAAATTTTATCTTTACCCATTTATACAGCCTTATACAAACTTAGTACAATTTTATTGATGTAGCTGCCACATTTACAGTAAAATACTTGACTATGAACTTTTGTTGCATTACACATCTATGGAAGCCACTTGTGGTTGATTTGATAAAACTCTTAAGTATAAATAATCAATTTGATAAAACTCTTAAGTATAAATAATCAAACACTAGGCAGTTCCCTCACAATCAACATTTTTTCCTCAGTTTATTCAGTCACGAGATAGTTGTAAGAAACCAGATCAGAAACCTGTGTATGAATTAAGCACCAGCCATGGAAAGTTGTGGCCTGTTGTTGTTGTTGAACAGGTTTGTATTAATTCTGATACTTTTTAACATTTTCCGAACGAAAAATCATGGTTATTAAATTGGCGAATGTCAGCGAGTTGGCTGGCATCCACAATCTCTCCTGCACACAACTTCTACATTTCTCAAGGGATATCGACAGAACTTTCATATAATTAACATCACCAAGTACCCCAGTGCACTTTGTTGGTATTTTGTGATTTGATTATTTTTTGCAAAATCATAGCTCTTTGTTTATTTTGCACCCATGTAGTATTTTGTGTGCAACTTCTCATGTTAATCAGTTAATTTTTACATAATTTTTTTAAATAAATCAAAAGTTTTTATCCTTTAAAGATGATCAGATGAATTGTTTTAGCACTGTATTTTACTGTAAAATTTTGGTTGACAAAATACAGTTTTCTTGTTTTCGGGCCAAAACTGCCCTTCTATAGACAAAAAAACATTACAGTTCATGCTTTTGGCCGTAGCCTTTGCTTTATTTACTGATAATTTGATGAAGAAATAAAGAACTTGCATGAAGTTGAAGATTTCGAATCGAGCAGTTTGTTGATAAACTTAGCTTGCAGTATTACCAAAAAGTGACATGGTATAGGCACACTGATACTTGTAAATTTAACTACATAATTTTCTATAACCTTGAAAATTAGGCAAATTTTGGTGAATGGAAATTTGTCAGTCAGTTGATTTTTATTCTTGAAATTCAAAATTTATATACCTTATTGCTTGGATTTATGCTTACCTGATTGGCTTCATGAATGATATGGTTTATCTGTATTTCAGGCTGGGTTACTGCTATGCTGTCTTCCATTTGTACCACAAGGTTCTAGTACAAGGCCTCCTCTCATACAGATGTTAGTGAATATTTCATTGATATTGTGGTATTAGCATTTCAGGCCCTATGTATGACTTATGTGATAAATTTCATGTTTATCTACTTGTTTATTTGATCACTCTACTACATATTATGTAAAGATCAGGTTCTACAGGCGTAACATATCTTGTCAAATCTCAAAACAGAATATTAAATTAGTGTATATCCTTTGTATCAGATCCATTGTCTTCCAAAATAAATTAACTGCAGCTGAACAAATAAAGCATTTAATCAAACTCATTATTATCACGGGAGAATTTTTGTTGAATAGAGACCAGCTCCACATTTTACTTGTAGATGATTACTTGTACTAACTATTAATTTAAAAAGAGCACCAAAACATTGCCCACCATCATGTCTTTTGAGCAATTTTTGATGAAATAATTGCTAATAAATTGCGTAATTGTAATTTCAATCCAATGATAGTTATAAAATAATCTTACAGGACTAAGATTTCACAAATATTTTTGTAATCATATTTGGCGAGGTTTAAAATCTCTAAAGTTCTTTGGTCAGTTTTTCAGTTTGAACTAGACCATATTAGATTCAGAGAATAGAATAAGATCTCATTTTGCACAAATTATTACATATAAAATTTAGCAATTTTAATTTTTTCAATTTTATTTCGTATTTTTTAATACTTCAGATAAACATTTTGCAGTATAAACCTGAATTTCCTGAAGTTGATCATCAATTTTACTGTCGGTGATAAAACAAAACGATTCTTGTATTTTACCTTACTGTCAGTGATAAAACAAAACGATTCTTGTATTATACCTTACTGTCAGTGATAAAACAAAATGATTCTTGTATTATACCTTACTGTCAGTGATAAAACAAAACGATTCTTGTATTTTACCTTACTGTCAGTGATAAAACAAAACGATTCTTGTATTATACCTTACTGTCAGTGATAAAACAAAATGATTCTTGTATTTTACCTTACTGTCAGTGATAAAACAAAATGATTCTTGTATTATACCTTACTGTCAGTGATAAAACAAAATGATTCTTGTATTATACCTTACTGTCAGTGATAAAACAAAATGATTCTTGTATTATACCTTACTGTCAGTGATAAAACAAAATGATTCTTGTATTTTACCTTACTGTCAGTGAAAAACAAAATGATTTTTGTATTATACCTTACTGTCAGTGATAAAACAAAACGATTCTTGTATTATACCTTACTGTCAGTGATAAAACAAAATGATTTTTGTATTATACCTTACTGTCAGTGATAAAACAAAACGATTCTTGTATTATACCTTACTGTCAGTGATAAAACAAAATGATTCTTGTATTATACCTTACTGTCAGTGATAAAACAAAATGATTCTTGTATTTTACCTTGTAGACATGGTGTCACTCTTGGTTTTACACTACTGTGTGCATTAGGTGACTTTTTGCGGAATGTTCAGCCTTCAGAGGTAATCAATTTCAAATTTTAGATTTACACATGATTTAAGCTGATTGTGACACAATTATTGGTTATTTGAATCACTGGTTACCACTGCTGTATGAGGTAATTGTTAGGGTCCGACTAGAACCATTTTGTTGATTTGCTGACATTTTGTACATTCATCTGTCACTCCCTAGATGTATTAAATAATGTAACTTGTTTTTTCAGTTTGGGTATAATTAAATTTTCTCCTTCAACTGTGTATGAAAGTTGGAGAAGTTAAAGTAAGATTAATAAATCCTTTGCCATTATGTTATGAATAATTGATTTTTTTTAGCCAGAATAAGTTAATTTATAATTTGTCATTTAATACAGTGAAAAATGTTTGTTACATGAATAAAGGGAGACAACTCAAAAAGTAATTTGATTCTTCAGTACTATTTATATAAATATTGTTGTAAAATAATACATGTTAGAATAATGTAAAAATAATGTAAATGTCATTGATTTAGACTTATAGATCCAAGAACATGTTATGTATCATTATATATTACATGTATTACAAAGTAAATTGAAGTTAATGACATTTATGTTAGCTCCTTGAGGGTCTTATAAATGAAAGTTTCATTCCAGCCTTATTTTAGACTGTTAGAGTGAAATCCACAATCTGTATGAAAATCTCATCAAACTTATTTCTTTTTAGATTGAAAATAAAACAAGTGATATTTACGCATTCCTTTCACAAGCTGCACCGTTTGGAACTGTTTTAGATACAACCACAGACTCTTTGTTGGCTAAAATGGCAAACAAATCAAGCGCAGCACCTAAAACACAAAAGGTTTTTGCTTTACTATCTACTACAACATTTGTTTGTTCAAACATCAGTTAATATTACTGAAGACTTGGTGCATAGGTATCTGCTAGATGCATGTGTTTATGAAAACCATTTTAATGTAATAAAACTTCTAGATACTTCAATATTGGTAAATAAAAACAAAAACATTTTTATTCATAAGTATCGTTCATATTACATTGACAGAGAACAAAAAAGCTCCCTTAAAATTGCCTTTGTTCAGTTGATTTTGGATGGAACATTGGTAATTTCTGCATCAAATTGACATGGAAATCTGTCTGATAAAATTTTAGACTCTTGAACTCTGTTATATGACCAGCTGTAAACTGTACAAAGATAGGTTTGAGATTTTTTTATCTATATTTTGCTTAAGTTTTCCGAAGTAATGTTCAGATCAATGCATGGTTAATATGTAAGTCAAATGTACTACAATAAAACAAATTATTCTTCAGCAACCAGCATGGAAACCTGTAATACATAAAGGAAAAAATCAAATGTTTTTGTCTATAACAGAATTTGTCAGAGCCGTCCAGGTATTGTTGTCCTTTTTCTAGTTTGTTTCAGTTTTATTGTGATAATGTTTTAAAGTTACCTTGCCGTGACGGTGGTCCAGTGGTTAGTGCGCTGGACTGGTAACCCAGAGATCCAGGTTCAAATCCAGGTCACGGCAGGTCATACCCTTCTATGAAAATTTGACAAAAATGTTAATTTTCCTCGATATGCGGAGAAGTTGCTTGCTCCTTGTGGAAGGGTAAAGTAGTACTGGTTCGTATACAGTCCAGTAAAACTGGTTAGGTGAACCGGTCACCTTGTATAACTGAATAATTATTGAAAAACATTTAACCCCAGTGACAATGTCACATAAAAACAAACAATTTAATTATCTTTATCTTTACAAAATTATTTTGACCTGAAGTTGACTTTCTGTTAGCTATAAAAGCGTGTTATGATACGTAAAAGCATCAAGTTTTTATTTCACATTGCAAGAAGTAGAAATGAATTAAGTCTGTAGTTGTTAATGTACTGTGTTGGAAAGTCTATGAAAAAAAGAATATTTGTGACAATAGTCTACACTTCTTAGTTATGCTTAATAGTTTATAGCCTCAATAAAAAAACAGCTGAATCATATAAAAAAAAATAAATTGGATGATAAACCAGACCTTAACTGACCCTTTTGGTCAGAACTTTAAACAGGACATAAACATATATTTATTAGGCCTAAAGGGAAATCATGATTTGTTATCAGGTAATGCTGTAATTTGGTTTCATTTGGTATTGAGTAGAAATATGGTGGAAAAAATAAGCATTTAGGTACATTCACATCTTTTACATGTCATGAGTTCTGCCTGTTTACTGATAATGAGTTGAAATTGTTTTGCACCGGCCATGTTCCAACATGATGATAATTGTTGCATTTGTTCAGTTTGAAATTAAACTTGTAATTTTTTCCTAAAACTGCAGAACTTACTTTTTGTGTTTACCTGTGACAATTATTATGGTACTAAATCATCCAAAATGCAGTTTATTTCTCAAATTACAGAATACTCCAATAAATTAGCAGAGTTTTCAAACCATACTGATCATATCTGTTTTTAGACATTGAATAGAAACCCCAGAATTCTTCAAGAAACTTTTTTTACCAAAATTTCCTCATTTAATTGGTCATACTTTGTTAAATATACACTGTTTTTTGTTAAGAATAAGATAAGAATGGTGTCTCCAAAGAAATACTAATGGTGAACAAAAATCACGTAGTAGTTAGAAATAAGTTGTTCAGAAATGAAAATCTTTTCAACTTTATTTCTTCAGTATGACAGAGACAACATTGATGATGTATGGGATGTGTATGGTACCGTGTCTTGTAAGTCAGAACTTGAGGGAACCATGCCAACTGTTACTATGACGATATCACAGTCCACAGAAGGGGAGGTCACTCCTCTCAACCATTTAATTATCCATCCCTGTGTACAAAGTGCTGATGCCTATGTTGCTGAGGAAGGTATGGGCCAGAAAAAAGTGGTTGTGCTTTTTTAGCTCACCAGAACCGAAGGTTCGGGGTGAGCTGTTAGGATGGGTAGGTGGATGCTCCGGCGTCCATCGTCTGGCATCAACAATGGTCTTCTCCTCAGAAACTACCTGTCAGATTTACTTCTAATTTGCTGTGCAGAAGCCTTTTGACGTTCTAATTGCAATTTGCTCATATTGTTCCAGTTGACCGATTTTTGGGGTCACTAGAGCTAAAAATAGAAAAACCTTTATTGGTCTTCTTCTCATGAACCAATGGATGGATGATCACCAAACTTGGTCTGTAGCATCCTTAGATGGTCCTTTCTCAAGTTTGCTCATATAAATTTGGTTGGCCCCTTTTAGGGGCCATTAGAGCTAAAAATAGAAATACCTTAACATGACTTTTTCGCATGTTTCTATGGATGGATTGATACCAAACTTGGTTTTTAGCATCTTTAGATAGTGTTGTATCAGATTTGCTCAAATAAAAATGGTTGGCTCCTATTAGGGGCTGCTAGAGCTAAACATGGAAATACCTTAAAATGACTTCTTTTCATGAACCAGTGGTTGGATCATCACCAAATTTGGTCTGTGGCATCCTTCAGTCATCAAGAATATTCTTTTGTAGTATCCTTTGATGGTCCTTTATCAAGTTTATTATTGTTCCCCATTATTTGCCTGCAAGTGTACATTTATTACCTTTTTAGTAACAAGTTAATTAATATTTATTCTGGTGAGCTATGCAGGGCCATTATGGCCCTCTTGTTTAAGTCAATCATTCTGATTTAATAAAGTTGGTATCTGTCTTCCATCCTAGTTATGTATATTTTAAACAAATCTAATTTCAAATGATTCTGTCACAGATTATAACCTCCCTTGAATGCTATTTACATACATCTTATGAAAATAATTGCACAATTATTTTCAGGTAAAGATAGAGCAACCTCGCGAAGAGTAAGATTTACTCCCCCATTAGAAATGATCACATTATGTCATTATACAGTGAATACTACTCGTATACCTCCAATCACTGGTAGTTTTGAAATGTTTGTAAGTATGCCTCACAAATTTGTTGCTCGTTTATGAACACAATGCATTACACACAAACAAGACTAGTTAATACAATGAAATAAAGCTGATACATCTGGTTGATTTAAGACGATTTTAAGACACTGATATCAGTCTAGACTACTTGAAACTTGAAACTACTTGAGTATATTTCTGTATTTTGTTGTTATTATAGAAGTAACCAGGAATTAGCTCAAAAGCATAATCAAACAAAATTGTGCAATAAAGAGCTGGGGTAGTCTAGGTGAATCTGCTTTATGCTAGTCCCAGTGGTCGTCTTATTACTTAATAAGTTATATATCATTTTTCAACAAAATGTTTGTTTATTACTGATAATTGCAACTTTTCAACTACATGTATCAATGTTTTTAACTAGCAAGAAAATGTCTGTGTACTAATGTGTTGACAATGGTAATCCCTGAATCTTTAACACAAGCAGGGAATATTTTTTACAATTCTTTTTGGTGCTCAAAGTTTACTATGTAGATATATGTAGAGGCACGTAACTCAGGTATGCTGAGGAATGCAATTTGAAATTCCCTATGTGTATGCAACTTCATATCATCACCACAGGAAGAAATGCTCTATTCAGGTCACTTGTTGTCATATTGTATCATTAAAATTCAATTACAAAGTATATGATTTAGGTACAACTGTATGTTAAATGATAACTTATTTAATAGATAATTAATTTCCCAAATAATTGCAACATCTGCCTTCGTTTATGCAGTTGTGTATGTAAAGGATCACAGTCATTATTTATTAGATTTGTTTGAGTACTGGTATAAGATGACCAGTTTAATAAATTCAATAAAATGACAAAAATGATTCTATCTTATGACAGCAAAAACAGCTGATTTATTTCAAAATGTTACCTTGACTCTCTATATGGTAATCCTGATAGTGTGAGTTATATTTGTATGATCTTTACTTGTATGATCTTTAGTTGTGTGATCTTTAGTTGTGTGATCTTTAGTTGTATGATCTTTAGTTGTGTGATCTTGAGTTGTATGATCTTTAGTTGTATGATCTTTACTTGTATGATCTTTACTTGTATGATCTTTACTTGTGTGATCTTTACTTGTGTGATCTTGAGTTGTATGATCTTGAGTTGTATGATCTTTAGTTGTATGATCTTTAGTTGTGTGATCTTGAGTTGTGTGATCTTTAGTTGTGTGATCTTTACTTGTATGATCTTTAGTTGTGTGATCTTTACTTGTATGATCTTTAGTTGTGTGATCTTGAGTTGTATGATCTTGAGTTGTATGATCTTTACTTGTATGATCTTTAGTTGTATGATCTTGAGTTGTGTGATCTTGAGTTGTGTGATCTTTAGTTATGTGATCTTGAGTTGTGTGATCTTGAGTTGTATGATCTTTAGTTGTGTGATCTTGAGTTGTATGATCTTTACTTGTATGATCTTTACTTGTATGATCTTTAGTTGTATGATCTTTAGTTGTGTGATCTTTAGTTGTATGATCTTTAGTTGTGTGATCTTGAGTTGTATGATCTTTAGTTGTATGATCTTTAGTTGTATGATCTTTAGTTGTGTGATCTTGAGTTGTATGATCTTTAGTTGTATGATCTTTTTAATGAGAGAAGGTATTGCATTTTACTCAAAGGATTTATTAAACTCATCATTTAATGCAAATGATCTCTGGCATCATGAAAGAAATGTTATGAGTTTAATAAAATCACTTGGTGTTTTTGATTATGCTGTCTACTGTGATGCAAACAAATTTTTAAACATATCGTTTGATGTTCAAAGTTAAGAAATGACATAGAATAACTCAGAATCACCATCAATCAATCTGATATGTTTTTCTGTGAGTAGATTTTGTTTTGATCTTCTTCACATTGACAAAGATATGCATTGCAACAGTTTGATTTAACCTAAGAGCGCAGTATTCATCGTTTGCATGTAGTGTCGAGGTAATATCAGCAGTTTTAGTTGTAATGTCATAATAAAATTTAACGTTTGTGGTCAATATTTATTTAATTTGTTGAACTCATCATTTTGTGTCCAGCAACAGCGTCTGAGGCTTAATATGAATGCTGTTTTGATAACATGCCAGTCTGCCTCCAGGTAACTAAACTGCAAAACTATCACACACCAGTTTGACCAGGTAGAAAACACCTAAGCATCTGTATAATACATCAGTTAGAACACTTATTTATCATGTCTACATTAACTGGATCATAAATAATTTGACACAGTCTAATGTGCAGGGCATCATAATGTTTGGATTTTTGACAGGGTGTATGAATATATGATTTGGTCTAATTTACATAAATAAACCACTATTTACTTACAAAAATTAATACATTGGTTTAAACCACTCCTAGACTGCTTGTTATAAAATCAATTACATGTTACTCTGGAGCTATCAAAAATGAATCTGTTAAATGTTGGTTTTAGTTCTGATAAGCAAGCTTCTTAGTCATATATTATAAATTATAAAACAACAAAAAGATGAAGTGGAATCTATGGAAAAGTTCTGTAAAATATGGCCATTTGTCAATCTATATCGGTCATTTATAAGTTAGGTCTGGTTGACATTGGGTCAGGTGTAGTTGGTTCTGTCAGTCACTAGTGCTCTGGTCTTATAATGAAAATATTAATGCGAAAACCTGCACGTGGTAGACATAAATTTTCTGACTGAGTGCTTTTGTTTACAAAACAAACATAATAAAAAACTAAGAACATTTCTACATTGATTCTATTAATTGAATGTTTAATTGAATGTTTGATTAATTTGGTAGGTTGAGGATGACAGAGTGAAGATAAAGGTACATTTGAAGTTGAGTGAAAACATAAAGAATGCATTTGAATATTGTGAACTGCAAGTTCCTTTTGGTAAAAGGTGAGTTACTATGGTTACCTTTATTTTTTGTATTGTACACTCTTCAATGTATGTATTTCACAGATAAAGTTGCAAAATGTTCAAACCAGTTACCTAAGGTTTATTTGTGTTTGGATTTATGTCATTATTTGATGTGTTTGACATACATACAACTACCATTTAACCTGGCTAGTGTTACTACATAAACAACTAGTACTTGTTTGTTTGTCTGTAAGCAACTGTTGGTGAATAGAATATTGGTAAAACCATAAACTTTACTTGGTATCAAACTCTGCAGATTAGTGTATTTGACCAAGTATAAAACTCTACTCTGCATTTTAGTGTACTCAACTAGGTATAAAACTCTACTCTGCAGTTTAGTGTACTTGACTAGGTATCAAACTCTACTCTGCAGTTTAGTGTACTTGACTAGGTATCAAACTCTACTTTGCAGTTTAGTGTACTCAACTAGGTATCAACCTCTACTTTGCAGTTTAGTGTACTCAACTAGGTATCAAACTCTACTTTGCAGTTTAGTATACTCAACTAGGTATCAAACTCCACTCTACAGTTTAGTGTACTTGACTAGGTATCAAACTCTACTCTGTAGTTTAATGTACTTGACTAGGTATCAAACTCTACTCTGCAGTTTAGTGTACTCGACTAGGTATCAGACTCTACTTTGCAGTTTAGTATACTCGACTAGGTATCAGATTCTACTTTGCAGTTTAGTTTACTCCTGAGTGAGTTACCCAGGGGATTCTTCGCTTTGGATTTACTTTGATGACAATTTTGAATGGATTGAATGCAGTGATGAAGTCGAAGCACTTAAGTGTCATCTAAAAAGTCATTTTCATTCAACATATCTTGACATTTCTCTTTGTTAACTGTTGTAAGATGTACTGAAAACTGAGTTGCATGTAGAATATGCCTACTGTTAAAACTGTCCTTACGACAACCATCTGTGAACACCTGACCGAAGACCTGTGATTTTATTTTTGATATAAAATTACCAGTGTATTTTGATTTCTGAGTATAGACCACTTCACATTAACAAGAATACGATCTGTATGAGCAGGTTATACTGTATTTTTTTATGAAATATTTTATAAGTTTATACTGTTTTCAGGGGACCGATCACCATACTTGAATCTTCACTGAACCATGGATCTTTGGTTTTATCCCCTAATAAATCTGTACTAGTCTGGAATATTGGGCAGCGGTTCCCTACTAAAAATCCAATTATAACTATGTCTTCCATTGTGCAGCTGGGACACAGCCAAGTTCAAAGTACTGGCTCCATGGAGGAACAGTTTTGTGTAGGACAAAATGCATTTGCTCAGGTAGGGTTGGGTTGACTCCTCAAGCCTTTAAAGGAGATTCAAATTTTTGTTTCATTTTCTATTTACCTTATTAATGGTGGTTGCTGTTGTCAAAGCTGTGGCATAGTTATTTGTATTTTATACGATCTCATTGAATTCTTGTTTAGGCATAAAAAAATTGTTAGTACCTGGTTACCTAACCAACCTTAATTTTCCCCTGTGACTAGATCTTTTATTAGGCCCGGGGAACAGTACACCCTCTATCTCAATTTTTTTTACGTTTCCACTCAAAAATAATCTCAGCAGCAGCTTTCAAAAATAGTAAAAAAAATCCAAAAATAAAAATTTCCTTACCTACCTACACTATTTTTAATTAGTATGCAATCAGAAACAAATATTTTTTTCTTTTGCCTTACCATTAAATACCCGAGAATCAGCTGAAATCTTAGACATATTTTCCATGACAGGAACTGAAAAGAAATACAGGGTGTTCAAAATGTGAAAAGCACTTCCCTCTGACCTTTAAAAACAAATAAAGCAAGCATGTGTCCTCGAAACATTTACATGACCTCTAAAAAGTTACCTGTGCCCTCTAAACAGTTACATTTGACGTCTAAATAGTTACATTTGACCTCTAAATAGTTGTATGTGACCTCTAAACAGTTACATTTGACCTCTAAACAGTTGTATATGACCTCTAAACAGTTGCATTTGACCTCTAAACAGTTGTATATGACCTCTAAACGGTTACATTTGACCTCTTAACGTTGTATGTGACCTCTAAACAGTTACATATGACCTTCAGATAATGCAATATTGTAATTCTCAAGTACATTAAATATTATTTTGTTTTATTTTTCAGTTATATTTTAAGATTGTTGAATACACAATGTCAGGATGTTGTATTGACGCTAAATCTATTCAAGTTTCACCAAATATGAAGTATAAATTGACCTGTAGTAAGTAGATTATAAACTTGTCTACCTGTGATACTATGGTTGTAAGTTCCTCACTTTACTTGTAAAAAGAAACTCTTTTTCCCGCCACAACTTTTGATTTTGCTTGTCATTTTTTGTTCTCATTTTTATTTGATATTGGAATAATTATACGTGTACCGGCACATGTTTGTTTTTTTCCATTTATTTGAAGTTGGCATACTTTGATTTTGTAGATGATGAAACTGAACTATTTCACTTTGTCATATATTCATACTTTTTTATGTTTTGAAAGTTAATTTTATGCCCTTGGCATCTGCTGAAGCAGGGGGCATATAGTAATTGATTTATCCATCTGTCCATTGTCCGTTTGAAGTTAACTAAAATTTTACTGTTTCGTTTATTGCTTTGATACTTATACAGTTGTGACCTTAGACTATTCCCTATCCACCCATCTCACCCATCCTTGATTTGACCTTTAACAAACTAGGACTTTTGATGATAGTTTTATTGAATTCATGACCTTTGATGATTTTGGTCGTTATCATGTATTTTTTGGCACAGTTATGGGACTTGGTAATTTTTCCTATATGAAATATATACGGCAATTATATGTATTCTAATCTTTTCTTCTGCTTTTACTCACTGATATTATTTAGATTCAAAATTTATCATCAAGCATGTCACCAGGGGTGTATGTGTTTATTGAGCACAGCATCTTGTTAGCCTATCAATTGTAGGGGTGTAACGGTTAACCGATATACCGGTTAAAATTGCAATACTAATTCTGACAGTTTTTTACCAGTTCGTTTTTCTCTTAACCGGTTTTTGTAGCTGTGGCGATGCCACCAATGAAAAGACATTTACAAGCAAACAAAATTTAATGGCTACATTATCGTAAATGCCGGAAGATGCGACCGTTATACCTACACGTGTTTGATCTGCGACACGAGTTGACATATCTGCTGGCTATTCCACTGTGAAACTACATATGAATTTCATATACAGATATGTATAATATTGATCCATTTAAGACGATGCATGTGCATCAGTTCAATTCCTGCTTTGCTTTTCTGCGCAAAAACAACATGTATTGCAATATATTGCAATACGGTTTTTACCGTATTGTTACACCCCTAATCAATTGAACTTGTTTGAAAAAACTTGGAATTTGAATGTGACAGACCTTTAAAGTTCATCACCTCTAGGTTGGGGGCCATGATCCACTATATAACCATGGAAAAAGGTTTTATGACCTAGTTACAATGTTTGTTTATATTTCATATATTTTTATATTGAGTTGCTTCTAATATGAAAGACAAAAGCTACAAATTACAGAAATTAGCAGTCAACAAGTAAAAATGACAATATCTGTGGCTATTCACCCTGAAGTATATTAAATTTTACTATGTTTTTTGAGATTCAGTGAAGTTTTTTCATTTCCAGGTGTGTAACCATTTTGTATGATTTTATTTCAGTTCGTGAATTTCTATCATCAGAGTACAAGTTATGGAATGTCCATGGTGACAGCTTGGTTTCTGCCATACCAAAGTTTCTCAATGACTGTCAGTCAATGTCTGACACGTGACCAACACATTCATAGCCAATCCTAGAAAGTAAAAATTAATCTCCATTCTCATGCTTACTATAATTTTTATGAAAATGTTAATTTAAAAAAAATTGAAATGAAATTTCACAAAAAGTCAGCGTAAAAAATATTTGGTGTCCAGGTTATTTTTTTTTTTATTTAATTGTAAGAAGGATATTCAGCTGTTTGTTATTTTGAATTGTGTTGTTTGAGAATGGAGTTTATACTCATCGTTTAATGAAGTTTGGGACCAAAGTTTCAGAGTAGAATTGTGCAATATTTGACTTCTAATTTAGCTGTTTAATCATCCACTCAGATTTGAGCAAAATGATCTCAAAATTGGACCAGATATCATTATAATGGGCAGTGAAGGCTGCCATGTATACTACAGCCAGTGTTTAGCTGACATTTATTGAAACTTGAGGTAAATCAACCTCCTGAGTTAAGGCTGTCTGTGGATCCAGGCCATATTTCTTATTTCTCTTGGTGTGTCCTTTATTCTGAGATTGGACTGTCTCTCATACCTAGTATGAAAACTGTTCACCATCCGTATTGGCCGCGTCGTTCATACAAAATAAAAGATATGTATAATTTCCGTCCGGAGTTTTTAACATTCGCGACACAAGTCGTGGTACGTCCTGTAAAGAACGGGACAATAATCTTAGATGAAAGTCGAAACGCTTAGTTTGTGAATTATCCATTATATTGGAATTGTTGAAGACAGTTGCCTCATTATTTGTTTTCATATGACATTGAGACCAAATGTAAGCAGTACAACGAAGGTTTTATTAATGTTTATTCATACGTATCGATCTCTACAATGCGAGTATGATCAATGTGTATGTTACCTTGTGTTGATCTCACAGATCCATTATTAAACATGACAGAGATCGTTTAGAATTCAGGATATATTTTAATACATTGTATTGTCTTTCACGTCATACAACATTAAATATTAAACTTTATTATTTGTTAAAGTTTGACAAACAGGATAAACAAATGCATTTCCTAAAAATAACTTAACCCCATTATCCGTATATAGATGTAAGAAATCACTTTTTTTTTCAAGCACATGCACATGTACAATTAAAATCAGGAATCCCATAAACAATACTTTGATGAATCATACATCACATATATTATTATAATATAATTGTGCAATGCATTTCCAACGGAAAATCTGTAAAATTTTAGTTATAAATCAGAGAAATAAGTCGATATACAACATACATCTATTAATATGGCGAGCGAAACGACCATGTCAGAATTATTCTTAAATATATTAAAAGATATAGGTTTAGAAATGGTTGAATACATAAACCGTATAAAAGGAAGTGAAGAGAAACAATATATGGTTGCTTATCTAGTAACTGATGAGGAACTAAATAGTGGAAATACAAAACCATTACATAATATACAAGCTCAGTTCCGCAGATTAATTGAAACTCGAGATGTATCAATAAGTGATAAATATTTCCAGTTTGATAGATTCATATTTTTAATGAATCTGTATGATAAAAACGGTAAAAGCTGCCAACACACCGAGAAACGACTTCTGGATGGAAAAGGAACTATTTCTGATTCGGAAACTAACTTAACAGAAGATGGTGGATTTTTAACCAAACTGAAATCAGACTTTAAAAGAAAAATAGGCGATAAACATCCGTATAATATGTTAATATTCACTTTTTACATACCGTGTACTCAAGAAAATCACCAGTGTGCCAAACTTATTAGAAAATACGCAGATAAAACTGGATGTAAAATCACAATAGGATGGACTATGAAATATAGAACTACAGACGTCGAAGAATCACGTGATCAGATGACATCAGAAAACGTCACAGTTATGAAACTGAGTGGAACGCCTCAAACTCATAGAGGACCAATCAGAATCCATCCACCAAAAGACGTCAACATGAGGTACAGAAACAGCAGCTATACAGAGCATGGCCAACTGAGACACTACGATTCATTTGATTTTATTAACTTTCAAAGGAACTACATGTATGACAATTTTCCACAAAACTGTCAAATGTACTGCCACCCAGTAACACAAAATCGCACACGTTTCTGATAAACATTGTTATAAGATATCATTATTTTTATAAACATGAAAGACCGGGAAATTAATACCCGACAGCTGATTAACGTTCATGATAATAACCATTTCATCCCTATATTGTATCGATCTAATATTTCATACATATTATAAATATTATTTTAGTGACCCACATATGTACGTGGTAAATTAGGCTGAGAACGACATTTTTATATGATATATATATATGGTATGTTTTTATATATAATTCGTAATAATGTAAACAAAAGTAAAATGTATAGACGTATATATACAAAGACATTTTTCAGAGAATTCTTAAAAGATGGAATTGTAGATTTTGAATGTACTTTAATCGGGAAATTGTTAAAGTTTTGTAAGATGTATGTAAGTAAGAGCTATTTTTATGTAATGTAATTTTGTATTATATTTAGGCGTCACTAAGTTATTTTCTGTAATTGAACTTAAATTGCATGCTCTGTTGCATGTTGTGTTAAAAATTGCATGATATGTATTCTCTTATTGTAACACTATAGATACTTTAACATTGATATTTATAAACATGTATTATGCTGCTACAAAATACCTGCCGTAGAGTGTAAACTTCTATATCTAAATATGGCTTCAGAATTGATAGTAAACCATATTGTATCGCACAAATAAATTAGTCATAAATGCATTGTTTATATATTAGGCTGGTTAAATGATCAAAACATTTTGTGCATACCGAGTTTGAATTTAGCAAACCATTGTGTTACAAACATTTATTTATTTATCTAATTTGATGTATTTTTATTTACGGTTTAAAATTGTATTTTTTATGTATTTTTTATATTTTTCTGAATCAACGTATATAATTATATATAACGCCTTTATCATAATGTTTGTATTTATTTATACTAGTATTACGTGATTTGTGTAACTAAAATCGTGAAGCGAAAAATTACCACAAAAATCAATTTCTATCAAGTTAATAATATTTTACTTTGGAGTTCACTCTTATTGAAAATAATAACCATAGATCAAAGAAGTTGACGATCAAAATTGTCAAGGTATTTCATAAAAATTAAATATGAAAATTGTGTCATTAATATTAAAGTACTTATCATGTAGGCACTGGTGCATATTCTTTGTGAATTTTAATTAAAATGAAACATGTTTATCTAAAATGTACTCACTACTCATTTTTACGGTTGATCGGTCATTCGGCAACTCTTGCACCCTTTCGTTACACAGATCCTCCTGAGTATGGATATCCGACTTTTCTTGATTGTTTTATCGGAGTTCATGGTTTACCAACAAATCATTAATATCGATTGGCAACTTCTACGCATGCGCAAGAGAAGGATTGCAAGTTATTGAGTTTATTTTCCCTCTCCTCCTGGATAACCCCATATGGGCGAGTATTCACTTTCTTTTACAATTATCTACAGTGGAATTATGGTCTCTTTTATTAAAACAATTTAGATTAGCACTGAAAGAGTAGGCTATCTTATTTGAATGCTTGTATGTGTGTCCATTTTATCCTTATAATGATGTAATTAAGCTATTACACTGATACTAGTTTCAAAAGGGGTATCTATATTGTTGTATTTGTAACTACTAGTAGTTTAATTCAATCTAAAAAGAAAAGGTTAATAGCTGTAAAAAGGATGGCAGACCGTTCTGAATTACTACTGAAATAAGTCAAAATAAACAGAATTGTTATTTATGCAGGACTGTGCGATGGTAATCAACTCAATCTTGAAGTTACAACTGCAATAGCCTGGAGTTTGTAACCCCGTTCACAGAACTATTTCAAATCTCGTCACATAATCATAACGTTACCAGTCTTAATGTTCCTTAAGTTAATGCTGTGTGTGGAATGCTATATCGGGGAGACAACTACAACGAAATAGAAATATAATACCTCAAGAGTTGTGTTAACTGTCAGCATGGTACGCCATATGTAGTTGTGTATTTCGGGCGTGCATGTATGTACATATCATTACATTTTCAGAAAATGGTATTTTTAGGCAATTACGTAGTAGTGTACAAATTTACCATGTACAATGTAATGCATTCGCATGACTTTCCAGCCAGATCGTTTGTCTTAAACCGATTGAAGTACACCTAAAATTGCACTTTTCATAATTGTTAAGTACAGTGTTCTAAACAAACATAAATGTTTTCGTCAATGACAAGTGCGCGGTATGAAAAGAGAAATTCGGGATTGTTCTTAACTACAATGCAAGAAATTGGCTTGGATATGGTTAGATATATTAACTATAGACAGGGAAGCCAAGAACAACATTATATGGTAGCTTATCTGGTGGAGGAGGATGAACTAAGGGACGGAAATATACGACACTTAAACAGAATAAAGCAAAACTTCCACGCACTAAGAAAGAACAGGGGATTCAATATTTGGGATAAATATTTACAATTTGAAAGATTCGTGTTTTTGATGAATCTTTACGATAAAAAAACCCGCTGGAGTAGAAAACATACCGAAGTAAGACTCTTTGAAGAAAAAAAATCACGTTCAAAGTTTCTATCCAAAATGATATCGGACTTCAATAGGAAACATGGCGAGCAACGGTCTTGCCGAATGTTAATATTCACATACTACGTTCCGTGTACCAATTACAAACACCAATGTACCAAGTTTATGGTAGATTACGCCGAATCAAACGAGTGCCCTATGTCTATAGGTTGGGAAAAAAGGTACAGATCATCGAACGTCAATAAGTCCTACAAACAGCTAGATTCAAAATGGATAGAAGTGTTGAAGTTGTCTCGGGGACAGTATTAATTAGACGGACTGTCTCTCATACCTAGTATGAAAACTGTTCACCATCCGTATTGGCCGCGTCGTTCATACAAAATAAAAGATTATGTATAATTTCCGTCCGGAGTTTTTAACATTTGTAGTGTTGAAGTTGTCTCGGGGACAGTATTAATTAGACGGACTGTCTCTCATACCTAGTATGAAAACTGTTCACCATCCGTATTGGCCGCGTCGTTCATACAAAATAAAAGATATGTATAATTTCCGTCCGGAGTTTTTAACATTCCCGACACAAGGCGTGGTACGTCCTGTAAAGAACGGGACAATAATCTTAGATGAAAGTCGAAACGTTTAGTTTGTGAATTATCCATTATATTGGAATTGTTGATGACAGTTGCCTCATTATTTGTTTTCATATGACATTGAGACCAAATGTAAGCAGTACAACGAAGGTTTTATTAATGTTTATTCATACGTATCGATCTCTAAAATGCGAGTATGATCAATGTGTATGTTATCTTGTGTTGATCTCACAGATCCATTATTAAACATGACAGAGATCGTTTAGAATTCAGGATATATTTTAATACATTGTATTGTCTTTCACGTCACACAACATTGAATATTAATTTTTTTTATTTGTTAAAGTTTGACAAACAGGATAAACCATTGCATTTTCCAAAAATAACTTAACCCCATTATCCGTATAAAGATGTAAGAAATCACATTTTTTTTCAAGTGCATGCACATGTACAATTAAAATCAGGAATCCCATGAACAATACTTTGATGAGTCATATTTTAAAATACATCACACATATTATTATGATATAATTATGTAATGCATTTCCAACGGAAAATCTGTAAAATTTTAGTTATAAATCAGAGAAATAAGTCGATATACAACATACATCTATTAATATGGCGAACGAAACGACCATGTCAGAATTATTCTTAAATATATTAAAAGATATAGGTTTAGAAATGGTTGAGTACATGAACCGTATAAAAGGAAGTAAAGAGAAACAATATATGGTTGCTTATCTAGTAACTGATGAGGAACTATATAGTGGAAATACAAAACCATTATATAATATACAAGCTCAGTTCCGCAGATTAATTGAAACTCGAGTTGTACCAATAAGTGATAGATATTTCCAGTTTGATAGATTCATATTTTTAATGAATCTGTATGATAAAAACGGTAAAAGCTACCAACACACCGAGAAACGACTTCTGGATGGAAAAGGAACTATTTCTGATTCGGAAACTAGTCTAACTGAAGATGGTGAATTTTTAGCCAAACTGAAATCAGACTTTAAAAGAAAAATAGGTGATAAACATCCGTATAATATGTTAATATTCAGTTTTTACATACCGTGTACTCAAGAAAATCACCAGTGTGCCAAACTTATTAGAAAATACGCAGATAAAACTGGATGTAAAATCACAATAGGATGGACTATGAATTATAGAACTACAGACGTCGAAGAATCACTTGATCTGATGAAATCAGAAAACGTCACAGTTATGAAACTGAGTGGAACGCCTCAAACTCAAAGAGGATCAATCAGAATCCATCCACTAATGACAGATATACAGGCATATCATAGGCTATCTTGCCTGGGCGAACAAGACGTCAACATGAGGTACAGAAACAGCAGCTATACAGAGCATGGCCAACTGAGACACTACAATGCATTTTACTTTATTAACTATCAAAGGAACTATGACAATTTTCCACAAAACTTTCAAATGTACTGCTACCCAGTAACACAAAATCGCACACGTTTCTGATAAACATTGTTATAAGATATCATTATTTTTATAAACATGAAAGACTGGGAAATTAATACCCGACAGCTGATTAATGTTCATGATAATAACCATTTCATCCCTATATTGTATCGATCTAATATTTCATACATATTATAAATATTATTTTTTGTGACTCACATATGTACATGGTATATTGGACTGAGAACGACATTTTTATATGATATATATATATATATATGGTATGTTTTTTATATATAATTTGTAATAATGTAAACAAAAGTAAAATGTATAGACGTATATATACAAAGACATTTTTCAGAGAATTCTTAAAAGATGGAATTGTAGATTTTGAATGTACTTTAATCGGGAAATTGTTAAAATTTTATAAGATGTATGTAAGTAAGAGATATTTTTATGTAATGTAATTTTGTATTATATTTAGACGTTACTAAGCTTTTTTCTGTAATTGAACTTAAATTGCATGCTCTGTTGCATGTTGTGTTAAAAATTGCATGATATGTATTCTCTTATTGTAACACTATAGATACTTTAACATTGATATTTATAAACATGTATTATGCTGCTACAAAATAACTAATGTAGAATGTAAACTTCTATATCTAAATATGGCTCAGAATTGATAGTAAACCATATTGTATCGCACAAATAAATTAGTCATTAATGCATTGTTTATATATTAGGCTGGTTAAATGATCAAAACATTTTGTGCATACCGAGTTTGAATTTAGCAAACCATTGTGTTACAAACTTTTATTTATTTATCTAATTAGATGTATTTTTATTTACGGTTTAAAATTGTATTTTTTATGTATTTTTTATATTTTTCTGAATCAACGTATATAATTATATATAACGCCTTTATCATAATGTTTGTATTTATTTATACTAGTATTACGTGATTTGTGTAACTAAAATAAATTCATAAAGATTGCAGTGTTAATCTTTTCTGTTACATAACTTATATTAACAATGAAACAAGAGGACCATGATGGACCTACATATCTCACGTCTGAATAATCTGGTGAATTGACTTGGCAAACAAGTAACTCTAAGCGTGCAGAAACATAATTTCATCAATTTTAGTTGAAAACAACCAGAAAATACAAGAACGTTATGCATTGAATATCTAAGCTGTGCTTTTGACCGAGAAAAATTTTAAACGGTGTTCCTATACAAGTCTATGTAAAACATGTGACCCTTGGGTCATGGCCAATCTCAACCATAGGGGCATCTTGGTACAGGGCCATCCAAGGGTCTTTGCTGTGAAGTTTGATAGAAACTGGTTCAGCGATTTCAGAGGTTTAATTTGAAACAATTGTTGACGACACATGACACATAATGACAGACAATATATAATGACCTAAGCACATAATATTATTATCATTTTGTTCTTGAACGTTATCAGTTCATATCAGTTAGATAAAACCTGGCATGTTTGTATAAACCGGCTGATAAACACACCGATGTTATAACTTACGTAAATTTAGTTTATTGTTTTGTTTTTATGTGACTTATTGTCAATGTGGTTTAACGCTTGTGTTTTTCAACAATTTTTCGGTTATATACGGCGACCGGTTCACCTAACCAGTTGTCCTGGACTGTATACTAACCAGTACTAATTTACCCTTCCACAAGGAGCCGGCAACTTCTCACATATGGAGGAAAATCGACATTTTTGTCACATTTTTATGGAAGGGTATGACCTGCCGCGACCGGGAACGTAAATTTAGTAAATGACGCAAATGGACATCCCAGAGTAGTTCTAAATACGGACTTCAAATTTCCGAGTTATTTTCCAATTAGTTTAAGTATAGAAAGTTGGGGGTTTTTGCAAACAATTAAATACGCGCACCAAATAAGGAAATGAATCGATTATATACTGACTCCACGCGTAAAGTGAAAGAATGGATTCCTACAAAATGCAGTAAATTCAACGCTTTAAATGGGACAATCAAATCTACCGCTTAACAAATACGGTCCATGTGAGGTTCACAATACTACACAAAGAACTCATATTTCGCACTGGAGATTGGGCACCGTATTGGAACGGTCTTTAGCTGATGACTATAGTTTATATAAAATAATTTAAACCGAACCTCACTGTCACTTTCGGAATTGTTTCAACCATAGGAGTTAAAGTCGACTATTTAGTTCTCCATACCTTGTTTCGCGGTGTGAAGAGACTGCTGTGATATTGTATGTTTATATAAAAATGTACATGCAAATCCTCCAGTAAATAATTGATCTTCTACTGTGCAAAATTCGACAACATGTAATGTGTACATCGTTGTTCTCATATATCAGGTTTCAAGGTAATGACATTGAAGGTCTCCTAACTCAAATACCAATTTATCACATAACCTGCGGTCCAGGAGTGCCGTAAACCCGTGCCGGAAATATCGTTCGGCACTGCCAAACCGTGCAATAAATATTCAAATTAGCCAAATCACTATTATTTGCATATTTTGTATTACTACGCTACTACGATATTTGTAAACATGGTCGACTTTCGATTCGTGATGATTTTATTAGTGAATAAAAATTATGTTTGTGTAAATAAAATAACGATTTTATGTATTTTATGTTGCATTTTATCGCCAAACGATTAATAGAAACATGCATTACTTTTTTGCGCACAGTAGTGAACAGTCTATGCTATACGTCATGTACTGACGTCATCTTGACGTCATCCTGTAGTCTGCTTCATTTTCTGTGGTTGTTTTTACGGTTATGTGATAAATAGAATCTTACACTCGTGCTCATCCTTTGCCATTTTTATTAAACTCATTGACAAAAACAATATGACACTAGGCAGAGCTTCGTGTCATATTATTAAGTCAACTCGTTTAATAAAAATGGTAAGGAATGAGCACTCATCCAAGATCCTCTATATTATGTCTGAGTCATTTCTATGAAAAAAAACCAATGACGATATCATCCATTCATTATTCTATCAGCAAAATTTATCTAATTTTGTATCAAACATTAAACAGTGATATTTTGTCAACCAAATACTTGGAGTACTTAAACCTCGTAGCAAGGTCAGACTTCATTTTTGCATTCGTAACAAAAATGCTTTGATAAAAAATTTTCTATATTTGTATGCAATTTTGAATCAAAGTTGTTATATATTGCATTTTTTGTGTAAATAACTACAGAATTGCGTTATCTTTGTTGAACTTGGAATTTTATAATTGGGATCCCTCGATATCAGTCTGATAATCAATGGTTTATGTAAGCAAACTAAATAAAACTTTAGTATTTAACCCATTTTCTGAAAATACAAAATGCGTTGGGAGTTGGAAGTATTATTATCAGATGACATCATCAAAGGATCAGACCGTATATAATACAAAAAGTATATTGTTTATATAGTCGTGGGATCAAAAGAGTACATGACAGGCGCATTCTATTTTGTTTAGTAGCGGTATTAATTCTCAGCTAATTGTATCGGTTAATTGTACTAAATTTTCAAAAAACAAAATATTATTGTTTCAATTATTTTCTACATAAGTGGAGATATTTATAAAAGATTGATGAGTATCAGTGCTTGTTTAAAAAGAAAACTCAGATTTTTTAATGGTAATGACAATAATCAGATTTAGAACCATTTATAGTATCTTTAATTTACTCTCAGAGGATTGTTTGTTTAACTGAGGAATATTCTCAATTACTATGGATGAAGATAAGTATATTACATTTTTTCATAAAATGAAATTAGTTGGCAGGGTTTTACTTGAAAACAACCATAAACGCACTTCACCAAAAAAGAAAAACCAGTTTATGGTAGCATGTCTCATTGCCCAGAGCGAATTAGAAGCAGGGGACACTACTGTTTTGGACAAAGTCCATTCTCTTCTTAAAAAAGAACCGAAAAATGAGATTTTTTTCGAATATGGCAGATTCATGTTTTTCATGAATGAATATAACAAGCGTGGTACATGTATCAAACACACAGAAAAGCTTTTCCTAGACCCACAGGGGCAACTTCTTACATCTATAAAAGACGATACATGTATTAATAAATTAAATGATTACACAGAATGTCTCCTGGTTTCAAACCTGAAAGATGAGTTTCGAAAAGAGTTTAAAGAGGACGAGAAAACATATCTACTTATATATTCTCATTACATTCCCTGCACAATAAAAGGTCACAACTGTGCTGAGCTTTTGGGAAAGTATTGTGAATTAACAGGTCAAGATATGGTAGTTGGTTACGATACAGTCTTTGAAAGAACCGACGAAAATAAAGCGCTGAATGCAATGAAATTAATAAAAGTAATGAAGATTTCTGATAATAATTCAGTCTTCGAAAGTACAAAGATTTCCGACAACAGAACAACATTGAAAACTCTTAATAGATGTACTACAAAGCCGAGGATTTGCCCCTATACAAAACAGAAGCCTTTGAGTAATCCTAATGCGACAATTTTAGCCTTACATGAGCATTTCGCACAACTCAAAGAAACATTTGGACAATGCCCTGACCCAACTATTGATTTTGACAGACAATATTAAGAATAAACTCTTATTAGATATATATATATATTATTTTAAACTGTATCTTAATTTTTTAGCATGTCTCAATTTTTGTTTCATCATTTTTGTTCAGACGAAACTAAAGCACGTAAGATTGTGAAAGTAGATACCGAATACTGGCATGTAATAATATTCAAGGATAAATGTACTGTTTGTTTAGAACATGAGTTCACATATGTTTTTGTTTGAGACATAAAAATTATATGAACTGAAGTATATTTATGAATGTTAGTATTAGTACAAGAACATATGTATATGTAACACTATAATCAGATAATTGATATTGAATAAAACAACTTACTTCTATATGTTTCTGTATACATCAGCGTTTATTTGCATATCAACATTCAAATGTTTTGACCATATTCTATTAACGAGAAAACAAAATGGTCAGGACCAAAAAAAGATGAACGGGAAATGTTCCAGTCAAATACGAGCGACAAAAAGACACCGTGACAATGATTCCAGTCAACAGGGTGACATCCTAAACTTTACCAACGGTAGTAGGCCTATTTGTCAGATGTAGAAATGGAAAATATTGAAGTCATAGTGTAATACGTTTTATTGTGAAACTAACATGGAAACAACTGATGTCAATGAAAGAAAAGTGAACATCTACCCACGTGGCTCGTATTATTCAGAAAAGAAAAATGCAGATGTTTCTGTCAAATGGTGCTGAACAGGATATGAACATGTCTGTGAACATGTCTGTGGAACAGAAGCTATTTCAATCGCTTCCAATCATAAGGAACGTGATTTTGGTGGCTCTCTAGTCCCAAGTTCATCAACGACATTCACTGGGATACCTAACTCGTTTGATGCTGTCGAGAAGTGATCCTGTCCTTCAACTGATACAGAAGCTGTTCAATCGTTTCATTTTCAATGAAATGGAAACAGACTGTCGTTCTGTGAAGTATTGTAACGATGTCAACTCATTGCTAGTATGAATTATATATATAACTTTCAACTTTAACGTTTCATGTCCCATTGGTGACCATAAATGTGAATAGTAATTTTGACATTGCCTTCACGATTTGATGGCCCGTGTCTATAGTTAGTTAATGATTTTGCCTAACTACTAAGATATATTTTCGTTTCGATATGTATCAAACAGTTTATAAGATATAAGTATTTTGATGATACGTTTGATGAAACTTATGATATCAATACAAATACTATTTACTATTTCAGATTGACCCGTGGACTGCATCTTCTCTGGTGAAATTGAGGACCATTATTCCAGACAGAAAATGTTGTGTGCTTTTTTATTTTTTTTTTTGCAAATATATGTATTACGAATAAAATAGATTTAACCCGACATGGCTTACAATTTGTTTAGCATATCAGAAAATATCAAAAAACAGCCTTAGCATGATTCGTTAATTCATGAGAAGTTGTTGTACATATTATGAAATAAATCAAAACTAGTGGATAAAGGAAACATGGCTGAGATCGTATTTAGTACCAACCAGTGTATATGAACAAGTATTTTGGTTTATGACTTATTCTATCACATCGGAAAGTCAGAACTTGAAATCAGTCTTTTTAATTCAACGGCAAAGACAGCAATACATGATACTTATGTGTTTGTATAATTTTGACACACTTATGTACTCTGAGTTTAGTAGTAGCGACATCACCAATATCTGAACAAATTTTTAAAACGTCATAACATTGTACACCAAACGAATTATGCTAACCACTGACCTGGTTATTCCTTATAACCACTTAAAAATTGGGTATCAGTTTGAGAAAAAAACTGGGAACCCAGCTAATGTTATTGTACAACAATCGCTGCCTAATGTTGCACAGCGTATTTAACCGAAAAAAAACACGTTTCAACAAAACATCATCGCGCTTGCAGACAGTCGTGGTTCGAATTGCACAACTCATTAAATATTACCCTGACCTTGGTAAGGTCAATCTATCAAGTTGAACGCCGTGCAATATGATTTCAAAAAAAGATTCGCTAAAGTAATGAAAATGTATTACACTTTAATATTGATCTTCATTGAACACTTTCAAATGATTTGTATAGATTGATATGAATGGGGCTTTTTTTGTAAATCAAACATTCACGTTTTCCTATCATTGTAATTTTTGGAAAATGAAAATAATCTTTTACATAGATCAGCTCGTCAAGTATAAATCTTCAGAAAATGCCTAACACCAACCAACAATTTAAAATAGTGTATTGAGCGTAATAGTAATTGTCGACGTGTAACTGTTTTGTGTTTATTTCTATGTGACTTATTGTCACTGGGGTTTAACGCCAATTTTCAACCATTTAGTACGTTGTATACGGCGACCGGTTCACCTAACCAGTTTTTGTGGACTGTATTCTAACCAGTACTAGTTTACCCTACCACAAGAAGCAAATTATCCACATATGGAGGAAAATCAACATTTCTTTTTAATTTTCATAGAAGGGTATGACCTGCTTCGACTTGGATTCGAACCCGGATCTCCGGGTTACAAGTCCAGCGCACTGAACACTAGACTACGATCGCGGCATTTCGACGTTCAGCCGGTTCGTAAATATGTGAATAAGACTGTATATGTCAAGTTGGCGAATCTTCATATATTCATGAATTGCGCATTAGCAATAAATAAAATTAGTCATTCCCACAATGATATTAAATTTCTTAACTCGAAATACCGTCTACACAATGTTACCACACTGACAGTGTTATTTTGCATATCTTTTGTACATGCACATGGCTGAATCTATTAATACGATTTTCCAAACAAGTATCGAAAATCTCATTTGGTTCTTTGAGTATTGAGTCTTAAACACTATTGGGATGTCATTCAAATAGCACAGCACTAAAATACAAATTTTCTACAGCCTGTTCGACTAAACACTGGTTATATAAGCTGCCTGTCAGTGCATAACTAAATTACTGTTGAAAAAGGTGTAAACCCAAATAAAATAAATGCCAATTTCGGTGACCAAGAATATTTCCAAACAGTATGCACTGTTTCATCATTCGTGTCCTTATAATAGATTTGTAATCATTTCACCAAAGTCGACAGGTATGCGGGGTATTTATAGAAACACCGTCATATCCAACCCTTTATTGTGCCCTGATAAAAATTGGAGTGAATAATGACATGCACATAGAAACTTTGTCATGCATTTTATACTTTTATCGGCTGTTATCTTTTTGGAAACCCATTTTTTTCTTTGTTTTGCTGGTGTGATATTTCGGAAAATACAACGAGGATATTATGCAAGAGTGTACACAATGTTTTTTTATAAATATAGAATGACAGGTGATCAACAAAAAGCTATAATGATAAATTTGTGTATGCGACTTATTGTCACGTGGGTTTAACGCCGTTTTTCGACAATTTTTCAGTTCTGTTCGGTGACCAGTATAAGTGTTCCATTGGAATGGGTGAGCCCTGTTACATTAAAGACATGAGAAAAAAGCAGGCTTCAACTTATCAGCTTTCAAATAGTATTTCTTTCTCAAACAAAAGAAAAAAAATTACGATGACTCCTCACATGTTTTCTTAGTAATGCTACTCTTCAAAATGGATGATGCATATAAAGATATAAAGAAGTATCAATTGTTATTTTTATTGAACTGTTGTCTGATACAACAAAGACAAAACGATGGGTACAGCCTCTGGTTATAGATGTATATATGTTAAGAAATTCCAGCATTTTATACATTTTTATTCAGATCGAATGTGAAAGCAGACAGTTATTTAAAGAGTGTTCCTCGACTCACTACCAGTATTAACTTGTTCTTCCGCAAGTAACTACCATTTTCTCAGCATGAATAATTTGAAACAACGGATAATGTCAGCTAAATTGTCAAGGAAAACATGTACCGTAAACGAACCTCATCATGTGTATATTTAAAATTAACTTTGGAACATAATGGAACTGCATGTATTATGAAACTGATTATGAGTCATTGCAACCAAGTGAACTAAAAAGAACAATTTAATCGCTGGATTGGTCAGTAAAGTAAAAGGTACCAACTATTGGTTGAAGACAAACCTAACTGCATGTATAACTATGACCTATGGCCTCAAAATTGTTAGAAATCATATGCTGAATAAAATACAAGCCAACGGCGCCTATTCGTGGAAAAGGGATAGAGGAAATGTCAAAGAAACATATCTATTATAACACATGAATGTACAAATTTGAAAAGTTACGTTTTTATGAAATATGGAAAATATGCGTATGTGGTATTTTACTGTATTCCTTATTTATACTAAACTATAGCCTTCAGAGTGTAGTGGGTAATTTTTTCATTCGAACTAATAAATACCTGGGACCAATATTGGTCCCAGTAAATACTGAGCAGATTTACACAAAAGACCATTCAGTGTTATGTTATTGTAACCGTTGATGTTTCAGTAAGTATTCGGTTAGCAACTCTCATTACACTCGTAATTTCTTTTCAAAACTCTTATGACTGGACAGATAATAGTACAAATAGTTTCTGAAACTCTTTGGAATACAGAAATAACAGTTCAATAGGAATATTGTATTACAAATCATTTAAGGATGAAATCAAAGCGTCTGCTAAGCGTCAACAGCGCTAATTTTCCTTTTAAAATGTAATTTACGCGATAGTTTGGACACAATGAACGAGGTAGATAGGAAACTCATTGGTGCTTTTATATTGCTAACTTTGACATTTGGAAACTCTTTGGAACCCTATAAATCAACCGTTCTTTCAGAAACTCTTTGACTGTGTATGTAACAGTACGAACACCTTTCAGAAACTATTTGGACTAGATAGGAAACTGTGCAAATAGTTTCCAGAGACTATTTGGACTGGATATTGTGCTATACACACTGTGAATAGTACTATACATTAGTTAGACTAGCAATGATAGAGAACGTATGCGTACATACTGGTAGTTGTTGTTGGACACTGCTAGGACGCTGTAGATATAGAACACAATAAATCTATGGATAGAACCACAACAACAACAACACACATACCTGAGCAGTCATTCTATATTTTATGTGCATCTGACTAATTGACAAACTTGCGGAAAAATAATAAAGAACTATCTTAAAACAAATTCATTTCACTTCAAAGTTAATTGAACTAACTTATTTGGCTATTTTCCCAACTTCAGTCAGAAGAAATAACGTCTTACAGAAATTAAAAAGATTAGTGATGGTCAAAAGTGTAATTTCCGTGACAAAAAACTAAATGCATAAAGTACGAGGGATGTTCGAAAAAGAATTGCTTATTTCTATCTGGAGACTTGAAATGTCAAGTTAGCCAAAAAGTGCTCATTTCGTGCCCTGGAAGTACTCTCCGTGGCTAGAAATGCAAAGTTTCAGCCGATATATCCACTTTCTGAATGCGTCACTGTACGCTGATTGGGGCGTAGTAATAAGGTACTGATGAATGGCAGATCCAAGTGCCTGTCGGGACTTGTATTTCCGACCAGCAAGAAATGATTTCAATTTCGGAAACAAAAAG
Source organism: Lutraria rhynchaena (assembly GCA_008271625.1). Lineage (NCBI taxonomy): Eukaryota > Metazoa > Mollusca > Bivalvia > Venerida > Mactridae > Lutraria > Lutraria rhynchaena. The sequence continues at coordinate 2,941,558 of VIBL01000018.1, read as the reverse complement.
AAATCACATGGGGCAAGGTCTGGGAATACGGGGGTGAGGCAAAACAGTTACTTTTTCTTTCTTCAAAAACGCCGTAACTTTCGCGGAGGTATGAGGGGCATTGTCATGTAGAAGACGGATATGTTTAAAACCAGTGGCAGGGCGTCGTTTCTGATGATACTTTTTCAGTTTCGTCAGTACTACGTCTTCATAGTACTTTCCGGTGATGCTTTTGCCCTATTTCACAGGCACTTTTATTGCGACACCTACACCAGAGAAGAAAATTGCATACAAAACCTTTTTTACGCTCAAATACCGTTTGGCAATTATTGGGCGTTTGCTGTGTTTAGTGGTCCAGATCTTATTGCTAACCTTTCTGACGGACTCAAAATAATAGACCCAAGTTTCATCACCTGTTACGACATTGGCAAACTGCTTTTTGTCATATTTTAGAAACATTTGAAGCAGCTTTTTGGCCGCTTTAACCCGTTTCCTCTTTTGCTCATCAGTCAACAAATGTGGCACCCATCTAGCAGAAATCTTTCTGGCTTTCAAATGCTTCTTCAAAATAAAGTGAACCGTTGATAGTGATATGCTTACCTTTCGTGCAATATCACGAACTGTAAATCTGGCATCTCCTTCAATGATTTCCTTTATTTTGGAAACGATTTCTTTACGAGATGCAGATTTTGGCCTACCTGATTTCGGCGCATTTTTTATGGACTCTACACCTGACTCAAATTTCTTTTTCCACCGCCTGACTGTGTCATAAGACACACAAGAAGGTCCATAAGCAGTAGAAAGTTCAGTCATCAGCTGCTTCAAAGAACAACCAAGTTTTGAGCAAGCTTTGATATAACATCTTTCTTGTCTACGCTTCTACCAACCATTTTAACTACAGTGTTCAATGACTGCGTGTATTCAAATGGCAAATTTTATGTCTTACACTTAGTCTTACATGCACATTTATAAATCGTTGTGTAGATATTGAATAACCATATACAGGTATGTATTGTTTTTTATCGTGCCTCACGTGGATATCGACATAGAGGATAATAAGCAATTCATTTCGGACATCCCTCGTATTCAAAATTAACAATGTTTTGTGAAATAATCGTTAAGTTGTTCAACTTAACCGTCTTAATTATTCAAGCGACACCAAAATGTTTAAAAATAATGAGTCTACATTAGGGGAAATATCAGTCATACATACATATTATTTAATCGTCCGATTTTGACGATATATTTATTTAACTAAAATACGATGGATTGCCAAATGGTAGTGAACTGGACTTCCTAAAGAAAAGCATTGTCTACATTAATTTTTTAAAAGAAAAGATATGTAAATATGTTTACTAGTTTTACCAGAATTTGACAAAAACAGTAATGTAACGGAAACGAAAATGAGTAACGGAAATTACTACAAAGTAACGGAAATGACAAAATAATGTAACACATTATAAGTTTAGTTCTTTTTCAGTTGCATTCCAAGTATCATGTGGAATTTTCATGTCAGCTTCAATATTGCCAATCATTACATTTAAATAGAATACATTGGATTCTTTGGCGACGTTTTATTTGCGTTGGATGAATTTTCGTGCATTTCACGCAACAATCGAAGTGCATCTTCATGTTCGCGTTAACATTCTACCATTAAAAAAGAATTGTTTATCCAAAATTGTTACTTATTGGAAACTGGTCAAGTTTCAATTAACTCCCTATCAATTACTAGTGTCATACTGTTGTTGATCGCGGATTATTAAGATCCTACCTGTAATTTACATGGTCCAACGATAGTAAGTCATGCGTATCGTGTGCATACTTCAACCTCGTGTTATTTTAAGATGCTTATTATACCAATATTAAAAGTGCGCAAATTTAAGACCGCGTGAAAACGTCCTTTCAAGCATTTGCGAAATTCGTGCTTGTGGAACTAAATGATAGTTCAGTAATTAACCTCACAAATTGTATTTGCATCATTATTATACTCGTATGACAAATTTTTGGGGTCAGAGATTTGTAAAATACAATGACCAAACCTGATGTTTTTCATACAGTTGACTCACAATAGCAATGCTTAAAGACAATACATACGTTAATTAAGTGATGAATTTTATACTGTTTGAATAGTTCATATTTGACAGAATCTTCACTCTGTCTCTGCCTCGATCGTGCCATGCGCTCCTTAGCTGCAAGTGCCATTCTATCAAATGTTTTCTCCTTAACTTGATGATAACCTTGGCCAAGTAAGTCAATAAACTGTCTGTCATCCTTACTCAAGTATTTATCCAAATGATTCAGACTTGTTCTGTATGGTAAAAATAAATTAAAACAAAGAATATCACATACGGAGCCAATGCTCGCCTGTCACGGACAATGATTTTGAAAGAGGCGTAACTCCAAAAATAAAGTCTTGCAACTTGTCGTGATATTCAAGTATTTCAAGTGTCATGTAGATATCTTTAAAAGTGTTTGAGTAATGGCTACATTAATTTTTTGCACAACAACGACGACAACAACGACAAAAACATCATAATATATCGACTTTTTCTCCGAAACAGACGAGCTAAAGCACAAAAAGTCTGTATATCATTATCAGATCTATTCGAGTTGGTCTTTAGATTTGATAACGATTTGATTCATGATGAATAAATGGTATACCCAACATTATCTATTTATAGTATGTGTAGTATGAATTTTATACAGATTGTTAAACAGAGTTATCCTTCTCTTAATAAGTTATATAAATTAGCCTTTATCAAAATTACAAGGAGTTAGGAGATCTATGATTGTCTGTTATATCAGAGACGTATAAAAATATATAATATCATTTCCGTTACATTAAAATTACGAAAAATGTGCAGTGGAAATGACTCATAATGGAAATGACGAATATGCACTAAATTCCCCATTTTGGGCCTCAGATCGAAACTTGGTGGGAAAATAGCGATGCTAAGGTAAAATGTTCAAATATTCTATAAGTGCATTTAGAATTCCTTATGATTGACAACATAGTGGACAAATCGACAGGCGTACGGAAATGACGGGTGATAATGTTACGCAATGGTTTCAGATGACTTACCAGTAATTTTATCTTCAAGTGATGAAGACAAGTTCGCTCTGCTGCCATGTTTAAAATGTTCGCGCCTTGAATACTCTGTGACGTCAGATGAAGAGTTTTTAAGGGAAATAAATCTGTCTTTTTCAGTTAAGAATGTACCGTAGCGGAAATGATATTGTATTGTGGGACACGAATCAATATCTTTTTTTTTTTCGGAAAAAAAATTCGCTTCGGAACAGTTTCATGTAGATTACATTACAAAACAAAGCATAGCCGACATAAGAGTTATAAAAATATGATTTTAGCGAATGCTGCGGTTTAATCAAGGACTAATAGGCCTTTTCAGAAACATGATTTATCTGCCCTTGATTTGGAGATTAAAAAAGGCGCAACTGCTACTTCCGGGTAGTACTGCGCTTCACAGATGTATGGTTTTAACAAAGCATAAATATCGTATCCGAATTAAATATATATCAGACTAGTAGCTAATGTCAAAATAACTGTATATGTAGTAATACAGTAGTTTCGAATCCTTGTTATGTCATAATAGAAAAACAAACAAATTAAAACTGATTTAGAAAGTCATGATACCAAAGAAAGCCTTATTATATAGCTATATTAAACAGACATACTCAAAAGGTCGTGTATTAGTTATCTAATATACAACGAGTAAAAATATTGACAAGTATACTAACATTCACTAACATAGCTTATTACTGTGGTGAACAGTCAAGATTTTTTTGTGTTATAAGTTATACTGCCAAAAATAGTGAAATTCGCCACATGGGAATATCCCGGATGCGAGGGTTATCCAGCTGAATATTCAAAGAGATTGATCATTCTGATTTAATGGACAAAACTAGCTATGCTATTTCACAAATGGTATTGTTGAGTATGAAACAACTTTGTTAGGAAAATAGCTGACAAAAAGGTGCTGATGCCTCGAGAAAGGTTTGGGTTCAGTAATGTATGAATAATCAGTCCAACTTGTGTTTGGGAACAGTGAACTAACCATGTTGTATGGAAAACCATTTTGTCGGACAGTTTGGGCCCACCAGGGGAAACCCCTGTCCTCCCAGGCTGTTTGTTTCCTTGAGCTGATGAGAGTGAAAAAATCAACAAACTCGCGGCAAATTATTTGGATTTTTTTATACGTACGTTCAGCTGTTCAGGCTTTGTCTGATGACGTATTTGCACATTTATTCTTCGATTGCGTATTTGGTGCATCAAACATTTAAGATTCGAAATATTTAATGAAGTATAAAGTAATAAAAGTTTTCTCGTAAATAGCGATCAGGCAAACCGATGTTGTCTTTCATAAAACTTTTTTTTTTCTTTGAAGTATGACTGTGAAATGAATCCGCAACACTCTGAAATAAAATTGCATACATTGTTGATCTGTGCATTGCAAGAGAAAACAAGAGGTTATGACTCTGTGTATTAATTTGTGCCCATCCTTTTACTTCCTTCCAAACCTTGAAAAGAACATTTTTAAAATGATTAAGTATAATACAATACATTACACGGATGTAAACTCATTTACATTTATTTGGATAAAAAAACACCCGCCTAAGTGTTATCGTTCGTTTTATTTGCGTGCAAGAGATAAGACTAAATTTTGTGGGTACAAAAAAACATTGATTTACATTTTAATGTAATGAAACAAGAATGTTTATCTTTGTGATTTATCTTGATGGCTCTTGCCACAAATTTGCCAATTCGGCGCACTTGTCTTTCTATTTTATCTTAGTGAAATCTGCAGTTTTAATATCAGCGAGTCGTAAAATCATAGTCTGGGTGACACGATCCTTACTGATAGCAATTAATTAAACCGGAAAATCAGTGTGCAGTCATATATACCACCCGTTGTTTTATGGAGCTACATTGTTTTTACAGCTGTCTGGATCCAAACATGTTCTATGTTTAATCAGTCATGGCATGTGACAAACACTAATTGTCATTCTCACATTGTTTTATTAATTCTTTAAACGTGTTGAGAAACACGTATAAAAATAAAATAAATTGGCAGATTCTACATGCTTAAAATAAAAAAAGTTTTTTTCCAGAAAGAATTTGTCATTTTAAACTTCGATTCTTTTATACTTTATAAGACCATTCGATTCGTCATCGATTTTTAATGTTGAATACATAATATTGTCACTTTTTAAAATAACTTACTTTCTGAAAAGGCCTATAGATGTGTACTCATTAAGTGGGACACATCTGTATAAAAATATTTGGTTAATTCATATCGTAGAAAAACTAATATTTTTCTTAACATTTCATTAAATAATTTTATAATCAACAGTAAACCTTATCATGACGACAAGGCGGTAGCTTTTTGCGTTTTAAGTTGTGAAATAAATATATTTATTTCAATTATTCATCAGGGACACTAGATGCATATAAAATATAGCATGACTGTGAGACCGTTATAGACATATAAATGATCTCAGCAAATACACAACAGACAGATAACATACAAATAGTTTCCTTAAACACTTTAGACTGACTAGATAACAGTATACATGATTTTTGAAGCTCTTTGGGCTGGGTGTTTAATATACATGACATACATTTATCTTGAAAACGTCTTTTTAACATACAAATATAGCGCACATGAAAATATCACCCATCGGAACAAACAGAAGATAGCACAAATTCATCAATATAATAATACCATATTGGTCATGTTAATATTCATATTACACATTTTGTTCGTGAATTATCGATTTCTAAACACTGTTTGTTGTATAATAAATGTTTTGGAATATATGGAGTGAATCGTTATTCAAGTAGGGAAAATCGTTATAAAAAGGGGCGAATCCTGATGGCGTGAATTGAAGAAGGGGCGAATCGTTTATTTACATTAGACTGGTCCCCGTTCCATGTGGGAGTGCACCAGAGTCAACGGGTACCAGTTAATATTACCATTTCCGATAATCGTACGCTTCCGGGATTTTTGTCCGAAAATTGTACGCGCAAGTTTGAGAAGAAATCTGGATTGCATGATTCTATTGACCGTATAATGCTGAATAATGAGTCTTCAGGCAATATGGATTGTGCAAGTGCCAAAATCTGAAACTGTCAATTCGTCATCAGTTTTATTTTCACGGTTAGTTTTGTGGTTAACTTAGAACCCCCACCGGTTAAACAGTTAAAATTCAGTGTCTGATTGGGATGTTAGTCAATTGTCCGACTTCATGTACTTGTTAAAATGCTTGGGATAGGTACAATTTTTCATATTAAGTTTATGATAAAATATAAAATTAGGCCCTCAAAAGCTTCAGACTTTATTTGAATGCTGTCTTTTGTCATGATTCCAACCCAATGATTTATACACACATATTGCTGTTTGTATGAGATCAGCTTTGTACTTTTTAATATTTGCTGACAATTTGTGTTCAATAGACTCGATGTAGGTCTTAAACAGTATTGTCAATGACCATAGTTATCAAAATAACTTGGGCGCTTGGTTACAGAGTCAGAGTGATCCAATTGGTCACTGGATCAATGTTCTGTGTATAAAACAACTCTCAGATCACTTGTACTGTGTAACTGAGCACTCATGCCAAATACAAGGGAAATAAGCATGCATTTCTAATTACTTCATTTTTATTCAGTCTTTATCAGACTTACATCAAAAAGTCAAAGAATGTTGATGGTGAACAATGTGTGTCCTTACCTTCAAATCCAGAATTTGTTAAATCATTGCTGTTTGAACTTGGTTATACACATGATGGGTTTTCTAAGGTATGTGAATTTATGTAGCCTGTAATTATATCATATTTTTACATTTTCTTCTTTTAAAGTTTTATCTTTACCCATTTATACAGCCTTATACAAACTTAGTACAATTTTATTGATGTAGCTGCCACCTTTACAGTAAAATACTTGACTATGAACTTTTGTTGCATTACACATCTATGGAAGCCACTTGTAGTTGATTTGATAAAACTCTTAAGTATAAATAATCAAACACTAGGCAGTTCCCTCACAATCAACATTTTTTCCTCAGTTTATTCAGTCACGAGATAGTTGTAAGAAACCAGATCAGAAACCTGTGTATGAATTAAGCACCAGCCATGGAAAGTTGTGGCCTGTTGTTGTCGTTGAACAGGTTTGTATTAATTCTGATACTTTTTAACATTTTCCGAACGAAAAATCCTGGTTATTAAATTGGCGAATGTCAGCGAGTTGGCAGGCATCCACAATCTCTCCTACACACTACTTCTACATTTCTCAAGGGATATCGACAGAACTTTCACATAATTAACATCACCAAGTACCCCAGTGCATTTTGTTGGTATTTTGTGATTTGATTATTTTTTGCAAAATCATAGCTCTTTGTTTATTTTGCACCCATGTAGTATTTTGTGTGCAACTTCTTATGTTAATCAGTTAATTTTTACATAATTGTTTTTAAACAAATCAAAAGTTTTTATCCTTTAAAGATGATCAGATGAATTGTTTTAGCCCAAATATGGGAAAACTGTATTTTACTGTAAAATTTTGGTTGACAAAATACAGTTTTCTTGTTTTCGGGCCAAAACTGCCCTTCTATAGACAAAAAAACATTACAGTTCATGCTTTTGGCCATAGCCTTCGCTTTATTTACTGATAATTTGATGAAGAAATAAAGAACTTGCATGAAGTTGAAGATTTCGCATCGAGCAGTTTGTTGATAAACTTAGCTTGCAGTATTACCAAAAAGTGACATGGTATAGGCACACTGATTCTGGTAAATTTAACTACATAATTTTCTATAACCTTGAAAATTAAGCAAATTTTGGTGAATGGAAATTTGTCAGTCAGTTGATTTTTATTCTTAAAATTCAAAATTTATATACCTTATTGCTTGGATTTATGCTTACCTGATTGGCTTCATGAATGATATGGTTTATCTGTATTTCAGGCTGGGTTACTGCTATGCTGTCTTCCATTTGTACCACAAGGTTCTAGTACAAGGCCTCCTCTCATACAGATGTTAGTGAATATTTCATTGATATTGTGGTATTAGCATTTCAGGCCCTATGTATGACTTATGTAATACATTTCATGTTTATCTACTTGTTTATTTGATCACTCTACTACATACTATGTAAAGATCAGGTTCTACAGGCCTAACATATCTTGTCAAATCTCAAAACAGAATATTAAATTAGTGTATATCCTTTGTATCAGATCCATTGTCTTCCAAAATATATAAACTGCAGCTGAACAAATAAAGCATTTAATCAAACTCATTCTTATCACAGGACCATTTTTGTTGAATTGCAACCAGCTCCACATTTTTACTTATACTTATTCATGATTACTTGTGCTTACTATTAGTTTAAGAAGAGCACCAAAACATTGCCTACTGGTATGTCTTTAGTGCAATTTATGATGAAATAATTGCTAATAAATTGCGTAATTGTAATTTCAATCCAATGATAGTTGAATAAAAATAATCTTACAGGACTAAGATTTCACAAATATTTTTGTAATCATATTTGGCGAGGTTTAAAAATCTCTAAAGTTCTTTGGTCAGTTTTTCAGTTTGAACTATACCTTATTAGATTCAGAGAATAGAATAAGATCTCATTTTGCACAAATTATAACATATAAAATTTAGCAATTTTAATTTTTTCAATTTTATTTCGTATTATTTGGTACTTCAGATAAACATTTTGCAGTATAAACGTGAATTTCCTGAAGTTGATCATCATTTTTACTGTCAGTGATAAAACAAAATGATTCTTGTATTATACCTTACTGTCAGTGATAAAACAAAATGATTCTTGTATTATACCTTGTAGACATGGTGTTACTCTTGGTTTTACCCTACTGTGTGCATTAGGTGACTTTTTGCGGAATGTTCAGCCTTCAGAGGTAATCAATTTTAAATTTTAGATTTACACATGATTTAAGCTGATTGTGACACAATTATTTTTTATTTGAATCACTGGTTACCACTGCTGTATGAGTTAATTGTTAGGGTCCGACTACAACCATTTGTTGATTTGCTGACATTCATCTGTCACTCCCTAGATGTATTAATTAATGTAACTTGTTTTTTTCAATTTGGGTATAATTAAATTTTCTCCTCCAACTGTGTATGAAATTTGGAGAAGTTAAAGTAAGATTAATAAGTCCTTTGCCATTTTCTTATAAATAATTGATTTTTTTAGCCGGAATAAGTTAATTTATAATTTGTCACTTAATACAGTGAAAAATGTTTGTTACATGAATAAAGGGAGACAACTCAAAAAGTAATTTGATTCTTCAGTACTAATTATATAAATATTGTTGTAAAATAATACATGTTAGAATAATGTAAATGTCATTGATTTAGACTTATAGATCCAAGAACATGTTATGTATCATTATATATTACATGTATTACAAAGTAAATTGAAGTTAATGACATTTATGTTAGCTCCTTGAGGGTCTTATAAATGAAAGTTTAATTTCAGCCTTATTTTTTCATAACTGTTAGAGTGAACTCCACAATCTGTATGAAAATCTCATCAAACTTATTTCTTTTTAGATTGAAAATAAAACAAGTGATATATACGCATTCCTTTCACAAGCTGCACCGTTTGGAACTGTTTTAGATACAACCACAGACTCTTTGTTGGCTAAAATGGCAAACAAATCGAGCGCAGCACCTAAAACACAAAAGGTTTTTGCTTTACTATCTACCACACCATTTGTTTGTTCAAACATCAGTTAATATTACTGAAGACTTGGTGCATGGGTATCTGCTAGAGGCAGATGTTTATGAAAACCATTTTAATGTAATAAAAACTTCTAGATACTTCAGTATTGGTAAATAAAAACAAAAACATTTTTATTCATAAGTATCGTTCATATTACATTGACAGAGAACAAAAAAGCCCTCCTTTGTTCAGTTGATTTGGGATGGAACATTGTAAATTTCTGCATCAAATTGACATGGAAATCTGTCTGGTAAAATTTGAGACTCTTGAACTCTGTTATATGACCAGCTGTAAACTGTACAAAGATAGGTTTGAGATTTTTTTATCCATATTTTGCTTAAGTTTTCCTAAGTAATGTTTGGATCAATGCATGGTTAATATGTAAGTAAAATGTATTATAATAAAACAAATTATTCTTCAGCAACCAGCATGGAAACCTGTTATACATAAAGGAAAAAATCAAATGTTTTTGTCTATAACAGAATTTGTCAGAGCCGTCCAGGTATTGTTGTCCTGTTTCTAGTTTGTTTCTGTTTTATTGTGATAATGATTTAAAGTTACCTTGCCATGACGGTGGTCCAGTGGTTAGTGCGCTGGACTGGTAACCCAGAGATCCAGGTTCAAATCCAGGTCACGGCAGGTCATACCCTTCTATGAAAATTTGACAAAAATGTTAATTTTCCTCGATATGCGGAGAAGTTGCTTGCTCCTTGTGGAAGGGTAAAGTAGTACTGGTTTGTATACAGTCCAGGAAAACTGGTTAGGTGAACCGGTCACCTTGTATAACCAAAAAATTATTGAAAAAACATTAAACCACAGTGACAATGTCACATAAAAAAACAATTTAATTATCTTACAAAATTATCATGACCTGAAGTTGACTTTCTGTTAGCTATCAAAACGTGTTATGATACATAAAAGCATCAAGTATTTATTTTACATTGCAAGAAGTAGAAATGAATTAAGTCTGTAGTTATTAATGTACTGTGTTGGAAAGTCTATGAAAAAAAGAATATTTGTGACAATAGTCTACACTTCTTAGTTATGCTTAATAGTTAATAGCCTTAATAAAAAAACAGCTGAATCATAAAAAAAAACCTGTACAAAATAAATTGGATGATAAACCATATCTTTAACTGACCCTTTTGGTCAGAACTTTAAACTGAACATAAACATGTATTTATTAGGCCTAAAGGGAAATCATGATTTGTTATCGGGTTATGCTGTAATTTGGTTTCATTTGGTATTGAGTAGAAATATGGTGGAAAAAATAAGCATTTAGGTACATTCACATCTTTTGCATGTCATGAGTTCTGCCTGTTAACTGATAATGAGTTGAAATTGTTATGCACCAGCCATGTTCCAACATGATAATAATTGTTGCATTTGTTCAGTTTGAAATTAAACTTGTAATTTTCTCCTAAAACTGCAGAACTTACTGTTTGTGTTTACCTGTGACAATTATTATGTTACTAAATCATCCAAAATGCAGTTTATTTCTCAAATTACAGATTACTCCAATAAATTAGCAGAGTTTTCATACCATACTGATCATATCTATTTTTAGACATTGAATAGAAACCCCAGAATTCTTCAAGGAACTTTTTTTACCAAAATTTCCTCATTTAATTGGTCATACTTTGTTAAATATACACTGTTTTTTGTTAAGAATAAGATAAGAATGGTGTCTCCAAAGAAATACTAATGGTGAACGCAAATCACGTAGTAGTTAGAAATAAGTTGTTCAGGCATGAAAATCTTTTCAACTTTATTTCTTCAGTATGACAGAGACAACATTGATGATGTATGGGATGTGTATGGTACCGTGTCTTGTAAGTCAGAACTTGAGGGAACCATGCCAACTGTTACTATGACGATATCACAGTCCACAGAAGGGGAGGTCACTCCTCTCAACCATTTAATTATCCATCCCTGTGTACAAAGTGCTGATGCCTATGTTGCTGAGGAAGGTATGGGCCAGAAAAAAGTGGTTGTGCTTTTTTAGCTCACCAGAACCGAAGGTTCGGGGTGAGCTGTTAGGATGGGTAGGTGGATGCTCCGGCGTCCATCGTCTGGCGTCAACAATGGTCTTCTCCTCAGAAACTACCAGTCAGATTTACTTCTAATTTGCTGTGCAGAAGCCTTTTGACGTTCTAATTGCAATTTGCTCATATTGTTCCAGTTGACCGATTTTTGGGGTCACTAGAGCTAAAAATAGAAAAACCTTTAATCATCTTCTTCTCATGAACCAATGGATGGATCATCACCAAACTTGGTCTGTAGCATCCTTATATGGACTTTTATCAGATTTGCTAAAAAAATTGGGTCGGCCCCTTTAAGGGGCCGCTAGAGCTAAAAATAGAAAAACCTTTATTGGCCTTCTTCTCATGAACCAATGGATGGATGATCACCAAACTTGGTCTGTAGCATCCTTAGATGGTCCTTTCTCAAGTTTGCTCATATAAATTTGGTCGGCCCTTTTTAGGGGCCGCTAGAGCTTAAAATAGAAATACCTTTAAATGACTTTTTCTCATGTTTGTATGGATGGATTATTACCAAACTTGGGTTTTAGCATTTTTAGATAGTGTTCTATCAGATTTGTGAAAAAAAAATTGGTTGGCCCCTATTAGGTACCGCTAGAGCTAAAAATGGAAAAAACTTTAATCGTCTTCTTTTCATGAACCAGTGGATGGATGATCACCAAACTTGGTCTGTAGCATCCTTAGATGGTCCTTTCTCAAGTTTGCTCATATAAATTTGGTTGGCCCCTTTTAGGGGCCATTAGAGCTAAAAATAGAAATACCTTAACATGACTTTTTCGCATGTTTCTATGGATGGATTGATACCAAACTTGGTTTTTAGCATCTTTAGACAGTGTTGTATCAGATTTGCTCAAATAAAAATGGTTGGCTCCTATTAGGGGCTGCTAGAGCTAAACATGGAAATACCTTAAAATGACTTCTTTTCATGAACCAGTGGTTGGATCATCACCAAATTTGGTCTGTGGCATCCTTCAGTCATCAAGAATATTCTTTATAGTATCCTTTGATGGTCCTTTATCAAGTTTATTATTGTTCCCCATTATTTGCCTGCAAGTGTACATTTATTACCTTTTTAGTAACAAGTTAATTAATATTTATTCTGGTGAGCTATGCAGGGCCATTATGGCCCTCTTGTTTAAGTTAATCATTCTGATTTAATAAAGTTGGTATCTGTCTTCCATCCTAGTTATGTATATTTTAAACAAATCTAATTTCAAATGATTCTGTCACAGATTATAACCTCCCTTGAATGCTATTTACATACATCTTATGAAAATAATTGTACAATTATTTTCAGGTAAAGATAGAGCAACCTCGCGAAGAGTAAGATTTACTCCCCCATTAGAAATGATCACATTATGTCATTATACAGTGAATACTACTCGTATACCTCCAATCACTGGTAGTTTTGAAATGTTTGTAAGTATGCCTCACAAATTTGTTGCTCGTTTATGAACACAATGCATTACACACAAACAAGACTAGTTAAAACAATGAAATAAAGCTGATACATCTGGTTGATTTAGGACGATTTTAAGACACTGATATCAGTCTAGACTACTTGAAACTTGAAACTACTTGAGTATATTTCTGTATTTTGTTGTTATTATAGAAGTAACCAGGAATTAGCTCAAAAGCATAATCAAACAAAATTGTGCAATAAAGAGCTGGTTTAGTCTAGGTGAATCTGCTTTATGCTAGTCCCAGTGGTCGTCTTATTACTTAATAAGTTATATATCATTTTTCAACAAAATGTTTGTTTATTACTGATAATTGCAACTTTTCAACTACATGTATCAATGTTTTTAACTAGCAAGAAAATGTCTGTGTACTAATGTGTTGACAATGGTAATCCCTGAATCTTTAACACAAGCAGGGAATATTTTTTACAATTCTTTTTGGTGCTCAAAGTTTACTAAGTAGATATATGTAGAGGCACGTAACTCAGGTATGCTGAGGAATGCAATTTGAAATTCCCTATGTGTATGCAACTTTATATCATCACCACAGGAAGAAATGCTCTATTCAGGTCACTTGTTGTCATGTCGTATCATTAAAATTCAATTACAAAGTATATGATTTAGGTACAACTGTATGTTAAATGATAACTTATTTAATAGATAATTAATTTCCCAAATAATTCCAACATCTGCCTTCGTTTATGCAGTTGTGTATGTAAAGGATCACTGTCATTATTTATTGGATTTATTTGAGTACCGGTATAAGATGACCAGTTTAATAAATTCATAAAATGACAAAAATGATTCTATCTTATGACAGCAAAAACAGCTGATTCATTTCAAAATGTTACCTTGACTCTCTATATGGTAATCCTGATAGTGTGAGTTATATTTGTATGATCTTTACTTGTATGATCTTTAGTTGTGTGATCTTTAGTTGTGTGATCTTTAGTTGTATGATCTTTAGTTGTATGATCTTCAGTTGTATGATCTGTAGTTGTATGATCTATAGTTGTATGATCTGTAGTTGTATGATCTTCAGTTGTATGATCTTCAGTTGTATGATCTTTAGTTTTATTATCTTCAGTTGTATGATCTGTAGTTGTATGATCTGTAGTTGTATGATCTATAGTTGTATGATCTTAAGTTGTGTGATCTTCAGCTGTATGATCTTTAGCTGTATGATCTTAACTTGTGTAATCTTCAGTTGTATGATCTTTAGTTGTATGATCTTTAGTTGTATGATCTTAAGTTGTGTAATTTTCAGTTGTATGATCTTTAGTTGTATGATCTATAGTTGTGTGATCTTCAGTTGTATGATCTATAGTTGTATGATCTGAGTTGTATGATCTATAGTTGTGTGATCTTTAGTTGTGTGATCTTTAGTTGTGTGATCTTTTTAATGGGAGAAAGTATTGCATTTTACTCAAAGGATTTATTAAACTCATCATTTACATGCAAATGATCTCTGGCATCATGAAAGAAACGTCCTGAGTTTAATAAAATCACTTGGTGTTTTTGATTATGCTGTCTACTGTGATGCAAACAAATTTTTAAACATAGCTTTTGATGTTCAAAGTTAAGAAATGACGTAGAATAACTCAGAATCACCATCAATCAATCTGATATGTTTTTCTGTGAGTAAATTTTGTTTTGATCGTCTTTACATTGACAAAGTTATACATTGCAACAGTTTGATTTAACCTAAGAGCGCAGTATTCATCGTTTGCATGTAGTGTCAAGGTAATATCAGCAGGTTTAGTTGTAATGTCATAATAAAATTTAACATTTGTGGTCCATATTTATTTAATTTGTTGAACTCATCATTTTGTGTCCAGCAACAGCGTCTGAGGCTTAATATGAATGCTGTTTTGATAACATGCCAGTCTGCCTCCAGGTAACTAAACTGCAAAACTATCACACACCAGTTTGACCAGGTAGAAAACACCTAAGCATCTGTATAATACATCAGTTAGAACACTTATTTATTATGTCTACATTAACTGGATCATAAATAATTTGACACAGTCTAATGTGCAGGGCATCATAATGTTTGGATTTTTGACAGGGTGTATGAGTATATGATTTGGTCAAATTTACATAAATAAACCACTATTTACTTACAAAAATTAATACATTGGTTTAAACCACTCCTAGACTGCTTGTTATAAAATCAATTACATGTTACTCTGGAGCTGTCAAAAATGAATCTGTTAAATGTTGGGTTTAGTTCTGATAAGCAAGCTTCTTAGTCATATATTATACATTATAAAACAACAAAAAGATGAAGTGGAATCTATGGAAAAGTTCTGTAAAATATGGCCATTTGTCAATCTATATCGGTCATTTATAAGTTAGGTCTGGTTGACATTGGGTCAGGTGTAGTTGGTTGTGTCAGTCACTGGTGCTCTGGTCTTATAATGAAAATATTAATGCCAAAACCTGCACGTGGCAGACATAAATTTTCTCACTGAGTGCTTTTGTTTACAAAACAAACATAGTAAAAAACTAAGAGCATTTCTACATTGATTCTATTAATTGAATGTTTGATTAATTTGGCAGGTTGAGGACGACAGAGTGAAGATAAAGGTACATTTGAAGTTGAGTGAAAACATAAAGAATGCATTTGAATATTGTGAACTGCAAGTTCCTTTTGGTAAAAGGTGAGTTACCATGGTTACCTTTATTTTTTGTATTGTACACTTTTCAATGTATGTATTTCACAGATAATGTTGCAAAATGTTCAAACCAGTTACCTAAGGTTTATTTGTGTTTGGATTTATGTCATTATTTGATGTGTTTGACATTCATACAATTAACAACTACCAATTAACCTGGCTAGTGTTACTACATAGACAACTAGTACTTGTTTGTTTGTCTGTAAGCAACTGTTGGTGAATAGAATATTGGTAAAACCATAAACTTAACTAGGTATCAAACTCTGCAGATTAGTGTATTTGACCAAGTATAAAACTCTACTCTGCATTTTAGTGTACTCAACTAGGTATAAAACTCTACTGTACAGTTTAGTGTACTAGACTAGGTATCAAACTCTACTCTGTAGGTTAGTGTACTCGACTAGGTATCAGACTCTACTTTGCAGTTTAGTGTACTCGACTAGGAATCAGACTCTACTTTGCAGTTTAGTGTACTCGACTAGGTATCAGACTCTACTTTGCAGTTTAGTGTACTCGAATGGTATCAGACTCTACTTTGCAGTTTAGTGTACTCGACTAGGTATCAGAGTTTCAGACTCTACTTTGCAGTTTAGTGTACTCGACTAGGTATCAGACTCTACTTTGCAGTTTAGTGTACTCGACTAGGTATCAGACTCTACTTTGCAGTTTCGTGTACTCAACTAGGTATCAGACTCTACTTTGAGGTTTAGTGTACTACTGACTGAGTTACCTAGGGGATTCTTCGCTTTGGATTTACTTTGATGACAATTTGGATTGGATTGAATGCAGTGATGAAGTTAACTGTTTGTAACTGTTGTAAGCTGTACTAAAAACTGAGTTGCATGTAGAATATGCCTACTGTTAAAACTGTCCTTACGACAACTATCTGTGAACACCTGACCAAAGACCTGTGATTTTATTTCTGATATAAAATTAACAGTGTATTTTGATTTCTGAGTATAGACCACCTCACATGAACAAGAATACAATTTGTATGAGCAGGTTATACTGTATTTTTTATGAAATATTTTATAAGTTTATACTGTTTTCAGGGGACCGATCACCATACTTGAATCTTCACTGAACCATGGATCTTTGATTTTATCCCCTAATAAATCTGTACTAGTCTGGAATATTGGGCAGCGGTTCCCGACTAAAAATCCAATTATAACTATGTCTTCCATTGTGCAGCTGGGAAACAGCCAAGTTCAAAGTACTGGCTCCATGGAGGAACAGTTTTGTGTGGGACAAAATGCATTTGCTCAGGTAGGGTTGGGTTTATTTCTCAAGCCTTTAAAGGAGATTCAAATTTTTGTTTCATTTTCTATTTACCTTATTAATGGTGGTTGCTGTAGTCAAAGCTGTGGCATAGTGATTTGTATTTTATACGATCTCATTGAATTCTTGTTTAGGCATAAAAAAATTGTCAGTATCTGGTTACCTAACCAACTTAATTTTCCCCTGTGACTAGATCTTTTATTAGGCCTGGGGAACAGTACACAGTGATAAGAAATACCGGGTGTTCAAAATGTGAAAAACACTTCCCCCTGACCTTTAAAAACAAATAAAACAAGCATGTGTCCTCTAAACATTTACATGACCTCTAAGCAGTTACATTTGACCTCTGAACAGTTGTATGGGACCTCTAAACAGTTGCATTTGACCTCTAAATGTCATATGTGACCTCTAAACAGTTACTTATGACCTTTAAATAATGCTGTTTTGTAATTCTCAAGTACATTAAATATTATTTTGTTTTATTTTTCAGTTATATTTTAAGATTGTTGAATACACAATGTCAGGATGTTGTATTGACGCTAAATCTATTCAAGTTTCACCAAATATGAAGTATAAATTGACCTGTAGTAAGTAGATTATAAACTTATCTTCCTGCCATACTATGGTTGTAAGTTCCTCACTTTACTTGTAAAAAGAAACTCTTTTTTCTCTCCACAACTTTTGATTTTGCTTGTCATTTTTGGTTCTCATTTTTATTTGATATTGGAATAATTATACGTGTACCAGCACATATTTGTTTTTCTCCATTTATTTGAAGTTGGCATACTTTGATTTTATAGATGTTGGAACTACAGTAAAACCCCGATTTTTCGACAACGGATTATCCGAAAACCTGGTGTTATCCAAAAAGAAATTTCGGTCCTGATTTTTTCCCTATGTTTTTCATTGTAAAATAACCCCAATTATCCGAATCGGCTAATCCGAATACCATGGCTTATCCGAAGTGATATTCAGGTCCCCAAACTAGTTTGTATGCGTATTTTCACACCTGTAATCCAAAATCGACAATTAACATCCGATCGACCAGACTTGTCCACTGAAGGATTTCTTTAACGTGTTAAAAGGTGTGAACAACAAATTTATAATTGTCCATTTGATTTATTGTTTGCAATTTCAGGAAGATAATTATCCTAATTATGATGCGAATTCGGTTGGATGGTTTACCCCTAATTTTTGTTTTATTAATAAATTGCTTTAATAGAAGAAGTTTAATGATGTCATAATTTGACTTTAATATGCAATTAACATTAAAAGTGTTCACTTTATTTTTCGTAGTTTATAAATTGTCACGAAATGCTAAAAACAAACAATACATGGGATTTCCCATAATTGTTACATACTTCGGACAACAAAGATATGGGTGATGCTGGTTCGTGTTTGTAACTATGTAATGGAATTTTGTTTCGGACTTTGACTTTATTTCAGTGTTCGTTTTTATTGAAAACGTATGCTTAAAATATTCTTATAACATGTGTATACATTGTATTTCATTAACTGACCAAATTTTATAAATTTACATTTTCGTCATAATGTATTTTGGAGTGTTCTCTCTTTATTTTCATATAAAAACACTCCAGATTTCCATTACCCCGGATTATCCGAAATAATTTTTCGGTCCAGCCGATTTCGGATAATGGAGGTTCTACTGTATTTCATTTTGTCATAAATTCATACTTTTTTATGTTTTGAAAGTTAATTTTATGCCCTTGGCATCTGCTGAAGCAGGGGGCATATAGTGATTGATTTATCCATCTGTCCATTTGTCCGTTTGAAGTTAACTAGATTTTACTGTTTCGTCTATAATAATTGCTTTGATACTTATACAGTTGTGACCTTAGACTATTCCCTATCCACCCATCTCACCCATCCTTGACTTGACCTTTAACAAACTAGGACTTTTGATGATAATTTTATTGAATTTATGACCTTTGATAATTTTGGTTGTTATCATGTATTTTTTGGCACAGTTATGGGACTTGGTAATTTTTCCTATATGAAATATATACGGCAATTATATGTATTCTAATCTTTTCTTCTGCTTTTACTCACTGATATTATTTAGATTCAAAATTTATTATCAAGCATGTCACCAGGGGTGTATGTGTTTATTGAGCACAGCATCTTGTTAGCCTATCAATTGTAGGGGTGTAACGGTTAACCGATATACTGGTTAATATTGCAATGTGAATTCTGACAGTTTTTTACCGGTTCGTTTTTCTCTTAATCAGTTTTTGTAGCTGTGGCGACGCCACCAATGAAAAGACATTTACAAGCAAACAAAATTTAATGACTACATTTTCATAAATGCCGGAAGATGCGACCGTTATACCTACACGTGACATATCTGCTGGCTATTTCACTGTGAAACTACATATGAATTTCATATACAGATATGTATAATATTGATCCATTTAAGACGATGCATGTGCATCAGTTCAATTCCTGCTTTGCTTTTCTGCGCAAAATATATTGCAATACGGTTTTTACCGTATTGTTACACCCCTAATCAATTGAACTTGTTTGAAAAAACTTGGAATTTGAATGTGACAGACCTTAAAAGTTCATCACCTCTAGGTTAGGGACCATGATCCACTATATAACCATGGAAAAAGGTTCTATGACCTAGTTACAATGTTTGTTTATATTTCATATATTTTTATATTGAGTTGCTTCTAATATGGAAAACAAAAGCTACAAATTACACAAATTAGCAGTCAACAAGTAAAAATGACAATATCTGTGGCTATTCACCCTGAAGTATATTAAATTTTACTGTGTTTTTTGAGATTCAGTGAAGTTTCTTTTCCAAGTGTGTAATCATTTTGTATGATTTTATTTCAGTTCGTGAATTTCTATCATCAGAGTACAAGTTATGGAATGTCCATGGTGACAGCTTGGTTTCTGCCATACCAAAGTTTCTCAATGACTGTCAGTCAATGTCTGACACGTGACCAACACATTCATAGCCAATCCTAGAAAGTAAAAATTAATCTCCATTCTCATGCTTACTATAATTTTTATGAAAATGTTAATTTAAAAAGAATTGAAATGAAATTTCACAAAAAGTCAGCTTAAAAAAATATATGGTGTCTAGGTTATTTTTTTTATGTAATTGTAAGAAGGATATACAGCTGTTTGTTATTTTGAATTGTGTCGTTTGAGAATGGAGTTTATACTCATCGTTTAATGAAGTTTGGGACCAAAGTTTCAGAGTAGAATTGTGCAATATTTGACTTCTAACTTTAGCTGTTTAATCATCCACTCAGATTTGAGCAAAATGATCTCAAAATTGGACCAGATATTATTATAACAGTGAAGGTCGCCATGTTTACAGCAGCCAGTGTTCAGCTGACATTTATTGGAACTAGAGGTAAACCAACCTCCTGAGTTAAGGCTGTCTGTGGATCCAGGCCATATTTCTTATTTCTATTGGTGTGTCCTTTATTCTGAGATTTGTCTGTTTTTATTCGACCAAAATAGCAAAAAATCGTTATTACTTTATGCATGCCGCTGCATTCTTCACACACTATTTCATTGATTCTAAAATTATGAGTGAAGTCACAAATCTGAGGAAAGCCTGTTTCTTCTGGCTGTGATTCCTGTGTGATCACCCGACAAAGATACCTGTAGTTTCATGAATATCAAATTATTGCTGGGAAATTTTGTTTTGATGGAATATTTTTGCCTAATTATTTTAAAATTGAACTTAAATCAGTGTCAAGTGTAATAACGTTATTCTTACATCACTGTTGAGTTTAGGGATCAATGTGACTGTTCACTTTGTTCTCAAGTCTGTATTTACTTAATTTCTGTTAAATATTCAATTGATTTTAATATACATGTATACTGTTATGTAGTATGTTTGTTAGTTGATTAATTGTGATATGAATATTTATCAATAAATTTAGAATTTATACTGTCCTGTGTTAATTAACTTTTAATTGACTTTTCTATTGTTAATTAACTTTTAGCATGCATAATTTTTAAAATTCTCGAACTGAGAACTTATTTTATTATTTTGTGATCAGTTTTATCCCAGTAACTGTAAAGCTATTGACACAAACTTGAATTTTTATTTTTGGCACAAAACTATCATGATTTGGATGCTGAAGGGCTGCCTTTACCACCAAAATCTTTTCAAATTATTACATCATCATTAATAACTGACAACCAACAAGATAAAGTCTGGTGTTTGATAAATTACAGGGATTAAAATAAGGCAAAAAAGTGACTGAATAGGTTTCCTAGGTAACAAACTCAGGACTTCAGGACTAAACCTTAATCCTTGTTGTCAAAATCAAAAGGATAAAATACTGTATTTGTGTGGACATAATCTGCACTGATAGTTTTGTGCACATTTTAGGGTGAAGTCTGCTTTGGAGCAGCACTTCTCATGGAGAAAAAAAATTGTAAAGGTAAATGTCAATTGTTTTGAAGTATGATTTGATAGCATTTTATCATAACTAGAATTCTTGCAAAACTAAATTCAAGTCATTGCCAGAGAATTGATAAAATTGAACATCAATACCAGCAGCATGTTAAATTTGATATGTGTAAGCAAGAATCACTGTATGAAAGGTGGCAAGCAACCATAATATAGGTAAATTCTTGGCATGATGACTATTCAGTAATATTTGATCTTTTCACAACAATGACATAATCTGTTGGGATTTTTTCATGGCATGAAATAAATGCTGGTCGAATGATTTGTGCATTAATCTTATTTTATGATCTGAAAAATCGCTTATCTACCAAAATATCTTTTTTCATAGGTTTTACTGGAATCCACAGCCCTAATGCTTTTGCATTTTTATGTAATGAAAAAACATTTGTCAGGCAATGTGGTCTATTTGTAATGAGTGACTTCAGCTCATATTGAATTTAGCACTTAATTCTTTGGTACAATGTTCCTTCCAGAGAAATGCCAAAATATGAAGCAAAGTTCTTAAAAGACATAATATTAGTTTAATTGTTCGGCCTCAATAGTATTTCAGCTCTGTACAGATTACTGAGCCACTTAGCCAGTTCTCTTGGGTTAGCTACTAGCACTTACAGGCTTTCCCTTTAGATTACCTAAGCAACTGACTACTTTTCCTTACTAGGGTTAGGGACAAATCACTGGATGGAATTTCTTCACTTAGACTGATAAAAATTCTTAGCCAGCGTATCAAACTTGCAACCTCTCAATCGTAAGTGAGGTAACAAGACTGGCTTCACTATTAGATAATGAGCTCAATCTATTTGCTGTTAGGAATGGTAAATGGCACATTAATTTAATGGTATCAAATAATGCACTATAAAAGTTAATTTTAACTTATTTATACTGAGACAAAGATCAAGTGAACTTCAGTAGTAATATCGCTGGTTCTACCTAAGGATTTATCTGACAGCATATAATCATCACCAAGACTCAAAAATGTCTTAAATACCATGTAGCCCTCATTCCAAGAATACTTTGTACCTGACAGTTTGGATTGCAGAAAATGCAAAAAAGATTTATAAAAATACACTTTTATTGTAACACTTGCAATTACATTATATAAAAAGCAATAGTATACAAAATATAAAATAAGTAGATTCCTAATCTGGCAAGTAGTCGAGATCTATATTTACAAGAAACTACATTTGGTACATAAGTTCTTTGGGAAAGGAGGAAACTTCTAACACGCTAACATTTGATTACCTCCCTTGGTATAGAAAATTGAAATCCTTCACGAAATATTATAGTTAGATAATGACATATTTAACGTTTTAATGTGCATAAAACATAAAGAAAATGCATTAGCACAGCTGCACAGTCTTATTTTAGGCACTTAGAAAGTAAAGCATTTGTTCGGAGCAAATTCATAATGTAATATAGCATTTACTATTTACAGCAAAATATAATGTAATATTTATAGTGCAAATACCAATAATGGAGGTGACATTTTACTGATGAATGGTTTTTTATCAAGACATAAAATGCAACATTAATCTAATTAAGTTCATCCAATCAGGTTCCCCTGTACAACTTTAAACCTATATATGACCATTTCTTATTGTGATTGTTCAGAAGAAAGAGAGACTGGTATGTTGCTGCTGTTATAGATTATAAACAAAAGCATCTACAAACTCGAAATCTTAATCATCTTCTTCTTCTAGTCTTATTGTGTACAACTTATTCTTATTAGGGTCTACCATTATTGTTGTTGGGTAATAGGGTTCTGTGATTCCTGCTGGACGCTTTGATAGCATAGACACCAAGAGGACGAGGAATCCAATGAAGATACAAGCGCACCCGACAATCACACAGATCATACTCCAAGCGATGTCCCAGCCGTTACTGTTCAAGTTGACACCGTAAACTATGACACCAGCAAGTCCAGTTCCGACTGAAAAAAAGATGGACGATAATGTTATAAAACCGCATAAAAGTTCACAACAAAGTTCATTTATCACTCATTGTTTTCCATTGTTTATATGAAGTTGGATGTTTTTAGACTTAAACAAATTATCAAATTAAGCAAATCAGGGAATAGCAATGTTTAAGACAAAATCTTCACTAAGCTAATATATTTTGGATCACTTGAGTTTTGTAATCTGTATGCCAGTCATAGTAAATCATTTACAATCATGGTCCTTTTTATAATGTTTGTAGTGATTAGGCACATTATTTTAAAGTTTGTGATAAGAAAATCATTCATGATAACCCATGAAATGGAAACTTACTGGCGGGGATAAATTCTAACTTACCCGACAGAAGTGTCAATAGACACATTGTAGCCATCATACACCGGTACTTCATTCCCAGAGCGACATACATGTACACGGGTAATACGACCAATGGAAACGCTACAAATATCACAGCACAGCATTCTAAAGCTCGGACCACGTGCAGCCAGTCTGAAATATCATAATTACCACGTGAAAAACTCTCGACAAATAACATTTTAAAGAGAGGATTTTGCTTCACCGAGAATGGAAACATTCTGTTGTTTTGATTAGTACATTTTTTGGAATGCATTTGAAGACGTAAGTTATAGGTCAAGTTAGTTATGATAATGGATTCACTCTTGCAGAAAAAGATATTGCCTGGCATATCAGGGGGAATTATCCACTTACTAAATTATTAATAGGTCGTTTTTAATTTTCTGATTTTGGAATAGGAAAATACTTACTATGTCTTGATATAGATTAAGCATTTAAATTTTCCTATTAAGTTTAAAGCTTCCGTGGTGTGATTCTATTTAGAATCACTCATACCTAGTACACCTGTTAGAGGCAGTCTCGCCAGATTTATTTGTACGACATTGGTGACATTAAGCGGCGAAGTCAGTTTTGCCTCCAATTCCGTTAATTTATGTCTATATCCTTAATAACAACTGTGGTATCGACGTGTTTTCAGTCCATTACGCTGAATTTAGCATCATCACCATGTTTAAAAATGCACTTAGCGGGTAGGGAAATCTAGGTTTACATTACAAACAATGTATTATTCAAAATCATCGGAGCTAGGCAGCAAGGATGGCCACCACAGTTCCAAAATCTGAAAATGTCACCAGATACACTTAAAAAATACAAGCCAAATCCAAAGCTTCAACAAGTCGGTACAATGTGTTTTCCAATATCAATGTAAGGTAATGCATGTACCCCACCCACACCCATTCATCTTCTCTGCTCCGATTTTGAATTTAGCCTCCAACACTCTGATCTTGACACAAACGATGTTGTTCAGAAACATGATATTCCTTGCATAATACAATCTGTTTATCCAAATAATGACGTCATTTGCAAACAGCCAAAAAAACGAAGATGTTTAGTACAATGTAGCTTAGATCCAGTTAGGTATGATCTAGTTGAGACATGTGTAACTTGTCAACATTTACACCTGCTGATGACATCTTTCTGATTTAAATGGTATATTACAAATTGTTGATCTTGGGAGTTATGTAGCTTTTCAAATATGAAATTCAGGAGTTCATTATGTTACAATTGCAAAGCTGGGATACAGCTTCGCAAAACTGATATATATGCACGGCAACATTCCTAAAATCTTCAAAAGTCATAGTTTTCAAGCACAGAAACAATGCTTTATATCTTTGATACAGTAACTTTTATGAAATTTCAACGACTAGAATTTCGTTGCAGCCAAATTGTCATTTTAGTAGTACATGTATATTTTTTAAGTTACGTGATTTCGGACCAGCCCTCTAGTTTTCAATTACAGTCGACTGTCTCAATTATTATTAGTTCAAACATGGATTAGAAAGAAAGAAGTAATTAAGTACACACATCAGTTGGAGCTGGGGGCGGCAAGTCTTGATATAATATGATTGAAGCTATAGATGTGATTAATTAGATCAATATCACACACTGATCGATGAATTATACCAATACAGAAAACACTCTCTGTCTTGGTTGTCATGGGGTATATTTATTGGAGTTAATTAGTTCGTAATATTGTGACTGTCAATGAGTATCATAGATTCACTGATGTATTTGCTGTATAAAGTTGACAGTTGTTTTGTTAAGTCAACAACTGGTATAGTTCGTGTGATAAAGGTCTTTATCTTTTTAGCTAGCTGTCTAAACATCTTCCAAACATGGATACTTAATTACAGTCAAATAGAAATTGTTTTAATTTAAGATTTAAATCACAATGTATTTAGTACATGTTGTAATGTATGTCAGTAACAGAGTCAGATATATGTCAGAGTATATCAGTCCCGAATGCCTGCCTCTGGTGTTTATTGTTGTTCAGACAGTATTTGCACTGGCTTAATGTACCGTCCTCACTTATCTTATACCTTTGGTTCAGGATAAATTTTAGAATTTTAAGATGCTCTATCGTAACAAAGTTGCTGTATTGGAGTTTATGCGTTTTAAAAATGAATATACTGTCTAGCTGGTAATGTATTACTTCTCCATTCTAAAAATGGTTCACCACCTTTAGCTTACAACATAATAACAGTTTGATATCTCACTTGAAATATGCAGTGAATTTTAACATTTTATAACGTCATTTTTTTCATTTTATATAGCGGGTATGGTAATTGCCACGATTTTCTAACCTTGTAGTTTACCACAATCTGTGAAGCAAACTTATTGTCAACCCTGGTCCACTGTTAGTGTCGAATTTCAGTAGGTGTTCGGTCAAGCAGAAAATTCACCTTTGAGCGAAAATAAATTAAGTTTCATTATTAAGAGTAATGAAGTTTTTTTCTGATGACAATCTTAATAGTAATTCGACCCAAACTCTGACATCAATGTTTATGCAAGAATCTGATAAAAATGATTAAAAACGGATTGGACGGTGCGCCCTGACAAATGACCGATTCGAGCGGACGAACTCAAATGTTACATAAAAAATTGTTGTGTATCAGATATGTAGCCTAACGATGGGACCATTAATACTGAATCGATGACACAGTTTCACTGACATACGGACAAATCGTTCAATTGCTTGGAACCTCTTAAAAAACACAAACTATTTTACTGTTTATTGAGTACGAAATACATGTCATATATGGACTATTAGATTTGTAGATTCTAATTTAATTATTTAAATGTCCTTAAATCGACAGACCTAAATGGTCTTCAGAGAGACTTGGTGGATGAATTAAAATTCCATTTTTAAGATAAGTACATCTCACCATTCTATAAACTAGAATATCAAAATGGTCAAATGCATTGTATTCTGATTATACCAATTATTTATATAGGGCCGTCATAAGAAAGTAACCATCATAAAAAATCGCATATTTCGGGCCTACTATACTGACTTTGAAATTTTAACGGTTTACAGCAATTTTATGGTCAATAGTGGATAACAATATGGTTATACATAACGGTAGTAATGGTTGGTTGGCTTACTCGTGATGCACGTGCAAAATTGCTCTTTTTAAGAATAACTTTTATAAAATAAAATTTTATACCAACATCACTTACTGGTTACTTTCTTATGACGGCCAGTATTATATACGTGCTTGCGTGCGTGTGCGTGTAGTCCTATTCGTATCACTGCATACAATAATTGATTAAAGCTACAGTAAATTAGATGGCCTCCTCAGTCGGTGAACTATATTCATAAATACATAATGATATTATATGGTTTGGTCACGTTTCGGTAGACATACACTGTAGAGAGATAGGGCTTAAGTTAAATGTTTAGTCAGATGAAACAAATATTGAGAAAAAATGGTTCATCTTTAAGTTTTATGTAAAGCTTGATGGTTTACGTCGATTTATCAAAATCATGGAGTAGGGAATATATTTAGTGTTTATTTCTTCATTCATTTATTTTGATTTATTGAATTAAGATGACCCGCTTATTTGGACCTTCATTATATTTGTAGCCAAAAAAGAAGTATGTAATTATCGATAAATAAAAACACTGTGATTATTTGTACCAAACTGTGTTATGTAATCAAGTCACATGGCATGGTGGAACTTAAAAGTTCGATTTCATTTCAGCATTGTCATTGCTTTCATCGGGCACATTTGTTTACTAAATGTCTACAAGAAGTAAACACGTATCAGGACCATATCAATTTTATTTTTCAGGGCATCATTTACTTATGAGCAAAGCCGATAGTTTGCCAATAGCTCCAAGAGTTACCGTTCCTGTCCTACAATCTTAGTATTGAAACAAGGACAGCTCTGCATTCACCGCATACGTTATAAGAAACAAAGAACTTATTCATAAAGCAGAAATTCCTCAACTGGAAACATGAATATCACAGGCAAATAAATTTATGTTTCATAACAACGATAACATCAAGAGCTTGTTGACAAATATTAACATCATGTAATGAATAAAATGACTAACGCACGCAGATTTTCATGTCAGACGAAACTAATTTATTCGAGCGTTCAGAACATTTACATCATAGGGCGCTGTCGTGATAAAGACATGAAATTCACACTTAACGCGACACTGACTTTAAGGTTCAACTGATTGTTGTGAGTAGTCTGCATCATACTTGAAATTTTCTTACCTGTGTAATTTGCATTACGGTGAATTATAATGATGTTTTTCAATTTTCATTATAAGTTTAAGTTTTCCCTACAAACCACTCCCTTTAGCATACACCCTTTTGACAAATAAATATATACTTAAGACGTAAAAATAAGTTTTATAGACAGAGACAAAACTATTGATCACTTTAATATCAAATTAATACAGATTTTAAAAGGAAAAAAATGCTACCAAACGTGTGTTCACACAAATTTCATTTTACAAAATTAACATTACAAATCGTTCTATCTCGCTAATTCGTGTTTAGACTATCACACTTTTGGAGCGAACAACGTTGATTTGATACTGGTATAAATATTTTCATCAAAATATGCATGTTCGTATAAAAGATGATTAAATAACAACACATACCTGGAATATGAATCAAACTTGGTTGGTCATAATGGTAGCAGTCCCGGGAATCTTCGTTAACACAACGCCCATATCTCCATAATCCAACATAGTGTACACCATCGTTCGCCCAATTAGGGGTCGCAAACCCTAAAATGAGTAACACAGCTCCGGCTAACAAAGCGATGGCCGAAATTAACGGTAACGAGGCAGCGCCAAACCCACCAGCCATTTTGTCACGTGATAAACTCAGAAAACGATGGATGCTGAGCCTGAATCCGATGAAATTTAAGTAATTCGAAATATTACCGATCACAGAATTTTAAAAAATCCAGAATTTTTCCTTTTCGACCGCTCAAATTTGTTACTCTTAATATTCACAACAATATATGTTAACACACAACAAAACAAAACGAAAAAATGCAGACGACAAATTCTTGTTCAGACGATCGAGCGTTTATTGATCGCCTCAGCAATCGGATCACGTGATTAAAAGTTGTAAGTCAAGTTTTACATTTTTGGTCAAGCGTAAAATTGCGAGCGATACGCAAGGGCTTAAAGCTAACGTGAATCACTCCGAAACTGCCGCCTACAAAACGTGGTTAAAGGTACATAACTGTATTGGTTTACAATAAATGACACTGTGCAATGATGAATTAAGTGTTTACTTACACTCAATCTTATGCTTTTGGTGTAACACGAGACCAAAGCAGGCCTTATAAAAGATAATTTCTACAGATCCAAATATTTGCAGTTTGGATCACAGAGTATTTGAACACATTAAAACAAAACTCCTGTAAACATCCACGTATATCATACATAAGACACTGTGGATGAAATTGTTGAATCTCTTTAAATGTGATATGAGCTGAATAATTATAACAAAACAGGGGCAAGTTCAGATCAACCATTCCTGAACATTGATAGTTTTATAAGATTTGAAAAGTTATCGTAAGCATACATATTATGACAGCGTCTTATATTACGCTGTGTTTTTTCTAACCTATTCTTGTGCTGTTTTCAAGAATACGCTGAACTAATACGAGGGTTGTTTGATATGTAATGTGTATTGTACCATATTTCATAAGCATTCGACTGAAATAGTGAAATGAATATTTCTTCCCTTCAAAGTATTCTCCGCGGTTTGAAATACTTAATTTCAAACTCTGAATCCATTTCTGAAATGCGTCACGTTACGCTGATTTATGTGTACCTCTGAGACACTGGCTGATGGCTGAGCCAGGGCATGTCGGGACCTGTATCGACGACCAGATAAGAACTTTTTAAGTTTTAGAAAAAGGAAAAAGTCGCATGGGGCTAGATCTAGAGAGTATGGTGGGTGTGACAAGATGGTACAAGCGCTGATGTACGTGATGGAACATTATCATGTATAGGGATGGGCACCGGTTCTCAGGAACCGGTATGTACCGGATCCAAATTCTGACTGGCGCCGGAATCGGTTAATTTTTAGGAACCGGTTCTTTCAATATAAATATAAGTTGATATTTAGTCATAACAAGATTTTCTAAAATAGCAATTGTTTCTCCATCAAAATCTGAAATAAATAGATAAAAAAGTTCTTGTAGTTTTTTTCCTCCCAAGTCTCGTTATTCGTGAGATGTGTGACGTCATCACAAAGCGTCTGTAAACATGCGGGGTAACAGGGCTAAAAGTCAATTGTATGGCAACATATTATATACAATTATTATTTTACATTAAGCAACACTTATAGGAATCGGAATCGGTGAGAATCGGCATCGTGTAATTGGGATCGATTCGAAATTGGAATCGGTTAATTTTAATATATATATTTTATAAATATAAAGATAAATGACAAAAAAATCCTATATATATATATATATGCATTAAAAGTTGTTGTTCAGTTATAATGTCATAAAATAAAATGATAATTTACATTCATAAGCTAGCTTTCCCAACGTTGAGAATAGTATTGAATATTACGAAAAACGAAATATGTATTCTAAAGTCAGAGGGAGGTAACTGTGTTTTCCATGTGTTAATGCTGACTTATCGTTCTTGATTTGTACACATTTAAATCTTCACTTCAGACATCATGATCTGATAATCCTTTTAGTTTGTATATCGAATTTAAGTTTTGCTTTCAGCTTTCGCAATAAAAAAGCACGAAAACATTCTGTAAGTCAAGAAATTTCGGTAAGTAAGTGAAGAAATACACATTCTAACTTTCCGTGCAACAAGTTATATGGACATGTTTTTAAAGTAATACATTTTTGTCTAACATTTTCCAGAAGTCTTACATATTTGACTTTGTGTTTTTATATCCATACTGTTCGAAAATTTTACCTCAAAGGGAGTAGTGTATGCTACATTACGCACATAAATATATACATAGTGTACAGATATAACACAAAACACGTATGTACAAAACATATTCAAAAACATTTACCAAGTCAAAATTAGAGGATGAATATTTGACTTATGGTACCTATGATCTTATTGATGATTTATACCCCAGATATATGCAGTGTCTGGTTTTGTAGAGGTTGTATATACATGTAATATACCTCTGGGTACACGCATTGATAACGGAAAGTTAACTCAAGACCTAAGATTTCAATCAATTGTCCCTAATTATTTTATTTGATTGACATTTTTACGAAACTTTACTTAGTTGATCTAAAATGCAAACCCAAAAAAATACTAAAGTTTCGTTTCATTTCGTTTAAACACTATTGGATTTTTCAAACTCGAAAATACACACAAATCTGTGAGCACAATGTATTCAGTTTGATTTTTTAAAAAAATGGTATGTTGTGTTACGATCGTATATAAGACGTACAAGTTATATTTGATTGAACTGGCTTCATTAGGCGCAAGATTTCATTCATTAAAGTTGTTTCCCCATATTTCGTCTATTAGATGGGGTAACCGCGGGCTTTCCAGGGTCTATGTAGGGAGAAACTAACGTCTCAGTGTCCTGCGTCTCTCGATATCGTAGGTATGCAACCCTCATGATGCGTTTATCACCTTAAGTTAACTTCTTAAATCAGTAAGTGTTCTGTCCCGGAAGTACTCCCTGTTACATTTTAGACCGTTTTCTTCGTAAAAGCCCATTTCATCTAACA
The DNA here is from genome assembly GCA_008271625.1 of Lutraria rhynchaena. Classification (NCBI taxonomy): domain Eukaryota; kingdom Metazoa; phylum Mollusca; class Bivalvia; order Venerida; family Mactridae; genus Lutraria; species Lutraria rhynchaena. The sequence goes on along the minus strand of VIBL01000018.1, from coordinate 2,909,881 downwards.
TTTACACCTATCTAAATTATCAGTTGTATACGGTATGTCAGCATTGTTTTATTTCCCCTATTCTAATTCATTGGGGTTTAACGTCGCACAAACAGCCAGGGTCATTTGGCGACTTTCCAAGCACTTACGGTGGAGGAAGACCCAAGCTGAAGTATATGAAGACCCCAGTTTACTCATATATGGAATTTGGTTATATGGTTACAACCAATTAACTAAAGAAGCCATTTATACTCATCTTTACTTCATGCAATATATTAAGTGAATTAACAGTTTTAATGATAAGAAATTTAACCTAGCTATACTCAAACTCCCATACCGACGGATAATCGAACCGCAAATGTTGGACGGACGGACGGACGGACGGACGAACGGACGGACGGACTGAAACATTCGACTTATGTTGTGTGGCCACGTCCAATCTTTCCAGGAAATATTTATAGTGATAAAATATTTGTGTTGTATTTTTGCATAATAGTACAGTGGAACCCCGCTAAACCGGACGGGCTTGGGACTGGGCGAAACGTCCGGTTTAGCGAGGTGTCCGGTTTAGGGGGGTTTTGTGTTTGGACAAGTTAAACTCCATGAGATGGTTATTTTTAGAGCAAATTATGACTGTATTTTGCCATTAGTCAGTTGGGATGTAAAGGAAAACAACATATAAAAGTAATAATAATAGATTAATGTAATGTTTTATATTAAAAGTACATTGTCTAAATAAGCATCTCATAAGCAACCGGAATAGCGAGGGTCCGGTTTAGCGAGGTATTTTGTATAGAGAAAAAGTCGGGACTTTGAAAATCGTCCGGTTTAGTGAGGAGTCCGGTTTAGCGAGGGTCCGGTTTAGCGGGGTTCCACTGTATTTGTATATGTTTCACCACTATGTAAGGATCATTATCATGTAGGGATCATTATCATGTAGGGATCATTATCATGTACGGATCACCATCATGTACGGGTCATTTTCATGTACGGACCGTTATTATGTAGGGACCATTATCATGTATGGATCATTATCATGTAGGGATCATCATCATGTAAGGGTCATCATCATCAACGGATCATTATCATGTTGGGATCATCAGCATATGCAGATCATTATGTAGGGATCATCATCATGTACGGATCATCATCATCATGTACGGATCATCATCATCATGTACGGATCATCATCATGTACGGATCATCATCATCATGTACAGATCATCATCATCATGTACGGATCATCATCATGTACGGATCATCATCATGTTCGGATTATCATCATCATGTTCGGATCATCACCATGTACGGATCATCATCATCATGTGGGGATCATTATCATGTAGGACATTTCGAAATGTATAATGTTTTGGATCTTTTTCTTTCAGGACATATCTTTTTCTTCTTATTGCATTAAGTATTGAACGACTTACTGTACTCTAACATACAAAGTCATTTTGATAAGATGTTATCTTTGTATAATCATGTAAATGTCAAATATAGCTGCACATAGTGAAGATATAGGAGGAAACTTATAAATTTATGCACGAAACTGAAACTTGAATTAGTTCCTCGAATGAAACATAAAATCAGTACTAGTAAATTAGTAATCTAGTACACTGTACAAGAGTACGGGCACGTTCTGGGTACGAACTGTACATTTACTGTGATAAGGCTTGGAGTAATTAGGATCGTTAGGATGTGATTAGAAGTGTAATTATTTTCACTTATCGGTAATCCGAAATGTACATTAACGGCGCTTTTGATTTTATGAATTTAATAAGAGCTAAATTTAACAGAGGTGACAGCAGTGATGAATTAAACATTGAGATAACTTGTGAATTAAATATTTATGTATTTACCAATAAGATCTTTTCACAAATAACTTTAAATGTACGTTTTGTTTATATAAAAATTATTAAATATAAAACTACATGTACATGTATTTATTTTATTCTATGGTCGAGTTTTGGTTCAGGGGTAACACAAATAAATACAAGCTTTCTTGATTCTATTGTTAAAATATTCATGCTACAAATATCAAAACAATAGGGGAGTGTAAATGTGATTATATAAATACAATACGAGCTAATTATTGTTTTGTTTATACAGAATAAATGGCTTTCTTTCTGCGATTTATACATTCGAGGTGTAGTTTATAGACCATATTGAATAGTGTAAAAACAAATACGGCCCAAATTTGTGTAAGATATTAATGAATTAATGGATGACCAAGAAGTCCTGCTTTTATTGGATATATACATCAGTTCAAATTAGGTTTTTAGTTAAAATTGTTCGTCGGAAGAGAGCGGAAAGTGGTACAATACTATTATAGGATTGTAAAGAGACTGGGATTTGTAATGCAGATCATTAGGAAACAGTGTACTGAACTAAATGATTCATGTATGTAAAGTGTACTTTTGCAATGACATGGTGACATTTATAGCGGAAAAGAATTCGAAGGACTAGAATTGAAATTACTAACACCAGCTTATAGTGTATAAACTTATTTGCCACATTTGCCAGCGTTCTTTGATATAGCATATCGTTTTTAGTGCAATGATCATTGAAGATTTATCGAACAAAATGGGTATGTACATACTTTTATATTATATGTATCCTTGTATCGCTAATCTGAGTAGCCTATACCTCCTTTAATGAACATACACATACATATACACGTGCATCGTTGAATTGCAGTAAAACCACATTAGTGAGACCCACATCAGGTGTACCTATACAATATCATAACACTGATTTTACGATGGCCTTAATTTTCAGTAAGCCTCATGACAAGATCTTCAGTAATCATGATATTTAGCTTAAAACATGCATTTTCTCCGAGTTGTTGTCATTGAATTTTTCTGCACATGTTCTAAGAAACTTTATATACCAGCGACATCTATTTTAAAACCCAGCCTTCTATGTCAAACGCTTAAAGCGAAAGTAGTCTGTCTGTATCTTTTGATTCAATTAGAAAGAGAAAAAATCCATCCATCGGGGATGTAATCACATGTATAATGTTCTTAAATTAATGGAAAGGAAAGTTTCCTGGTCGATTTAAATTCGTACACTATTATTTCCATTATGTCTTAAACAGAATTAATCTTGTACAATTCGTCAACATTATTTCACCTAAGGCTCGACTTTTCAGAGTGTTATCGACATACGTACAATGTAATAGACTTAGAAGTATTTTTGTGCAAAGCTGTCTGAGGTGATATGTTGTTTCTTAGGAATCAACATCTACAATAATCAACTAATATTAAAATCAGTTTAATGAAAGTGAACCATTAGAATACAATATCTTAATGATCGTCTCATACAATACCAATGATAAAGAATTCAGTAAAATATGTACATACATAGTTACACACTTGTTCCAGTAATTAATTAATTATTATGGAGCGAGTAGTATTAAGCAGTTTACTGTACACACTATTGTCAATGTGTAAAAAAGCGATTATGTAAACACATGTAAAAGTTTCATAGAGGTTCTATTCACAAAATGTGACACATGTAGCCAGAAACTTTTGTATTTTTTTAATCATCCTTAGCTAATGTTAGTTTTTGCAGTCACGCGATCGAATTTTTTAGTGAATTTGACAAGAAGTTATTGACAAAAAGTACATATACAAACATATACATTTGTAACGTAAACAAAAATTGTCTGTCTACGTACCCTCTGTTAAAAGCTTGGGCCGCATAAACCCAAACTTAAGAGGTGATTTTACTGGGTTGCTCGGTTGTGAGTAAAAAATGTGTAACAGAAGAAACAACTTATGAATTTTGGGAAAGCAAATTCCTAACAAAAAACTTTGTACGAAATGAAAGGCTATAAACAATGCTGAAATTCGTACAGTAAAACCTCGTTATTAAGACCTACATTAGACCGAAATAATCGGTCTTAATATTGAGGAAGTCTCTCATAGGATTGAAATATGTCATTGAGGAAATATAGAGAATTTATTATTCAGTCCACAGTATTGCGTGTTATCACTTTCAGGACACGCCTGCTCTGGCAATTTTCGAAATGCATAATTTGACATCTGACTAATGCATGGATCATTTATTTTCTTAAAATCTCATAGACATTAGACCGCTGCACAATGGAAACTCTAAAATTTAGGTCACCCGATCTCACTTTGTCTTATTAGTGGAACAAGGTATCCGAGATTTTGTAATTTGTCAGTAATAAAGACTTACATGCATACAATGCTTTTGTGTGTTCAATATTACTCAAATTAATTTGTTTTATCAAATATCAGCACAATACAGATTTAAAAACCAAAGTGCGGACAAAATAAACGAAAACAAACATATTCATTGCAAGTTTCCGATTGAAAAGGAGAAATGTGTAGTTGATTCATAGATGGCCCGTGTATATATATATAATTTTGTTTGGATCCGACGTTCCAGCTTACTCATTTAGTCAATTTTTTATATGATTTTTTATTATTATATGCTAAAGATGTATATAAACACTCATGTGGCAGATATAAAAAAAAACACTCGTAAAATAATAACTTGATTCAACAGTAAAAAAACAGACCAGCCTCCTCCTCCTCGCACGGTGCCTTCCAACCCTCCCCTTCCCCTTCCCTTCCCTTCCCACTCCCCTCCCCTTCCCACTCCCCTTCCCTTCCCTCCCCTTCCCACTCCCCTTCCCTTCCCACTCCCACTCCCCTCCCCTTCCCACTCCCCTCCCCTCCCCTTCCCACTCCCCTCCCCTTCCCACTCCCCTTCCCTTCCCTTCCCACTCCCCTTTCCACTCCCCTTCCCTTCCCACTCCACTCCCCTTCCCACTCCCCTTCCCTTCCCTTCCCACTCCCCTTTCCACTCCCCTTCCCTTCCCTCTCCACTCCCCTTCCCACTCCCCTTCCCTTCCCTTCTCATTCCCTCCCCCTCCCCAGTCCCTACCACCTAGTCCTTCCCCTGGATGCCTTTCCTGCGCTCCCCTGGGGACTTACTTCCTTACCTTCCCATTCCCCTATCTCGCCCTACTGATACCCTTTTTCCTAGTCATCTCCTTATTTCCTGGCCTGGCTGAAATGTATTGGTGCAAACAGACAACGATGAGAGAGCGAGAACTTAAAGGAGCCAACAGAAAAAATCAACGGACAATTACTTACGGTGAAGACTGTGGTTGATTCTTAAAAATGAAGATTACGGACAAATATAAGGTTGAATAGGTGAATATAGAAATAAAGGAATAGCCAATGCAGACAACCGGTCATAATTTACTTCCATATTTCTTCAGACAATAGGTTGATATCTAATAGGTGCAAACAGACAATAATTCTAAGGGAGATGACTTACAGGATCAAAAAGACAGGGAAGCTTTGCATGACCGTGCGACCACATACACGCATCATGCGGGTGTTCGTCCCTCGACACCGAGGGACGATAGAAACGTAGACGCAATGCGTCTTATTACGAAGGCCTGTAGAGACCAACTTTAGCTCCATAATTTTTTCTACCTTTTATACGACCGAGTCAACACTAGGAAAATCTTTACAAAATTTGAATAACAATATGTTTCATGTGTGATTTCATGTTTAGTAATATCCCTGTAGCACCAAATCAATTGAAACATTCAACAGCGCTTTACTTTGTAATTTACATTCTGTTGGCAAAGTTTGGTAATATTCGAACCATCAATTTAATTAATATTAATGAAAATGTGCAATCTTAGGTGTTGTTTTACCTCCCCGTAGTCAATACTTGTACCTCCAGGACATAATATATACACACCGTACAAATCCATGTCCGTTGTTAATGTGTTTCACACCTTGCAGCAGTCATAATGGTCATCGTTTAATCAAACTGTAAACAACATAAGCTTATGTAACCTGGTATTTAAAGTAAAAGCCTGCATTTTCTTCTTTCATTTCTATCATATTCTCAAAAATAAATAAATCTGAAGCAAGTTTCATTTCTAATTCAGTAGAACATCCACTGACTTTTTCAAGAATATATTTAGTATTGTCGCGCCAACAATCGACTTACCTAGAACGTGGTTCATTGAATATGGACAAAATTCGTTCAAATAAATCAACTAAAAATTTTAAAAGCTCTATTTTTATACACCAACATCATTGAAGGAAAGTCATTCTATTCACTGAGAAGCACACATTTTTTACCAAAATACACATTATATTACTTAAGATAGAATAGTTACCTCCCTTAGATTTACGAAACTCGCTTAATATAAAACAGGCAAAATACTTAATAAGCCATCAGGGCCGTGAGGTGCAAGGTACTATATTTTTGGCGATATGACTGTCGTTGGTTCAATCAAACCCAAGACACGTTTTCCCTGTATCTTATTTATTTATTTTCTCTCTTCTTTCTTTCTTGCTCAAATATATAAAAGCATGATTTCAAAGAAACAGAAAGAAAAAAGGTCTTATATTATACAGTCTAATTTAAAAAGTCTTGTCATTCTTTATCAGAAATAAAATGACCAGAGTTTCATTAAGTAAATTATTCTTTAAAAAGATAATTTTATTCAATCAATATAATCACTTGTTTATATATCTGCTATAGATTGTAACATGGCTCAAAGATCTAAAATTTATTTATATTATTCATTCAATTTCCCTGTAGGGTTCTATATTTGCAAAATCACAAATCACCTTACCATGTGAATGCATAAATTTGCAACCAAACAATTAGCTGCATTCAAAAACTGATCTTAAAGCAAATTACAATCCTCCCACTGATCACAATCAGAAAAACAGAGATTTTATCGCCGTGGTACCATATACATGTACAGTTTTATTACCCTAATTAGCACGACGAAAATCGATTCGTTCCGAGTTTATTCGGTAATTTTCGTAATTGTCCGTATGACATACGAACTCAAAAGTAAAATGATACTTATTTTATCAAACTCAAAATTCCCCCGCCTAAATTTTATTTAATATTTTATTGAATAACATCATTGTACTGCTTGATAAATGAATTTTAACGCACATAATTATATTGCTTCATTTGTCAGATTTGAAAAAAGGACTTAAATCAGACTTTTCAGAAATTTTCATATCAGTTACTCTATATTTAATGTAAAAATGGTAATTGTTTTGAAGTGCTAATTCCCCCGCCTAAATATAAAAATAAAATAAATATTTCTGCATATAAATAAAGCTGAATAATTAAAGTTAATTAATATGATGGGACATTTTCTTCGTAATGATAATAATTATAATAAATTGAACAAAATGTCTAGTAGTCCTACATTCTATAGCGCCGATTTAGCGTAAAGCGCTAATCTGATAAGCGAAATTGTTCCACATGAATACTGTATAGGCGAATGTATTTTTATATCTCAATCAGGAGAAAATAAACAAATCGAAAAAAAATCTATGGTAAGATACAGCAATCTTCTCGTCAAACTGAGATACCATCAGGACCATCCCAAGCATTAATACAGATCATGGTTACATGAAGATCCAATGAAATCAAATGTGGAACAACGAAACTGTGCCCTATGTATGGAATGAAGCCCATTTGCAGCTATGTTCTCACCTATACGAACTTCTGATATCACTAAAGATTTGAACGAGTCCTCCGTTGTAGAGCGGTTATGGTCTAAGACTAGTAATCACCAGCACCCCTCCAGTCTGAGTTAGAATTCAACTCGGGGCCGGACAAGTTTCAGCAGTGATGTAGCTGTCCAGAGTGGTCGGCGGTTCTACCCAGGTCTACGCAAGGAGTATTCCTCCACACTTAAAATCAAATGACCCTGGCTTTTGGTGCGACGTTAAACCCGATAAAAATATTTGCGCCACAAAAAAATAAGAAAAATACTTCGTAGGGCTAAAGAAAAAAATGCATTAACATGGCTCTATTGTTAAATCATTCATACATGTGTAAGACTATGAAAACAATGGAAAAGTGTAAATATCATTCTGCAGATAAAATACTAGAGGTTCATTGGTTTCTGTCTATACTAAATAGGTCACTTTCATATATATCTACAAACACATGTAGCTTGTAATTGATCAACTATGCTTAATGTTGTTAATACACCCGGAGGAGCACATTAGTCATTTATATGTGATTAATGTATGGTATGTATATATGGTATCAATGTATTACTTGATTATTTCCTTTTATGTGTGAAGATAACGTTATTTTATCTCAGATATGTGTTGTACAGACGTACATGTAGGATGTTTCTGTTCTATGTTGTCATGGACACGCTTGATGAGAATACGTGATGATTTGAGTTATTCATGAATATGACTTATTTACGATTGATGGCGTGGTAGTACGATCTTGTATCGATAACCAAAGGACTTAAAATTTGTAATAATACCTTATATGGTTATTGTAGACAATTTAGTTCTGGAAAATAATGTATCAAGTTTCGATAATTGGATAGTTCTATAAAATGGACGGTGAGTAAACGTGTATATGTTAGAACAGGTTATGAAATCAGTGTCACTAGTATTTACGGAGATGCCATATTTATGACTGATGTTTGTATGATGGGGTTCGCGTATGTTGTAAATATTTATATTTCTACCCATGTGCGTACGAGCGTACGGTGTATGCTGATGCAACTTTAAGAAGAAATAACTGAGAATAGTTTCATGATGAAAATGGTGGCGTTTTAACAGCTGTTAGATTACATAATGTTACTTATAGATTATATTATTGTTAGAAAATGTGTAAATGTGCATTAACTATCTATTGTTTGGTAAATCATTATGTTCAAGTAATCTATTTTACTTATTGTAATTACTAAAATCACATATTCATTTACTGGTGTCATATTTGTGTGTTAATTAAGGATCAGGCAGAAAAACAATTTAATTTATAAACTTAATTAACAGACGAGTTTAATCTATCATGATCATGATAGGAATTGAATTGGCGTACGTACTAACACAAACATCTAGAATATGTATCTAAATAGATTTCCTTATTAATGTGGCAGGAAGATGTGTTTACACTCCAAATGATTTTGATTGTTTTTCGTACTGTGTATACATTTATACCAGGAATCTCTCTATTAGATGAACTGAGTGTGTTAAATTATTGATGATTTGTGCGCTGTAAGCAATCTGAACTCTGATTCCCGAAACATTCCGAATTGAGATATGTTATGTCTTGTAAAATGAATAATGAGCAGCCAGTAGACTCGCCATTCGAAGAAGCCTGTTAACGGTTGATCGATGCCTCTCAGCCAATGATAAACCTACGAGGTGTCAATACCAAAATCAAATATTGAGAATCTTTTTATTTGTATGTGATCCAATGTGAATAAATCTTTATATAAGTATAAGAACTTAACAATTGTGCTGTATTAAGCTGCATCATGTATAAGCGCTGGTTTTCCTCGTGCGTGTACGCATTATGTCACACCGAACACGGAAGTAAAAGTATCTTAATTTTTTATGCAACTGTACATGTACACTTTATTATACAAGTGTGATGGGAGGCAAATCTGAAATCCTATTTTACACTGCAAGTCGTAGTTGTCGACCTTGAATTGAATGTTCGTACCAAAGAAAATGATCGATAGCTTGAACCCGAAAGATGAAGAATTTTTCCATTTGAATGTCATGCTGTATCATTACAAGTCTGACTTTATATTTTAGCTGTATTTTTGTCAGTAATTATCGAGGGCGGTAGAAATTTACTTTCATTAGAAAATTGTATGAGCGTTAATGTTCTTTTCAAAATGTTAAAATTATCAACTTTCGTAATCTTTACAGAAACAGTAGAAAGCTGTACCTCAGATAATTAAAACACACTTTAATGGTCATTTGAGTTTGAAAACAATTTTCGTAATGGAGCGCAGAATGAATGGCGGACTTTGCCGACTGTCAGAATAAAGTCAGAAAACAGACCCCTGGGAATCATGATTTCCTCTTATCGACACTCTGTATACACAGCCAAACCTGTGAACAAAGGCCACCTTTGGGAATGACTAAACGTGGCCTTTATTGACAGGTGACCTCAATACGGAGGTCAGTTTGTTCTAAATGAACAATGATGAATTTTCAGAGAACGGCCTTTATTCACAGGGTCGCCTTTATTCGGAGGTGGCCGCAAACACAGGCTAGACTGTACGTGTATAGACATATGTGGATATAGTCTTGTTCATCCATTTAAACAGGTTTGCTAAACATCATAATTATACTTTAATTAGTACAATTATATCAGGAATAAATTGAATGAACTAAGAACTGGCGGCCAGCTACGTTTTCTGTGACTCAATGATAAACTCTTTAATTATCAATTTTCTTCTAAACAGTCTAAGCATTGCCATGATGGTAGATTTTGGCATTATGCTCATTTAAGCCCCCAATCCTTAGTTAATTACAAATAGTTAACATTTGACTCCATGCTCAGCATTCCTATCCCCTAAGATGAGAATTAAACACATTCTAAGTAATAAGGATTTTCTTATTACGCTATTTAGAATACTTTTATTTGCCCAAATTCCAAAATACCTGATTTTATATTTTCTCATACATTGGCTACGCATTTTTATAATGATTTAAGAACTTGTCTTGGATCCACAGCGTTCTGACATACGGGTATTATTTAGTTTATCAATAGGGGTGAACGTTAATTAAGAATATTTTCAGACAAACCCACCCTCCGACTTGCTCAGGATAAAAACATACCACCTTCAACAATAATCGACATTATTAAACATTTCCAGTTATATGAATTTTACTTACAACTGCATCATTAAACCGGCTCCTGTAATTTGGCGCCCAGCATGACTGAGCCATCAGGAAAACCATGGATTACACCAGCATTATGAAGCCATAGACTTTAATTCAACAGCCCAGTGTCAGGATCTATGAAATCAGTCAAACCGACATTTCATGAAGATTTATTGGTCTTCTCAAGAATATATCTGTCACTTAAACGCTGATAAGAACATGTTACGTGAAAATAAAAAATTCTTCAAGTAGTTTTCACATGTTCCCGAGAAGCATTGAGCAACGTGGGGTCCAGGTAATCAGCCAAGTACTTGTGGGATCCTTAATCCTTCCCGCCCACTGTCACAAAACAATTATATATGTTCATAGTTCCAGTAACAATATTATTTTTCATATGTCACCTATTAAGACTTTATTACATATAATTTCAAACTTGCATTAAAATTGTTACTGAAGTATTGTGGGATTTATCGAACCATTTCTTCCTCACACTGATATGTCTGAACATCTGGACAGACGTTTTTTTATTGCTCTGAGTTTAATAAAAAAAAAAACAAAACAAAAATAATAATACAACCGGCCTAGTCTTATCCTGAGTCGCGCTGTTTTTTTTGGACTCTAAGGTGACTGGTCAATATACATGTATATACAGATAGAAGATCCCAATAGACTTAACATTGTAACGTGCTGACGTTTTGAAATTATCCCTGTAATAAGCATGGAGTAATTAAAGCATCAAATTACTAGCATTTTAAGCTGTCAGTCAATTTGATCATAGCCGTGTGGAAATACTATATGAAGCAATTTAGAAAACTGGTCCGAAATAATGCCGCTAACTGGGACTGGAGTACCTATTAGTGCATGTACATGTATATAAATTCATCATCTGCTAGGTCAAAGAAATAACACAGTGACTAGAACAGTGCTTTAGAACATTTCTACGCAGCGTCCACCCTTAATCAGAGACTACATGCATGTATAGATATGAACTATCATTTCTAAAGTCAACATTTATTGTACAACTAAAATTCGGGTCCTGGTGAGTTTTATAGTTTGTTTCGGTTCATAGTGTTGTGCTGTTCTTATGTGCCGTATTTAGGATGGTCAACTATAAGAAATAAATCTGATACAATCTTTTCCAATTTCATTTGAAATTGTTTAATGTCAATATTTTCTTTCGCGTATTTGATTAAGGGTTGGAAAAATAATGACAAATCCATTCAAGTCCTGGTTAAAATATAAATAAGATATAAATCTTAAATCATAGCATAAAATAATGTATACCAATTTAATCACCGCTATTGGTGGAAGAAAAAACTTAAACGGATTTGGCCACCACAGCTTTTTTTTCTCGCCTGAATGTTTAAGAAGTGTTTTTATCGCATTAAAACATACTTACAATACATGTACAAAGTACGATAAACTTCTGAAATCGTTTGATCTAATTCTTTTTGGAAATATTATAACTGGATAAAGGGATAAAATATATTAAAGGCTGATTTATGATCAATTGTGTACACAGAATAGAAGAAATAATTTTTGCCTGCCTGAAATTGAAAAAAGGGTTAATATTATTAGAATGGTTCTGTTACTTAAATAATTCTCCAGCGTATTGGCACACACATTAAAATTGTAGAGAAACATTTGGATCAAGTTATATACAGTTTTGTGTTTTAATTCAGTTAAACGTGAATTAAGATCACCATGTACTTCACAACCGTTACCAGGCAACACCATTCTATTTGTACAAATACTGAATAACCCTCTGAAAAGAGACCAGCTGCATTAAGGGTGTACTTCTTATTAAGAGTATATATCTTATTAAGGGTATGTTTCTTATTACGGGCATATACCTTATCAAGGGTATATTTCTTATTACGGGTATACTTCTCATGAAGGGTATATTTCTTATTACGGGCATATATCTTATTAAGGGTATATATCTTATTACGGGCATATATCTTATTAAGGGTATATATCTTATTAAGGGTATATATCTTATTAATGGTATATATCTTATTAAGGACATATATCTCATTAAGGGCATATAGCTTATTACGGGCATATTTCTTATATATCTTATTAAGGGTATATTTCTTATTAAGGGTATATATCTTATTAAGGGCATATAGCTTATTAAGGATATACTTCTTATTAAGTGTATATATCTTATTAAAGGTATATTTCTTATTACGGGTATATTTTTCATTAAGGGTATGTTTCTTATTGAGGGTACAAAAATGGATCATCTGAGCGGCACATATGTTCCCATACTGACGCTAGTGTAAATAGTTGGATATATTTGATATACGAGAATAGTATTTTTGTTTTATTCGTATATATGACTTGATATTATAGGCGGTGTTGTTATTGCTTTGTTTGAACTGCAATTTTCCACTACCATCATTGTTGTTTGTATCATTGATATTTTTTGTCCAGATTATATATTTTACTAAAGGATGCATGAAAAAGTGAAAATAGTAAAAATATACTTATTAATTATTTCTTTAAATTGTTATCCACTTTAAGTTCGAAACTCTGATAATAATAAAAGATCTCCATCAGACGGTTGACAGATAAGTGATCATAATATCGTGTTGTAATAAGACGTGAAAAAGCAGAAAGTTTCACAACAAACATTTTTTGTCTTTGTGACGTTGGTGATATTTAATTTGGATTCTTTCATCATACTTCGTGAATTCCTCGGCATTTCTAAACACGCATTAATTACAGACCAGTATATTGAATTTTTAACATGCAGGGGTGCGCCATAGTTTTAAATATACATGCATAACTACCTTCATACTTATGATATAACCATCATTCACGAAATAGTTGTGGACCGTAAAAATATGGACCGTTTTAACTGACACCTGGCTTGAAGCACGTGCATCGACCATAATGATGAACATTCTCAATCAAGGAACATAAAAACATAAAAAATACCACAGCGTGATAGAAACAAGCCATTCTGTATCATGTCAACGGGGCAATAAACATTAGACTGGTACTTGTGTAATCCATTTAGTTACAACATGTAAGACTTAAAGTACAATGATAATTTCGCATTAAACGCGAGGAAAAGTCGTAAAGACCCCTTAATTAACTGAAGTGACTATTGGTAAGAAGTTCAAGTGGAAAACACCATTCTTCTCACACTGACATGTTTATCTACTGTAATATTATGAAGTCACAGTTATTAACATAGGCACCCCGGACGTTAGCGACAAAGCGAGCATCCATTTGATTCCGAGCTCGTTAACTTTTTATTCTTCGATTAAGGAGAGCTTAAGATTATTAAATATACACAAATTTACACACCTACACAAAATTTAACTTTTCAAAAATGAAAACTGGCCGCATAAATCGAAATAAAATATCGCACTTGCCGAAAATATCGACGCGATTACCTCCCTTAGTTTTTGATCTGAATCCTCGACAGTGCTTGCAACCGTTCGCGACTCAACCTGATACTGTTACATTATAAATTATTTTTTCGTTCTGATTCTTCTTATATCTATGACAGTCTGTTGACATTACCAGGAATCCTTTCGCTGATTGGTCAACCGAATATTTTACGGTGTTTAATTGATTCATTTAAATATATCTTAATCCAGCGTTTATTTCAAATTTTTTACTCGGCTGCTTTATTTCGTGTCCTGCATTCAAAAGATTTTGACAATTATTACAGGTACAATTTGTTTGTTGAAAAATAAATCCAAAAAATCATTGACTCATACAAATATTCCACTTTCCATAACTGATGAGTTTCAAGAGAACTTTAATGCATTCTAAATGGTATAATTAAAATTTACCCAAACAAAAGTTTCTGTTGGACTCTCTTAATTGTTTCTATGTTGTTTTAGTTTTTATTCAGGCTGAAATATGGGGTATTGTCACTGTTGCGGTCATTTATTCTATTCAGAAACAAAACTCATCTTTTCACTGTTCAGCAATAAGAAAACACACGCAGTGCTGCCTTATCTTAAAGATATCTTATGTAGACTTCATTCGAACTTATCCTCAATGTATTCCAAATTACCTTTAAATTCACGTCTGTAAATACATATGTAATACATTAATTAGTAATCCTTGTTTCTAACTGTATTATTCGTGTGTGTCAGTAGTACATTTATTCATAATTCTTGTTACTTACTGGATTTCATAATAATGTGTCAATAGTACATTGATTCATAATACATGTACTTTGTTCCAACTGTATGATTCATAATATTGTGTCAATAGTACACTTATTCTTAACCCTTGATTCTAACTGCATTTTTTATAATAATTATATTATAATACATGTAGTACATTCACTCGTAATCCCGTTCACTGTGGCATGTTTCATGCGCGCTGAAAGTGTATTAATTACTCATTGAGGATCGTTGAATTTATACCGGCATTCATCTACCCTAGAAAAATAATAAATGAATTTATAAGAAGCACTTCATATAAGTAAGATAATGGTTTCTTTCATGACATGTGCTTTCTAACATCGTACAAAGATAACACTTTCCGTCTAACCTGTAAGGATATAAAGTCAAGTGCTCAAACGATATAACGGGGAAATAATTGTCAAATCTAAGCGATGTTTGATTCGATTACATTCATTTATTCACGATTTTATTTCGCTGTCTTGGGTAAATGAGATACTCCCTGCTTTTTTGTAAAAAAAGCGTGCGAAACGAATTACGTTTCTACTTATTGTTGTTTTGTGAGGTGTAGTACCTTCAAAAATAAGTCAGTTGGCAACTACGTGTAAATAATACAAAAATGGGTTAGATTTATGACGTTATTTATTTTGCTTCGTTTAATTTTGTTGTTTGTAAAAATTTATGGTGTAGCCAACTTGATTGTACTACCTTTCGTTTATTTTTGTAATTTTGTTTTCGTTTCTTAAGTGTGGGTGGTAAGACCCGCAAAACTAGTTAAAAACCTCTGTAACTATGCTACACTATGTCAACCGAACAACTACGACAGTTAAAAGCGTTGAATTAAATAAATGTGCTACGAGACAGAAGACGAACATCATTTATATAACAAAACATTAGTCATAACACTTTTCTTCAAAAAAATAAAACCTACTCAGGTCGTTAATTGATATTCAACAACATGAACCATTTGAGAACATCTTAATCATACATCATACCAACCTACTCATTATTAGTTCTAACAACATATAGTCAGGTAACTCAATTCACGAGAGGATATAATTAAAACCAAATGTTTTGAATGCGAAGTTTGACTGACAGACACATCTGAGCAGTTTTAAAACATAAACAATGATGATTAATTATAAGCACAGTATTCATTTAACTGTAACGCAACAAGTGAAAACCCATGTTTTACCTTTGTTTCTAAAGAAAAAAATATCTATCATAAATATTAGTTTTGTTTAAACTAGTTAATTGGCGTAAGAGCTCGGCATATTGTGATTTATGAAATGCGAGAAGATCGTGAGATTTTACAAAATGATAACTTTATTTTCCGACAGTGACGAATTGTACCGAATTTGATATGTTTATTTTCATTTCTTTGTCTCCATGGAGGCAGTAGATATTTTATCATTGGTGTGGGGGTGAGAAAACAAGCTTAATGTTTCAAAAAAACGCAGTCAGTTACAGAAATGTTTGCCCTGACTATTTGCAAAGCCGATTAACGCAACTGGAATTACAATATCAACTAGAAAGGGATACATAAATAATTTTACAACATTCAGATCGTGATGACACCTGAGTATAGAGTTTAACGGTCAATCGGAAACTTTATTTCTTCTTTACCAAGACGAAATTGACCTTGGTTACAACATATTCACTGTATATGACATATGTATTAAGCGAGGCACAGACTTTCTAAGAAAACGTTTGCTTTGATAAACCTAAACATTGAAAAAACACATAGTCTACTCAGTTTTGTTTAACAAAAAACATTCGTCCGTAATTTTTGTTCATATTTCAGTTGTGTACCGAAGAAAATAAATAACCTCACCATACTACACTTGGGTTACCAATTAGTAACTAAAAATGACGGTTTGTGATTAAAAAGATAGGATTTGGTTAAAAAATGATGGTTTGTGATTAAAAAAGATTGTTTGTGGTGAAAAAATGATGGTTTGTGATTAAAAAAGATTGTTTGTGGTTAAAAAATGATGGTTTATGATTAAAAAAGATTGTATGTGGTTAACAAATGATGGGTTGTGGCTAAAAAAGATTGTTTGTGGCTAAAAAATGATGGGTTGTGGCTAAAAAAATTTTTTTTTTGTTAAAAATGATGGTTTGTGGTTAAAAAAGATTGTTTGTGGTTAAAAAATGATGGGTTGTGGCTAAAAAAGATTGTTTGTGGTTAAAAAATGATGGGTTGTAGCTAAAAAAGATTGTTTGTGGATAAAAAATGATGGGTTGTAGCTAAAAAAAGATTGTTTGTGGTTAAAAAATGATGGTTTGTGATTAAAAAAATATTGTTTGTGGTTAAAAAATGATGGTTTATGATCAAAAAAGATTGTTTGTGGTTAGAAAAATGATGGTTTGTGATTAAAAAAGATTGTTTGTGGTTAAAAAATGATGGGTTGTGGCTAAAAAAATTGTTTGTGGTTAAAAAATGATGGTTTATGATTAAAAAAGATTGTTTGTGGTTAAAAAATGATGGGTTGTGAATTGTTTGTGGTTAGAAAATGATGGGTTGTGGCTAAAAAAGATTGTTTGTGGTTAAAAAATGATGGTTTGTGGCTAAAAATGATTTTTTTTTGTTAAAAATGATGGTTTGTGGTTAAAAAATGATGGTTTGTGATTAAAAAAGATTGTATGTGGTTAACAAATGATGGGTTGTGGCTAAAAAAGATTGTTTGTGGCTAAAAAATGATGGGTTGTGGCTAAAAAATTATTTTTTTTGTTAAAAATGATGGTTTGTGGTTAAAAAAGATTGTTTGAGGTTAAAAAATGATGGGTTGTGGCTAAAAAAGATTGTTTGAGGTTAAAAAATGATGGGTTGTAGCTAAAAAAGATTGTTTGTGGTAAAAAAATGATGGGTTGTAGCTAAAAAAGATTGTTTGTGGTTAAAAAATGATGGTTTGTGATTAAAAAAATATTGTTTGTGGTTAAAAAATGATGGTTTATGATTAAAAAAGATTGTTTGTGGTTAGAAAATGATGGTTTGTGATTAAAAAAGATTGTTTGTGGTTAAAAAATGATGGGTTGTAGCTAAAAAAGATTGTTTGTGGCTAAAAAATGATGGTTTATGATTAAAAAAGATTGTTTGTGGTTAAAAAATGATGGGTTGTGAATTGTTTGTGGTTAGAAAATGATGGGTTGTGGCTAAAAAAGATTGTTTGTGGTTAAAAAATGATGGGTTGTAGCTAAAAAAGATTGTTTGTGGGTAAAAAAATAATGGGTTGTAGCTAAAAAAGATTGTTTGTGGTTAAAAAATGATGGTTTGTGATTAAAAAATATTGTTTGTGGTTAAAAAATGATGGTTTATGATTAAAAAAGATTGTTTGTGGTTAAAAAATGATGGGTTGTGGCTAAAAAAGATTGTTTGTGGTTAAAAAATGATGGTTTATGATTAAAAAAGATTGTTTGTGGTTAGAAAATGATGGTTTGTGATTAAAAAAGATTGTTTGTGGTTAAAAAATGATGGTTTATGATTAAAAAAGATTTTTTGTGGTTAAAAAATGATGGGTTGTGAATTGTTTGTGGTTAAAACATGATGGGTTGTGGTTAAAAATAATGTCTTTTGGCCAAAACAATTATGGTTTGTGGCTAAAAAATGATGGTTTATGGTTAAAAATGATGTGTTTTGGTTAAAAAAAATATGGTTTGTGGTTTAAAAGTGATGGTTTGTGGTTAAAAATGATGTGTTTTGGTTAAATAATAAGATTTGTGGTTTAAAAAATGATCGTTTGTGGTTAAAAAATGATGGGTTTTGGTTAATAAATGATTGTTTGTGGTTACGTTACTTTAATTAATAACAGTGTGTTGGCAGGTCGACATTTATGGGGGGTTTACTGAAAACAAAATGTTAGAACAAAGAACAAAAAAAAACAAAAAAACACGGAACACATTTTTAGGGTAGGGGGTACTTTTAATGAGTCGGTCGCGTATCTGCAAGCCAATTGTAATGATGGCCTTATTGTAAATATGTTAAGACTCATTGACTTGTTGCTTCACATGCAAGTTAAGTGCAATTCTGTGGTATGGAGGCCATTTTTCACTATTCAGTATAAAATACCTAAGCCAAAGTGGACACATGCGTATTTTTCTCTCTCATGTTTACAATTTGTTTTTCTTGACGATATTCTTGACGTTATTTATGCAGCATTGCTATTCAAGCCTCGACTTATTTCTTATCAATAGTGACAAACCTTGAAAAATGAATTTTATGTCGATTCACACGAGATAATTGTTTCACGACTGTCAAGTATTTCAATATCAGTGATCTAAAAATGTTAAGTGAAAGCACATTAAAGCAATTTGACTGAAAGTGGGCTTTCGGTTGTCAGTTGCCGGTGGTGAGTAAACTATTATTATTAAAACAAATATTGAATATTCAAGAAGGTTCGTGATAGTATGAGAGTCTTTCAGTAGCATTAGATAAAATAATCATTGTTTAAGTATACACGGTGTAATCAATGCCTGACCACTTAGTGAGTTCATAAACGTTCAATTCATAGAATTCATGACAACATTGTTATTCATACTGTAATGGATATTTAGTTCATAATATCTTATTGGATACCACTCCAAAAATTTAGGTTCTGATCGGATGCCACTCCAAAACTTACGATTCCGATTGGCTGGTGTTTAGTGTCGTTTTTATGATTTACCAAAGCTATGTGACATCATTAGATTGAGAAATACGATTCTATTGGTTTATTGATCTTCGTTAATGCACTTAGCGTAAAAGAACCGCTTCTAGAGTGTGACTGGAAATTCATAGCTGTTTGTAAACAAGTACACACCGTAAAGGACGGTATTTGTCATAACAAGACCTTGAATAGTTGACAGTACTTAAATTATGATACATTGAACTAAGCTGGTTGACTGCCTAATAGATAATGATCATGTAAATTGGCCTAAAATCCGTTTCAAATAAACAGACTGAAAATTGCAGAATACAAATTGTTTAATCGACCTGTACGATTCCTCTGAAGAATTTCAGAATAGAAAGAGAAAATGTTATGCATAGATAATGTACATGTTTGTTCATATTTCACTATAGTGAGGTGTACGTTTTGTTAAATTTAAATTAGCACCAATTATGTTCTTGTTGTGAAATAAAAAGGTAAATCATTGTGACTGTTATCCAGCAATATTTGTCATCCTTTAAAAATTGAATGTGTTCATATTGACCAAATTGGTATTTTTATATTAATCATATGACATTAAACAAAGTCAAAGTCTTTGGACAGTACTGTTACAATAATGTTTGTTTACATTGTCACCGAGCGTCGTTTTCTCACTGTTTAAAATTTACGAAACTGAATTTGAACCTTACTTTTTTAAAAAAGTACTATACAATATTCCACTGATCGGTTTAACATGATTTAATCTATTCTTAGAACGAAAATTGCAAAATTGATTAAGCGTTAGATTACTACACCCGTGGGTGAGCGGTGCGTGAATTAAGGACATGCGCGTACTATTTATTATTGATTTCTAATCATTCAACTTCTATAATATTTTGTCTGTTCATGACCTGTCATTTTTAACTGGGTTACTTTCAACATTGAAGAATGTGTTAGTCATTCTTTATTGTTATTTGATTTGCCATCTTCGGTTTGTTTGTTTTTTCAATTGTAAACGCAGTTGTTGTTTTTTTCAAATTCAGAATCGTAGACTTTCTCTACAGCGAGAAAATGACACTCGGTAATAATATAGTATAAAGTGGAATTAATTGGTGATACATCCCACCTATGACAAGCTGTATTAACCAATGCATTTACAGGCAAAGATTGGAGATTTTCCAAGGCAATGAAATTAAATATTGAACCAGCAGAGAACAGTTTTAGTCATAAATGACTCAACTGATGTTTGTCACGTGTTACGGTTAAATGCGTTTTGATTGGATGCGTCCATTGTAATCTAATTCATTTTTTTTCATTTTCATTAAAGTCAGTTGAACGCCTTTAGTCTTCCAATATTCGGTTATTGAAACAAATAAATAAGTCGCGCTTATGGTGTTGCTGCGGAATGAATGTAAGCCGGGCCAAAGGCTCGGATATACTCAAATACCGCGGTGCAATTACAAAAGGGTGATGAGAAAAATCGATCTGTCACACAATAAATATTAAATATTTCTTTCAATTTGATCGGGTCCGAGTAATATGATCGCATGATTAAATAACATAATATCTGTGTTTTGACTACAAGTTTTAAGGGTAAGAGAATAGTTTTTAACAGAGATTTAATGTAGAGTTTCATGTTTTATACGGGGAATGTTATGCTGCAACACTGGTTTTATAATTTGGACGTAAACATGGAATAAAAGTAATTTGTTTTACAAGTAGGTTATTTTGAAGTTATTTTGTGTGTAAAGCAGCTTGAAAACACTCAGATCCGTGTTCTGTATTTTAAATGCTCTATTGTTTATTAAAAACATATTTTAATATTTTTATGGGTGTGAATTAGAACTTACTGAGGTGCACGTATAAAACACAGTTTGTGTTTTATTCGCGTAATTTTAGTGATTCGGCAGTGTTTAGGCTTCTAAAATTGAAAAAATATTAAAGGTTTCATGTAACAAAAGATACGGTACCGCGGTTTCGAAAGTGTTCATACATTCCAATATTGTGTCGACACTTTATCTAATATGAACTCGTTTCTAAGCATGGGTAAGCGACATAAGTTCACTACAGACGTTATCCAAGCATTTGACGAAGAAAACCACGTACTAATGGATTTGTTCTGTAACTTTTTCATTATTCATTAACCTTGAAGAATTTCTTTGAAATTTGCAACACTTTTTCATAATAATGTCAATACTTTGGTTTTCGTGTCACCTGGTACTTATGTTGTTAAGATTGATCAGACTTAAAACTCTGTACTAAGGATCACCAGTCATAGTCCGCCATCTACAACATCTAAAACTAATCATTCTGTTTCTGATTATTTTAGTCTCTGAATACAAGAAAACCTAATTTTTATAAATACTATTTCTGACTGATCTAAACGTGTTTAAATAGACATAATTGACCATAGTTCACTTGCTATTGCGCGGATCTGTCAGGACAGGTTTGAACGGTAAATAAATAAAGAGTGTTCTGAATCATACGTCCACGCTATAAGGGTAGGTGTAACTACTGCATCGTTGATAACCCTATAAGCCGTGGTTAGATAAATAAGTTGTAAAATCATATCTTTAAAAAAAAAAAAAACATAGCCTCATCCGATTTTTGATAAAATCATTTCACACGTTATTTAACACGACTGATTAAGTTTACGTTCATAGTTTTTTTTGTGCAAACTTTAAACGTTTCATATCTGCTGTTCAATCTATAGACAGAATATATTGGTTATATCGCTATCGTTAAATTGCTAATCCCTTCTCCGATGTTCACCCCGGAATGTTACAATAGCTTCATGAACACATTACAGCTATAATGTTTAAGATATACAGTTAGTTTCTATGCATAGTTTTCACAATGACTAGAGTTTCATTTCACTAGTCATTAGAACACTTAAGTATATTAATTAACCTATATTTTAGATAGATAAATTGCATGTGTACAATCTTAAAAATAACTGAAACTAGTCAAGTGGAGAGCTGTGAAATATGATTGCTATAAATATATATGACATTAGCATAATGTACATGCACATGAATGTGAAAGTCGAATATTTAGACATGATAAAACTTTAATCGTAGACTCTCTGATAAGTGTAATATTTCCTTGTATGGTGTTAGTGGATAATGTAGACACATTTGGGTCAGTGAACAACATGTACGGTATAAGGTTAGTCTCTAATTCTTCTAATATGGAAGTAGTTTAAATCCTATTCACGTATTACATTTTGATTCGATCTTTTATTCACCTGAAGAGTTTTAACATGTAACGATCCTTGTTTAGTTGGTAAAGCTGTATGATTTATAGTCATGTTAGATCAGGCGGTAGATAGAGCAGACGACATTTAAATTTGAACTAAAATGGTAAAAATTAGATACGTGTACATGTATAATTAAATTGTGAGGATACCATAGTTGTTGTGGTTCTATTTAAGCGTTATCACTCCATGAATCTTCTCTTTTTTCATTATTTAGCAAAATTCGTCATTTTACACATTTTCGAGAAATAGTTTGAGATATTTGTGAGGTTACGATTTACGTTTTCGCTTTCTGTGAACTAAAATATCATTTTATCCGGTGGATAATAGAAACATCGAGATATTAAGTTGAAACGTATTAAATTAAATCAATAGCAATTTATTCATGAAATGAATGAGGTCCAAAACGCAGTAAGTGATGTTAATAGCATAAAGGAAAAAAACTTAAAGGACACAAAATGTAGTGGCACACCTTTGTTATTTAGGTTGTCTGTGACTTCGTGCATGTATTTTACATTTACACGGACTTTTTTAGAGAATTCACATATGAAGTTAATAATGTCTTCTTCATGATCATCTTCATCCTTTTCTTCCGCTGCCTTCTCCAGCTCCTGTCCTGTGTAATGACTTATATCTCGTTAAACATACTAGTATATACACAAGCTGTCGAAAATCTATTTTTCATATTAAACTTGAACTATCTTCAACAATTCAACAAGGGCTATATCAATGTCATTATCATGTCCAACATGACTGAAGTATCATTGGATGATAAAATTCAAGACTGGATTACGTATAATCTCAGAGTGATATAGTATCTGATGTCTCTTCTACTGTTCTGACATTTTTTATCATACAAACACGCACCTGTCTGAGGCTAATTTGCACATTTTTCTATCATTTCCTGTGAGCTTTTTTATAATTCGGCTTCGTGATTATGACTCCCGTCCAACGATGTGATACTTTAGTGTTGTCGTTCTCCCCTCTTTGTATTTTTCTTCTCGTAATTATCATAATTTCTATTACTGTCGTTATTTCTAGTACACCCAAATATTGTCTGAGGGGTATATATGGATTTATGTGTGATATATGAAGTCATGTTTTAAGAATGAGTAGTAGTGTTACAGTTGATGAATAAATGACGCGTGAATACGATGGTCACTATTTCATTCTGTTTTCATAGTTGAATTCGATGCCAAAACGTACCACTTTTGCTAATTACAGAATTGTCTAATATAGTTGTTTGTATATTTATACATGTGTGTAAATTGATATCGTGTTTTGAAATTATACTGTCACTTTCTTCGTAATAATTGCAGTGCTACGTAAAAATCCCGTAATTATTATGTTTAATTAATTCCGAGTCTCTAGTAATAATAAACGCATTTGTTCCCCTACAAGTTAAAATCGACTGACTGATAACATTTTATGGGACCCAAACAAAAAAGGTCGCGAAAACTAGTTATTGAAATTTGACAACTAAAATGATAATCAATAGTTATTTGTTATTGAATGGAAATTTACGCATTCAAAGTAACAAAAATAAGAGTTATAATCTAGCATAATCCGGGTTAGAGAACGAAGTGACAGATTGAAATAATGTCACCTCAAGTATATATATATCAGGGACGTTTGTTTTTATTGGTTTTATGTGCCTTATTGTCATCGGGGTTTTAACGCCGTTTTTCGACAATTTTTCTGTTATGTACGGCGAACGGTTCACCTAACCAGTTTTCCTGGACTATATACTAACCAGTACTAACTTACCCTTCCACAAGGTGCTGGCAACTTCTCCACATGTGGAGGAAAATCGACATTTTTGTCAAATTTTCATGGAAGGGTATGACCTGCCGCGACCGGGATTTGAACCCGGATCTCCGGGTTACAAGACCAACGCACTAACAACTGGACCACGGCCGCGGCTACCAGGGATGTGACATACATGTAAAAAAATAAAACATCTTTTATGACAGCTTTCTTGAACTTGATTTTCCAATCAGCCAGTTTCCCCGTAGAGAGGCTCTTTATTGATATTTGATATCTGACGTGTTGTGTATCGCGTTGGTACGATATGATACTATTTTGACAATAATTCGTAATTAGAACTCTTCCTAGGCATCGAAACTGTGAGTGGTTTCGATAATTGAGCCTTAAACGATTTCGATTGGCTATCAAAATTGAATGGGTTGCATTAATTATTAGAATAATCGTTGGTTATTTGAAATAATAAATCTGACAGATTTATTGTTAATTACTCGCTTATAAACAAAGTAGATGTTTTTTATAAAAATTGTCGCTTTATTTGATGATGGATTTCAAAGCGTTTTTCTGTGTTTTGTAGCAGAAATCCTTATCTAGGTGACTGCGCCGCAGAATTTTGATATTTGATTTCATTTTTAATCTTTGGTTATTACGTAATTGTTAGCGATGCTCAGATATAGTATTCCTTTTCAGTCAAATATCTACTGAACGTAGGACATTATCGAAAATTGAGACAGGGTTTTCTACATGAGTTGTATAAAGTTGGAACGCAGTTCGCATTTCGCAATTCGAATTACTAGATGCGTTCCAGAGTGCACTTCGCAATTCGAATCGCGAACTGTCTTCAAGAATGTTGTTTGCAATTCGAATTGCGAACTGCGAGTACAACTTTATATAACTGCCTACATGGTACAGGCTTTGTTATTTTAAGGCTACTTGTTGTAAAATATCTTTATAAACAGCGTATCGTAGTTCAAAAATATGTAAATTACACGCGATATGGGCTTATAGAAGACCAACCAAATATAATAGTTGTTTCGAATCAATTGCATTGGACTCTTTATACTCAATATTTAGTAATAGTGGGTTTGTTTTATGTATACAATTATGGTTTAGTTTTTAAATCCATAAATTGGTGAAACTTGATATGACTAAATATACAATTACGCTACCATAAGCTTTTCACGTTAAAACATGTGTGACTGAAATGTGAAATGTGTAAGAAAGGTCTCTTTAAATATTTGAAAACAAATTTGCTAACATAGAATGATAAGATATAAGTTATGTGGTTTTAACAAGTAAGGACACAATAAGAAGAAAACTGCTGTAGCGCGCTTCCTGCTCTACGAAATTATTTTAAACAGAGTTACCTGAACTGATCCCAATGTGCGTATGGTGTAATCATTTCGGACGTTAAAATGTATAGGTCATAAGAAACG
Organism: Lutraria rhynchaena; assembly: GCA_008271625.1. NCBI lineage: Eukaryota > Metazoa > Mollusca > Bivalvia > Venerida > Mactridae > Lutraria > Lutraria rhynchaena. Next base: position 2,883,973 of record VIBL01000018.1, on the reverse strand, counting down.
AGGATAATATGAATGACGTATTTCATTATCTCGAAGCCAACCACTCCGTCGACATGTAGGTGGGCGGTTCATCGAGAGGTCGCGGGTCCGAGTTTTAGTGAGAAGCATGTTCTTTCATAACAAAGTGCACGACAGTACGATATATTACAAAGCTTTTGCCGCCCAGCGCTGTTTTACACATTTTTGCAATTAATAGGGAAGTAGGCAGTTCTTGATTTAATCATACAAAATGGGTTATTACTGACATGTAATCCAGGGCCGGTATTCACAAACCAATTTAGATGAAAAATATCTAAGAGTATCGAAATTATCCAGTTTTTGTCAATTTTATTAACATTATAAGATTTTTCTTAACTTTCGTCCAAGAGTGAAAATGAATCTAAGAAAAAACGTTTGTTCTGATTAGGTCACCTCATCGTCTGTACGTAACGAGTACATTTAAAACCGCGTTAAACTTAAACAAAAACACACACGCGCGCACACATATTTTCAGTTTTATGATAAGACATAAAAATGATAACAGAATTTTACTAGAACAATGTCAGTTTGTTTGCTTGCTTAATGTAAACAAAAAGTGAATATTCGAACTAATATATGAACACCCTCATGTAAAAATTGTGAATTTATGTAACAAAAAGCTTCGATAAATATGAACCCGATCACTTGTACACATCACGTGATATTTGATTTTGGAAATCATTAAACAAACCATTAATTATCTATGGCGTTCAATAGACAGTTCAGTACAAGCTATTTGTGAAACTTAAAAACGTGGAACTTTTTACATAAAAAATAAGATTCATGTATTTCTTAAGCTTAGTTTTAAATATACATAATGAGCTTCACGCTATGTCAATTAAATCGAATTGTATAATTCAATTGTACATATTTTAGTATTTCGAATTTATTTCAGCCAATCACACTGATGAATTAATTATACAATTAATGAATGAATGCTCATACATGCTTATTCGATGTTTCTTACATTTTTCAGACCGAGTATTACTTCAGCTCACGTACAATGGGTTGTGGCAATTCAACCAGTGTCAGAACTTTTAATGACCAAGAAGCAACTACGTACAACCGTTCCCACAGCGAAAAATCAGCGGTGAAAGCCCCATCTAGACAAACGTCTGCATCAAAAGTTCGCCAAACAAACGATTCTCCGATTCCCCCAAATGTTACAACCAGACCACCCTCTTCTACATCCAGCAAGAAAAACAAGAGCAGAGGTTCATCAGCACGATCTGCGAGCAGTCGACGCAGCAACAGAGCAAACAGTGCAAACAGTGAAAAAACTTCCTTAATTCAAACAAACAATTCTGACATCGTGACTAATGATACAAACGGCACTGAAACTCACAATGAAAACGAAAACGTAGTGACAGATTACTTTGAGGAAGAACAAGACGCGATAGATGAAGAACAAAAACGACAGTCTGAGGAGGTGAATAAACAATATGAGGAGATTCAAAAACAAACTTTTCTGACTGATAATCCAAAAGATGAGAAAAATAACAATTTTGTGTTTGAAGACACCAAAGCAGTCGATAAAGCTAAACTACACGAGGTCAAAGCGTGTCTTATAGAAGAAAAAAGGTCAAGTTACAATCCTGATGCAGTCGACAATGAAGCAGTAGATAGGTTAGACCTCAAGCCAATGGAAATTCCAGGAATGGATCCTGAACAAACGATTGGGGAGTACACCATTGATGATATCGTGGAACATAACAATGAAGTAGCTAGCAAAGATTGGTTCAAATATGGACGAAAGGTCTACAGCTATGAGAAAATGCGACCAATTATACAGGTAAAGTTAAATCACCAATCGAACTTCAAATCCGTATTTAAGGAATCTTACATTAAGACTTAGGAGTACATTAAATACGAAGCAAAGTCCAAAGATAATCAATACGACTTATGAATAAAATAGTGTCCACTCATGTTAAGTAATAATTGGCATGTAGAGGTGCCTTGTCAAGTTATAAGCTGCAAAAATAAGCGTTCATATCAATAATTACCTACAAAGCGTTACTTTATTAAACCGTTATTTTTGATCTACCTCGTTAAAATTTATGAAAAAATATTTCAACTGTCTAAGATAACTAGGAAAATGTACAAATAATTATTTTAAAACTTGTAGATGTAAAGTGTTCTTCAAATACCAATTAGTACGCAACTGATTTGATTAAGAAAGAAAAATGGTTCGATTTATTCATAATATTTAAGTTTGTCTAAGTGTGGTTGTTAACATACTCATACTTCGTGAAAAGACCATTGGCTAGATTGCAATTTCTTCAGAAATACCTTAGGTCATCAAAAAGGAACAGAACGTAAATCCAATTAAATATTGGGGACATAAATTCTAACCGACGTAGTGTTTGACTTGTACATAAACAACGCGCGTTCTGACTAACACCTACTTAAAATATGTTTTAGGGACATTTTTTCTCGGTTGTAAGACAAAAAACTGAACCCTTATAAAGCCCTTTTAGTTACTTATGTCTATTTGAGTTTTCATAGACTAAAGGTACGAAGTTTCTTCTCGAAGAGACGTTTTACTTATTAACCTTCGATCATTAATTACAAATACTGAGCACTTTACAACAATGTTGCTAAGCAACAAAAGAATAAAAACACAAAGAAAATAGTCCATGACCATTATAACAATACTGACAGACATTTCGATGAACAGGTTATTGGCATCATCACAATCCGTTCATTATTATTTCAGGCCAGGGTAAATGAGATAAAAGAGAGGGACATTTACCTGAACCATGACGAGTATCCAATACATTATGCAAGGAATTTGATGATAACTAGACAAGAGTTGCCAAAGATTCTTGAAGTCTGTCATGTTGGCAACTGGTCGGACATACCCCGGGAAGAATATTTGGCAAGAATGAAACAATGTGTCGAGCATGTTCTTGAAGAGCTAGATGAAACAGAGTACGTGAAAGATTATAAATCTCAACTGTCCCGATGGCTTTGTGATTATCCATATAGCAAGGTTGACAATGATAAAGTGGATGGAAATGTTGACGCAAATAAGCAGACGTTCCCTCTTCCAAAAGATATTCTGGTCGATCCTTCCGTTTTAAGAAAATGGATAGAAACATGGGAAGCATTTGACCTCGAAATACCAGAGGGAGGTTGCTGGCCAGAGCAAGGAACTCTTGGTGAGGATTGGGGTGATGCTCATGAACTATTTGCCGAAGTCGTTCAGACGCATGATGACAAGACACTCGATCCTTTGGATATGAAAGTGGATGGTGACGTTGCTTGGACTGAAATAGAACTTGAGATTTTAAAGAATGACGTTACCACCCCAGATCAAGAGGCTATATGGAGGACAAGAGCTACAAGAAAGAACTTGAATGATCCAGTGTGGCAAGCAGACAGACGTAAGAAACTGGGCGAAGCTTTGAAAGCTAGGTATGAAAACCTTGATATGGATTACCGATTGGAAGATCATGCCAGATTCGCTGAGTTGTTAGAAGATCATTGGAAAGAATTTCAAACCCTGTGTGAAAAAGAATTTTCTCCACCACCACAAAACGTTCGAATCACTAAAAGCAGGATGTTATCCAAAACCGAATCTGGTGATGACCAATATTCTGCTGAGAGAAGATACTCCGCTGACGAAGCTTTTGGACTCGAAACTGAAAGCAGGATGTTCTCAAAAACCGAATCTGATGGTGACCAATATCCTGCCGAAAGAAGGTACTCCGCTGACAAAGCTCTTGGGCCCGAGACAGACAGCCTCAGATCAAACAGCAGACCGGGAAGCAGAGCTAGTGTTTCCTGCGGAGTGTAAGTTCGAACCGTACAAGGCAAGTTGCCTTGTTTCTATTTTAGTTAGTGATGTTACTTATAACTGCATAGAGTAAATTGCTATCTCAGACTTAAGTCCATGATTGTAATTGAACTAATTGTTCTGCTAGAGTTAAATCATTGAATACTGTTTTTTGTAATAGACTATTTCTTAATAGCCATGCATGTTGCCTTGAACAGTCATTGTTATTTGATGTCGCTTTTCATCAAGTGCAACAGCTCTCGACCGTGATCGTGGTTCAGTGGTTAGTGCGCTGGACTTGTAACCCGGGGATCCGGGTTCGAATCCCAGTCGCGGCATTTCATCCCTATCAAAATTTGACAAAAATGTCGATTTTCCCCCAAATGTGGAGAAGTTACCGGCTTCTGGTAGAAGGGTAAGTTAGTACTGGAATAAAGTCCAGGAAAACTGGTTAGGTTAAACGGTCGCCGTGTATAACTGAAACTGTTCGGAAAACCACGCTAAACCCCAGTGAAAATAAGTCACATAAAAAGCAACAGCTCTCACAAAAAATCAAAATGTGTCGTGAAATAGAAATTTCTAGGGTAAATATAAAAAAATAACGATGATTGGGTTAGATTATTTTTTAATATTAACACTCTTGTGTAGAACAAAGAAGTATAGTAGATTCTTGTAAGGATATTATACTTTAAAGAGTTTGTTCTTAATTTTGCGACATCCCAAGCACGTTTCCTATAAGTAGTGCGACGGTTCACAGAACTTCGGATACATCCGACCGTTCAGATTTGCTTCGATTTTCGGTACAGAAATTTTGGTTCAGTACGTCTAAATACGGTCGTGAGCCCGCGCAGCGTTATCTTGACCAATCAGTTCGCCGCAAGTCATTCATTCTGCCACTTCTTCTGAATAAATAATGATTGAACTCACTGAATTAAGTGAACCACCGGCGAGTCGAAAGTCGCCAATTTCCAATAAAGGACGGGGTGTTGAATATCTTATATGCTTTTTCATGTAGCGCTTTTGTATAAATATCAGAATCGAATCACCGAAAGCCGAGTAAAGATCATATCCGAAACCGAACCGAACCGAAAGGTACTTGAATCGTTACAGCCCTATTTTCCTATCAACTCCACAAACAATGTTGTTGCTTTATGCTTTCCTTTTTGTGCCGCATATAATTCACGACTTTCGATTTAAAAGATGTTATGCAAGTTTATTATTTTCCGCGACCTGACGCATGCATTTGAATTCATGACTTTAAGCATACACGTACCCTAGATAATTTAAAGAACGAAGCAATAGTGGACATTTATTTATGACGTCATTTCGTGGGTCCTCTCTGTTGCTGAAGAAGTCAACAAAATTTAGTTCATTTTAGCGCTCGTAGTCACGTGATGAAGAGATGCGTCATTAAATACTTGGGACACGTCATACTCATCTGAACCAACTCGCTTAGTGCATTAGGAACGGCCGTGACCCGAAGTTCGATAGCATTGAACTAACGTAATTTTGGCAATTATCACGAACGCAGTTTTAAATAATGTTGATTTATTGTGAATGATCTTCAGATATTAGGCATATGGAGATCAAACATCTTAAGCTTGACTAACGAGAGTATAATTTTGATAACTTTGATGAATAAATCGAAGCCATGACCTTACTAATTATCCGGGTACTTACAAAATGATTTTGGCAGGTCAGTGTATCGATTTTTTTGTTTACTATCTGCAGGGGAAATTCAACATCCAACAGGCCTGGGAGTTCAAATTCTGACGCTAGAAGTGTGGCATCTCAGAGACCTAGCAGTAAAATGTCAAACAAGAGTGATTCTGCATCTCAGAGACCTAGCAGTAAAATGTCAAACAAGAGTGATTCTGCATCTCAGAGACCTAGCAGTAAAATGTCAAACAAGAGTGATTCTGCATCTCAGGGACCTGGCAGTAAAATGTCAGACAGAAGAAATTCGACATCACCGAGGCCAGGTAGTACAATATCAGACGGGAGAAATTCGTCATCTCAGAGACCAGGCAGTAAAATGTCAGACAGGAGAAATTCGGAATCTCAGAGGCCTGGAAGTACAAATACACAGTTTAGTGAAGCTGTTCGAAATGGTCCAGTGACTGAAGTGTCTAACAATGTTGATGCTAGTGAAACCCAAAGAAGAGGATCTTACACGAATTCCTTGGAGAATGGTTCTGTTAAAGATATGCCGATGGCGAATGAATCTGCTTCGGGTAATTCTGGATCGAACACAAATGCACATGAAAAAATAGACAATGTAGAAAATTCTGAAGACAAAGATACTGATATCAAAGAAATACCTGAAAATGAATCAGGGAGGAAAAGTTCAGATGTTCTAGCGCTAGATGGTGAAGCGCGTAACGCTAATATTGTTGGGCAAGAACGCGTATCTACAACTGAAACAATGGACAGTGGTCTAGAATTAGATAACTTCGACAATTTTTCTAAATCATGAGTCAGTAGACTTTGAAAAGCAATTAAGTGAAATAACTGCATTGTATTGCAATTTTTGTCTTAAATTTCTGTGATATTTTTTAAACTGTGATGCTGGAGTTAGGGGAAGTTTTACACGTTAATTCCGTGAATTAAATCAAAAACTCATGCACCGTGTTTTGTTACACATAAACATCTGATGTCTTTTTTAGTATAATGAAGCATTATGTTGTAAGGTTTGTTGATTTTGTTTAAGCTTCATTAATTATCTTTTCTTATCAAAATTAAATCGATTTTCTGTCTTTTATCGTAGGGAAGCTAAAGTAATGTAATACAAAAAAATGTGATAACGATATTAATAAATAACAAATATTGAAGATTACGTGTGTGTATATACTAGTATGTCATGGTGTAAAGTCATTTGTCTTTTAGGTTGTCTGTACTTTCTATGCTGTATTGACTTATCTCAATTACTGAAGCAGTAAAGAATCATGTACGAAACGTGATATCAAGGATCCTTGCCAGCTCACTATTCTGGTCACGTGATATCAAGGATCCCAGTCAGATCAGTATACTCGTCACGTGATATCAAGGATCCTGGCCAGATCAGTATACTCGTCACGTGAGATCAAGGATCCCAGTCAGATCAGTATACTCGTCACGTGATATCAGGGATCCTGGTCAGATCAGTATACTCGTCACGTGATATCAAGGATCCCAGTCAGATCAGTATACTCGTCACGTGATATCAAGGATCCGGGTCAGACCAGTATACTCGTCACGCGATATCAAGGATCCCAGTCAGATCAGTATACTCGTCACGTGATATCAAGGATCCTGGCCAGATCAGTATACTCGTCACGTGATATCAAAGATCCTAGCCAGCTCAGTATACTCGTCACGTGATACCAAGGATCCTAGCCAGTTCAGTATAATCGTCACCCATTCACAATTAAATTTTGGAAAGTCCAGTTGTTCTACCTGTAAATGTTGGTCGAAGATTGTGTCTAGATGTCGTCTAAGTCACCACAATCTGCATGAAGCGTTAATTTAAGATCTAATGATGTTCTTGGATATTGTGCTTATTGGCTTATTATTCAACACGTGCTAGCTGTTCGGATAACGTTTGACCAAAAAAGATCATGTTTAGGACTATATATACTAGTCCAAAAACAGAGGGTAGGTATTTTGTGATTCGTCCCCACATATTTTCGTGCTTTGTATTTGCAATTTGGGGCGGCGCCAAAAGAATAATGTCGGTCGAGAAACCGTAAACATGGCTTCTGGACTTAAAATATAACAATACATTATAATACTTTGTCACGTTAGACATGTAAAATCATCCAGTTGTCAAATGTTTTATACTTCTATAACAACAACAAAACATGTACGAAATACACGTGTACTAAACCATTTTGTATTGTTTCTATTTTCTGATTTCATGCTGACGTTTAGTCCCTTTATAAGACAGATTTATATATTTGTGCTGTCTTTTTTTATCAAAATGCAATTTAATGAAATCGTACAAGGGGCAGCGATCTTAAGGGGCAGTTCTAACAAAGAACTGATTCAAATCATGTCTACAAACAAAATATATTCATGCATAGCGTAAAAATACTCTAACTTAGCTCTAATTGTACACATTCACAGCTTCATTGTATAAATTAGGCTAAAGCTTAAGTCCACAGTCTGCAGGGTTAGTGATGACGCACTCTGACGAAAGCAACAAAAGGGAGCTAACTTGTATCGTTGTAGAAATATTCACATACGCAACGTTTGCCTCCCTTGCATTAAAGTGTTTACGCAATGATTCGACTTCGCTACTAATTGGATGGTTAACGACACAGTATCTTTTCATCCTAATACAACTTAAATGATAGCAATAAATGGTGGTAAACCAAGTGATAAACGATTTCACTCTTCAGACTGTTTATTCCGTTCACGTACTATTGATTATACTGAATTTCTTTGGTGGGCAATGTGAAGATGAGGAAAACATTTTCCTTTTTACGTCCATCAAGTTAGGACTTCAATAAAACAAATCTTTTACTTATAATATAAATGTCTAAACTTGATGTTTATGCCAAGTCAGAAGGATTTGACTTCTGCGTTAAATATCTGACCGTCACGTTGTGGTACATGTTGTGAGTACTTTATAATAACATTTAATGCGCACTTTGTCATGTTTTAGAAAATGGTCACATGGTAACAGTATTTCATCTTCGTATACATGTTGTTACACACCGTTATATCAATGATTTGATTCTATGTACGATCACAACTGGTCCCAATAGCAAAAATAGTACTAATGGTTACGATCACATTTTATAACAAGGATTTAGGTCGATTGTATGACAAAGGATTTAGGAAGTGGCGACACCGTGTTGTATTTGTCCTATTCTGACGACTCAGCTACGTATGAGTGTGAGCACTTTCTATGTAACAATGCAGCATGTTGTATACAGTGTAATATGTTATTGGAGTGCATGGGGTTTTTTTGGTGACTCATTACATCACGGAAACTTTTTGAATCAATGAAGCAAAAACACTCTCCAAAACAATTTTGATATTAAAACTTTTGATTTACAAAATTACATCGCCTACAAACAAAAGTTGCAGAGCTTCGGGGCGGCTTAATGTCTTATTAAAATATTTTCCGTCATATAGGGCTAAATGAAGTAATCCAAATGAGTAATACGAAAAAAATATTTGTCTGCTCGCTCACGCGCGTAATGGCCGCCAAGCGCGCGTATTTTCTCAGAAAACTCTGCACTCAGCGGGGAGTATGATGAGCGAGCGGTGTCGCATGGGAAAATAAACATTTGTAAATATTTCCACACGCCGAATGAATTAAGAAGATATAAACATCCATTTTATTCCACTTCATATTAATAGTCCCGGTGGCGATGTTAAAACGTAGTCGTCTGTTTACTGTAGTTATTAAGAAATTTGAAACAATCCACATAATCATATAGTAACATCACGCTCTACATTCCAAAACTTCTCAACAAATCGTGGAATTTTATTATTCAGTAGATCTATCATATATTAAACTGTCAAAACGAATAATTCGCGCTTCAAGACAGTACTCTTTCTCGTCTGACATTTAATGATGTTATCTGTGTAAGCTTTTGTCTGGTAATTGTGAATACTTACGTCAACTAGGCCTGAAAATTAAATTAATACATGTATCGTTTTAATACCTTCCATTTACGTTATATCGGTTTCTTTTAATTCGTATCTGTCAGTATTTTAGATATGACAAACACAGTTCAAGCGTAAGATTGTTGTACATGAGATGTTGTCTGGTCGTCGCAAACGCTACATTTACACTTGGAATAGAAATACTCCAAACGTCATTCAGAATGGGATTAGATTGTTTATTTTATGTGACTTATTGTCACTGGGGTTTAACGCCGTTTTTCAACAATTTATTTAACAGTTTTATGCGGCGACTGGTTCACCTAACCAGTTTTCCTGGACTGTACTAACCAGTGCTAACTTACCCTTCCACAAGGAGCCTGCAACTTCTCCACATATGGAGGAAAATCAACATTTATGTCAAATTTTCATAGAAGGGTATGGCCTTCCCAGACCGAGATTTGAACCCGGATCTCCGGGTTACAAGTCCAGCGTACTAAGTACTGGACCACAGCCGCGGCCCACAAGATTAGACTTAAATTTAATCAAATAATGCTTTCATCATAACGACATTATTCAAAATGTTATCCTTGTTTATAGTTCTTGAATTCAGCCGGTAGATGTCTTCCCATTATGGCTCCTGTTACCTCAGACATTTTCACCTGCATTTGACACGGAAAACATTTGAATAATTAGAATAGGAGTATTTTCGTGTCGTTAAAATATAATGTTGATATGTAATAATATAATATTGTCCATAAACATGACATTGCGTCTAATGGCAGCCGGCGTTAGAATTCGAGCAACAACTTACAGTCCCAGAGCTAAAATACAAATGAATATAAAATCACACTTTAAGTACAATGTACTTCTGTTTCAAATAATGATCAGACAGCAGTGTAAAATATCTTTATACATTTTCTTTGAAATAAAGTGCTAAGTAAAATGTTATTGAATTTTTCGGATGGAACATCCTCTTTCTTCTTTTTTGCGATTGAAGTGAAATAAAATAATAACATTGTTTGCTCCCCAAAGCATCTGTAGATAGTCTAAGGTGATATGCTTTAATAGTTATTTCAAATAAGTTATTGAACAGTGAGACACAGTGTTTGAATATAAAAATGATGAATGTAGGGCTGACATGTATAAAAACAATGGATACTACGCGATGTTAATAATGACAAGCACGGGTGAGTGATTGGTGATTATTTTTACACAAACACATACAGTCCTGGAGTAAATCGAAAAAAAATGTTTCAGCGTAACATAAAATAGGATGACATCCGGAATCGTAAAAAATGGACTCGGTTAAAACCCCATACACCGGATCTATCCGGAACCGGAATTAACAGCAACCAAAAATAGTACCCAAAAATGATAATCGAACACGAGTTATTGAAATGAAATTGGCTTTCTAAGTTTATATTATACGATATGAAAATACTCTTACGTTTTAAGGATTTTATTGTAGATTTTCCCATGAAATATGTTTCTAACAGCAAGCAATTGGTTGTTTCAATGCAATAATAATAATAATTGCAGTTCTATGTTTTTTCTGCAATAGTTTCCCATTAAATAATCCTTAAATTAGAGACGTTCTTAGTTTGTTTTCATTTATCCACTAACTTCATAAGAAGTGTGTACTTTTATTTATGTTTGTTTTTGTTCTTACCTGTAAGCATGTGATAACGAAAATCAACGATTTCCCATGCCATAAATTTATTTATGCCATCTCATGCGGTAATGTTCGGATATAACAGTCCTGACTACCCTCTCTCAGCGTAGCGTACATACGAAACTTGGTTAACTAGATTTTTCTTACCGAGATGTAAGTAAGCAACATAATAGCCTCGTTGAAGCTGCGCCGACCTCTAGGGGCTGGTCCCGGGATTTGTGAGATCGTTAAAATATTGAATTAGAATATACAATCACCAAATTTGATTTCAACAAATACTTATCTCCTCCGGAGGTCACGAACTTCAAATATGGCAGAGCAAGATAACTCCGCGGTTTCGAAGTTTCCTGACGGGATTTTATTATTTTATCATATGTTAAATGACATAAAGATTTGACGATATTGTTTTTGTTGCTATTTTCCATCTAGAAAATTGACATTTTATGAAAGGGACTTTTGTTTCCCAGTTATAACAGCGTCTTGGGAATCGATGATTATCATTTTTATGATTTATTACGCGGAGAAAACTGCGCGTGCAGCGACGTCTGCCAACGAAAGATATGTTCGCCGTACATTCGTATTTACTGATCTGAGCAAGATAAACAATTCTTCAATCAATTTTAAGGTTCTAATGTCTTCTTAATTTTCAAAACTTCATCGTTATATTTTTTATCTGAGATTTCTGAGGCAAAAAATAATTTTGTGAACAATCGAGCAAGTGTATTCCGTGAAGATTTCGGAAACGGGTGTTATACAGTTACATATCGTCTGCTTGTCGCCATGAAAGCTGTAAACAATTTAATGTCTTTTAATGGTTATGATATAAATCAGAAATATGCTGTATATAATGTGTAACATTTGTAGAAACAACGACGTGATGATTTTATGTGACTTACAGTCTTTAATGTTTGAGCAGACGACATTATATATTAATGAAGTAATAAAACATTTTCTGGAACAGTATCTGAAATGATTATGTGTGCACATCAAGTACTTCGAATTACATTTTAATCGTTTGTTTGTAAATCTGGATTGGCCGACATGGATAATTAATGAAGACTTTATCTTCCACAGCGGGACCACATTTCTCCAGTCCCCGTTGACCCTGTTAAACAACGGAGAAACAAATTCTGTTTTTTTTGGCAATGGACTATTCACTTAATAAGCGTCGTCAAGTCGACCTGTTGGTGATGGCCAAATTGATGAAACAGGTAGCGCAGTGACGTCAGTATATATGATCTAGTGAAAGAAACAAACGCTGTATTTTCATGACTGTCCAACAGGTAAATGCCCGGATATTGTCCTTCAACACAAACCTGCTCTGTTTTATACAATGTTTGTAATCATAATAAAAATATATTGGAATATACGTCACGCAACAAAGGTGATGTTTCATTCCTCAAGACAGGTATAATAGTGTAATAATAATATAATACAAACAAAATAAAATGTATATATTATTTTGTTTGTATTGTTCGTGTCACACTGTTATATCTGTCTTGGGGAATGAAACAGCACCTTTTTATGTATATAATAATAAATAAATCAAGACGAGGTCAGCGTATTTCGTTGCTATGGTTCCTACGAACAAACGCCGTTTCATTACCTAGAACGCTGATTAACCGATTCAGCAAACGAGATGATCACAAGATTATTAATCTCGTCAGACAATCAATCGTTCTATGACCAGTCAAACACCTTGCGCCTCATTACGTTAATCAATGTCACTTACAACATGACTATGTCCTTGACAGATATACTAGTGTTTGTTGTTGTTGTTGTTGTTGTTGGTGGTGGTGGTGGTTGTGGTGGTGGTGGTGGTGGTGGTGGTGGTGTTGTTGGTGATGTTGGTGGTGTTGTTGGTGGTGTTGTTGGTGTTGTTGTAAGCCGTGATCATTTGATCATCTGTTTATCGTTAACGGCATCTACATGAAAATAACTTCAAAATGTTATTTGTGTGGTTTAGAAATAACACGAATTATGTTACTGAAAAAATTCGAGAACTGGTGGAGATAAGGAATGGTAATTCCGGAGAGACCGGAAATGTGTCCATTAAGCCAGGAAAAAAAGGTCTACGGTTGCATGCCGAGGCTATTTTTGCCGCCGATCCTAAAGTTTCTAATATTCTTTTTTATAAAATCCAAAGTGCTGAAATAATTGGCCGAATCGTAACTCGTATTCTCACAAAATGTATTTGTAAAAAAAATAGATAAAAAGTCGCCTTACCAGCCAAATTATTTTGGTCAGGTAACCCTAGACACGACAATTTTATTAATATTATACCAGGGTGAACGTCCGTAAGTTTGTGTTGGAGTTACGCCTTAAACGAAATTATCATCGTTTATGTCATGTATTGTGGTCAGTGGGCTCAAACAAGTCACCTAGGTAACCATCCAGTACAGACCTAAGCAGCTCATGCTGAGGTTTGATGCTTTCGGTTACCCAGTCGACCCTTCAGTTTTGTGCCGGCCCTAAAATTTCAAAAGTACGAACATATTTGGGGACGAACCTGACCTCCAAATCATGACAGGTACGCTTTGAAAAATAGAAAAGAAAAGTTTTTGTCAAGCAACCCTTAAAATGGCTATTTTTTCTAGCCCTACAACTCCCGCTCGTGAGCTGAACCTTCAAAAGGGAAAACTTCGGTTAAGTGATTTAAGATAGTAGATATACGTGGAGCCAAACCGTTCACTAAGTTCTTACACATGGTTTGCTGATACCACGACCCATCGATTATAATCAAAAGTGGCAAGACAAGTTATTTCAGAAATTTGGTTATTTCTCTCTGACAGAGTGGGAAACATTGTGGCAAAAGAAGCCATTGCTCATTACAATGAATGGCTTCTTTTGCCACAATGCTCTCAAAAGTCGTCTGCTTCAGATGCGGGAAAATGCGACATTATGAGGCAAAGGGTTAACACAAAAAGCCATTCTGTCTAACAAATTGAAATCGTGTTTCAACCTGCAATACACGATCTTCATGCGATTAAGTGCAGTTTGTTGTATCCTAATACTTTTTAAGCTCATAATCTCCGGAATTATATTGGATCTAATACATGTTAAATTCCCAAGCATAAAATTGATAATTCTATGATAAAATTACGATAACATCTAAGATATTAGAGGTTTTGTCATATGACGTCATCAGCTTCTAGATTCATAAAAACAGTTTTCGAGACATCTTTTACTGGAGTAACTTTACGCTGATGGCTAACTGATAAACAAATAAATCTATGAATAAAATCCAATAAAAAAAATCTCATCGCGAATAAGATGAAATACGAATGAACGGTGTAACGATTGGTACATCTACAACAAACTGATTTTGGTTTCAATCTGGTTCCAATGAAGGCTATATTAGGATCAATGGGATAATGATAAAAAGTTTGCTGTGCACATAGTAGTTTTCGCATAAAGCCCTTTTCTTCAATCATTAAGTTGTCATTTACACGAATGAAACAGATAATTTATTTCAAGCAGCCACACACAAAAATCATGAAAGATCAGACTGGTTTTAAATCATGCTTTTCGAAACTGAGACAAGTTTGGAATTAATAAATTCTTGCTACGCCAAATCATTATTAAAGATCTTTATGTATCAGTCAAGAATCAAACATGGATGTACGATCCTGACTAGATAGAGTTTCATAATTTCTCTGACATTTTCGCTGTTAATAAGACGCTGTACACATGTTTGTCTGGTCGGTCAGTCACTTTGGGGGGAGTTCTTGTCGTATTCTGAATCTGCCTGACTGCATCATTATATCACTCATTGCGTCAAAATTATGTCTTAATTGTTGGCAGTAATTAAGAACGACAATGTGATGAAAACTTGATCACGTGATGACACTTTTGTTGATTGACAAGGGAGATAATAATGTCGTAGTTCATTAACAGTTTATCTACTACGTCTGTATAAGATATTATTCCTGATATACTATTACACTGATATTACACCCCATCGTGCCAAACGATTATCAATTCAACTGATAGGACTAACGGTGTAACTAGGGAGATTCAATCATTCAAGGCTGGGAACAAATGGAATAATACGTCAGATACAGCTGGTCTGTTGGTGATCTACATGTATTTATCCGGGAAATAATGGAATGATTAATTCGACATTACAAATCAGGCATGCAGTAAAAAGTTCTTGGTTTACACTAAACCGACGGACCATATTTCTCTTTAAGGCTTTCTTCAGTCTTTGTCTTATTGTTGGTTATATTTTCATATCAACTTTATCTCTGAACTTATAAAGATATATACATGTACATGGAAAATGTTTTGCGAACTTACTGACCCTATATTTTGCAGGATGTTAGTGAAACTTGGTATTTTTTGCCTTAGTTCATACAATACTTAAACTGTATAAGTAAGTTTATGATGAGCATTTTGATTGTTGATTATACAACTTAACACAAAGCTAAGTTCTAAGCCTTTTTAAATGATTAATTCTGGCATCATATTGTACAGTTCTTAACTACAGCTGACTAATTATACAGTAAAACTTAACGACCACTTCAATATAGGGACCATCTTATTATAGCGACCACTTCCTGCCAGATATATGCTGATACTTCCGTTATATTTCATCCATTCCGGTATTAAGAACTTTCAACTGTCCTGAAGGTGTTCGTAATATAGTAGTCGTACCGTATAAGCTACGTTTTAAATATCATAGTAGAAAAAATAAGCTAGAAATGTGCAAGAAATTCACTTGATTTAAGCTGAAATTACCCAATACATATAACATGTACATGCACTTTTCGTTTTAATCAAAATGCCGATATAAATGAATAAGTTTTCATCTGTACAAGTTTGTGTTAGCTTTCTACATCGTTAATGAATGAAATGGAAATGCCTTTAACGTTTTAAATACAAAAGTAACCAATTAAAACTAATACTATAAGATTAAATGTTTACCATTAGCGCACATGTTGACTTGTTCAGCCTAATGAGAAACGTGATTCCGTATCTCATTACGTTAAAACAGAAATAAAATAGTTCAAGGTCACAGTTAATTCGTGAGTCAAAAAGTTAGATTATTCAAAAAGGTTAATCAGAAACTACATTCGTACGTGCCGTATGGCATAATTATTCTCTGAAAGGAAAGATTGTATTATGTCATTTACAGATTCCGCAAGGTTTTAAATAAAATATTTTGAAGAGAAATTGCTGAATATGTTAACAATTTCTGCACTTTCACACCAGTGATACTTCGCATATTTCGTTATTTTGTCAACACTACGAGTAACGTATCACGAAACACTTCGCATTCCAAAGAAACATTACATTGATAAGGGACTGTGTTGACGCACATAGCACACGTGCACAGAACCACAGTCTTGAACCAGTGTGTAAATCTTTCAGAAAAACTCATACAAAGACATTGCAGCGTGATCTATGACACATCTGTATGTCACTAAGTCGAATAAGAAATTGCGTTTTCTTTTATCAACAATAATTTATCACTCTTAATTGACCTTCAAATGACCTTTTTGACCTTTCACTCGTATTTGAAAGAGAACCTTTAATGAAAGGTTATCATCGCTTACCGTGAAATGTTGACACAAGTCCGTATGAGGCTCATTAGAAAATTCTGTAATGAATGCTTGATAAAATGCTGTAGCTTGTAAGTCACGCATGTTTCTGGTCATGTTTGGCATTCGAGAGATGATGAAAAATCTCTGACCCAATCATTGTGCGTGGGTTGTTGCACTAATATCATTTCATTAATCAAGGGCATTTAATTGGATGTGATGTATTTGATATAATTCGTCCATCAAGAATATTTCATTGCTTGTTTTGTCGAATCAATTCTGCTGAGTTACCATCCAGTGTTATTATTTTCTTCAACATTTCGTGCGTAAATGAAACAAATCACTGTATGGAGTGTAATATAAACAGGACAGGACGGATTCTCCTGTGTCTGAAATACATGATAACCGAACAAAATTAATTCATGACAGTCTGACGAACGAACTTGATAACAAAAATCATACATGAACGTGTACACAGATACAGATCAATGACATTGAACATATCTATAAATTTTACTGACGTTGCTCTAAAACAAGCTGTAAAACTTTGAAAACTTGACCTTCCGAACATGATCAAAAGTTTTTCTGAGAATTCCAGTTTTCAAGAAGTCGTGTTTTTCAGGACTGATCGGGAATTTATCGTAAAACTAATGGAAGTCATTTATAAAAATGTTCACCGACTGGTGTTTTCAAGCATAAATTGCCTGACGTACAGATGTATGACGTACACGCGGACTTTGAACTTTGTTCTAACAAGAAAGTTTGTTCTTATACAGTACTTAAGTTATGCGAACTAGTGACGAATTTAAAAGCACCCACTTTCTGTCAGCGCAGTATAATTAATTGTAATATGCATGCAGAGGCTGAATGAATTCCTTCGTTCCTCAGACGTTTGTATGTAATATTTTATTGACGAAATGAAAATTACATTCCGCTGAAAAAATAATAAACAACGTTATTTTAGGCGTTTTATTGCACTTCGTGGGTAAATGACTGGTTAATTGGTGGGGTAAAAGACCTTTACGAGAAACATTGGCATAATTCTGTACGTCAATTTGTCATTTACTTCAAAATGTTCAAAGAATTATGCCAGCTTAATTGATCGTAAGTAAATATAAATACAAGGCGAAATCGTATGAACTCATTCCAACAAATATCAACTTATCCCATGTTGTGAAAAAAGTACATTTTTACGGAAAATGCTTTTGTACAATTTGTCAAACATTTTTAATGTCACGGACGGAATGTGTAATTCTAGTAAGAAAATTCATGAAAACTAACGTCGATGTTGCTACTTGGCAACTGATCTTAGTGTTATTCACACTTTCAAAAATCGTATTACAACATGATCTACATACCTCTGAGTATTTTATTTACACACACAATATATAAATCCGGATGTATTTCTAATCAAGCCACATGTCATATAGAAACGTATATCATTTTCTTACTTACAGAAATTTTCTGAAGATTTTGACATAAAATTATGAAAAGCTAAATGCGGGCGTCATGGGAAGTTTAGATATAAATTTAATCTTTGGTGAAACTAAGACATGGACATAAAAGTTAGACTGGAACACAATGAAACGAAAGAGATGTCATAAAATTACAATTCCGGGAATCTGGAACCATTCAACATCAATATTACTTTAAATCAGGGTGAAAATGGTTTCGTTAACCATTTATTATCAAATAATAATTATCAAATCTTAGTACTGCACGTTATATCATATTACAGTACAAATTTATATTCTTTCAAGCAGTGGTAAACAAAACCCGCTCTGGTCGGTTGGTCAGCTCGGTACGTGTTTGTACTTGGCGTGGTTAGATGATTAAATATGTAATACAGTTTTATCAAGATTCTTCCACAGTCGACACCAAATTCAATGTTATGATAGTATTTGTGCGTACCACAGTATTTGAGAAAATTGTTACCAGTATCCAAAGCTTTTACACCATATATTTGTATTGGAATATCTGTTTTTCATCCGCGGAATGTTGCCCAACATTCAGTAACATGGCCAGCCAGTAGACCGGGTACCAAATGGGTACAGGGTCCCAGAGTCTTTTCCGAGTTAAAAAAGTCAATATATCTGCACGGTTTTCTATTTTTCAATCAAGTTAACAGAAAATCAATGGCCACAATATGTGTAGTTATGTTACACGTGTACTTAGTTCCAGACCAATTTTAAGCAATTGTGGTATCAATATTGAGCTGTCTATCGTAAATGCAGACTTTTATTACGTATGAAGCTTTGTGGTGTCTCATATTTCATTTCTTGGAATTTAACTCTTGAATTTATCACTTGTCGTCATTGTACAAGTAGCTCGGAAATTGCGCTATAGAGTCTGTTCTTTTTTGTTGAGAGAAAAAGGCAAGGACTGGTTGGTAACAAACTTCCGCTACAATGTGTCTGTCATTAATCTTTTAGATTAGTTCATCTAAGCACTTCGTAGCGAGACAGGAATTAAGAGGGTCCAGTCAGTTGATGGATGGAGGGTGAAGTTTCTGGTTGATGTGTGTGCCCTTGAAAACGATAAAAAAAATTACCATTTCTCTCTGCATAATTTGACGTCTCAAACAAATTACTTCAATCTAATATATTGTACGTGTATTAATAAATTCTCAGGGACACTCTCAAATTTCGTCATTGCCAAGGGTTATGAGTCACGTGTAACGTTTCAACATAGCTTCTGATAACAAGCTTAGCGTATCAGTTATGAAATACCACATGGGTGTATGCAGTTTGATTCTATTCAATTAACAATCGTCTGTAAAATGTCCCATGCTTACAAAGAGCGCAAAATGTGCATTTCTTATCAAATGACTCACAATCTGTTTACCGCAATAAGTTCCCTCTGGCTGAGTTTGTCGTTTGTTTATGATTGTTTGACTTTAAGATTTCAAAAATAATCTTGAAAACGCCAATCCTTCAGTTTTGTTGTTAATAAAATGTTCGACTATTGTTTATTTAACAACAAGTTGCCGTGCACGACTCGTGCGGTCAATATAGTCAAATCCCAAGGCACGATATTATTGATATACCTGAAATAGTCTTAAGTGGCTTCATGTTCTATTTATTCAACAATGCAAACAGTGACATCGTGTCACGCCAAGCTGGTTGCACGGTTTAGTTATTCTTACAAACCACAAATGGAAGAAACTAAGAGATTCCTTGTACAAAATACGATTTAGTTAATTAATTACGATGCTCAATGATAGACATGGTGTGTTCATTTCGATTTGCGTGGTCGTATGTTTCTAAATTACGACTTGTTTTGTTAATAAAATGTGTATCCGAATTAGTATCTCACAGTCGCTCGATAAAAACTATTACGAGTACGTAAACTTGTAAATTGTATCCCCAAAGATGCATTAAATTGCAAGTACCCACAATGAATCGTAACTTAATAGAATGAGCGTTGTACATCGAATTGCCTCATTTATGTTGTATAAATGACAACCCGTATTATGAAGAAATAGTTTTATTGACCCTTTACGATAAATTCGGTTTTAATACCACGCGTAAACAAAAGTGTACTCTTACATCAGCACTGTTATATCAGCACTGTTATATCAGCACTGTTATATCAGCACTGTTATAATTGGAACACTGTTGACTATCATCCATGCTTTGTAGAAGTCGTAATGACATACTTTTCTGAGGCATTGACTTTCATGTAGCTACTGTCTTCATGTGCGGAAGGTCAGGGCTGCAATAGGGAAAACCCTCCCTAACCCTTAGGCCGTTTTGGTTGGCATACTTTTTGGACTCGTCTCAACGTACAAAAACATCCCATAATTTACACTATAGAAATTAAACCAATTTCTCAGATTCGCAACAAAAATGTGTACAACATAAATCGTACTTCCGCTCCAGCCGAAAACCAAGCAAGTGTTAACAATTTTTATTATAATGATTATCTATACCTTTTGTTATGGTTGAGAAAAGGGTTGAGATAATTCCAGGTGATTTATGTAAAACAAAACAACAGAATGTAGATTATATTAGAGATAGCGATTATCTGGATATAGCATCGAAATAAGTGGATAATATATTTATACGGTTCTCACGCGCACCTCCAGAAAATTGGTAACGGAAAATTACAGGTAGCTGTATGTCTTCATAACCTCGTTCTGAAAAACAATCAAACTAGGAGTGTATGCCTACAGAATTACAAAATGAATCGTTAAAAGACGGGTATATGCGATTGAAACATTCATAATTGCTTCGCGTTAATTGGATTTCATATCTTTATAAAAACAACAGGTGTGTGTGTTAGTAAAGGTGTGGGATTTTTTTATTTATTTCGTCAATACTTTCGTGATCTCCAAGTTTTTTGCCGTTGAACGATTGTTTACACTTGTGTAAAAAATGAACCTACCGTTAGAGATAAAAAATCAGTATTATTAATGCAATATGTTATTATGATGAAAATAAGTTTTTTTTTCTTTCCTGGAAAACTACTTGAACGCATTATGTATAGAATGTTATAAATCATAGTCTGGCATCAGGGATTTTTCTGTCAAGTAATGAAATCGCTCGACAGACAAAACGCCCAGCTCCAAAACGAAAATGTGGAAACTTATGTTTACGGGAAAGGAACGGGTACAAGTCCGATCCTTATACTGTCCGCTCTATGTTTTGTATACTTACACTTAGAATAATCATCACATTCCTGCTTGCTCGGAAGTAATGACACCTTGGTGAGATTCGAACTTCCACAACAATTATCATCTGAAATCATTCTCACTTACATGAGGTCGTCCCAAAGATCATTCTCACCCAAATCATGATTATTTTACTTGAGATCATAGTGTGAACCTGAGATTATTTGTACTTTTTAATTTCGTAATTGTTTTTCTTGCGTACATAAGAATCATCTGACATAATTGAGATCATTCTTAAGTACCTGAAATTCTTTATTTACGAGAACAAAATTTTAATTCTGATCTAATTGAGATCTTTAATTATTACTGAGATTTTCTTCTGGTGTATATCTTACCTGTGATTACTGCACACCTCTCATGGATCATATTTAACAGTTCAACATTTTATACAAGTTGTATAAGAACAGGTTCTGTGTATATGGTATGTCAGTAAAGCAACGGTTCACAGAAGAATAATTGAAGTACAAATGAATTTAACCAGAGACAATTCCGAACATTTGACTTTCTGTTAAGCCAGTGTCTGATCTGAACTCCGTTTCGCGAATTTGACTGAGAACGCACCGACTTGACTTTAGTATTGTTTCAGACTGTTAATAATGTACTGGTTCTGGATAAAACCCCGTACCTGTAAGGCTAAAACACCTGTAATATAGGTACTACACGGTACTTTTTGGTACAAAGTGTATATCCCTGCTTATCGACAAACGTTTGATTGGTGAACATAAAATCAAGCTTAATACAATATAAAACTAATAACATAAAGTACTTTTTTTGATTTCGCGAATGTTCATACAGTACTACCTTCATATGTCTAAACGTATGACTGATAACAGCGCTCGAGCGATTCTTGGATTTCAGTTTTTTGCACTCTACGCACGTGATATTTTGAGCAAGTCATAAAGTGCGTGAGAACAACATGCCAGTAACTAATTAACATGAGTCTATTCACGGGGAAATCTAAACACGCTCATCTCCTTGTTATGCTATATGATATACGCTGTCAATCTAACAAATAAAGGTTCGAAGAAAACAACCCAAGGTTGAACACTCGAGCATTCTGTGTTCAATAACCATACATATCATAATTATAAGTACAAATATCTTTGTGCGGAAATTTGCTTTATAAAACAGACATGAAATTAACAGAGTAAACGCCCTCTTGTTTCTCTTATCCCGCCACATCTTCCTCCCTCAATAAGCGTTCTTTCTCCGTTCAATATTAACTCCATATTTCTTTCTCCTATTATTCAACTCTTTAGTCTCAGTTGTTTCTCACTTATTGTTCATATCCTTCATTATCTAGCCGCGTGAGACAAGATCTTTATAAACTCTTTTTTATATTTTATCCCCTCTTCAAGTCCATTTTTGTGTCGTTATGTTTTTCCCTTATCCTACGGGGTCCTTAGAGTCCGTTCTCTTTTTATCAATGATAAACTCATTGAATGCAGAATGGGACGCAAAAAGTATAAATGCGAACAAGTTGCTGCAGCGTATAAAATGAATTTTGTAATTCAAAACATAAAATGTATCCCTATTTTATGCCTTCTTTTCTTATATCTAGAACCAGTTTTTAACAATAGTTTATTGAGCTTAAAACAGGTGCTTTGTTCCGTGTTAGCTGCCAACTTCTTTTTCCCTTTTATTTTATGTAGCCGTTTGGGTAGTGCATGTACTGGTTGGTAAAAAAGAGGCAATCTTCAGATTGTCAGTTGTTTAGCACAGTCCACATACTGTGCGATAGAATAGGAGTTTTCGCGGATGGTTCCCAATAATGGGAATGAAATCAAAACTTCAATACTCAAACAAACTAGAGAGGAAAAGCCTGGAACCAAACTGCATTTTTCCAGAAAAGTCCTACGGAACCTGAAAACATTAAACTGGCTCCATTTCATATATTCAATTAACCTGCCACAATTATGACAAAAAAGATGAGGTTTCATTCTTGCAAAGATAGTTGTAAATTTTCTTTGGTTCATTTAAACAGACTGTCAGATTCATCAGAGGTTTTTGAAATTTATGGATTCGTGAAAGCATTTAGCAAATGGCATTCTGTGTCCGTTCACTAAGTTCAAGTTACAAACATATACCTATATTTAATGATTATGACCACAGGATGTGGTTTTTATTGAAAAGAGAAGCATAATTCAATGTTTTGCGAGCGTTTTCTTAGCTTTGGTCTGATATACTGACACAATGCATGTAATTTATGTGCTAGAATGCTTTGAAAGTTGAAATTTAATATGATATTTATAAAAACGACTTCAAGAAAATGTAAAATATAGCGTGTAATAGAACGATGGTCGTAAATGTCTAAGTTGAAAGTAATTGGCTATGATTTACTCCGCAATTGCCCACACGGCAACAGGTACACTTATGGCATGTAACATACCTATCCAGCTATTATAAAAATAAAACAACTTAATCAGCTGAACGTATTCCCTGCCAAGATTGCTTCAAGTGTTCAGTTTTTCCCACAAAAAAACAACAATGATCTCACAGTTATAAGCTAATGTATAAATAGATTAATTGGTTGAATATATTCCACTGAATCCGTTTTCTGGTATGTTTTCTTGAAACCTGTTGATGAATTTTGAAGTGTTTGTTACAATGAAAGTATTTTCTTATCAAGTTTACGTTTTGATACACAGGCTTATATTATCTCTCGTCCATCAATGCTTAAATGGCAACTGATAAGCCGATCAATGTTTCTTCTGATTCGTTCTTAATATACTTATAAAATCGTAAGCATGTTTTTGGCTTTCGGTAACACACGGTTTCTTAACGCTAAGTTGAACTTCGGTTTCAACTTTGACACTGTTTTAAAGCAAAAAAAAAACGCCTGTGTCTGCTTCATTAATTATAAATGCTCTGGTTAAAATTCGCCCATGAAAATAAGCATTTGAAATAAATGTGAACTGAATCACGGACAAGTATATGTCAGTCAGTTTGTTGTGTCTGTGGATTAATCGACTCCCTCTCCGACTGAAGGTTGGTGTTCGAATCACCCACGACACATTGTACTGAAGTCTTAATTCGAAGTGAATGAATCCAAAGAAAAAGATAGTCTGTTCTATGTTGATCAGTTTATATTCGGCATCAGCGTTTCCGGGATACGAATTTACATCGAGCGGATCTACAAGGAACGGACATCTTCAAAGTTTTGTGTAACTGTGAGTCCAATAGCACTGACTCCTGGTTTGTTCTAGTCTAAACAGACAGGGAATGAACACGTATTTTCCTCTGAATTTTATTATGGTATATTCAACGAAGTCAACAATGAAGAGTGCTTTCTCGGAGGAAAAACTGAACTTTATTAGAATACATAATACGTTCTCATCCAATAATCAATGTAAAACTTGATAAATATTACTGGCCCTTCAATTATCACCGGGATCGGCGTCTATTAAACACATAATTGTTACGGGTGAAGGTCCAGTAAGGGGTTAACTCCTCTTTGAATGGTTATCTACAATGTTCTGAGTTTGTATTCAAAATACGTGGGAAGTCAAAAGTGGCATCTTGGACATTACTTGGATGAAAAAGAAATAACAAAAGTAAGTCTCATTCCGTTGAAAAACTGGAAATACATGTAGTTCTACACATAAATACATGTAGTTCTATACATAAGTACATGTAGCTCTATACATAAGTACATGTGGCTCTATACATAAGTACATGTAGCTCTATACACAAGTACATGTGGCTCTAAACATAAATACAAGTAGCTCTATACATATATACATAAATACATGAAGCTCAATACATAAATACAAAAAAGAAATAACAAAAGTAAGTCTCATTCCGTTGAAAAACTGGAAATACATGTAGTTCTATACATAAATACATGTAGTTCTATACATAAGTACATGTAGCTCTATACATAAGTACATGTAGCTCTTAACATGAATACATGTAGCTCTATACATAAGTGCTTGTAGCTCTACACATGAATATATGTAGCTCTATACATAAATACATGTAGCTCTATACATAAGTTCATGCCGCTCTATGCATAAATACATGTAGCTCTATGCATAAATACATGTAGTTCTATACATGAATACATGTAGCTCTGTACATAAGTACATGTAGCTCCATACATAAATACATGTAGTTCTATACATAAGTACATGTAGCTCTATACATAAGTACATGTAGCTCTTAACATGAATACATGTAGCTCTATACATAAGTGCTTGTAGCTCTACACATGAATATATGTAGCTCTATACATAAATACATGTAGCTCTATACATAAGTTCATGCCGCTCTATGCATAAATACATGTAGCTCTATGCATAAATACATGTAGTTCTATACATGAATACATGTAGCTCTGTACATAAGTACATGTAGCTCCATACATAAATACATGTAGTTCTATACATAAGTACATGTAGCTCTATACATAAGTACATGTGGCTCTATACATAAATACAAGTAGCTCTATACATAAGTACATGTAGCTCTATACATAAATACATCGAGCTCTATGCATAAATACATGTCGCTCTTTGGAGGAGAAAGCACATTTCGATTGCTCCTAAGTTGATATGGAAACATGTTCAGGTTGTACTCATGCAATGTATAATTATACATAAATGCTACACGCAGTGCGTTCGAACTTTCTGTGAATATTTTGTACGTCCATTTGTTTTCTTTATCATAAATTCTCTTTTGGAAGCTCTGGGTTGCGGTAGATACATACAATTATGTTGTGCGTGCAACAATTCTGTATCCAACTTAACCAGAGTGAATCGCTATCTGGATTTCATTTCACAACATGTGTTGGTATTTATAGAATTGAAAGCCACCATGCCTGGCAGTCGCTTATCAAACCAAACAAGATTGAACCTTGTGATTATATCATTGAACTGTAACGTTATTGTGTTTAGAAATTTTCATACGTCTGGAACGATCGATAAGTGCAAAGTTATCCGAATGACGTGTGCAGCAACGTGATACGGTTGAATCTTTGAAACAGAAAAAAACATGAAATTTGAACGTCACATCTGCCGACGTTCGTGCAACTTCGAAAGTAATCGCCGCAACACTTCGGAAATTTTTACATGGTCGTTGAGGATGATATATTTTCACGGGCGAATACTATTTTAAATCACATTTTTACTTCGAAACAATGAACTTGGTCCCCTTTTGAGATGACAAGGTACCAATTCATTCCAGTCATGACAAGTTTAATGCGTCTCCTCTTCAGTTTCGCTCGGGAATCAGTCATTACAAATGTATCTCGCTCATCAGTTTCGCTCGGGAACCAGTCATTACAAATGTTTCTTCTTAATGAATAACGCTAGGAACCAGTCATTACAAATGTTTCTTCTTAATGAATAACGCTAGGAACCAGTCATTACAAATGTTTCTTCTTAATGAATAACGCTAGGAACCAGTCATTACAAATGTTTCTTCTTAATGAATAACGCTAGGAACCAGTCATTACAAATGTTTCTTCTTAATGAATAACGCTAGGAACCAGTCATTACAAATGTATCTTCTTCGTGAGTATCGCTCGGAACCAATAATTTCTTTGAGAGTATTTTTTCGCACATGAAGAGATAAAAGTAATTGATACTTAATTTAATCATCGTACAATCGGGTTTACGACGGAACAGGTAATGACATACTATACATATCGTACTGTACCGGTGAATGAGGCACGCTGTATCAGCTGCGTCAATGAAAAAAGTCAACAATATAACGAGGAACTATTTTGCTGAAAAATCACATACCACGGTACACATACGTAAAACATTATCCTTATTTCTTGCCTTCCAGGTATGATAAGCGTACGAATGAGTGTACAATATACCTATGATTGTCAATACACGCGCCAAATCATCGTGCATTCAATGATTATATGATCACAAAATGTATGCACGTGCGCTCTGAGCGGCATACTAATAGTGACCCTTGAAGATGTGAAATTGGCATGACGGATTTGTATCGATAACATACAGCACGTGCACGTGTAATGTTTGTAGATACATCATGACTTCCGCTTTTCATAATGAGCATAAAATCGTTGGGTTTTTTTTCAAATTATACCCCTACCCACATAAAGAGAAAAGTAAATTTAGGGCAATATTATCAAAAATAAACTTGGTGTCTTTGATTCAAAACTGCTTATAGAAGAGATCAGTCAGGTTAAAGCACTTTTACTTCATATGTAAGTATTAAGTCTCATTTGAGATTTTAAATGATAAAATTATTATAGTTTTTACATTTATGCCGCAAATGAAACTCACATTTAACGTACCTTTCTGTACATGTATATTTAAAAAAAGTAATACATGCAATATAAAAGTGGTGTACTTTGAAAAGTGCCCGTCGCGGCTGGTGCTCACTTCCAGATTTCAATTTCGGAAGCTACAAAATGTCACTATCACATCCCTGCCTAATGGAATTGTTATCAAACAGGAGATCAATCAATTGATCTCGAACACATTAAAAATTACATAATACGATGGCATAAAAATACATGTTCATGTATGTTCATATTTGGTGGTCATTCAATCGAAGAGTCGGAAAAATACTGAATCTGAGACTTCATTTTAAATTTCCTATCATACAGAATGGATCTTATGAGTAAACTGTTACTTACACGAATATACATCGTTTTTTGTGTGTTTATAAAACGACAACTAACTACACTTGTATTTCAATGTGAAAAACATTGATAAAAGATGTTTATTTACAGGAAATGTTCCACAACAATAATGTTAGTATTGTTCTCCCAGGAAACAGATCAGGTTCTCAATATACATAAACATAAACTAAGAGAGGACAAAATTATCAACACACAGTTACATTTCCTGGATATTCTGAGAAACAAATTTTCCCAGAATACAATATTGCGTCTTGTTGCTGTTTTCATGATGTTTTTTACGATAGCGAATAAAAATGTCTCGTGTTGTTGATTTTTTCATGAACACTCCTTAACGCAAAAAATACCAAGGTTTGTCTCCTTGACGTATTTTCGGGGCCTATTTAAATTTTTACTTTTCTTTATTTCCTGTTCGTAAATCAAATCATTACATGTTTGTTGATGCTGGTTGTAATTGTGTATATATTTGTCGCGTCATCAAAACGACTAAAAGAATGTTTGTCTAGTTTTACGATAAAGTAATTCATCGAATTAAGGGAGAATGTCCTACTTTCAATTTGGTCGGTATATGTAATTTTCCAGGAAAACAAAAATAAAATAAAAAATTTATAACAAATGCATTTTATACAAATTGCGGTAATAATTCACGGTAATTTGTTATGACTGACAATCCAGATATGATAGTGACATTTAGATTGATTGAGTTTCTAGTGAGGGAGCTAGTGTGATTGTTGTAGCTGCCACTGCTGCTGATGTTGGTGGTGATGATGATGATAATGATAATGATAATGATGAAGACTAAAATTATGATGATGACGATGATAGAGATAATGATGCCGCAAGTGATGTGATTGCTGCTGGTAGTGTTGCTGTTGTTGTTAATGTTGCTTTAGTTTTTGTGACTGCTGCATTTGTTGGCAACTGCTGCTGATGATAAAAAATGTTGTTGTTGTAACTGCAACCAGTGTTGCTGTTGTCGTGACTGCAGCTGTTGTTGTAATCGTTGTCTGTAATCTTATTGTTTGTTCCTTTTCTGTTGTTTGTTTCTTTGCTGTTGTTTGTCTCTCTTCTGTTTGTTTGTTTGTTTTGTTCGTTCGTTCGTTCGTTCGTTCGTTCGTTCGTTCGTTCGTTCGTTCGTTCGTTCGTTCGTTCGTTCGTTCGTTCGTTCGTTCGTTCGTTCGTTCGTTCGTTCGTTCGTTCGTTCGTTCGTTCGTTCGTTCGTTCGTTCGTTCGTTCGTTCGTTCGTTCGTTCGTTCGTTCGTTCGTTCGTTCGTTCGTTCGATGGATCGGTCGATTGCGTGTCTGATGCTTGTATGGCGTTATGGCAATGCAGCATAATCTATGGTAATGAAAATTCAAAACAAAAAACTTGACAATGTTGTTATAATTAACACAATTACAGAAAGCATTTCTTCTCATGACTGGAGCCTGGCTCACTACAAGAGTTACGACATCAAGATATGAGTGCCAAGATAACTGTAACTATGTCAATTCTGTTTACAATTTGTGGTAACAGATCCTGAGAAAGCAGAATGTCTTCGTTTCCAGGTCTCGTTTGATATATGTAACATGGTACGTAACGTACACAATAATCGGCTGCACATTTTACGGTCTAAATATGTCATTTATCATCAACATTTGTTTAGTCACGTGATAATAACGTGATAAGATTGACTTCTGCCGATAGACATGACGTTAACTACTTTTTACAAGTTTTTCTATGGATGGAGTCATTTATATTGCGTAAGTTGATTCTCGCAAGTTGGAAACAACGCGAGACTAATAAGAGTAAAAGAATGCTTCACTTCCGGTTGTGAGATTTTTTTGTCGTAGTTTTCTCAGAAATAGTTTTTTTACAGCCTACACGTAATTTGCGCACGATTGCAAGGCGGGAATAAATAGATATGACCCTAATTGTTTTCAGAAGCGCGGAAAAGTATCCTCAACGCCCTCCTTGTCTTACAAGCAGATTATGACTTACAGTCCTCCATCGGATAATATCTAAGATACTGTATCCGCTCATCAAATAAATAATCCATTCTAGAAAACAACCTCCAATGTTTAGAATGAATAATGATCTATACTGAATTGTTAGTGTCCTGTGAGATTAGAAAAAAATGGTGTAAGACAATTGTCATAAATTTTATTTTTTACACGAGATTAATTCACCACCTGACTTTACGTTGTCTTTAATATGTAAGTCACGTTATGTTTGTATGAATGTATATTGTACATTCATTTTGTTGGTCTTTCGAAAACACAATTTCATGTCAGTACATTGTTTCTATTTTCAAAACTTATTTCACAGAAAACTGTTCAATATGCCACTTCAAGTAATGTAGATTCTGATTTGAAGATAAGCCGATTCTGCTTGTATTTATTTGATAAGGATATTACTCTGTCACCTGTAACTACGGGCGACGGAATATGTACTTAATTTATAGCACTATACTTATTTACTCGTATACATTAATCATATGGACAATTTTATTAATGGTGTAGTTCATGATTGTCTAGTCCATGTTCATAATACTATGTTTATGTTCATAATACTATATTTATGTTCATAATACTATGTCTATGTTCATAATACTATATTTATGTTCATAATACTACGTCCATGCTCATAATACTATGTCCATGCTCATAATACTATGTCTATGTTCATAATACTATGTCCATGTTCATAATACTATATTTATGTTCATAATACTATGTCTATGTTCATAATACTATATTTATGTTCATAATACTATGTCCATGCTCATAATACTATGTCCATGCTCATAATACTATGTCTATGTTCATAATACTATGTCCATGTTCATAATACTATATTTATGTTCATAATACTATGTTTATGTTCATAATACTATATTTATGTTCATGATACTATGTCTATGTTCATAATACTATATTTATGTTCATAATACTATGTTTATGTTCATAATACTATATCCATGTTCATAATACTATGTCTATGTTCATAATACTATGTTTATGTTCATAATATTATGTCCATGTTCATAATACTATGTCTATATTCATAATACTATATTTATGTTCATAATATTATGTCCATGTTCATAATATTATGTCTATGTTCATAATACTATATTTATGTTCATAATACTATGTTTATGTTCATAATACTATATTTATGTTCATAATACTATGTCTATGTTCATAATACTATATTTATGTTCATAATATTATGTCCATATGTTCATAATACTATGTATATGTTCATAATACTATGTCCATATGTTCATAATACTATGTATATGTTCATAATACTATGTATATGTTCATAATATTATGTCCATGTCCATAATACTATGTATATGTTCATAATATTATGTCCATGTTCATAATACTATGTCCATGTTCATAATACTATATCCATGTTCATAATACTATGTATATGTTCATAATACTATGTCCATGTTCATAATACTATATCCATATGTTCATAATACTATGTCCATGTTCATAATACTATATCCATATGTTCATAATACTATGTCCATGTTCATAATACTAGATCCATGTTCATAATATTATGTCCATGTTCATAATACTAGATCCATGTTCATAATATTATGTCTATGTTCATAATACTAGATCCATGTTCATAATACTAGGTCCATGTTCATTCATAATACCAGGTCCATGTACGTGAAATGGTCATTTGCCTTAGATTCTTTTGATAAGAAGACGCTTAGTGCTGTTCTAACCTTCACATTTTGGTGAACTCCAAAATGAACTATATGAAAATTCTTCTTGAAATATTCGCTCAAAATGGCTTCTGGGAGAATTTTTCTTCCTATATTAAACAATATTCTGATTAAATCTACGGATGATTTTTATTAATACGAAAACGCTCACATGAATAATTTAGTGTTGAAATATACATGCCATATCATCGCCCGAGATTAACTGATAAGCCCGATAGGTAACGTTTTATTTATAAGTCGCGCTTATTCATTCGATGAATGTGAGTGTTTGAGTCATCAAGACGAAGAAAAATCAGATTTTTATGAAGTTGTTCATTTGCAGATATAACCCGCATGATAATAAAACAACGGTTTCCTTTGAACTTTTTCTTTAGAAAAGTTCAAGTTATTTTGGACAGGTAACAGGGTTATTGCGATTTTATCTGATTATAATAAATTCTGACGGGGAATCCAATAAATCTATTAGGCCGAAATTTCTGCGTCTGTACGCTTAATAAAAACGGGGTTATTTTTTGCAAGCACCTGATCGCGTGTTGGTAATAATCCACTGGAAACCTCGGTCAGTCTCTAAACAAACGTTTTGCGGCATTTCTGATTAATTACATGCAACGAGCTAATTCGTTTATGTAGTTTGAATATCATTGTTTCCTTGAACTTGAATATCAAGTTTAATAAACAAACAATTAATGAATGTGCATGGGGTCTAGAAAATCATTTATGACAGGGACGGTACGGTAATAAATTGTTCTTACTTTTTAGGTCGGGCTTGGAATTGGGGTAATAGAACATACTGTGAGGCTGGCCACTAAGGGATACAATTATGTACACAAAGTATGTTCATGTGTAAGCCTATTTTAACATAAAATATTTGGCTCGTGATATCATAGAACAAATGTATGCAATACCATGTTTCCCTCTCTCTTATAACATTACCAGTTATTTTAAATGTAGGCGTTATCATTTTTGCCGTCCGCATGCATTTTGGGCGGGAAACATGTCAGGCTGCTGCTCGAATTAATCAAGTATGGAACGCCAATCCCAAATAAATTTCTCTTCAGCCCAGAAACACATAAATATGTCACGTCGAATTAAGCATTGTTAGATATACAAGCTTCTATCGCTATTACGATAATATTTTCACTGGCATTCGGTACAAAGCTTACTTTCGTTCAAAGAAAGGCATTGCAAAACTGTTTCTCCCATTTATTAAATCACGAACAATTAGTGTGTACTACTGTATGCACGATATATTCGACAATTATCTACACTTCATAGATAATCGTTTTCAGTAACAGTATTATCTAGGATGTTGTTGGCGTAGCAGTTAGTGAGTATCGTTTTGAATGGTTCCAATGACTCATGTTTTAATCGTGTTTTTGAGTTGTTGCTTTTCTGTGAATAGTTGATGTTAGTTGAAGAGTTCTTACAGCTGTTAAATAAAATGCATGTCTTGTGTAAATGATGATATAGACGCAGTAGTTGCTGCTGTTTGGGGTCCATGTGGCCATTGTCGTTGTTAATGCTGACTTTACTGTTTAAATATACCAGTACTATTTTTCAAGTTCTATGGTGATACAGATGTTATCAATGAAGATATTCTTATTAATGTCGTAATTGAGAAAAGGACAGAAGTTGTTGTTGATAATGATGATGATTGTACTGCTGTTTAAGTTATTGGTGATGTTGTTTTAAGATAACCCTTTCTTGGTTTTTAGTGGTTAGACATTGAAATGGAATGCAGCTGCATCGTTGGAAACGTCTCAATATGAACACAAAAAACACAGTTCCCTACCAGAACATTAACTGCTAATTTGAAAAATTCAAAGAAACAAGCAATTTTCCAACATCACGTTGTTCTTCAACAACAAAGACATCGTCGTATTCTTTACTTTATCCGAGTAGAATAATCAATCCTAAACTAATGCTTGGTATGAGGTACATACAGTATCAGTAAATTATTGTGTTGTTTTTGTGAATGTTAGGATTAAAACACGAGAAACAACGACGACGAACAAAGACATCGAGAAACGCATACAAGTCAACTGCGTGCATTAATAACGTTGTCATGTGGGATACGAAGTGAAACAAAAAGCGACAAAAATGAAGTCATTTCATGAAGTAAATAATGGGTTATTTTCAACTACTTTATACATCATGCAGTTGTGTCGAAGATTCATACAGTGAATGAATTTAAAACTGGGCAGTTTTATGCTAAAATAATTAAAACGGCGTTCTGTAATAGTAATTTTACTTGCACATTTGCTATGTAGACGAATTCGACGCCCGTCTCCTGGGAACAAATATCTATCCCAGCGAGTAATGATAACAGCTTTTGTATATATCTTAATGGTTTATTATATGAACTATAGAGACCATTGTTTCAATGGAGATCATTTTTAAAAAAAGACTTGCTAGCTGAACAACAACAATGAATATGAGAGCATGTTGTATGGTAATTAAACAACCAGATAATAATTATCGTGGTTTCACGCAAACTTGTAAAGTGCTTTATGTAACATTAAGTGCATAATGTGATATGCGGCACGTCCGTGCTGTGCTGTGTTGTGTTGTGTTGTGTTGTGCTGTGCTGTGCTGTGCTGTGCTGTGCTGTGCTGTGCTGTGCTGTGCTGTGCTGTGCTGTGCTGTGCTGTGCTGTGCTGTGCTGTGCTGTGCTGTGCTGTGCTGTGCTGTGCTGTGCTGTGCTAAGCCGTTAAGTAAAGTAAAGTAAAGTAAAGTCAAATTCTAAAAAAATATAATCACAAGTTTTGATACATTGTGTCTATCCCACGCTTTATGTCACGTCAGTCTGAACTGAGCTTAGGACTGGTTAGAAGATGGTCAAATATGAAGGAAATCAAGACGATCGTGGTTTTTGAAGTTATTTACCTTCTGTACTTGACGTCTATCATGATTAGGATTGATATGCGTCTTAAATCAGAAAAAGCCAGAAGTAAATGTCAAGTTCGTTCGTCGTTTCAACAGAAAGCTTAGCCTTACTAACAAAATTGGCGGGAAACTCGTAAGGCTGACGATTACTCATGCTGCAAGATGTTGCTCACCTGCTTTATATCATGTGAGCGTACAAATATTTTCTCAGAAAGTTATGGAACAATGAACTCCCGGATATTAACAAAACATCTTGTAAACAATCGCGTACATTTATAATAGTAATTATATTAATATCATGTCAATTTCTTCTTGGAAGGAAGAATGAATTTCGAGAATTTCCTGCATGTCACAGGATTCCACGCGCGCGAGCTAGAGGACAACTTTCCTCCATCAGCATGCTGCCACGCCTTGGTTGCAGACGATAATTTATTCCGCATGTCACTGCGCGTTCTTTCCACTGCATCGTGGGAACTTAGCTGTGTGAAGTTATTTCTTGGTAAACAAATGATTATTATTGTTCTAACGCATGGAAATTCTATCCGAACTTTTAAATGGTTTGTATATAGAATTCGCAACTGATACGACTTGCGGTGATTTTGTCTACAAAGTAAGATTCTGGGAACTCGTTATACAGTTTGTTTCCATGGAGTTAATTTTTGGACTGGAGGCAAATATAACAGTATCAGAGTTTACATTAGATTAACAAGCACCTGAAAATTGTTATGACAATTTATCAAACAGGTATCGGATCGATCCAAAATAAAAACATCGACTGACAGACATTAACTGACTGTTTTCACATCACAATTTAAGCGGGCGGGAAAGAATTAGCGGGAAATATTCGTATAAATGCCAGAAGATGTAAATTATCATTAATTGCGTTATTATCATTTCTTTTCCAATTATTTAGATAATAGGATTATTATTACATTTTCCTTATTGTAAGAGAATGT
Source organism: Lutraria rhynchaena (assembly GCA_008271625.1). NCBI lineage: Eukaryota > Metazoa > Mollusca > Bivalvia > Venerida > Mactridae > Lutraria > Lutraria rhynchaena. Next base: position 2,848,494 of record VIBL01000018.1, on the reverse strand, counting down.
CACTACTTAACATAATATTTCATTTGCTACTCTGAAATAACAATGGTTCTTTTTGGAAGAAGCAAAATGTCCTGTCCAAAGGAAAGCATGGTATTATGAAGCTTGAGAACAAGGGTTCGATGCACGTGCGTGACGTCACAACCTGGGAAAATTAGATATTGTCCGTTCTAATGGCGTACATACGGTACATACTTGTGCCAAGTTGGAGAAATTGAAAAACAACATAAAAAGTAAGACTATAAACAGTGCCTAGTTTATTGCACTGTGGAGCTGAATATTTTGTGAAAGCTAATGAAATTCGTTAGGGCATTCAAATTGTAAGTCTGTAAGCTAATTGATTCGATCGTGGCTTGGTTGTGGTTATATTACAATAGGCGTCTGATGTGTGGCTGGTACAAGTACACAATAAATGCGAATCAATTACGGTTAATGTACACTAAGAGTACAAATGATAAAAGTACATCATAACTCTTGGTTGGTATTGTCACGGACCTAGTGTAAAAAAAGATACACCAGAAAAATAACAAGGCCATTAATTATATTCATAATTATTGGGTGGTGTCAATAACTTTCTCTGTCATGTTAGATTTTTGCTCCGTGACGTCATAATGATCGATTGATCTTGTATGGATCGTAATTGGTGTTATTTTACACCGAATGCTCTCTTGGGAAGTTGTTTGTATCTATAGCAACAGTAGATTCAGGATGTATGAGGGAATCAACGCTTGTGTTCATTTGTTCCAACACTTAAATAGGTCTTCGATAGGAAGAAAAAGTCCACCGCGTTAGTCTAGCAGAAATGTGCTATAGTCGTGTTTTAATTTTACAGTATTACATTTTCATAATGATTACAATTATAAAATCAACAAAACTAACATTAATTTTATTAATGCAGCCAAATTTAAGTTTCATATTTGTAAGTTTTCGTCATTTAAATATTCCAGGAAGTAAAAGTGTAAATAATTTGGAGTTACGCTCCTTTAATGGGTCTACTTCAGCGTACGTTGCGACATGTGTCAGGTGCATTAATAATGCTTCATCAGCTTCGTATAATACATACACCATGAGGTGTACCTCTGTGAGATGAGTAATCATGACAAGGAACTTAGGCATCAAGCAGACAACTATGCGTTTCAAATCTTACCATTTCTGCGAAAAATATCGAGCTAAACATCGATATTAGACTTAATTTAACTGTATCGTGATTCTATGATCGTCAGGCAGATCAAGTTTCGAGCTTAGCCAATAAAAATCCTGAACTGCTTTGAGAAACCGTTTTATTTTCTTAGAATTAAAACTGTCAAAATGATCAGACGTCTCAAATATCGGATATAAACAATTTTATTTGAAATACATTTTGACACACATGGAGGCTGTTAACAATTTTATTAGATTCATTCGACGGCCAGTATGGTCTGTCTGGTTTTGCAACATCAAATGGTCAAACGGTCAAGATGGCCTTCGGGAAAGAAGATCAACGCACTCTGTTTGTGTCAGTATAGATATGTCACATGCTCAATTACCGATATTCTGAGAACATACTTAGAACTTTCTCAAAAACGCTGAATCAACTTCAATGTAATGATGTAATTTTAAGTTAATTGTGAAATGTTTAAAAGCATTAGTTAAAGTGTCGTTATGCACTTGTTTCGTGAGGTTGAAACAATAACATAAGCAATTAACTCCATTCTTCAACTTAGAGCAATGAATATGGCTTCTGGAAAATAATTTTCAAAATTTGTTTCGAATTTGATTCCATTAACGATAAGTATGTAAGCAGACGACAGACATATGGCGTGTAATTATGAGTTAGCGCGTGGAGAGCGTGTGAACGGGTTGATTCCGAATGTGCACGTTGACCACACTTTCCTCATAAAAACTGTAAATATCTCAAAAAACACTGGCATTAATTTTGCGGGGAAAAAATAAAATTCACTTCTGCTGTTATTCGGTGAGCGGCAATATGCGTAACAGATGTTTTATTTATCATAAATATAATACATTTATGTACAGAGAAAGATGGGAGAAGCGCGCGAGGGATTTTCCCGCCATTTGTACGATATCGTCTGTAGTAGTAAAATAGTTGCGTAAGAAAGGAATCTACCGAGCGTGAGAAAATGGTGAGTTTGTGGTGAAAAACGATCGTATGATAAGAACCTACTTACTGTTTTGTCTTCCAATCATGTTCGTCTGCCTTTGTTACTCATTGCGTATGCCTCAACATCGCGTGGGAAAACGAGTTCCCATGAATAATTGCTGGTAAGAATATACTTACAGGATATACAAAATACAATAAAAGTGTTAGTGATTGTCATAGGGTGATAATAACATGATAAATAATGTAAGTAAAATAGTTTGCCGTCTGCTATTTGTTAACCAAATTTCGAGGTTTGATTCTGAAAAGCGTGCGCTTAAGTTTTTTGGCGGACAAAAGCGTATGAATTTAAGATAACACGAAAGCGGGGTCACGAGAAATAGAACATGATTAATTTTTGTCAAGGAAGCAAGAGCAGAATAACTGTATAAGTTTGCGAAATCGGAGAAACAAAAGGCTTTTGCATTTTTCTGGGTCTTTTCCAATCAGAACGTGCCTTAAATACTCAAGATGCTATCATTGGTCTCATAACCTAATAACTTAACACCCTTATGCGACTTTGATGGTTAATTTATGCGGTCCTCTCAATGTATAAGCACGCTACGTAACGTTATGACATCTGGCTACACGCGCTCGTGTCATATTGACTGGCACCGAACGCTCATTAAGTACTTCCGGTAAAGTTATTGTATTAAAATGTGTATTCTGCGGTTAATCAAAGCATCAAACAATACAGAATGTCACATGACTAAAGTATTATTAGAGTAATTAAGCTATGTGGTAGAAGTTGTTAGAAGGTGAACAAAGCAAGTAAATGTCATTGACTCAATGACTCACACAGTCTGCTTTTAAACATTTCACTGAGAATTGCCGCAAAAATTGACAAACACGTGCACACTTCTGTGATGAGCTAAAATGCAATAATGAAGCATTTAAAATAATAGTAAGTTTATAGAATCAAAAGGTAATGATTTTATTTACGAATATGCGCAGTTAGTGCTGTTCTCGTACATTCATTTGGTAATTCGTTACATTATTAATACGCTAAAATCGTCATGAAGAGCGAAGTCAACCTGTCACATGGAGCTCTAGTAAATCCACGATACGTGTTAATTGTCTAACTAATTCAGTTATGTTAAAAACACGCACAATTTCATAAAAACCCAATTCATAATTCTTAAATGATTTCTTTTCGTCACATGTATTCTCGTATATTGGTGGCATAAATTATTGTTTCCTGTTTTGCTGATTCTAGATAACTTCTTAAAAGAAATCTTCGATATAAATAGGTACAAAGCTTTTAACAAATCGAACTATTCCGTTAGAAGCTTCCGATGATCGATAAATAATTTACTCATTTATATTGTTTCAATACAATTTCTGAATAAATCGGCTTTATCAAAGCAATGGTCGTTATATTGTAACAAGTGAGTCGTTATTAATAAATGGTTCATACCCTTCTCACCTGTGGTTATGGTTACTAATAACATATTGTCCATGATCTTTTGTTTTGACCGCCGTATTAATTATTTACCAATCAAGGATTCAATTAATAACGGCAACTGCATATTTTACGGTACTCGCTAAATACCAATAAACAGCGGCTTTATTGACCGGTAACGTCCACAAAAGGGACCGCCTACTTTTGCCGCTAATAATAATCATTAATATATTACATGAAAAAGTTCGGGTGAATGATTTGCAGATGGACATCGAGATATCGGAATGATAATAATCGCATTTTTCATACTGCATCAAAGAGCTGTAAGCGGGTGCAATATATTTCTCGCCTACAGAATCATTGGGCGGTACACTTTGATGTCGTCAAAAACTCATTAACGGCTTCATATAAAGCGTTAATTAATAGTTTTCGAAGAGTCGGTGCTTGTTTTGAAAAGGGAAACAATTATTATTTTCGCCACTATATTAATTACCTTCATCTTCATCAGCGATAGTTCGCTGAAGACGGTCTGTGATCCTATGTTGTTACGGGTTAGTAACACGTTTGATAGTGCATATGTTCGTCGAAAGAATCGTTTTCTAAATGAGCTAATTCAACGAACAAATTGTTTTAGATATTAAACAAAAGCCTGAATATTTTTTTCCTCGGGCGAGAGTTTATAAAAGTCATAATACTTAAAACATCCGATTTTTTTTCAACTAAACAAAATTAATTTTATTCCAGGCTTTAACTTGTATAAAATTAATTTTGTTCGACTGTGGTTACTTAACATTCGCATTTCTAGCATATTCTGTATGGACAAGAAAGGGTTGTTCAAAGGAAAACAACTACACGAAATATTCTTACCGAACGAACATAGAATAATTATGAGATCTCATAAAAACCCGCATGTTGTGTGGTAAAACGCTGGTTTTGTTGTGTTTGATTTTGCAGCAACAGTTTTTGTCGACAATTTTGTTCCATTTCCCACGTTTTTCGAAAATTCCACGGAATGAATCGGTTTAGAATCTGACCCGTTAGTTTTCTCAATCAAATTGGCTTCATTTTATGTAGTTAGTTATTTACAGTTTTCACGTTTATCGTGATACACTTAGTCGGTTTTCTATGATGTAACTTTGTCGGTTTTGTTCATTAGACAGAAAACACCGAAAACTGAGAATTATAGTGATAAGGATTAGCCAGAATTGGCTTTGCAAGTTGCCTTCTTTAACAATGCGGCAGTTTTTGCCATGCGATAATATTGCTAATTGAACAAAAAAGAGCACCGACTGGTGTAGAATTGTTCTGTACCTACTCCCGAAGACGTCTAGACGGGTTCTGATTTCTGGCAACAAGTTTTATTGACCAACAGTCACTTTGAAAAAAGGACACATTTAATTCTGATGTGCTTTGACTGATTGGAAATAACTTTAACGAACGAATATTACTAATTTATTTATAAAACTACTTCTAAGTTCTTTACGAACATTACTATCAAATTTAGCTTCTAATTGATAGAGTTTCGACGAGTTGTTTTCAATCTTATATTACAGCAGCTTATCCATATAGGAGCTTGGCATCATAACAATCAACGTATCTAAATTTATGTCATTCGGGAGAAAATTTAACAAAAATGGGACCGGAGTGATATGCTTGGGTGTTAAATTAGACACAACAGAACAGAACATCGCTTGCATCAACGTTTTTCATGTTTTTCTATGTTTGAAAAACAAAACGACGACAGCAAAGTTGGCGCTTGCTAATTACACAAGGCTTCATGCACTATTCATTTGTGGAGCAATATAAAGAGAAAAGATTTAGGACAAAGTTTTATTAAGATGTTCGCTGGTGGTCCGTACACGTTAGATATAAAATATCGGCAGATATATCTTGATTCTTAAAAAAAATAAAAGATTTGACAACCCTTCATACATTGAACTACTTCCGCAGTTTTTTGTTGTTGTTGTTGTTGTTGTTTTTGTTCGTATTTATAAGAATGTCAAAATAAAGCTGTCCACCCACATCAGTAATAGCAGAAACAGTATTTTTGTAATAAAAAAAAACAGCTCAACGTGACTTAGTTTTAAATTTCATAATTTTCACTTCGTACAAAATGCGGTGCTATTGTTTTTGAGTCTAATTAATGAGATCTTTATTAAAATCTAAGATTAGGCTCTTCTCGCAATCTTGAGATTGTCTTGAGATCTTCGGTTATAAGTATATATATTTCATCTTTCTTTGTCAAAACTAACAAAACTAATTGACAGTTCACCACTAATTGCTAATGTGCACAAGGCACATGTGAGGTACATATGCATGCACAATTGATATTACATTGCTTGAAATAAATGATAAGTTTCTATATGTAAGATTGTCTATTTTTTCTATGAATCTATGGTGACAGTTATATATACAGTTGTATTGATCATAAATATATGTAATTATGTTATTTATAACGACAATTTCATTTAAAACACATGTTTACATCTGTTTACAAATACCCTACATATCCAGAATTAATGTCTTTACAAAAGCCCATTTTGTGAACAAATAACCCCAGTTTACAACATGACTTTAAATGTTATTATTAGTTTGGAAGACAAAAAATAACATGTTTCCACTATCATCTTCAAAAAAATGCAGGGTGGATAGCTCGGCAAAACTTTTTCAAACATATTTTTAAGTTCAGTGATGTATATGAAAATATCAGCCGGGAAAAAAGTTGGATGAGATCGAATAAAAAAAAGGTCAGCAGACAAATAGGCCCGGCCAGTTAAATTGAAGCCTCAGATCGGCTTTATCAAACTAATTATAGCTCGTCAAGTTAGAGTAATGATGTCATTTGTTTGTCAACAGAGATAATTACCGGACCATTACTCTAATATGATATAAGACGTAAGTTTGAAGTCCAAGTGTCAAACAAATTAACCTGCTTGACAAATTTACGTAGAGTAGTACTTCTTTGATGGGTTTAATTAACAACAATTACAAAAACAAAAGGATCAGTTCGATTCCTTTATGTATGCAAATTTATTTTGACATTGAGAAAAAATGCGGGAAAAATGCAATTAAATGAAAAATATCAGAAAAATGACTTTGCATTGGTCGCCATTTCAAAACATTCAAAATAATGCCCCTTGAGACAAATCAATCCGTGGAAAAATTCATAAGGGATAATCTAGTTTTTATTTTGTTCACCAAAAAATATTATTACTTTTTTATCACTGACTTTTTCTGTAGTTCGAAAGAACACTTTCAAGAATATTTCAGCTGATTTTTTTAAGAAATGACGGAGTAAGTACTTGTTATTTTAGAGACTATGAAACGCCAAAATTTGATTACAACCTGTAGCAACAATTAATCAGTCTGGTCATAAAATAACGTGTCACAATATTTTTTTCTTCAAACGCAGGGTAACGGCTTGGTATAGTTTTGTTGTTAATTTATTTTTGAATTCAATTAGCAGCTAATCTTTTATAATTCAGATGTTTTTGTTACCGTGTTAATCAAATAATATATGCATCTATACATGTTCAATTTACGGTCTATAATGGGCAAAGAAACGTTTTTGCAAGTGTTGTTTTTGTTAAAAGCGTACATACAAAGATCGTTTATTTAGTGATATTATTGGGTGTACATGTGATCAGTTTAAAAGACGACGCGCTGCTTGATGTCGCCGGCAATTAGCAGGTATTTTGTGGTATATATTGATAAATACAAAAAGGTGTGAAATATTTCATATTCCGCAAATAAATAAAATTGTGTGAAAATATAATGTTTTTGATAAAATCTGCATACTAAGTGGTCAATATGATTTTAGTGGGATTTATCAGGTTTGATTTGTTTTGGTGATTATTTGATAAACCACGATTTAAAATCGTTCCCTTGCCAATAGTGTGAAAATCAAACATCACAAAATTGTATTTCGTATGAATTAGAAAATACGCCAGCTAGACGTTTGTATATATGCAAATCGCTGGATAAATGTGTTTTCTTTTGTCAGAAATGGTACATGAGGAAATATACTTACATTGCCAAAAGATAACCCTTTGAATTGTCACAATTCCAAACATCCAAACCATATAATTGTCTTTTTGGGGCGAGGGGGGACAAAATAGACTGAAAATGATTGATTTAAGATAAGCGTTTCTGCCTTTGCTTTTAACCAGCCGTAAAATGGCACCACCAGACTACTTTGTCCGAAATGAACAATGTTTTGAAACTTATCATCATCTTCGAGATTCATGTATTCGTGATGAAAAGTTTTTGTCACGACCTCTGGTTGGTGGTACGACACTTCCGATCGGTCAAAATACGAAAACAAAAACAACATTCAGTTTCGAATAAAACAAAACTTTAAAAAATGATAAAATATCACTCTTTGGGACTATATCCGTTAGCACGTGTTAGTTGTGTCTGCGCTGAGGTTGTATAGCCCAGTTTGGTCGCTGTATCATTGAAACAAGCCCTTGGCAAAATTGCGTGGTCTGTCTATTGTAAACGTTTTCCATGACCCTTGGGATGGGTTGTTGAGCCGCTAACAAAACATTACATATTTATTCGGTCATTATTTATTTGCTTTTCAATGGTACAATATAATGCTAATTCATGGACGGAAGAATGACCAATTGTGGTTCAACATTTCGGACAATGGTCAGATAATACCTCTTTACCTACCTGCCACCGGACCTAGCGGTGGGTAAATTACGGTAAGTGATTAGCATTGTGTTTTGACGTGTAGGATAAATGTCAATCAACGTGCGCAACAAGAGGAATATCCCGTTATCTTCAATCCATGTCATAGATTACCACCAACTTACAAAGGAGGGATCAGAACCTAGGTATCAATGAATTATCATCACGTGATCTCCTAATCTCGCGAGATTATCGCTACATGTATCATGTAGATATACAATCGTACGTACATTGTTGATGCAGGTTGTCAATGTTTTGACTGCAGTAATCACATCAAGTTCCCTCTAGGAGATTTCTTATCGGATGATTTGTCAAACAAGTATGACATCGGTCAATACTTACCTGGGAATTATTTTATACAAATATTTTGATTGCCTGATCTACATGTCATAACAATGGCACACAGACGGACTTACAAAAAAACTGACAAATTAAAGCAGCGTTCTATACCAATTCGAATGTTTGATAAAAGAACTGAACTCATTCGTGTTTTTGCCGATAATTTCCTAGTGACATTTTTCATGATTAATAAAATGTTACCAATATATAATTTAGTTGTAATAACATTTATCATGTTAAATACTTCCAAATATTCAAAAGTAGAGACGCTTGTTACACGACGGTAAGCTGCAGTATGGTCAAAACCTCCGTTCTTTAACGCCAAAAGCAGTATTACTAAAGAAAGATAATTTTGTACATATATGGTCATGTTAGGTATAGTTTACTCGAGTTGTCTCCCTTGGTCTATATTTGAGTCAAATTCAATTTCTGAATTATGAATTCCGTGTTACAAAAACGCTATGAAATATAATGGAAATGACGGGGAAACAAGGAAAAATGCGATTTTTTTATAGATATCATTTTATTCATTACGAAAGAAATTTTACAAATAAATAAACACGAATCCCAAGAAAAATGTAACTTGTCAAGAGGCCTACGTCATGAAATATAAATATGGTCTATATGTTATCGTTATTAACATGTCTTGGTTGCATAAATTATTGTTTTGAATGTTGATAATTTACTGTCATAATTTGGCGACATTTATCCACAAATATCCAGCTGGAAATCAGTGTATGCGGACAGTTGTTCTATAATAGAAATCTTGCAGTTTTTTATTTTATTGCGGTGCAGAAATGAAAAGGTTCAGTGTGTACATTTAATTATAGCGTGACAATATTGTCATGAGAACATTTGTTAAATTCTGATTCAAACATGCGATGTTCATCAAACATTATTCTCTCAATATCTTAATGTGCATTTGCTAAACTGTCTAACTAAGGGGGATCACCCATACAATCTTATCAATTATGTAGTATGCTGAATAAATCGGTCATTCTAAATGTGTTACCTCCCTTAGATAATAAACATTATCAAGGCATGGTATGTATTTACAAGCAACACGAGAGATAATTACTTTGATACTAAATTTGAAATATAATCAGACATAAAGTCGCATAAAGCAGTGAATTTCCGAGTCTGGTCCGACCTTTCCCATGCCCCCTGTATGATACGAGGCGCGTGTGACATTAAAACGGTATATACCATTCGCACTTGTCTCAAATGTTTATCATGATACCGAACAGCTGGTCTTTTTCTAATCATTCTTTTAATTAGATATTATGTGACTAATTGGACCCAAACAAAAAAACGAGGTGCTTATGAAGAGATGAGGGTCCGATTCTACTATCTCCAGTAATTACACTAGAGTCGTCGAAATCTTGGTGACAAATTTGTCACCTTAATACCCCAGCTATCAATGTATGAGTTATTGAACAATAAGACAGACTTTGTACAAGAGGAAGAAAAATAATTATGTAGTTCAATTTAACCACATTAATACATGAGTTGTGAGAACAGAATTTTCTGACCATAGGGCATCGATTGTGAGGAAAATTTGGTCGACTAACATAAATTTTTTGATCGACATTTTTATTCGTGTTATATTTCTTATCACTATTAATACATGATCAGCGGCCATATAGAGTAATGTGTACATGCATATATTACTTGTCATAAAATCGGCATCTTTTATCGCAATATTTTAATTATTACTTACACATAACCCACGCATCTGACGTTTGACTTTTGACTGACATCCATCAAACACGGTATGTAAATATACACATATATATATGTATGTATTCATTAGCCATATCGAGTAATACGCCTGATGTCATACGTATAGTTATGTTGTTTCAAAATTTTTGTTCGTCGACTAATTATTTCAATGGACAAAATATTTTTGTGCTAATTATGAGAAATTCGTAGAATTTGACCGAATTTCTCCGATGTCGTATGTGTTTACAATAATAGACCCGAACTTTCAGTTTTTATGAATGAGTAAATATCGGTCGATGGGACCCGCTCCAATATTAGAGCAAGCTCAACATTGCAAAATACTGCAATACTTGTTTACTACAAACTCAACGCAACTCCCGTAATTCAAGAAGTCATTTGAATACACATGGCATGGTGACCTCGCTCGGAGCACGTGGTGTTGTTTACGAGCGACATCCTCTGCTTTGGCGGGAAATCTACCCCGATACATCAGGGCCATGGATACTGAAAGAAAATTGCCGATTGACTTGGGAGAATTTGGTAGATTTTTTAAATTTACAGAAAATTTACTGAGTAAAATGCTACGACAGTTATTTACATACATAAGAAACAAAATATAAGTAAACATCCTTGAAAACTAGCTTTATTCTGAGTTTTAGTAGTTAATTTCACCGTTTTACCACTAACACCCCACGTGAAACTCATGTAGGTTATGTGCTGTTTGTTTGAAAGTATGACGTACGAGAATAGCAATTGACCAATCAGAACGCTCGCTCAGTTGATTGACGTGTAAAGATAGCCGTAAACACATTTAGTCCCGCCCATTTACACTGGAAGACTTTATATACCGTTGAGCGTGTGGTAATCGTCAGTTTAAATTGCGACTTTGAATCAAGAATTACCGTGTACACATTTATTGGAAATTAACAGTATTATAACTTAGATATTAAAGCTGGAATTATGTCTTCGGCTTTTGTATCACCGCAATTTATTGATCTTGAAGAAGTATTGAAACAGGTATGTTGCAAAATTAATAATATTTAATTCGTTCGTCTGAATTTGTTGAGTTTATTTTAAAACCAGATTTATTAAAGTGAGTTTACACGTGCTTTGACCGTTCTTTAATGTTAAGAATTTTTTTAAAAAAAATATTTTTTCAAATAAATTTATTCAGATTTTATTTTACTTCGTATTATTGATACATTTAAAATAAGTTACATTTTGAGCTTGAATGTGGATAGTAAAATATGTCTTAGTTGCTATTTATTATTTTATTTTTTATATTTTCTGACATGTGTTCTTCATAATTTCAGAACATGGGGTTGATCAAACCACAACAGCATAACATGTGCGCTGAACGACGGAACGTTACAAATATTGGTTCCCCAGTGAATATTCAACGTAATAGAAATTTTTCTATTGGGAATTTTACTGTAAATGGAAATAGCTTAACCTCTGTGATTCCAATGGATAATCAATCTGGATTGAACGAACATAGAAAATTGGATAGATCGTACAGTGAGCCTTGTGATAGAACTCTCAATAACAACACCAATCTTAATGTTCAACAGATAAATAACACATCACAGGTGCAACAACAACAACAACCAGCTGTGAATTCCAGTCGATACAAGACGGAATTGTGTCGTCCGTTTGAAGAAAGTGGACATTGTAAATACGCAGATAAATGTCAGTTCGCGCATGGAGCTCATGAACTTAAACAATTGCAGAGGCACCCAAAATACAAAACTGAACTCTGTCGTACATTCCATTCAAAGGGATTTTGTCCATATGGACCTAGATGCAATTTCATTCATAACGACGACATGGGAAAAGTGAACGATAAGAATAATCGTGTCAGTGCTCATACAACAGTTCAGCAACAGAATACGCAGTATTTCCAGCACATTTCTCCTCCAGGCTTGAGCCAGTCCCCTCCACCTATGGTACAGAGACCAACTTCCATCAATTGCAACTCCAGTTTCACTGGATCTATGGGTTCGTCGGCAGATTCGTCGCCACCATCAAGTGTGGGAAGCGAGAGCCCCTCGCTTAGCCCTGTATTTTTTGGTGATGATAACAATCAGTTGATAAATTCAGGATATTTACCTACTAACAATACGCTCAATTTTGACAATTCTACAAATTGTAATGTGTTCAATCTTACGCCAGAAGTGGCACCCTTTGATCTCGCACCGTTGAAGATTCAAACACAAATGAGTGACCTTGGACTTATTACACAGAATTTTAGTTCTATCTTAAATTTGAACAATCGTGGCAATAACAACGAAAAAGTATCTGCTTTTGATGACTGGGAAATTTACACGACGCAACAGCCCCCATCTTCTCCAGATTCGATATCTGGGGAGAGCAATGCTAGTGCAAGTAGCTTTGGTACAAATAACACCGTGTCATCTTGTGGCTCACCCATGGACTCCGGCAAAAACTTCAGATTACCGGTTTTTAACCACATTTCCCAGGATTAAATGTACGTGATCTGTGTTAACTATATGCCTTATCTAGGACTTATTTGATTGACCCTCCTAATGTTACAACGAGTCTGAAAAGTTGGACTGAAATCATGTGAATATGTTGACTTTTCTGTTACAAAAACATGTATTTTCTAATCTTATATATATTTATGTCATTTTTCGAGTTAGTAACTTTTTGTAAAGAAACGTTGAAATTTTGTATTGTTTCATTCCCATACTTTTCACGTGTTAATTTGTAAGCTATTTTTATGGGACTTCAGGTACAGTCTTTAGATTATTTTGACAATTTGTGGTTTACATGTTTGCTCTACTGTGAGTCACGATGTTATTGCTAAGTATTATATGAATTTTCCCAGGGCAATTGTTTATATGTTGATAAGTGCCTAAACGTGTTAATGTTTCAGGTACCAAGTGTGCTACGAAAGCTCGACTGTTCATTACATTTGCATTTGATTTTCTGTTCTGACCAGATACTTATGTACTGCTTTTCGTTGATAATTTAATTGCGACTGGATTTATTTATTTTGTAATTTCTCATGCATTTAAATTATTCCTCATTTTGTCATACACTTGTAAGCACATTTTTTGTTTTTTTCTCTTTATATTATTGAATTGACTTTATGTTCAAATATCCTTCATTTTATTAATATTTTTTGTTAAGTTATTAAAAATTATCAAAAAATCCAAAGAGTTTTTGGGAACATTTTTCATCATTATTGCAATTAAATATATGATCATCTCATCTTGTCTCTGTGAATATTACATTAATCATGTTATTTATAACAAGATATCCAGCTATTGGATGTATTGTATGATTTATCAGTTTGAAAAAATATGTTAAAAAAATAAAATATATTTTCAAAGCTTATTTTGACCCCTGTTTTATTTCATCGCTTAGAATATTTACACTGATGACATTCTGATAAACATGCCAGTATTTTCAAATATACAACAAAATGGTAGAAAGCTTGGATGGTTTCAGTACCAAATTGTTAACTAGATGAATTTTTCAATTGTTTAAACTTCAGATCCAAGCATTTTACCCATTGGTTTGTTATGCCTCTAAAATACTTGGCCATGTTATCCGATTATGACTGCTATGTAGGTCACACACTGGACTAAACTGTATTGGATTTTTAACCACGTGCTCTGGTATACACTTTAACTTATTCACATTGGGAGTTTATTTTGCAATGATTACAACGCTTGTCAGCTGACTTAATATGATCAAAGTACATGCTGTCTTGCAACAAACACTGTATAAATCAATGACAATTTACTGGTAGAAGTTGGAGACTTGTGTTGAAAACTGGTACGGAATATATCACTATACAAGACTTAGCACTTGAAAGGGGAGAAAAACTTATCAAACATGGGTTTGGTCCATGTAACCAATTTCAGTGCACATGTACTTTGAGGAAGTTGGCCATTTTCTCACCTCATACACTACTTGGCATATAGAGGAAGTTTACGTAATTGTCGAATGTATACACGTTTAAAATATCACAAAACAGACATGACAATTTACATGATAGAAAATAATCTAACCCACCTGCGTGCATGCTGGTGAACTACCTGTTGAATGGATTTTTGAATATCTCCACACTGAAATGTAAACTTCATCAACATCGCTAATGGATAAATGTTGAAAGAATATGCAGCAGTGTTAACTTTAAGATTTCACTGATGTTAGAAATGAAAATAAACAAAATGGTTGTGTACCTTACACCAGAGTAATATGTTAACGAAAATGCTCATCCGAGTTTACCTCTGGGGATTTCTTGTGGTCAGATTTTGAGCATAAACATCTCTGTTAAAAAGATTGACGTCTTCAGAGACCCTTTAATTACAAATTAAGTAACTTCAATACCACAGTGTAGTCTTAACTGACCTAATTTGTGCATTTTTGCCTGGCCATAAATTTCTTTGGATCTAATCAGTCCCCTTGTTTAAATTTGCAAAGTAGTCTGACTTTCAAACAAGCCAGTTTTATCACTCGAAGATTAACCTAGATATAAATGTTCAACTGTTGATAAAGTTACTTGTCAATTTAGTTTCCGAAAGCTATTAAATTCTAGCTAGTTATTTGATGAAGTATTTGGTATGTTAAGATTTGAAACAAACCAGTTACTTGCCACAGTGGTTTAGGCATATATCTGTAATTTGGCCAAGACCGATATTTCAGAAGAAATGTTCTTGAAAATGGCAGGTACTAACTAAACTGATTACTTGAATCAATTATCTGACGCTATCTTTGCGTTGTTCATGACCCAAGTCCGATAGAGGGCAGACTAGAGACGGAATTATTCCTACCTACTGTGTGCTATTTCGCGGGTTTATATTGGATGGATTCCTCTGTTTGTATTATTCTTGCACTTTGTTTCAATATCAAAAACCAGTCGGTTTTGTGGTTGTCAGAATGTGCGGAACAACAGTGACAAAATTAAAAAAATATTCCACTTTCTTAACATTCAATCTTCATTCCAACACGCACATACACAAACAAACAAACACACACACGTGTGTGTGTGTGTCATATCAAAGACATATATATATATATTCCTGAAACGTTGTCATAATGTATATACACATGTATATAAATATATATATATATATTATGGCAACGTTTCAGGAATAGGGAACATTTTCGAATTTGGACGTGACGAATCCATTCTTCCAATTACCAAGCAATTAACAAAACCGACGACACTTAACTCCATTCCAGCCGTAGTATTACCCCCCCCCCCCGCTGCTTGTTACGTAATAAATCACAAGAAACTCCGAACAACAAAGGAATCTGGCGGCATTCAGAGAAATTCTAGAATCCACGCCACTTCTACCAAGGTCGGCGAAATGACGAATCGTTTTAGGGTTTTCGCCACGATGTATTGAAATTTTCCCGCTTCGGCGAATTTCACAAAAATCGATATTAAGCTTACACACCACGTGAGCGCCCGTTGTCTCGCCTGGCGCTTGTCTCGCCTGCCTCATGTACACACACCGTATTTTGTTACCACAAATTTACCACGCTCGCTGATAATAAAGCCGAGTCAATATCGTGAAGATAATTAATTCGAAAATTACGACTAATGATCGAAAAAAGAGACAGTTTTTATCAATTTATAATGCTTATAAAACGTGTGAAATTGACCACAAATTTCAACCAAAGATCGATATATACGCAAGTTTAATATTTGAATAAATATAGATTTAATTTGTCAACTTGTATCATATTTAAGATAAATGTAATTTAATAGCAGTTCAAACAGTTAACGTAATGATTTAAAATAAGATCTTACGTGAAAACAACTGAAAAATAGCGATTAACTGGGTATATCACGCATTTATGTTTATTTTTCTGTTGAACTGTAGATTTCAAAATCAGGTAGACAATTTTAGCGTACGAAAAAAGTGTTATTGCGAAATAATATTTACACGAAGAGAATGTAATTCGATTCATAAACTGACCGTCATTCAACTTAATTACTAGAACTTTGAATTTGATGACGTCACATACATGCTCGAGACTTTTATTCGACGTCATTATTCAACTCCATTCAGTCTGGAGGTGAAAAATTCCATTGACAGAGAGTTATTTGGGGTTCAACATAGGGATTTTATCAAACGAATAAAACTGAATTGATATTTTGATGCACCCTTTTTATACAGTTTCAATGAATTTTTGGATTTTATTTGCGGATCAATATTTTTTACCTATAATTGACCTAACAAGGTTGACTAGCGTTCTTCTAGCATGTACTTGCGAATGGAACACATTCAATGACTGTAATAAAATGACTGATTCTTTGAATAAACACCGGGACTTTAGTCCAGTCAACTTTGTTTGTTCGGTTAGGGCAAAAATCTACCCCACAAAGACCGTTCTATGGCGAGCGTTCAATGCAATTTAAGCCAGTGTTACGTAACCCTTTCTTGTAACGTTTACAAATCGACGAAGCGTCTCTCTAGCTGTGTTGTATTGTCTTTATTTTGTGTCAACTCATAAAAACGCTTGTAAAAATAATTGAAAAAATAACACTTCATTCGCATTGATTTGACAAATAGGAAGTGTACGACTAATCAAATAAACGGATTGAAAACAAATGCTACATGTAAATTTGCACACAGAAGAAATATCAACGCCGCTCTTATTCAAATCGAAAATCAATGATATATCGCGCTGTTGTTTGTCCTAGAACGAGGTCGGTTAGTAAAGTTTAGGTGAAAATGTGGAATAACAGATTTCTGTACCAGGGTCACTAATATTTTCCCGCAAGCGAATTTATTTACTCGAAAAAGGTCTCTGGTCCAAATACAATCTCTGACGTAACTCAACCGGAAGTGCATTAAATGGACCGTAAGCTTAAATAGGAAACCCTGATACGGTCACCATAGTAACTGAAGATAACTGAAAAATGTGATACTTGACTTGATAACCAAGGACAATAGATCAAATGAGTTCATATAATTGAGTCTCAGAAAAAGTTTAAGATTAATATGTGATTTTATCACAATCTGGTGAACTCCTAAATTGTCTTCCTAATTTTTTTTATTTAAATTTCTTGTCGACTTCCTGCAAGCTGTAATATCATTACATCGACGGAAATAGCCGAGTGTTTCCCTGTTATGAATTCCGTGAACTGGTGAAGGGAAAAACTTTTGAATCATTAAATATGTTTGTCTTAATGTGTTTTGAAATACAATTTATGATAAATATTTCATTTATTTATAATGAGGTACATTTCAGCCTATACAGGTTCACATAGCATATTTATTATATTTATGCAATATTTGAAATCTACACAGATCTACTGAAATAGTAGGCATAATGATGGTCGTTGCCCCCCCCCCGTGTTCAAGTGGTTATGGTCTCTGATTAGAACTCACTCACCCCTCACCTCTGAGAGTTCGAAATCCAACCCTGGGCCAGACAAATTCCACATGTGAGGAAGACGACCTGCTGGTTTACGGAACGTAGGCAGTTCTACGGAGGTGGACACCTGGGGTCTTCATCTTAAAGTTGGAAAAATCGCCAAATGATCTAGGCTGTTAAATCCCGGATAAAAATGACGGTTGTGGCTTCTGTACATTTTAAGTTATTTCAATATCTTTGGTGACAATTTACTTTGGTTCTAGAAATGCAGCGATGTTATTGTTTTCAACAGCGATTCAAAATCAGGGGACGAACTGCATGGTCAGAGACGAACGAATTCATGTACTATTTGTAGGATTGGACAAGCCCTAACGACGTTTCAGAGAAATAAGATAAACAATGCTTCATGGATTTCATTGACGGCTTTATGGTGTTTCGAAGTGTTAACAAAACAACTTTGATTACTTTTTAAGGCACTGCGTATAGATTAGAGTTCATTTATTAAATTCTTAATTTAAGTAACCTAGGCGAAGCCTGTCCAATCATAAATCAAGTCAAAATTTAACATCAATACATGTAGGTCAACATGCATTCTGAAACTGCACAGTTAGTTCAAATTAAAAATAATCAAGCATAATTATATGTTCTATAACATTATACAAATCTGACTTCATACGGTCTAGTTTCTGAATCCAGGCTTAAATCCTAAGCATTTGATTTGTTGCTTATAATTTTTGCAAATGCCATTGCATCAACATGAGCCGTACTGTTTGATCCAGTATCTAATCTTAGAACCTTCTGACCAATGTATCAAACGATGAAAACACAAACATATCAGGGCGTCAGCTAAATCAACGCAGCACATGTTGTGTATGATAACTAGCAAAAAACTACATCCGCGAAAACACATGATTTTCCTTAATGTCCAATTTACAAACTAGTCGAATCTTGGACCAGGTTTTAACACATATTGCTATGTCAGCATAATTTCTAACTATCATATATTTTCATTAATCCTATACATAAACCATGATAGATCTGACCGCTGTTTGTAATGTCCATTATTATTGTAGATGTTGAAATATTGCCAGTGGTCAGTGCAGACCGACAGAGAAGTGGTTTGGTTCGGGATAACTAATCATGGTCGTCTATATGTATGTGCGTGTAGATAAAATACCGTGTTTTATGTCCGCTGAAATTCCTGAGGCAAGATGACCTAGCAATGTTATTTTGATATGAACATAATCGTACAAACGAAACGATGACAAAGTGTCGTGGCTATTTTGTAAAGGTTGGGATAATCAAGTCCGCCATATTTTATCAGACATGCTGCCGGCACTCGGCAGTACTGTGCAAAACATCATTCCTAACGGGAGAGTCATTGGACATGTTAAGAAAATATTGCATAAATGTATTGAAAAAAGTTTAAATAACCACAAAGTCTGAATACAAACCAAGCAAGCATGTATTATAAACAAAAATAATAATCTTACTTATAACATTAAAGTACATTGAGAGCGGTTTAATTTTAGCTCAAAAGTGCTAAATGTAACCTCAAGAGGACGAAAAAGTCAGTGCCTTATTATACCAAACATTACATTACTCGAAAGGAACCACGTTATCACACTTGTGGTATAAACTGTGATCATTCAGAAATCAAAAAGTATTTTTGTATACAGAATCAATTTCGTATCGAATCTTAAATTGTTGACCACACTCTCCACGATACACTGAACTTTCTGTTCTTTAAGTATAAAGAAAGGTAGCAGTCTCTTCGTAGAAAGTACACTAGTCAATATTGGTTTTATGTGTGTTTTATAGCACACAACCAAATATAGCACAGCGTGTTTAACCATGAATATGATTTTACCGGCGTGCGTATACATGTATGTAATGATCAATGAACTTTAAATTATTTGAAAAATAACTAAAAATCGTTGGGACATCACTCACTTATTTGCGCTTTTCAATAAAGCGGCTAAATTCTATCCCGTCCATCACACATACTACAGTCACGAAGTTGAAATTGATTTGAACCTCTCAGGGTCCTTCTCATGAGAGAATGATTCACAAAATTTCTATGAATATTAACGTGAGGGGGTGGGGTTGCGAAATACGAAACTAACTTGCAATTCTAAGACAAACTATTATGATTAAACTGACGGTGGAATTTCCTTTTCTATCTGTATAATGTGTATCGAAATAACGTAGGTGGGTAATCTTTCTCGAACTGTAGCTAAAATAAAGAAGCTAAACATGTAATAAATTACAATTTTCTGTGTCATTGTTAGCAAGGTCACACACGAATGTACCACGCATATTTCTGTCATATAACCAATAAAATGCATTTTTTTGTGCAATTTCGTTTTCGGAAGTATCATTTGACTTGAATTTGAGTAAACAAATAAAATATTGATTAACGCACACGTAAAATGAGACGAATCCCGATATCGTTGTATTAATATCCATTTAATATTAATTCTTACAAGTCAAGGTCGCGAAATTACGTTAAATAACACGTTGATGTAATTATATTTTCACTTGGTTGTGTATTCAAAGCCATAGTTCATTAAAAAAATCGTTGCATGAGGCCTTCCAGACAATTACTTGTATATTATGATCGTTTTCTAGTCCGATTTTATGCTTAAAATATTGCGGCTAAAAATGATACTGTTTGTCCAATGAATTAAACACGCTTGACAAAATTAATTATTTTTAACTAGCGGTTAAAATTGTCAGTGAAACACGGAATCGGTGATTTGTTAGATTTCTATACACGACTAAAACAAACATTAAATTGGTCTCTATCAACGCCCGCAGTTAGTCAATATAATTATTTATAATAACCATTTTCTTTCTTCTGAGCATACAGTCATATCGAACGATATCGCCCCACCGTTCAGTCCATCGGAAATCTAATAAAACAAGAAAAAATCAATCATTGATAATTTGTTAATTCAACATGTATATGTTTATACATGACAGACATAACATTGTAGAATATCACCGCAGGATTAAATTAACCCGCATTGAACTGACGCTTATTATGATAATTCGCAAAAGTAATATTTACAAATATTGCGTCAGTGATCCTAGTGAACAGACGACTCTAATTCTGTCTAATAGTCAAGATATAAACACACTTTATTAAAACTTAAATAACACAAACGCAATCTGGATATGACTTGAATGAACATTAAGGCAGATTACAAACTCAATGTAGTCAAATCTTTTAATTCTTCATTATAAGGGACAGAACTGTTGTAGATATAGATAAGAACTGAATTCCTAGAAAAAAAAACACATACAAACTATCTCACCTTCTCCGAAATACGTACACCAAACCCCAACCCCAAACCCACCTAACACATAGAACCATACAAAACTCTCCCAACACATAGAACCATACAAAACTCTCCCAACACATAGAACCATACAAAACTCTCCCAACACATAGAACCATACAAAACTCTCCCAACACATAGAACCATACAAAACTCTCCTAACACATAGAACCATACAAAACTCTATCAACACATAGAACCATACAAAACTCTTCTAACACATAGAACCATACAAAACACTCCCAACACATAAAACCATACAAAACTCTCCCAACACATAGAACCAGACAAAACACTCTCAACACATAGAACCATACAAAACTCTCCCAACACATTGAACCATACAAAACTCTATCAACACATAGAACCATACAAAACTCTCCTAACACATAGAACCATATAAAACCCTCCCAGCACATGGAACCAGATTTAGAGATTTAAACTAGGGCCCGACCGTACACTTACCTCTAAAATAAATAAACAATATACTGATTCAATAATAAAAGGTTTCACAATCAACATCAAAAAGTATAAAACAAGTTTTAAAAACGTCACGATACACATATATACTTAGTAATGAATAATTTTACGTAGAATACATTATATATACTTCACTAACCCAGATCGAGTTGTGAAAATATTAGTCCACATGTACATTACGACAGTAATGTATTTTTACAAACCACAACTCTAACACTAAATATACGATTTCACCAGCTTTGGACACATTATTTATATTGTAACTAATTACGACATGAATACTTTGGTCTATGTTTTTTGTTCTACCCTGATTTATACAGATGCACCGCTTCTCATATGACCAATACTTAAAGGCAAAAAAATTGTCATCCAGTGGCGTAATAATTAGACACATGTATATTAATTTAGCATCCCGGATATATAAACCTAAGTGATCTAATTTCAGCACTGTGTAAATATACTGTGTACTAAGTTCATGTTAGTAGAGGGAAGTTGTGATCTGGTTTCCCAGTCCCTCGTGACCCAAAATTGCGTTTCAACAACTAACCAGGATATCCTATAAAGTATGAATGGAATGACACGTGTAAAGACCACTTCCCCCAACCTTATTTCATTAATAGAATGATGCAAATATCATTTAAACAATATTTCTTTTACTACAATATATATCTTTTAACCGGATATCAGCTCATCATCAGCGTTCCGCTAGATGGCGCTCATGTCTCCTGGGTAAAATGTTTTCATTTGAAGTGAGGAATACAAAATAGATCTTCGTGCGCGTATTATTGATGTCATTTAATTTCGTTATTGCTACGAATGACTTAGATGTACTGAAACGCCAATGATGAATCATGGTTTTATATGTTTGACTAGAATTGGTGAAAAATATACTTTATTATTCTGCGGTATGATCAACATCAGATAAAAACGATTTGACCTAATTTAGATACCAGCGATTGCGCAATACCTGAATCAGCAATACGATATTGGTAAACGTCACATTGGAGTAAAACTACCCGTATTCAGTTTTATACCTTTCATTGAAAATCCCTGAATTGTTTTTCCGACCACTCACAGAAAATTCCTAATCTTAATCTGTACGTCAGAATGTCGTAGTGTTAACGTACTATATAAACTACCCGGTTAAGTTTTTCCGAGTATTAAATAACAGTAATGACCTATATGGTTTATAATCTACTCCGGAAGATAAAACGGCTCGTCACGTTTTCCTAACAAGGCATTTCTTTTAATAAACTTGTTTACGCTTTAAATCACGTATACATATTTTTTCGCGGAATACAATAGGTTCATTTTAAGTGGTCAGCTAAAAATTAACATTCTTAAGACAAAAATAGTGACGGAAGTAAAATAAGCTAAGTAGCATGAAATGGGTCGATCATTTGAGTGGACAAATCAAAATCGTAAATAAGTACCAGAGTAATAGAAATTAATTAGATCATCATTGATTTAGTATAAACAATTGGTGAGTTGTCTTACTGTTTTAACTAACGGTATAATCGGTAAATATGTTGTTATATTCTTTAAAGAAATCAATGTTCATTGGTCGCTGTATAAAGTGACGTTTATCAACTTATGAGTCGTATTTGGACTGTTGTACATTGTATTTGTTCTGGGTGGTTATCAGTGTCATAAGCTTTGGATATCCAGTATATTTGATAGAAAATCAATCAATAATGTTATTGTCTATGATTGAAAGATATCATTTAGGTGATTCCCCGGCGTGTTTTCCACTGAAAGCGTCATCTGCCGAAACTACCTCACCCTTATATGACATTTGTGTGTTATGTAGGTGAACACGTTTAATTGAAAATAAACGTTTCATATTCAACGATTTCAGTCGTGTATTATTATAAGCGTATTGATTACTACAAGACACTGATTTATCGTCTTCATATTACGGCATATGTGCTATTTTAACACGTGCTGAGTTGTCACATGATATTCTGACTTCTAACATTTTCTGAGATAAACATGTTATTTTTAGACGAAGATGGTGAAACTAGCATTAAACTATAAACTCTACGATTGGTAATGGCGGTGTGATGACAAAACGAATGAAAAATATTTTGTCCGAAATTAGTCACATTTCGTGTACATTGTGAATGTTTTCATGACTGCATGCATATCACTTTACTAGATAATTTCATTTTTTTTCAGATGACGGAAAAGTGCGAGGTATTCTGATTGATCATCGACTACAATCGAAGCTCAAACACTGACGGAAAATGATAACTAGCCAGCCAAGAAATATTCTGAATATTAAACATACGACCGAGAAAAAGACGAAACACAAGGCATTAAATATACATACGGTATTTATATTACATTGCAACCTCTTCAAAGCAACACCCTTTGGGAGACATAAAAGTATGACGTTGTTGAGAGGTTGCCGCTCTAGAGAGGTAAAATAAATAGTCATATCGTACAGTGGGGAAAAAGCATGTTGTTGTTGAAGGGAGGTTGTCGCTCAAGAGAGGGCCGCTCTGGAGAGGTTGCACTGTACTTCAAACAATGACACAGATGAAACACGCTGCGCTATTATGTTAGGTTATCATTTCGTTATTGTTTGTAACTTAATTAAAGACTTGGGTTTTACCGCACAATTTTTTCGCCCAAAAAATAATTTTTGTTTGCAATGTTGCGGCGTTCGACGTCGCGCTAAAACATATTGACGTATGGCTCGCTATCCATCAAGCGACTTACGTTTTATTTTAAACTAAGACAAATAAATAAACTTATCAATCTCAATTGAAAGACATGTGTTTCAACATTTCGTATAATAACAATTGTATTTAGAAAACCAGTCAAAACGAATTGTTAGGATCGTATATGAAGTATGCATCACGTTCAACTCCAATCAATCAAGCTACGAAAACCGCTTTATGATATCGTTGCATAACAAAACACGTTCATGACAAAACCTGAAAAAAGTTAATATTATAATGAAGACACGTTACTGTCAATAAAATTATGGGATTGAAATTTAATTAGGTAAACTCATGTCGGTTAACCGCTTTGCATGCAGCGAAGGTTCGTATAAACGACCGCAAATTTCCGACAGTTTTCGCAAAATGTCGTTAGATTACACTGTATATATAATGCGTCTTTATATTTGTCTGTTCGCCACGTTGAAATAATGTCACCATTTCTTTTTATTTTCAGATAAATGTCTCTGTATGATTCACCTGTCGTTGAAATTTTAATCCTGCTTCCATTAACGATACTTTAAATTCAGACTTGTGTTATTTTTCCGGTTCATGCTTATTGTTTTACCAGCGGAATAGGCACTGGTCAGTGACTTTGGGGTAAAACACACTTATTGAACTTATACGGCAACTAATCATTAATCCGAGTCGGAGAATCGTTTCGTTTATACAACCCAAAGCTATCGATAAATTTAGTGTAAATGCTTCGTGGTTTGGAGGAAGTTTACGTATATGGAAAAAGACATATCTACGTGATAAATGTGTTGCCATTCTCACCGAAACCTCACTTTTCCCATAAATTCCTCGCTAAAACATGGCTCCAGTCGCCATCTTTTAGTCATTCAGAATAACGGATGATTAAACAATTAATATAAATCAAAAATGATCTTGATGTGTACAAAAATAACTTAAATAAAACGAAAATGTATAACTACGATTATATATTATGCTTGTAAATTATTGGTTGAAAGCTTTGGTCATCGAGATACGTGCATGATGTCATTCGGGTTTTATCAAATCTGCTAAAAAATAATGCTATGCAAATTCCAAGCAGACCATTATGTTCGGATTGTTTCGGAGACTCTAAGCGAGCAGAGGGATTTTAACATACGAATAATCACCTTAATAATTATGAATGGAATGTTTACATTTCCCCGTCGTGTGCCTCTAATTTTTTGTGACGTCATTATGTACCGGATGAATGACATCACGCGCTGCTGCTTGAATGAACAACCAATTACACAGACTGGTATGGAATTAATTAATTGCCTTGGTCAGTACTTGAAGCATTCATTTTCGGATGAAACTTTTAATAACTATAGTGAAGCAAACAAGGTAAGAACTATTGAATTCACAAGACAATCAGTTTACACACACATCATAGAGGGTCGAAAACAACGTGAAAATGTAAGGATAAAACGAACAAGGAGCACTTAAGTCTAGATGAATAATTAGATCTCTACCTGGGTACAACAATTCAGTTTACTTCAATTCAATTTGTTCGAACACCGTCTCTGACAGACCGGTCTAGTTCGGTACGAAAGGGTCTTACGCTATACCATATACGACTCGTTAATACTGACTCATTCAAGTCATTGTCTTTGAAGCTGGTTGATCAATTCAACAAGAGAGAAGTATTCGCATGAGAGCGATAATAAATGTCAAGTCAGCAAAATTTCACATTATTGTCCTCGAGGAGAGATAAAACCGGTCACAAACATGTATCAATAATGGAAAATATCCCATATTTGATCCGACAATATTGATAAGTATGAAAATCTCCACAAATTTTTAATGAAAGAGTAAATCCGATTTTTATTGATCGAATTATTGAAAATGAGACATTATTACGTCCGGCGTATCAGTTATAACGAAACTATACGGATAGATCGATATACCGACCTGTACGGTAATGTATAAAGTGCAATGACTTTGACCTGCATGAAAAAACTGGTCGTCATTTTATAACATGTTTACGATTTTTAATTCGGTCACTGATTCACGTCCAATATTTTGTTGATCAGAATGGTTCCAGGCTTAGGAGACATGCTTTGAAACTTCAAATTATCAAATTTAAAAGAATTATTGTAACAAAATCTTAATATTATATAATAATAACTGAAATGTCTTTATTCATTTGAAAAAAATGGAAGTTTCAGGTCAGATGTGATAAAAAAAGGTTTATCCCTTAACATACACCGACAGAATGATCTTAAAAGATGCGCAAATATAAATTGATGATAACAAACAGTCCCGAAGGACTTATGTTCACCTTGTGTTTCATATCGGCCCCGAGGGAGTGCGGCGAACACTTAAAGAGGCAATAGATAATAAAACAAATGGGGACAAAGATGCGAAGATTACACACGCCTTGTTTAACTAGGAGGATTATCACGCGGTAGTTTCAAGGCTTAGTCAGCTAATTACGGCATCGGGACGGCTAAAAGATCGAACTTTAAAGGGTTCTTAAGTTTCATATCACAGTTAATATAGAGGATTTTGTCGCTTATGCGCTGAAGATGAAAGTTCTTACGATAAAAATGTAATCACCTTTTTATGTTTATTCTCATCTGTTGTTTTTGAGAGTTTTGTTGATCTTTACACAAACTACAGAATAAATAAAAGCTGCATAAAGATTAATAGAGACCAACTTATTTGGACAGCATGTACTTATTTACAGAGGCGCAGACAAAAGGGTCAGTTACGGATCTAACCGTCACGTGACCTTTTAAAATTTCCATCGGATTTTATGGTTAATACACTGCATTGCTATACATATCTAATATCTAATTAATAGTTTGGCCGATTTCAGTCATATTTTGTGTATACCAAACACACGATTTAAATAGATTCATAATATGCTAATATGTAATATCGCCTAATATCTAAAGTTATTCATTTCAATGGAGCATTTATTTCAACGTACAAAACACACGTGTGACTATTTAAAGCCATTTGAATTAACACTAATCAGTTGAGCCGTTTAAAATATTAAACATGCATATCCCCGTCTTAATAAGCACTTAAGAAAATGTGATAAACGCTCTACTGATGGTATTTTGCACCAGAGACTAAATTCGAATTAGTTGCTTTCTGAAAATACGAATTATTTAATTCTTTACTTCGAGGAAATGGGGACAAACAAAGCTGTGATCGGGTTCATGTCAAATAGTGCCTAACACGGTAATAATTTTTAGTTTAAATGGTGGGAGGTACTTCGTAAATTCTAATTTATTTCGATTCGAGCGATTTCTTATATCAACCGAAAATGGGCACCTGCATTATTGAAATTATATAAGACACTTCGAACTTCTAGCATTTCATCAGAACACACGCCTGATGGCGGTGATGATCGTGATGATTTGGACGAAGAGATGGTGAGGGAATGTAAGACTAGAGATCTCCGTACTCAACGAAGAATTAATAAGATTAGATTAGTCGACTGTTTAGATTAAATGTGGGTAGAGTTCGGTAAATATATTACACTATATTGAATAACGACAGATTTAACACTATCTAATATAAAGTAAGTATTTGAAACTCGGAAATCATACACAAGAAACTAATTATAAAAGGATTAAACGCGAGCAGGGAGCCGTACATTTTAACCGATTCTGGCTGTTTGACAACAAGCTTCTTGCGTTCGCATGAATTCCTATTGATTTAATAAATTTGAAGTTTTATTTTTGGCGAGTACGAATTACCGACCTTCGTACACTGTTCTGTTTCAAGTATTATTCATATAAAGAGAAATTAGGTGGACAAACACTTAAAATCATATGACCGCCGGTGGGATAATGTATAAAACTTGTAATATCATAAGCACACACTTATAAAACATTCATATTGTAATAACAAATAATCGTATTGTAATTTTGAAAGACCTAGGATGCGACTCGACCGCTAGTAAGGTCGTCTTTATAGCATCCTGTTTTCAAGTATGATTCGATTTACCTTCACATTATGAGCCCTTAAAGGTCAGCTGGTTCTTTCTTAGCACGGTCCCCTTTTCATTTGTTCATTTAGAGCCCGATTACACAGAATCGTACACCGGAAATGAAGGGCAAAAGACTGCGAATGTTTATAAGAATTAATAAGGTACATGTGAGTGCTGTTGTTATATCCGAAGGTGTATGTCCTGTGAAGTAATTGACAAAAAGTTAACCAGTGGGAAGTTGTTCGTTTGTTGTTCAGCAGGTGAGATGAAAAGGACATTTGATATACTTACAGCATAAGACAACACAACAATACAGCCAAAATAAATTAATTTAATTCAGGTATATAAGCCAAGAAAAGTGTTGTTATTTAAAGCATGAAATCGTCCGGACAAGCTGTCACTCGAGATAAAAACGAAGATAAAAAGAAGTCATACAGTCAGCATATCTCACCACATTCCGAGAAAGAATCGCTCGATCTGCCTCTATATTCGTGTCATTCTTACAAGAGAAACCAACTTATGTATTCGAATAAATATCAATTTACAATGAAACTGACGAACTTAACAGTGTGGTGTTAAGGCGATAAGTACTTTAGTTACCGTTTTTAGCATTTTTCTCGGTAATATATGTATGTTGCTCATTTAAAAGAGGGTTGGAGTGCTTGTTTCAATAGATATCCTAACATACACATGCGCGGCCCATCATTGGTAACACACAAGTACCACAAAACTGAAGTTTTGTTTGGTTTATCGTTTATTGGTCCAACAAATGTGGTCAGAAAATCACAATGGACACATTCTGGGCAACAGAAATGCTTTCAAACATTTCAAATTAAGCGGTTTATCAGCAAAAGTGAAAACTGACTTCAAAGCCAAATATGGAGATGAGTTGGTTCTGAAAGTTAATTATGGACAAACTCTGAATGAGACACATCGGTCAGACATACCACCAAAGTGTACTACAATAGAGCTATCATACAATATGTAACATATTAAAATACCTCACAATTCATGCATACTTACAGAAGCAAACATCATTGAGCATGATCCTAAGTAGATTTCCGTTAATTAATGAGACTGGGCCAAATTAGGTAGGAAAACCTATGTTGTTGTGTATGAGTATCAATGCGCCTTTATGACGTCACTAAGAGGCCATTGAGTCTGTTGAAGAGCACTTTCGGTCAGATTACGGGCAGAGAAGTACATGTGCTTATCACAACAATATTAAAGTGGTCCGATGAGGACACGGCGTAGATTGGAGTCCGAATAAGTGATACGAACTTGTATGCTATCTTTCTTAAGCTTTCTATCGCCTAATGTGGTCGCCAGGTCGACTCTAAAAATAGCAAGATGTATTGGTGGGTTGGGACTAACGGATATCCGGTCTGGGGACCATATCAGTTGGTAGATGACGAATGATAACCTAAGATGCAAAACGTAAACACGAAAAGGAAACCATAAGATGATTAATCTGTGTACAATATCTTAAAAACAAGGGTATATGATAGTGAAGATTAACTTTGCTACTTCATATTACACAATGATGTCCAATGGTGTGTTCGGTTCTATGTTATATTACACCATATGGCGTGAAAAACTATCACGCTATGAGGAAATTTTTTTTTTCAAATTTCAGATTTTTTTTTCAAATTTCAGATATCATTTTTTTCAAATTTCAGATATTTTTTTCAATTGACCGGAAATAGCCCACACCCTTCCTAATAAACAATTGACATCACGGTCATTCGATATTTTTCCATCCAACGAAAATTTATTGTCGCTTTTGTTTCAGGTAAGTGGCTTCCCGTTTATGTATTCAAATTACCCATCTTCGTTTTACGCCATCAAACAAATAAGAAACTACTGACAGTCTATCTTCATAATACGATGCGGTTATGTTTTGAAAAAAAATCTTAAAAAAACGTCGCCTCCCTAATTAATCATAAGGAAAACAACCATATCCGAAGAATCAATTAATTTATTACTGTTACAAGACAGGTTGTAAAACATCAACCACAAACTTCTGTGTCAACTGTTTGATCCTTTATTTATCACATGAATCAAAAAGTGGACATTCACTAATAAGGGCGTAGCTAAAGAAGTGAAACCACGCAAAAGCCCCTGTATGAAAAAAGTTTTGATGTAAGCTACAGAATGTAATTTTCTATAAATTCTTTGAGAAGGTACAGAGTGTGTTTTATGTAACAAAGCTTATACTTTTATAGACTGTATCTGAATTCAATATCCAACAAATATAAGTCAAGCTTATACTTTTATAGACTGTATCTGAATTCAATATCCAAAAGTAGTTGATATAAATACATCATTCATATCATCAAATAATTAGTCATCAGACTCATAACTGATTGGTAAGCCAATGACTTTGAGGGCACAAATTTCTTATTTTATAATTGACAGTTACTGTCCTGTTTTTGTTAAATGTATCGTACAATTCCTGTTAGTGAAAAGAATGATCTAATCATTGGCCTGTTTGAAACTTCGGTTCTAAGAAACGACCATTACGAAGTATGACTAGACAGGAATTGGGAGCTATTAAACCGGAAACGGAACATATTGCTCTCTAAATTGAAGATAAATTTCGTCGAAAGTTGTGTTTTCAACAAACAATGGTTGATAAATGTCATATCGTTGACAAATGCATTTTGTTATCAAATTTCGTTTTCAAATATCACTGTTTTCTAACGGAAATGTTTACTAATAAGTTTGTAAGTGATAGGATTGTCGATTTAAATTTGTTTCTAAAACCCGTTTTTTCGCAAGCTAATTTCGTCTAACAACAGCATATTCAAAGTTGTGGAGATATTTTTGCAATGGTTGCTGCTATACAGGCATTGTGCTAGTGGTACACTGTAAACACGACACAAAACAATAAAGAAATTACGACATATGATTTTAACAAAAACATTTATGTAATCAAAACATCAAAGAGTCCAGACGTGTTAAGATGGCTACTGTGAACCCATTTTTATTGTTGTTGAAACAAATTACTAAGTATTTAGATAACGATGTATTAATTCTTTGAATAAACCGACATTAGTTTAAAGGTATTAGCACACCAGTCCGCATACTTTCACATTAATATTACGTAGTGTGTTTATTTTTCTTAAATACTGTTTACACAAAGAACACATGTAAAGCGAAAATCGTGTTTGGAAATATACCGAGAGTTTCCAAATATGCATTTAGCCGAATTCTGACATGCCCGAAAATTAAGTTTAGACATGGCCCCACGACAAAGTATTCTTAACACATCTATTTCAGAGGTAAAAACGTTTTTGAAATTACCATGAAAACATTTGACATCATAAGATTGTCATACTTAAAGAATTTCAGAATTTGTTCTCGTTGGTTAAAAATAAAAAGTAAGTGTTTTATAAAGTAAATTGTACTTGTACTGATTTCCTTTAAACTGGCTCAACCCACGCTAGAAAAAATCTTAAAGAAGAACTGTGATAAAAAGAATATCACCCTTTTTCATTTGTTCGAACATCGAATTCATTTACCACAACGTGTGTTAAATGAATGTGTTGTTTTTCTGCTGTAAATACAATCGACACATGATAGTGATCTTGCTTTTAATGACAATCCTATGACAAAATTAAAAATCTTAACATTCTTTATCTCCATCATCATCAATATAAAGCGTAATTAGCGTTATAATATTACACAAAATGTATTTCAAAAAATGTTCTCGGAACGTCAATTAAGAAACTATGTTTAGGATTGAGGGAAAACGAATTTATTTCTTCACGCCTCGAGTACTTGTTCATACAGCTCGGAAGATTTATCAGATGGTACGAAATAATGAGTTTTTTAAGACAGTTTGTCAACGTAAAATGTATTATATTGTCACACGTCACCAAATTTTATGATTAAAATTTTCTTTAAAATGATCACTCCGCATCATTATCTGTTCACGTGAAATTTGTATTTACATATTACATTCAAAATAAAATAGAGACAAAAATACATGCAAACACCAATATACAGGTTTGTTAAAAAAGAAATTTATACGTCGCGATAAAAGCATCTTCACAACAGTGTTACACAGCAACATAATCACGGAAAGATTAATGATAATGGAATTTACCGACTCGTGAAATATGTAAATTATCAAAACATGGTATTTATTAACATAAGGAGCGGTTAAATAAAGTCAACAACAATAATAAGATCGATGGTGTTGTAGCAAAAATTATCAGTCAGAATTTAGAATTATTTTGTATTTGGGGGGGGAATTAGCCAAGGAGTGCTCTAAGTTATTACGTTTAATGATAATAAAATGTAAGGGGTGGGGTAGTGATCACGAATGAGTAGTGGATGTATGAGAGGAGCCCTTTTAGAGATTTTCGGAATAAGGTGTAAATCTTAAAGGATGAGTTTGGTTGAGTGTTAGTATTCTGTAAAATGTGTCCATGGATTAAAATACGTCATAATGACAAAGAGCGTAAAAGACGAATAAACTTGACTAATATAAAAACCGGAAGTTGTCTCGGTCATGATACGTTGAGTAGCAAAACGCAGAAAAGGGTCATAACTCAGAAAAGGGTCATAATGGTGGGGAATACTCATTCATGAAAATAAAACAACAAAATGCGTTTTGAAAACACGAATCCAATTCCTAATAATTCAACTCGCGAAGTTTCAATAATTCCAGGTCAATTCTTGACATTATCGCAGGAAACTAGCAAGTAAAACTATTCGAAATCCACCGAGTCCTAATCCGACAGTATGTAAAATTTAGCTAAACACGTATGTTGATATAAGTACTATTAACATACATACATAACCTTAACAAAATGCATCAACTTCAACACTTTTGCTCTGTGACATTTCGAGTACCACCTAAAACCTGGATATAAGCCAGGAAAAAAAGTTATGTTAACTTTTAAACTTTAAATCCCAGTCGTTCAGGCGCTTGAATATACGATTTTCGTTAATATATAACATATTGCGCGTACATTTGTCCCCAGACAATGATAAACACATTGGTCTAATATTACCTTTACGAATGTCATTTTACTTTAATATATGTATTTGGACGATATTGTACATCTGTGTATAAAAAAGCTCCGAGCATAGTATCAATCAATACCTACATTTATATATTTGTAACTGATTAACGAAACCTGCGCTAAGGATGTTCTATGATTGGACGACGGAGATCTAGGCTCAAACTTTGCATTGAATCGAATTCCTTCTCTTGAGTTGAGAAAAAATGTAAACTTTGTGTCGGCAATGTTTTCCTCCTTCAATTGGTTTAGGAGTGGGCGAAGAGGGGAATGGGTTTAAGTTCAGGTAATGTGTACGTATACGAACGTGATGACTGTGTTTTTGGTCCATTTGGCCATTTTAGGCCTAAATTGACAATTGTACACCATCCCATCAACGTACTAGCCCTTTATGAATACGATAGGCCGTAACTCAACAGATGAAGAAGAAACCCGACTTCTTAAGCAGACAAGCCAATGTCTGTAGTGTAAACTGTTGACGAGCTCAGGCGCGACAAGTACGGGACTCATCACTGATCTGTTCGAAGAAAAAAAAACATTCTCCAACAGTGACGATAACCTCCAGAAAATTCTCATTTGTTTACGAAAACATGTTATTTTTCTAGAATGACGAAACGTTAAATCGTTTTATTACAAAATTATCACAAGCACATGGTCTGTGGGGAATCATACTTAATGGGGACAATAAAATATCGATGAAAATGGTGTATTATATTTTATGGTCCATGTGAACATTGTCGCATGATATAAACATATACTGATATAAGCAAGGAAAAACTCATAAGTCGGTATTAATAAAGATATAGATACGTTTTTATCGCTTTCGTTCTCGAAATTTACGACGATCGTAAAGTAAAACACGCATCGCCCAACAACCTAAAGTTTACGACATTCTGCGCATGTACATTAATGACATAAGTAGACATCGAATCATAACAACAGATTTTTATATTTGTCAAACAAATTACTACATATCTTATCTTACTCAAAGAACATGCTAAAGATAATTTAAACACTTCAAATATTTGACATTTACCATTCAAAATTTTTAACAACCCTGACAGACGCACAGATATCGTGAAATTATTTAACAAATATGGGCATCTGTCATTAGTAATGATTTGTCCGTATGTCCAAATCTAAAGTCAACCCCGTTATCTGGCAGATTTTTATTTGACCCCGGGGCAGGACGATCATAATCTTGAAGAAAGTATACAAGCTAAATTGATAGCTTCATGATACATTTACATTCATTTTTGATGATGACCATAGCTGGTCAGTAGATGAACACTCACGTCTATTTCACTTGGGGCGTTTTTTTCATTAACCTGATCATGGCATGTGTCTCAATGTATCAGTGACTGCCTCATGTTTAATTAAGTCAGTTATTAGGCTATTGGCAAAATGTTCACCCCGAGGACGTGCAAATTTCACATGCATGTTTTCTATTCAATTTGACATGACTTGTACATGTTTTCTTGCGCAAGAACGCTAAAATGACACGATTGTTAAATGTTTAAATTTTGCGTCAACATCATCAGTGTCAAACAAACGCATGTTAATAAGACAAGGAATTCCGGGGCGACCGTGTATTTTTTTTCGCTGGCGCAACATTTCTTCCTTTTTCGACATGATGTTTGGCAGGAAACAAGCGAATTTCCCTCAAAACACAAAATATAACAATATACAAAGTATATTTGTATTGTATTCCGATAAAGTTTTGTACAGTCAATGATTTTACGTTCTTGTAATTTTGTCTAACAGCAATGGAGAAAAAATGTCCGAACAAGAACGTTTGTGTAACCTAAATTATAACAAGCTTGTAAACATACACTGTATATGTTCTTTTATTCTCCCACACAACAGAACTGAACTCTACACGGCAAAGTAGGTAATTCTGGTTTCGTGTTCATGTGACGAACCCAATAGAACCAGTCTTTTCCAGACTGGATAATTTCAGTAGTTTCTCGAAGGGAGCGGATCAGGACAAGAACGTTTGGCGAACTCAGGATTTTTATTTGAACTCATCCCCAAAAGAGATCTGAACAAAATAGAAGATCTTGCAATGCATGTTAATGGCCAAAGGCCAGCGTTATTTCTTTTATCTGAGGACAGTTCTTTTTTTTCGGAAATAGGTCATTAAAATTATATAATTGTACCGCCAGTTCAAAGCTGATTGTTACCTTAATGCAACACTGGACGACCTGAGCCGACCCCTTTGTAACGGTTTCAGACCTTATCACAAAGGCTAAACGGTTCTTCAAGTGTTTGTGACGTCATACCCCGTAGGGCACGTGGTACATCTATGAACATGCAGTAAATGAGCAATGTTACGTAGACGCTCGCGGCTATTTCGCACCATCGCCGATTGACCATAAACACACAAATATACCTGCTGATTAAACTGTTGCTTTGTTCTTCTTAATGGCTTACATGTACAAAAGTAACGGCACCTCTCAAATTGAATAAGCCCCGAGGCAATTTTTGATTTCATACAGAAAAGCGCTATTAAACAACTTAAACAACATATCGCATTGTTTACCTGTTTGACATAAGCGACATCTGTCTTGTTTACCTGTAAATTGATAGTTTTTTTCAAATGATTTTGTTATGTCACCAACAAAACTAATGTTTCGAGAATGTGTTAAGTACTTCAGGCAGTTGTGTTCCCTGCTTTACCCTGAATTATCATTCATGTGACAAGAAATGATGCTTGTGACGGGTCAATAACCTTTTGTAACTAAAATTATTTTTCATGGAATACATTTCTGCAGGCGATTCGAATATGCATGGCAACTGTTTGTATATGTGACATTTCGAACAAATTTTCGCAATTTGTAGTCACTTGTCAATCGTGTGTCCTCTTAAATATTGATTGTCCGTGGTGTCAGAAAAGAAACCCTTGTGACCCAATGTAGTCTAACATTTAATAAAGCCAGAACTAGAAATAATGGTTTGACGCCAAAGAAAATCTGGCTCTAATTTCAATAAAAATCAAAACGACAAGGTAACTTTGATTGCTTGAAGAACACATGTTTGTGGTATTAACTTTAACTATTATTTTTTTATGAAACAAGACACAAGCGAAGACAGAACACTACCGAAAAAAACTCAATGGATGATCCCAGATCACACTTATTCCTCCGTTTGTTAACATGCATTCACTTCTCAACATTCAATGAATTTTGAAGAGTAAGTCAGTGGAATTTTATGGAACATTACATTGTTTATTCAACTTTTTTTCTCAAAAATCAGAACAGACACGTGATGTTATTCAACCAAGTTGATAAATAAGTGTTGTTAAACAAGAACGGTTGAATGATCGTTATAATATGTCATGAAATCACACATGCATATCTAGTTTGAATATGTAAGATATCAGCTTTTACACGAAGTAAGCTCGGTATTTTTCTACAAACACGAATCTCGCTTGTTTAGCGAAAACAAAATGCGATCGAATGACCCAGTGTACAGTGTTTGTATATATTAAGTACCACCGACATGTACATATGTGAATATATATGTCTTAAGTATCTTGGAAGGTTGACAAAATTCTCCTAAGTGTTTCCTACAACGAAATTAAAAGTCAAGTGTAACGTCTTATGACTGTCGACAGATCTAAGTCAAGTGGGAAGGTCTCACTTTAGTATGAATTTGCATTGAGGACTGTGTCTACAAATAGATCTAGATTATTCATTATACGGCCAGACAATGCGATGGTAAAAAAAGCGTATTAGATAACTCATGTATATCGGATGTAAAAACTAATGTATCAAGTGTGGATACATTTTACTCATTCGTTCATCAATGTAGATGATTGTTAACAGATTGACATCACTTAACACTAAAAATAAACCTCAAAGGCTGTTAAAAAGACACTTGTCAGGTTGAAGAATGATTGCTGCTTGTTCAATATTAGCATCATCTTCAAATCCGTCATCTCTACATTATAGCTACAATTTTTATCATTATCAATGGTAAGTACATGCAGACAAGACAAATACAATTTAATTACAAAATTTTAAATTTAACTAGTTGGCCTGCACACTGCTTTCGAAACCCGCCGCACATAAAATCCACTATGCGGTATTTTCCCGGAACTTTTGTGACAGAATTGTTTAAATGACGGTTTCTAATCCGGGTCACGAAACTAAAATGTATGTTACCAGGTCGCGGGTTTTCCATGGATTACGGAGAGTTTACATTTCTTAACACTTACATCAACATCAACATAACATTCATACATCAAGGTAAATGTAAAGTTCAATCAGTCGAATAAACACGTCAATTTGTCCATGAATATATCAATTAAAACATGCCAAAATTTAATCAGGTGAGGGCGCAAGTGATTAATTACACTGACGCGATCACGCGACGTGATGTAAATTTGACAAGTGAAATGACCATCTTAGTATGTCACATAACCAGCTTGGACAACCACATATGTCATAAAATTCCTTAATTGCGTAAAGGACAAAATAAACATTAAATTACGCGCACGTCACGTAAATTACACGAAATTTTGGAGATATGACCCATAAACCATTTCATGTCGAATACCACAGCACGTGATGTTGGAGTTCACGTCTGTTTGATGAGCAGAAGTCAGTCAGCGAATAAAGCTAATTTTATTATGTATCTATACATCACTGAGAACATTTTAATTCTATTATTAACTAGGTTATTTTTGTCCGCTACCTGCGGGTTACAGGTGACGGAGAATTCTTTTAAGTCAACGGTGATTTATGCACGTGGATGCGCGCGCTATCATCTATCTTAATTTGACACCAAGAAAAAGTATGTCCGAATGATGCCTTAAGTTAGGCATATATCACCACGTGCAAGCAACTAAAAATTCGATTGTTTTAGAACATTTTTTGGGGTTATTTTTTCATTTTTTATATCGACAAAAAGTTGAAAAGGGAAATAGCATCAATATTATCTTAGAAAATTCTTCGTGTTCAATACAAATATTGGTAGTAATTAACTGATAATGATCATGTGAAGGTAGCTAAGTACAAAAACAAAACATTATAAAGATTACGACAAATGACATTGACCTTTACCACATTGCAGGAAATTAATAACTGAATTGCCCGACTTTAAAATAAATTAGATCAAGTATGCCCAAAGCAATGTATGGTATGTTTTAAGTATTGCAGGAGACAACAAAAATACATAAAATATACATGAATGATACAACAGACTGATTTGATAATGAACCTACAAATAACTATGAATGAAAAGACTTTGTCAAGCATAAGTTAGAAACGTTTGTAAGTAAATGTGAAAAATGTCCGATTGTGTGACCAAAATTTTACATCTGTTGAAAAACATGATAAGAAATATTACTGTTATATATGCAACTGTACTTTGACCCGAACATTGTTGATTGTTTGGCCAGTATTTCTACTTAAGGATAGGTTTACTTACTTGACCATCACATCTTATCTACATTACCTACAGATGTACTTTAACACTAAGTGTTAGCAAAACATATTCCATATCGCCATAAATATATAAATATATGTGAATATAAGCAAACATTTGTGCAAATAATTCAAATACCTAATTTATGGCTCAACTTTTTTCAGCTGACACCAAGTTTCATAATGTCCTGAACACCAACCACTGTTAACAAATAGACAGGATGGTAGACATTCGGATATTGGACAGATACCAGGTCTGATGTCAGTTGATGGAATATGGTAAGGAATCTTCCAACTAAGGTAACATCATGTGGTGGCACTATCTGTAAATTGGTTACAGATTGTTCCAAGGCAGTACCCTCAGGGAGTCCTCCATTTTTATATGGTTCTATGTGTTAGGAGATTTTTGTATGGTTCTACGTGTTAGGAGTTTTGTATGGTTCTATGTGTTAGGAGGGTATTGTATGGTTCTATGTGTTGGGAGAGTTTTGTATGGTTCTATGTGTTAGGAGAGTTTTGTATGGTTCTATGTGTTGGGTGGGTTTTAGGTTGGTTTTGGGGAAGGTGGAATTTTTTATGTATTTTTTTGTAAGAATCCCTTTCTTCTCTATATTATATTAAACTTGAAGATAGTTGATGGGATGCAATACAAAACTTACAAAAAATATAATATGACAAAGCTTTAATCACTGAATATTTCGGCCCAGGCTGTTCCCCTGTAAGAAGAGGTTCAATAAATCAGTAACTTTTCAAGAGTTAATTTTCATGAATTGTTCAAAAACAGGCAAAAGAAATTTATGAATTTAAGTTCTGTTACTTTTAAACTGTTCATGGGATGGCTCAAGAAGATTTTAGGATTGTGCAGTGTCCTTAAAAGGGTCATCAAATGAAGTATACATCTTTATGATCAGTTGAGGAATTCTGAAAGAACTGAAAGAATTCTTAAAATACTCAAAAAAGCATGGAAAAGTGTTTATGTACATTTGAAGAAGTTTTGGAGAATGTAACAAGTTATAAAACGTACTTCTTTTACAAGTTCATAAAAAACTGATTAGATTGCAGTCAGCCCTTCTTAAGGATCAGCCTTAACATAGTTGATTTATTTTTAAAAGTGCATTTTGAAGTTTTCAGACAGGTCAATAAGTGATCACTTTTTGTCTGTTTTCAGTTGTTTTTCAGTGTTGTTAATTAAAAAAAGAAAATGAGCCATTGAAAAAATTCATGAACAGTTCATGAACCAGATAATTTCAAGGATTTTATCCTTGCAAGTGAATTGTTTATAAACCATTAAGTTGCACGAACTGTTCATGAACACAAATATTTTAAGAATCTTTTAAGAACATCTTTGGCATGAATTGTTCATAAACATTTTAAGACATATTTTTCAAGTGCAGTTCATGAATTGCAAATTTTATGAACATTTTATGAATTTGGCTCATTTTCTGTTCAGGGGTTACACATTAATAATTCATAAATTGAATTCAGGAATAGTTCATGAATGTATAATGAACTATTCATGAATAGTAACCATTAATTTCACTGGGGTTTCATTAATTACATTCAGGTCAGTTGTAAGACATAGTTACACTACATAACTGCCAAGAATTAACCAATCAGAGACATTAAATCAGATTCGTGAAAGCAGACAAGAACAACAACAACATCAACTCTTTTGTATTTTATTAAGAAACTTCACGTTACCACAGTATGTAATATAGAGTGACAATATGCATTTCATTACAACAATTATAATAATTTCATACAAACATTAAGAATAAATACATTTTATTATACTTCATCAACTTACATAAATTTGTGTCTCAATAAATTTATTGCATAATGTATTACGTCATATTTTTTTAAATTTTGTGAATTCATGAAATAAATAACATAGATTGCTCGTTGGTGAAACACACAAAAAACAAAGACTTCAACAACTTAATTATTCTGTAAAATGAAAATGACAAAAACATCTTTCCACATGACAAACTACACTTGTAAAAACCACTGACACGTAGCTTGTACACATATTGTTCACTTGGCCCTGATTTGGTGGTGAGGGACGACTGAACAGATGAACTGTCAGCCCCTTAAATTGCTCTGAAAACCATAAAAAGAGTAAGAAATGTGTAGTCACAAAACGACATTCATTTTCATGCATTTTTGCCTTACTGTATGAAGCAAACATTCTCTAAGTTGACATTGTATGAAATAATGGTGTTTTCATGTACATCTGACACTAATGAATGTCAAAGTTGGTCTGCCTTGCCAAAACAAACTTGGCTATGTTTGTCGTGTGTCCGGACAAAAAACAGTAAAAAGGATAAAAAATGAATAAAAAATCTAAATGTACTTCATGCACTTTTTGTTTTTTACTTTTTTTCATCACAAAACAAGTGTTATGATTTTTGTAGCCTAGGGAAAAGGTATAAAGGTCACGAGTGATCTTTACTAATCATAAATATAATCAATCTTTTTAACAGGATAGTAATTAATTCTGGGCAATTTTTATACAATAATTAGTCTGTTAAAATGGACCAATAAATATTGCCTTTTTAACGCATGATACTGAAATACAAGAGACAATATATACACCTGCACAAGAGGAAGGGGATAACTATGTACAAAAAACAAAAGCGATACCTGTGAGTTAGGACAAAAGAAATAACTATCTACAACACTAAGGGAAAACATTGTACTTGAACAGGGGAGATAACCATGTGCAATAACAAGGGAGACAACAATGTTTGAAAAGGGGAGATAACTTTATGCTTTAATAAGGGAGTTAACTTCAATTATACTGGAACAAAGTATATATTAATGCACTCTACGAACAAAAATGATAACAATGCTAGAACTAAGGAGAATCAAGTGTTTTAATATAGGAGGCCGTGGCTGTGGTCCAGTGGTTAGTGCACTGGACTTGTAACCTGGTGATCTGGTTCGAATCCCGGTTGCGGCAGGTCATACCCTTCCATGAAAATTTGACAAAAATCATGATTTTCCTCCATATTTGGAGAACTTAATGGCACCTTGTAGAAGGTTAAGTCAGTACTGGTTAGTATACAGTACAGGAAAACTAATTAGGTGAACCAATATTTAAAAATACAAAGAGATTAGAAATGGAAAGTACAACACTTTTACCAAACAAGTATTTCAGTTAAAACACTATACAAACTACTAGTAGTAGACTAATCCCCAAACTTTGTAAACAATAACAACAACAACAACAACAACAACAACAAAAAACGTAACAATAGACGTCAACCATTGTATTCAGTATCATTAATGACGCTGGTCAAACAACCATATATGATAAATCGTTCACAGAGGTCTCACATCCATAAAATGAACCGTCCTTATTTTATTAAGAAGAAAATGATAAATCCAGTCATGTAGACAATATACGGCATTGTCCACGCATTCTGACAATATTTACCTCTGATTAATAATATGTTTTGTCACTGTCACTGCCTATAAATAAACAGAACGCACAAATGATCACAGGCATTAACATGCATATTATTAATAATGGTGATAAAAGGGACAGGTCTTTGATATTGGTAAATACATCATATGAAATGGTTATGCGTAATGACAGATTTATGACTGCAAAATGCGACCTAACGAAGAAAATTGGCCGAACTCTTTACCACAGTCTTTATAAACAATGTGATACAATATAATTGTCATAACATAGACGGGTTACTATGGTATATCAATTTTATGGTGTATTCACACACCACCGCAGCCTACATGTATCCTAGTCACCTGACGATGTGAAATTATGTTAATAAACCTGTGGTTTTTCCAAAAATGTTTAATTCAGGAGGCATTTCGCAAGAAATTTTTTTCTACTTTTTCCAATAACAATTTAATAGATAAGATATTTAACTGAAGTTTATTCAAAATCTGACCACAAAATGTGGAAAGTAATTAAACAGTAGGCGAAATTTCTGTTTAATTATGTAATTAATCTATCAATTCAAATGAACATATTTCTTTATAATTATGATGATGAATTAAGTCGCATAAAAAATAAGTCATACCACATCAAATATGGATACAGTCATCAGTGATATTTAAAGTAAAAAAACTATTTTAATAATACAAGGCCATTTTTATAATCTATTCTCTATCATGTTTTGGGGGTTTTATACGAAGGTATAAGGAATGCTACTTTGTAATAAATAATCAAATAAACCCTAAAGTTCAATCCTCGATCTGAGTCAACTCTTCATTTTTCATCGAAGAATGTCACAAATATAAAATTGTATTATTATGAAATCCTAAGCTGTGTTACACAACATAAGAGACATACATGTAAGTAAGACTTTGTGAGTCTGATTTGAATTATACAAAACATGGCAAAGTACATGTAAATGGACCTGAACCCCTGTAATACTATGATATTATAGCTAGGACACTGTAACTATCAATTATATATGAACTTGTTCAAACAGTTTCTCCTACCCCAGGAATAAGCATACAAATACTCTTATATACTAACTTGAAATAAAACACAAATATAATGCACTTTATAAGTACATGCCTATAAGAGACAAAATTAATAAAAAACAAATAATTGAACAACAAAAAATCAGGAAAAAAAACACCACACTTACAACATTATGACTTAACAGTACAAAAAAAGTATCTAAAAATTCTAACACATGATTTGTATGAAAAAAAAACCCAGAGATCAGGCTGATAAGTAAAAAACTGGTAAAAAAAACCCACAATGATCGATGTATCCTTGATCTGCCACCATTACCAGTAAATTTCCCTTTTTTCTTGTCATCTTTTTATGATAAAAAGCTTTAACAGTATGTTAATGTTCATTGGAGTCTGAAACGTAGTTTGTATATGTTTTATTACTTTATAATTTATGTAATCAATTTCAACCAATGAAGAATCAGACGAACATAAAACATCAAATTGATTCAATTTCCTATCCATTAAATGCCTACA
Source organism: Lutraria rhynchaena (assembly GCA_008271625.1). Classification (NCBI taxonomy): domain Eukaryota; kingdom Metazoa; phylum Mollusca; class Bivalvia; order Venerida; family Mactridae; genus Lutraria; species Lutraria rhynchaena. The sequence continues at coordinate 2,804,917 of VIBL01000018.1, read as the reverse complement.
CCATTTGTATCAGTGATAAACATACAAAATGACAGATTTTGTAGAATTTCTTAAACTAAAATTAGAGAGAAATCATTGAATCGATTCAATTCCATTTAATTCAGATAACCATCCCCAATATGAAATAGAAAAAACATGCTGTAAATAAGTGTATTTCAAATTTAATGTTCACACTATCTTATTTACCTGCCATTTTAAAATCATACTTGCATTAAGTATACAATTTGTTTTATTTACAACTAACTTGGAGAGTTTTGATATAGGTAGTGTCATAATTCTCAGAGAGATCAGTACCAGAGCCCTTTCATTGTTCATGTTCTGAATCCCGTCATCTCACATTCAACTATTTTATGCTGGTTCAGTGATGTACATGATATTTTAGTTACCGTACACGCAGTTTTAGTGTTTTATTGTGAAAATCACTATATACCCAGCAACCTTCATTTTTGTATCCAGATTTTAGATAGAAACTATATTTTATGGTTAATGTATTCTATATGCAAACACTACAGTATTTCAATAAAACCTCCATTCTTGTTGAAAAAACAGTTAAATTAATAAGCAAATTGAAATCTGAGCGTTGCTGGTGTTGTATGACACCACATTTGAATAAGATACATGCCAGGCTTGCCGATCCTTTTCTCCGCGACAAAAAAAACAGAATTTTTGTCGTACGCTTTCTTGCACGCAACAGGAAATTAATTGTATAGGAAAAACTTATCACTGACTAGCGATACATGTCATCTTTCTTCTTATTACACAATTTGTTTATAAAGAGTTTGATGAACGGGATAAAATGCGGCTACATTTACATAAAATTCAAGATTTCAATCTTGTTTATAAGTAACTTTGCTGGAGTTGTATAGAATAAATGGTGATCAAACCAAGATACGTGGAGTCCGTTTACATGTATAGGTTATTGTCAATAATGTCACGAAAGCCAACCATTTATAAAGTGAGCGGTAGAGTCTGCATCCATACGCGCTGACATCAGTGACATGATTTCCGGTCGTATTATTATGGGCATCGTAATTTCTCATTGAACACAAAAGGCTTAACCCAAACAGAATATGAAATTACATCAAGTTCCAAAGTATATCAAAATGAATGAAACTAAAAAATAACAGTACATGAATCAAAGAAATTTACCTCCAGAAGTTTAGGTTTTGAATAAAAGTGACCTATTAAATTACAAAACAAAAAAATATTTCAAGTGTCGAATGCAGCTGTTACCATGGTAATGAAAAATATCTTTGATAAAAATTTCATTCAAACCGGTAATGATAGATTTATTTATATTTGTCCAAGGTCAGGGGTGATAAATTCAGTGGCATTACATGGTACAATATTTCACTAAAAGAGCAAAGAAATCTCTTTTTCAGAGAGTTTCCCAGGGTATTTAATTTCATAATAAATTTTACCATCAATTCCATTAACAAAATTTAAATTCTAATCCCACCTCTTCACGTAATGTACAAAAAGCACTAAGACTCCCATAGAAAAATCTCAAGTTACCAATTTTCATTAATGAAACTGATGGGGACTTATCGAGTGTTGAATCGTTCTTGCGCAATATTAGGCAAGATAATGAATGGCTTGTTGTTAACTAGGCTCCAAAGAAATTGAAGGTAATCGAATGAATTTTCAAGCCATTTGTACACTAACAATAGAAAGAGACAATTTCAAGTGCCTTTAACTTAAATTTGTCAGGAGAAAGTAGAATAAATACATTTTGTAATTTGCCGATTTTATCCAATTTTAGACAATTGTGCTGGGAAACTAGATTGACTAATTGACAATATGTTGCTTGATTGAGAGACTGTGCTTGTGGGAGACACAAATAAATCTCTAACGGAATGGATGGATCTGAAAATTAAGTTAAGATTTTGTATTACGGTTACGTACTGGTAAACCATTATCTTCCACTTCCACTCTGAAGTAATGACAGTCAGACACTAGTTAGTTGAGACCTCTCCTCTGTCGTTAATAGTAAATTTAGAAGGGGTGACAGGGTGTCCAGGTGTTGCATGACATACAAATCTGCAAGTCTCATGCAGTGGTTTGATGAAAAAAAGTGCAAAAAGATGTGCATTTTTAGGCTTCTTGTTTTGCTCATAGCTTTTGTTTTAAAAAAGAAGGAGAAAATGTGTTATCATACAATTTATAGCACACAGTATTTTTGGGATTTAAACAGGTAGCCATGGAGTTTAGAGGTCAGATGGATTATTGGAAACCATCTATTCATCAAGCTAACAGTAACACACTATTTGAAGGATTTCACTCGTTTACTCCATTTGACATTTCCCCTATATAAAAGTATAAGAACATTACCCTTAAATTACAAAAAGTCAGAATTTCAAAACTGGATAAAACCATGAGAGAAAAATGTCACCCTGAATAATGGGGGGGGGGGACATAATCTGTTAAAGCAACTGAATCATTACTCTGAGCTTTATATGGTGTGCCATGTATCATTGATATCTATGAAAATATTACTTGAATGATTTTGCAAACATTTGCATTAATATAGAGATTTTGTAAAAAAACAACAGTCATACAATGTTGCCAGACTTAATTATACAAGACTGGACACACTGTATGTGCAAATATATACATGGAAATTTTCGTCTTCTGATCATTTTGACTTCAGGCGTAAGTTTACATGCAGGTAAAATTAGGTTAAAGTAATAATAAGACAGAAGGTCAACCGTAAAATAACTGCTGGTTCATCATTTGTTATATCTGCATGTATGAAATAGTATATGTGTTGGCATGACAGCTGCGGTATTAAACATCTATGTTGACAACAATATGTGACTGAATACATTCTCACATGGCAAGTGACGCCAGTAAAATACATGAGTAAAACTTGTTGTGTTTAAGACAATTTTTGCAAATAACTGCAATTTAGGAGAATTATGAATACCACAATTATAAGCAAACAATGAAGTGTGAGCTACAAATTAAATGTAATATTAAATAACTGCTGAATGCTTACTTATTTGAAATTTATTACAACTAAACCACTTCTTCATCAAATTATTTAGATCATACATCAGGTTAATACAAAGAGGGGTCACAGTGGTTATCATGTCTCTGACTTGTAATCACTAGCCTCTCACTGCTGTCAGTTTGAGTTCGAATCCCATCCAATAAATGCAAGTGAGGAAGCTGTCCAGCTACTAAGCTTACGGTAGGTTGGTGCGAAATAATCCTGGTTGTTACATGTGCAATGTTAAACCCCAAAGAAAAAATAAGATAATGAGAATATATGCTGACATTAAGACATCCGCACTTTAGTTTAGTTCAAACTGATGTATCCTAAACCACCACCAAAGGTCTTGTATGAAACATTGACTTAATTCCACCGAGATCTCACACCATCCAAAGTTTGTTGTATGAAACATTGACTTAATTCCACCAAGATCTCACACCATCCAAAGTTGAAATCCTGTGGAAACCTGTCAGCTAGTCTGTTATTTAGTAACAAAGGGAAAAAAATTCAATTAAAGATAATGAACAAGAAGCCTACCTTCCCAGGTACTAAATTAAGATAAGATTAAACGATTATACAACTTTTGGCTCCAACAATATAGAGTTTCCAGTCAGCTTGATTGAATTAAATTCTTATGAATGAAGCTGGAAGTGGAAGTCTACTTGTGAGAGCAAGTCAACATCCAAGGTTGAATTCACTTTATTTCTGCAAGCCCAGGGGAAGATTGGTTCATAGTAAAATTAAAGCAGACAATGGCAATTATGTCTTTATTTAATAAAAGTAGGCATTTAAATAGCTTTGGGAAGATTTCACTTCTCCAGTGTTAAACAATTCCATTTGACCCCTTTAAATATTTCACGAGCCTCCAATCAGTCCCTTTCCTTAACTTGGTAAAAGTGGGGACCAGAGAAAGAAAGCTTCACTAAATAAGGGCCATACTTTTAGTACATGGAGTCATTCTATTCTAAATAAGGGCCATACATTTTGCACAAGGAATCATTCTAATGCTGAATGATTAGCCAACTAATTTGAACTGTATAAAAATATAAACAATTAATTTTCTATAGATAGACCATTTTACTAATTTACCCTATGATGTTATAATGAAAAACTAACTTCATGCATATTCATGTAATGTATAAATGAGTAAATTGTGATGTATCAGTATTCATAGAATTTGTAATGTAACTGAGAACACATACGGATGGATGACTTGAATTACAAATAAAGTTTGATCATATAACGTAACAGTGATGAATCTATGCAAGTGATATATTGGCACTTTGTAGATAAATTAATAGTAAAAAATGATGAATTGTAAAATGATTTAAATATTACATTCCAGTCATTATGACATGCTGTAATAATACACTGGTGTGTTCACTAAATATTACCTAATTATTGAAACATGAGATTTTATAAATAGAAGCTTCAGGTGTTAAAATTGATCACACTGAAAGTATGGCTATACAGGTGTAAATGCATTCCCTATCTTTTTTGAATACCCATCAAATTCCAAAGGGGATCAATTATTGATAGGTGAAGGGTTCAATGATTTGTCAGTTATACTCCAATCAGACTTTCACACAAATTATAACTGCTCCCTCCTGTCAACAAATCCCTGACTGGTTTAAGCCACTAAGCAAATCAAAGGGGCTTCTGTCAATTAACACTAGGCAATTATAAATCAACAAATAAGTTGACAGATTGCTTCACACTTACAAGACAACTTTATGATATTTTCACACATTTCATATTCATCAATAATAGCTGTTCCCTGTGGGTATCAGTTAGGTATTTGATAAAAGTATCAGCATTTCATATATATCACATATTTCTAGTTAAAAAGAAACAGTCATAAAATTCCAACACTTTATTGGCATATTCAATTAGGCTAATTAAGGGCAAATACAGTACCTGTCCCTTGTCAATTGACGTCATTTTGTTTTTACAACATCATGTCAAAATATGGCACCTTGCTTTATTAAATTAATACTCTTCTGATAAGTTAAGGATATTCAAAGATACATAATTGCTTGCTATGGTTATAAATGCCATCTTTATGCTTAATCAAGTGATAATTGCTTATCAATAATAAATAAGTCAAGCATAGATTGTCAGCATTAATTATATGACAAGCAAATTATCCATGTCTAGTCATTACAGAGTACTTTAATACATAACAGTGAAACAGGTGGCTGGCTGGGGAAATCTATTCCATCATCTCAATAACTGAAGAATAGTATAAAACAAAGCTGATGGTATTTGTATACAAATAAGCTATTATCAATACAGCCAGTCTGCACTAGCTGTTATTCACAAAAAATCAAAGTACTGAAAGTTATAATATTTGTATTACATACATGAATTAATCTTTGTAAAGCCACTAATTATGATAATGAAATAAGCATAAAGATTGAATTAAGCTGGTCAGAGAATTATCTTCACACCTTGTGTAGGGTCAATCTGTGTGATGAGTCCAGTGTTAGCTGAGGAAGAAATTACCAGAATATCACACAAAACAAGATAATGATAGCCCTGATATAAAGTGACCATAACAGTGCCCTCAACAAAATGAGTCCCTTGTCTCTGACTGTAAAGATATGGTTGGTTCCCCAGAACACACAAGTCTTTATTTGGCCTAAAAGGTACCAAACTAGGGCATTATTTTATTATCAGTTCAAAAAAAGCAAGCACACTAGTTAAAAATCTTGACTCAGATAAGTATATGAAATGACCCCGAGGGACATTTACACTAACAAGAAATCTACTAATAAAACCACTTGTTTGAAGTTCCATTGGAATTCAAAAAATGACCGAGAAGGTTTCCAGTCGAAACATTTTATTGGAAGTATTGGGGAAAGGCCACAGTCTCCCTCCATTCATGTTTACCAGAACATCAGAATGATCCTGAATGTCAGACCATACAACCAAATAAGTATAGCATTTACTCACCACTTTACATCTCTATAATTTCACCAAATTTAGGATGATCATTTACAAAGAATAGAAGAATATTATGACACACAATCTTCTCATTCAATGAAAGGCAAAAGAGTCTAAATCCAAAATGAATTAATGCATAAAGATACATTTTTACAGCATTTTCAAAGTATAAATAAAAGTACTGAACAACACATATATAAATAGAATTTATGGGCCCTTTCTATTGGCAGAACTGGCTGTATTTATGATAATATTATCTAAATAAAGATAAAATTGAACAAAATGATTTAATCATGTGCTGAATTTGATACGTAGCAGAAAAAATTGTACAAATTTACATAGAAAATTTGTTGGTATTGACGCTGAGAACAGAAAAAATAATTGCATAAAAGCATTCAAACCATTAAATTATGCATGAAAATATAATCATCTATTTAAATGTTTGTCAGAATGATGAAACAATTGCATCTAAATTACAAAATAATTTATCATTTGTCATTCATTTGTGTTATTTGGTGTGGAAAAATACTGTACCAACCTCCCTGTACCACCAATCAAACAAGCACATAATTTGTACAAGTCACTTCCATTTAAATGATATTGTGTTAGATTTTTACTATGGTCATACTGTATCACTAGGCACATCCTTCAAAGTCTGTATTGGCATAAAAGATACTTTTTTAAGCATCCTTTCATAATCTATACATGATTCATCAAATTAAATGAAAAATAAGTTGGTTGTATTGGGGTTTAACGCCGTTTTTTCAACAATATTTCAGTTATATACAGCGACCGGTTCACCTAACCCGTTTTCCTGGACTGTATACTAACCAGTACTAACTTACCTTCCACAAGGAGCCGGCACCTTCTCCACATATGGAGGAAAATCGACATTTTTGTCAAATTTTCATGGAAGGGTATGACCTGCCGCAACAGGGATTCGAACCCGGATCTCTGGGCTGCAAGTCCAGCACACTAACCACTGGACCACGACAGAGGCTTTGAAAAATAAGTAAAATTGTTTATAAAGAGAAACAAGAGATTTTACTTGATATCAGCCATACAACTTGTCTCACAACAATACTTTCATGCTGTCATTAATATGTTTTGCATTTGAAAAAACACACATATAATGGATTTTTCCCTTAATTTGTTACATTACTCCATCGAAGTAAAAACATTTTTTATCTATAACTCAGAGCATATTCATATAAAATTCACAAACATATAGGATTTGGTGTGAAACCAGCACTTACAGCCTTGTTACACGGACATTGAGTTACAGCAGTATTGAGCTACACCCTCATCATATAACATTATATCGGCACCATCAAGATACCTTCATAAATTATTCATAAGAAGTAGGTTGAAAATTTTTCGACTGGCTGGGCAAAGTCATTATGTTCATTTATTATCATGACCCTAAGGTCGTGTAAAAAACAACTCCACGTACAAGGTCAAAAAAGTGAGAAAAAACAACATCACTAATACAACGAGAGTCACCGACGAGACTAATAACAGACTAACATTAAAGATTAACATCACAAATCCCTAAAATAACCACAACTCACTGGTGTGATTGCTCCACAGGGAGAAAAATGGCAATTAACATCATAAAATACTAAATAGCATGACTATAAAAATTCACAAACATTTACATATAATTTTTATTAACAAATCATGTCTAAATCTATTATAATCAAGCCCTAATAACAAAGAAAGTATCTCAGGGTATGAATTAGTAGTAAACATATATTCATAGGTTGGTGTCTTTAAATAAGGTCCACAGAGAACAGATATCATAAAATAAACATGAAATATAATTGTTTCTGCAATATTAATGTCTGTGATACAGAGAAATCCATACAGGTCTATGATTAGTATTAGAATCAAAATCACTCACCAGTTCCTGAGAAAATTTACAATGAAGTGTACAACAAAACAATAAGCATATATTACCCACAATTGTCCACTGTTACCACATTCATTCTGTAGGGGCCTCTGTGGTCAAGTGGTCTCTGACTTAAGTAGTCTTCATAAAATGATATAGATCATTTATCTGATTGATACATTACAGGAGTGCTTCCATGGTTGAGTGGTTAATAATCTCAGACAAGAAACCACGAGCACCTTACCGCTATTGAGTCTCACCCAGGACCATAAAAAATCACATGTGAAGAAGTTGTCCAGCTGGCTTGCAGAAAGTGTTTCTACCCAGGTGTAGGACCCAGGTCTAAAAAAAATCCACATACTTTAAACATGTTAAAAAGTTCCAAAATGACCCTGGTTGTTGGTACAATGTTAAACTCCAGAGAAAAAACAGTCCTAAAATATGTTCTTGCAGTCAAAGCAGGAGATCAGTAAAACTTTAACCAGCAGACAGACAAACATAATGACAGGTTAACTGTATCTCCATCCATAAAGAACACCAGTCAAATAGCAAAAACAGGATTAAATGCTTTCATTATTTACTTAAACATTATGAATTTTTTTTCTTGAGGCAAAATAATTAATTTTAAGTGATAAAAGTTAAATTCAGTAACCTATAACTCCATATATATGTATATACATATAAACATGTACAAAACACTGTAGTTAGTTAATTCACATACCATATAGTATACTGTACCTATAATGTTTTGTAACTGACAAGAATTGAAGAATAGGCATAACACATAATTGAGAAAACATAATTATTGTATAATTTATTATTGTGGTAGGTATTACAGCATTTCAATAATTACTCATTAAATATGATAAAGATACGTGCTAGATAAATAAGTTGTGGGTGCTTCATTATCTACTATCTAATAGAGGGAGTACCATTCAAAGAGCTCTTAAGTACATAAATTACTTTCACTCTATACACCGTGCAAAATCATTAATAACGCTTAAACTAAAATGATTTTATATATCATTATCAAATATATAAACATAATTAATGATTTGTTGATTTACGAAGGCTGTCGTTGTTAGGTATTTCAAAGAGTTTATGCAATGCAGGAGGTACGATCTAGGCACAACCTTGATCATTAATGGACGAGATCATTACTTTATTAAAACAGTGAATCAATATTAAGCCTAGAAAACACACAAATGCTTCCCAAGTACTGTTTGATTGATCAGATTTCCAGTGTAAAAATGTCAGAACTATTATCACATGCAGTATATTTGGCTTATATCACGGATATTGAGGAAGCTTGTAATTAACTACCATTATTGGCAATTAATTGGCAATTAATGAGAACCAATATATAAGATGAAGATACCAGGTTAAAATGTATCCATTTAAATGATGTCAAATATGTGCTGATTAATTTCTTCTCAAATTATAATACAAGTATATATTTAATTAAATGGTTAATAATGATAAACTATTTTTTAACCATCATTCAAATCACGGAAACTTTTTTCGAAGTACTCTACACAAACTGAAACACAAAAGTCACAAAAAGGGTCTAAATTCTTTGGTTATTATACTTACATTCCCCACCACTAAACATATTTGATAATTATTACAATTCAACCTAATCTCAATACATGAAATTAATACAAAAATCTTGAATACCGTAAAACTAATTGGAACTTGTAACCACTTATGTTCCTATGAAAAGATCAATTAAAAAAAATTTGTGATCTACATTGCATGACGGCCAATGCATTTAAAAAGCATTCTTACAACAATTATTTTCAGTATATTATCTTTCAATATGAAACAATCAGTTACATGCCATCATAAATATTAATTCCAAGTCTTCCTCTTTAAGAATCTGAATGTAAATGTGAAAGAGAAAATTCTCCTTTGGCATGCAAGTTAACAGACACGTTTTTGTAACAGCCTAATTCAAGTTAGCCATCAGGGAGTTATAGAACATATAAGCAAGTAATGCTTTGTTATTGAAATATGATGCAATTAATTTTGTGCTGAATTCAGAATTGAGGAGAGAGAATTGAAAAACAGTTTATAAATCAATAATGAATTCCAAATTGAAGTATCTCGCTGTTTTTTATACACAAAATGTAAATACTGAGTACAATAGAATGTTCTACTTTCTAGTTGAAGTGTCGTCTATGATTAATGAAAAAATAGTAATCAATAGTAAGGATTAATTCAAAATCTTCCTTTGATAGGCTTCAATTTGATAATTTAGAACTATTCTAACTGAACCTACAGGAAATTTCACAGACAGGTTCAGTTCCCTTATCCCAGCTCTTAGTCTAGAGTTTCATATAAATGTATCACTCACTGGCTTCTTGTGAACACATCTGCTTTAAAGGTCTTTAAGAAAAGTTATAATTACATCCTACAAAGGAATCCGTCATAAAATGCTCATCAGAAAAAGTTAAAGACCTGAGCTAGGATGAAAGTTTGTCAAGCAGTGACTGCACAGACACCACTGAATGTTGTTTTTCTATTTCTATCCCAAAATGGGTGGAACTAAAGGAACAATCTTTTAAACAGATTCGTGTGATAGATATTCAACTGACTTGAAGTTTGATGAGTATCCAGCCAGCAGATAATATCATAGGGTCAATAAAAAAGGACTTAAGAGTACACCTATTACCATGATAATAAAATATCTTCCTCAAGAATCTAGGGTTCAAGGGTAATACTTTGGGTACCAAAACGTCAGTTCTTTATGAACATAAACCAAATTCTGAATACTTCAAATTGATCGTGATGAAATATCACAGTCCATTGATACTTTATCATGGCCCAAATATTTTGTAAGAAAAAAAATGGAATGAACAAAAAATCTATTTCCTCATCGTAAGCCTTTTTGAAAAATAAGCAAGTAAAAATGTTATTTTAAAACACTCACAAACTGAAGAAATATTACATTTTAACCTGAGAATCAATGAACCATTCACACTTCAATTAAACTAATTCAAGCAAGTTATATCACTGTTGAAAAGTCATTTTAATTTTGATTCAAATTAACCTCATTTTTCAAGTAAATTAATTCCATACAACAACCAATGCTTAGTCATTGAATAAATTAACATTAACCAGTCAATAACGCAACAGGTGTCCACACGAACTTAACACGCAACTAACTTTTATACATACAAAGGTATTATGATTTATTTAATTCCATTTGATTGCATGACAATATTAAACAATCCATCACAAGTGAGACACTTGCAATAATTAGTCAGGACATTTGGTGCAACACAAATTCTTGCTATTAATATTATGTGGTGCATGACTTTGCATTCACTATTATTTTGACAAAATGGTCTAACTTATGTTTATACTGAATGCTGAAATTGTGACACTTTAATCCTATTACTTAGAAAGTAACACCGATACGACTTTAACAGCATGAGTCTTTTTATGCTTTAATTGACAAAAATTCTTCTGTATAAAATAAATATGATTTTTGTAAATTTTCTGAATAACTCCTGATTTCAGTGTATATAAATGTAAGTAGACATATGTATCAGTAATCTCTTCAAAAAATGAAAACCATTAAATACCTGATACAGAATGCATTCAAGATGTACTTCACAGTATAAGAAAAGAGTCAAAGCCTAAAATTTGATACAATGAATGTCGTAGGGTGATTTTTCATTCAAAAGGAAATTTGGGATTTGTTGATAAAAAACAATTTCTCACAGAGGACTGAGCTCAGAGTTTTATACAACAGCAAACTGTGATAGCGATGATATGGACTCGTTTATTTTCATTTCTCTTGCTTTTAAGCAATCATACGTCAAAACATCGGCATAGTCCCTTTAATTTACAAAATTTACCTGGTTAAATTCAAACATTGAATACATTCAATTTTCAGCATGCCCAAACCAACATATCTACAGTGTCAAACAGTTCTTAGGTGTACCTGTACTAAGGTAATAGTCTGTTATCATATGCAGGTGCACAATCAATATATTTATCTATTAATCTATTCCACATCACACATACGTCTTACTTTTTCACATGTCAGCTGCAATGGGAAAACAAACAAGTATTACCAGGAGATAAGAATCATTCAACTAGGGAGCCGAGTATTATTTAAAAGGGAAAATTCTGACCATCTATATGAGTAAAAATAATGATAAGAATGGAATGCCTAAATTTGTATTATATTCTCCAGTGGGGCTGGCTTATTTTATTAAAATTGTGAATCATCCTCACAAATTAAAAGTTCACAACACTTTCATTGTGTTGGTTTTTTTACATCTTAGATTTCTGGTGACAAACGTGTTTAATATAAATCTTAGGGTAATGACAAAAAAATTGTTTTTATTGAACAGGGCAGAATTTATAACGGACATTTGTTTTTTTCCATAATGTAAGGCCTACATCACACAGATACCAACGCAGACTAATAATGAGTCTGTTTGGCCCCAATCTATTTTAAGCCTCGGTTTTGCTTAATCATGTATAACTGAATGCTACAGTAGATGTGAACAAATTTAAGATATAAACTTACTGTTTGAATTAAAATGATGTCCTTTAAGTGTGTGCCTATTTTTATTGGGGATTTTAAATGCTGACCCCGGTGACCTTATGTAAGTTAGTGGGTGGTTCAGCAGTAAATAAGAGGCTGACTCCTTATTAGGTTGTAATACTGAAATAGAGAAGTCAATACAAATAGATACACTTTGGGCTTGAATCAATTTATCAGCTACAAAAGACGATCACACAAAGCTACTAACTTGTAATTTAACATAATTATACTGTGTAAAAACGAATATTTAAGAAAAACATGCAATTATCAATAAGGTATTATGACAATATGACTTAAGACCAGGTTAAGATCTTGTCAAGTTGGATTCATCTCAGACGAAGGCTTGTTTACAGTCTTGAATAATTTGAACTTTAATACTGTCTTAACAAGACAGAAATATCAAATAGCGTTTCACTAGGTACACGCCGTAAATCATACCAGTCTTAATTGTATCCCCATTGTGTTGAGAAAAATGAACAGTATAAATAATTTTTGACTTGTTTACTATTGATTATAGGTAATAAATTGAAAATTGTACAAATATTGAGGACCAAACATAATAAATAACACCAATGGTGGACAAGAAGGGTTCAAAAATGTTTTTTAAAAAAATTGTACGTCCATTAAAAGCTGTTTTGACATTTCAGTACATTTAACACAATGAAGTAGTTGACCGTAGAAACGATATATTATTATAATGGATTTGAAAAGTTGGGTTGTCATAATTGATGAAGTTTTCATTTATATACAGCAGCCCCATTTTTTCCACTTTGTAAGGGATAGAATAAGAAATCACAACCTTTGAAGGATAATTACACGAAAATGTCAAGGATTTTTAATGGTGGAGAGTAACAAAAAAAATCAAAGATCAAAAGACACAATCCCCTTACAGTGTCAGATTGAGTTCAGAACAAAAAATTACATGAAAGTTTCTATGAAAATTCAACTTTCATATTATCAATCTCAGCAGGCTGTAACAATATAGGACATCATGGTATGTTCAAATTTAAAACATTTAGGAGATTTTATGCCCAGTATTTTTGGAGTAGACACATGACTTATTAATTAATATGAGTTGCACATCTCTATGTCTGGATTAATGTGCCACCACTTAAAATTCTTCACTTGTAAACAACTGTGTTAGATACACCATATAGTTATAAATTTGTCGTCCAAAGATGGCATCCCATTGTTTAATTAACATATAGTTTTACTTCCAAATTCATAGGAATTTTAGGTTAACGGAATGTTGTTTACTCAAGTCCTTCATACAAGTTGTATCTATATTCTTTATGATGTAAATAAAATAATCTAAATTTTGACACTTAGTATAATTATGTAAGTATATGTGACAATTAAGAACATCTATACATAATTCATTTTCACAAACTATCTGCATGCTGGGAATCCTCAGAGAATTGTGTCTCTTAGCAGTATGTTTATGGGGTGATAACATAGTTTAAATGGAAGACCCGGGCCATACAATAAGGCTCCATAAGCCAGAGACAAGCCTCTGAAGGTTAGTTGTTTCAGATAATTTAACGCCTTTTTATTCCATACAGGGTTGCAGCAGATATCTGACAAGGGGAGAGACATACAAGGGCTCAGGCAATGATACCATTCATAATTGTGGCTGTAGCCCAGTAGATGAAATTGCAGTCATGTTTTTTCTATAGCAATGTCTTATACTGACTCCAAGTAGTCACACGATTTTTGTACGTTGTGACATTTTTAAATGTCATCAATGATTAAGCACTATTGTTTCTGTACATCAAACAAGAAATGACAAACTAATCTATGAAAAAGATCCAAGATTTAAATGTTAATATTTAAAGCGCTCCTATAAAAAATATGAAACAATAGAACATGGTAACCTATGGAGACCCTCCTGTCATGTGTAGGCAGTTGTAGGGTTCGGCACTATCGGATGTAAGTGTAATACAGCACTACTTTTACAGATCTACATTGATCCCTTAAATGACAGAGGAACGGTTGTCTATAATAGCGAGGTTAGGAGGGTTTCGTAAACATAGATAGACTCAAGTTAATAATTGACTGAATTATGCCATCTTAATTGATTTGTGATGCCAAGTAATTGATTTCATAGATTTGAATCGAACCTATTGAATTACTTAACCGATTAAACTAAACTGAAGGTTTTAAATTTATAATTAGCTGGCAAGAGCTATGAATAGGTAAAATTTTGGCATTAGGTAAATATAAATGTGCCGTTTGTTTACTTTACGAGGCGTAAATAAATGAATAGTGTAAAAGATACAGGATTAATTATTTAGTTTTTGCTTGTTTTAATTAACTGTCAATGTCATTTCATGATGAAGTAATAATTTGATCAACCTCGATACTAAGCTAAAAGAACTGAGGACTTTAAATGATTCATTCATAGTTGTGTATCATTTATACAATGTAGTCATATTCAAATGATCTTCAAGAAGTGGTTTTGCAAGTTTCAATAAATAAAAAAAGAACATACTCTTGTCAACAGAATAAAAATAAAGACACAATGTTTGGTTGTGATGATAGTCTGTTTCTTAGCAAGTTTGTTCAATAGAAAGATATTTGCAAAATTGTTAACAATTGAAACAATTACTTTGGTTTTTGAAGTACAAAATGTTCTTAAAAAATTAACATGACAGAAATTTCTTCATTTATGTTGTTCATATCTTGACAATAAAACATCACTGTAAATACACCACTAAAATGTGTGTAGCAGAACAGAAAAGAATTAAAAGGAATTTGTTGTGACTGGTGTTAAGAAAAGGTCTTGCACCTTAAACTCCAAATCCAAAGGTTACAGTTGGTTACAAGTCTAGAAGACTTCCTTGCATACATGAGACAGAAATTCCCAGCATCACTAAAAGATGATTCTGGGCAGTAGGATGAGTGTGTGCTGTAAATGAAAACATTTATTACAAATTATAATTGAATATATAAATGTACATATGTACATACCACTGTAAACATATAGTATAATTATACAAGTATAATTAAAAAACAAAACGTTTTCACAGAAACTGGAATAAAGGAAGAATATCTCTTACATTAGCTGAAAAAAGATGTGCAAGAAAAATAATCTTATGCCCTAGAACAACTAGTCGGGGGGGGGGGCTAGTTCATTTTAGGGATGGTGTATTGCAGCATATTTGTGACCAAAATGGCCACAAGGACCAAAAAGGCATTTATATATAAAGAATATATTATTATAATTACAAAGTTGCATTTTGTTTTATAAAAGATCCAAATACGCCATTCTACGCCGTGTTCCCACAGTGCACTACTAAGCCCCATAATATTCTGACACATGCCAGAGTCAAGTTCTGCCAGAACAGTTGAACCTTGAGCTCGATGTTCCAGTATGTACCTGTAAGTGGTGAAAATTCTTCTGTGGTCATCCTAAACGTTTGAGTACTGATAATTGGCCCAGGGAGATGTCACCTATAAAGAATAAACACATTTTTACAAAAAATATAAAATAATAAACTTTTTGAAAGTATATAATTGAAAATGCTTTCACCAAATGGCCGCCTAAGAATCAAAGTACAAAATTAAACAACCCAAGTGATAAGCCATCATTTTATTCACTGTTATGAAATTAAGCATTTTGAAACAAGTTGTTCAAAAACC
Source organism: Lutraria rhynchaena (assembly GCA_008271625.1). Classification (NCBI taxonomy): domain Eukaryota; kingdom Metazoa; phylum Mollusca; class Bivalvia; order Venerida; family Mactridae; genus Lutraria; species Lutraria rhynchaena. The sequence goes on along the minus strand of VIBL01000018.1, from coordinate 2,788,879 downwards.
ACATGATCATTCTACATTATATATACATTCAACAGACAGCCCTGGCATACAAAGTCACCTACACAAGTAATGTACATAATGCCGTTGTCTGTGTCATTCATTCTACCTCATGGGGTGTAAATTATAGTTTTACAGAGGTGCCATATACAGAACTTTAAAGAAGTCTTGGCCAGTTTCAATACAATCATAACACAACAATATTAATAGTTTAAAAAGAGTTCAAAATGTCACAAGAATCTATTTTACAATCTGTCGCAGATTTTATCATTTGTAACTACTGATATGATAATGTAAAGACCTCGACCAAAAACGCGGTAATTGTTGTAATTATTTTTCAATTAAACCCAATTGGTCGTCTTTAAAATCATTTGTAGTCAGCTTTATAGAATATAATAAAACCACAATGAAACAATTTACACTATAATCAATGAATTGGCAGGCATGATGCTTTTTTGATGAAGACAGAAATACAGGTTTGTCTTTTCTGTTTATTAGTAGAAAATCATTGCCAAATTTATCAACATTTTTTTGGCTCTGTAAATTAGAACCAGCACTCATTGCGAAATGATTGTATCTTATCTCATGATAATTGATGACTTAAAGTTCTAAAATCTTGAACCAATATCAACCAAAATCATTCAAATATGCGTTAAGTAAGATTTTAAGAATGCTGCTATTTTGTTTAAGAATACAAACCATGTCAAAATGTCATACCCCACTGAGCCCAGCAGCCTTTGCCAAGACTTTGGAAAGTCATCAAAAAGTTTAAAAATAAACTTACATATAAACAGTCTCTATGCTTATATATATATATATATATATATATAAATATATATATCTAAATATGTATATTAAAATATACATTAAATTATCTTCACATATTTACATTTTCATCGCACAATAAATTTAAATTTTCAAGTGATAATATTACAACACTGAATTAAATAGAATGTTTTAAGTTTCCGTTTTTATCTCAGACCATGAAGTAATAAAACTAGATGCATACAAAAGCAGCTTATGTGTTTTCATGAAACTATTGTATTTACAACATTACTGTACTAAAATTACAAGTTAAAACATTTTCATATAAATCATTTCTGCATACTAAATAACCAATTTAAATGATATTTACGTTATCCACTTTTTCTTTTGGTAAATGTACTGTATCCATGGAAACCTTTTCAAAATACCATATATGGAAGTCACAATTAAATAAGAACAGCATTAGCTCATATATTGTTACCATCAGAGGCGATACTAACCACCACAATTATCATCAACCACAGCAACAACAAATCAGCAACAATAGTAATACATGCTTCATTTGTTTTAATTGTATGAATCCAGTGTTAGAAATCAAAGATCAATATTTCTGAACTACAAATGCACAAAACATTATTTCAATTTTTATTTCTTTTAAAGAATGAATTCTGTGGTTACAAGAATAAACTTAACCTCCCAATATCATTAATTGACACACTAACCCAGAAGTTAGACCATAAAAAATCTCAAAGTTTAATTGTCAACTGATCTTGTCTTTTTAAGGTATTTGTTGGTCTCTAAAGAATGAAAATAACATCTAATTATTAATGAGAGGATAATTAACTCCAATTCTTTAATCAAATCGAACATACTGACATCGAAACTAAAGTTGCACTGCCTTGTATTAATCAGATATGACCAAGCGTACATCCGCTAATCAGTCGATATAGAAAACCCATTAATCCATAATGAAGCTTGGTCAATTCTCTGAATGGTACAAGTGAATACCTCACGACAATACAGTAAAAGTGCATGAATACTAATTATAAATGTGATTGCTTTAATCACATACACAAAAAACAATTGTTGATTTAATTAATTTTTAATTAGGGTCAGCTATGAGCCACAAAGATCCTTGTGCCTTTCAACCTACCCTCTAGGAAAGCCAAAATATCATTGAAAACAGCATGTGTTTCATACTAGGGACTAGATCTTTTCTTGAATTCTTGTATTGTTGCAAAGAGTTGTAGGTTGTATACAATAATTGTTTACATTAAGGTGTTTAGGTTCATTGGCTAGGTCATAGCTCTTCATAAATTCAAACATTTAAAAACCTTTGCTATTGACCCTTGTCTTAACATGAAAACCTTATCTAATTGGCCTTTGGCCAGTTATTGAGCGTTGGCGTTAAAGCTAATCCTACTGTTTTGTACCATTATATTGGCTTAATTCATGACATCAGATAGTTCATTTCGTGCTATGAAATAAATATTTGTGAGCAATGAGTGACAACTTTTTTAATGACTTGATTTAATCACACCAGTTGAGAAAAATCAGACAATCTTTGAATAATAATACAATCTAGAATGAATCATATTTCACTCTCAATACAATTGAAATGCCTTGATCTTTTGTGACAGGATAATGAATCAATATTGCCCATTCAGCCAAAAGTAATACGTAAGAAATAGTGAGACATTTGTTCTACGCGGAACTTTAAATTTTAGACAGCTACAATGATGTATCATAATTATCAGGTATTGTAGTGTTACGGTATAATGTTTCAAATTATTATTTGTCAAACATGAATTCAATGATTATGTAAGGCACAGTTAATGCACACCAAAATTTTTCGTAGTCAAACACTCAAGATATCATCTTTATTGTATAAACAATTTTTTCTGCACTTAAATTAGACAATTATGTGCCACTGTTCATGACCATATCTGAGTCATAACAAATCTTACACCTAGTTTCTCCTCAGCAGAATGAAGACTTATACTCTTTTCCATTGAAAAGAATTTCAAAGTGCAAGCAGGCAATGCTAATATTCGTCACACAGACAGATGAGTACTGTTCATGTCATTCAGCAATGTTCATGTCTATATGGAGTCGACACTGGCAGACTTGAGTATAGTTCATGTAGCTGGAGGCAATTCAAGTAAATCTGATTAAATTCAAATCTAATTATTTCCTAAGATTCAAAAGTACTAAATATTCTAATAAATGTCCCTGTGGGCATATTTTACAGTTCACATATATTTTCTGTAAGTCAAGTTATTGTTCGAATGCCTCTTGGACAAATTAGAAAAAGTGTGAATGATTATGACAGAATTCATAGTTATGAAATTTTCTTAAACGGTGGATGGGTGGTGCTTATATTAGGTGGGATACACGTATATTTAGAAAAGAAAATGTAAGGAAAATACCATAATAGTACATGGTCAGTGTAAGACTTCTAGATAATAGCATAAAGCACTACTTAAGATAAGAAATTCAGGATTCTTTGTATAATAATTGTCTTATCAATATACAGTGTCATTCCAGGCAGAAAAAGCTAAAACACGTGTTTAACCGCTTTTTTTGTTTTTAATATTCTTAGATATCATAAAACAGAATTAAACATTAATTTATTGAATGTTTGCTAACAGTGAGTTGTCACATTGCAGTGTTTACAACTGGCTACCTTTTTTATAACGTTGCTGTAATAAAATGAAAATATCGTAATGGGTTTTGTACGTACTTACATAGTATCGACAAAAAAAAATACTTATTTTTTCTGACTTGTAGTCAATCCTTTGTATTATCTGCAGAGAACAACATCAAATGTTGTTTTCAAAATATGTAAAATGATTTTGACATAAATACAAATGGATAAACAATGTTCCAAATAAGAAGGACGACGTAAAAATCTATAATCAATACAATGATTTAAAGTTTAAGATTGTTAATATGAAATATACCATTACAATATATTACACTATTTTGAAAGTTTTACTATTGACTTAGGTTATAAAGCTTATGTCAAGGACAAATAGCGATCTACAACGTGAAATTATCCAACCGCTTCAAGATTAGTCAACTTTTTTTAAAATGACGTCAGTTGTGTTGTGAAACATTTCGTATTATTAATCATATATGAGGGCATTTAAATGGACCAATGCCTCGTAAACACAGACCATTGAATAATAATAAAAATATTGTATCAGTATTTTCAATTAATAATTTAAGCCAGCATAATATGGCAATAGTCCAATTGAAAAGTATTTTTTCAGCCCACATTAAAAACATAATCTAATACAAATAAAGAACTATCAGAGATATACAGTATTTCCTAAATTAAACGCAATAATTGGCAAGCTGTTGTATTGTAATATGTTGGTGCATTCAAAAATCAAAATTTCATGGCTATATAATATTAAGATCATGAAAAAGTTTCGGGAGGGGGGGGGGGGCTCTGTGGTGGAGTGGTTGGACACTCTGACTAGTTCCTAAATAAGCTGTGAGTTCAAATCCCACATTAGATCAAATTTCACATGTGAGCTAGGAAGCTGACCACTTCTGTTGCTCACAAAATTTCACAAGGAATTATAGCTTATCAAAGGGCTGGATTAAGAACTATAGAATCTTCCGGATAAATGTGCAGTATCTGAAATCCCCTAACATGGATGTAGGGACATTATTTTGGTTCTATATGGTACAGAATGACTAAGATACACATGATATAAACATGACATAAGCCACAATGTCATACACAATAACATAAAGCTCCAATAGGCAGGAAATTTATATTCCAACTGTAATACTAGATTGTATACAAAGCATCATGTAACATCCATTCTTTAAAGTTTTTTACACAGATAATATCATTATCAAGTCATACAATTAAAAGGTAACCATATATCTTATAGACATCAAACTTTTGTTTACGATGTTTTCACCCTTTCTGGAAATTAAAAGTCATGAAAAAATCATTCTAACAGCAGGAAGTTTAATCCATTCAGATCTGTTTTTTGAAACTAAAAGTTAAAATAAATTCTCAGAAAATGTCAAGGTCATTTTCTCACAAGACTGTAACCTACTGGTGTATTTCATCATTTTCCTTAACATTTTTATAGAACTGAATGTTGTGATATTAACTCATTGAAAACAATCTTAAAAAAGAATTATTATAAATACCAAACTTCCAGATAAACCCAATGTAAAATAAAAGTACACCTTTATTAAATCATCCTTCAACCAGATTTGTGGACAAAATCATACATACAGAACAAAATGTTAATATGAGCATCCTTAAAATGGCTGGTTTGCCATTATGTCACCATTAAAAAATTCCCTGATCCAAAACATATTTCATCAGTTTTGACCAAAATTTTTTTTTTTTTTTTTTATTCCAGCTTTCCATTTTTAATTCAATCATAATTTTAATGATAACAACAATACAATAACATAAAATAAATGAAGTATTGAAGATAAAAAGCACATCTGGTAAAACAACATAAAAGAAGTATTTTTGACTGATTTGTAGAAATAGTTCTAAAGTCTATCAGATTAAATACAATTTTTGTTCATGATTCAATTGTTTAAAAAAAACAAGAAATTTTCTAGACTGAAAGTTACAAAACTGAATTTTGAGACCAGAGTCTCAGATCTCAAGCATCTGATTGGTCAATTTGAGCTAGTCCTGAAATCAACCAATCAGAGGGCTTCATTCAGAGACAAGTATTTAAATGAAGTTCAAAGACAACTGTTCTTTACTTTATTTTCATAATTTTTGCATGTTATATCCAACCCTGAGCCTTCAAAGTCTGAATTTTAACATGACACATTAATTTGATTGTAACAGTAAACCAGGTTTTGCATGTATGTGGTTTGTTTTCTATGTCAAAATCAACATCACCCTAAAGCAAACTAGCATATACATTTTCCCAGATTTTCAGTCTGTAGGGCATTTAAATTAAATCATAAATTAAGATCAAATAAATCAGTATAAACTTAACTTTTCAGACATAATTCAATGAATACTTAGCATGGATTCACAAAAGAAGTTGTGCACTAAATAATTTTATCAATATACAGACCACAACATTTCAACATTCTTCATACTTCAAAACCAATAACTTTACAGTGCGCTGCTGCCTCATTAACAAAATCTGGTCGGGCGGTGGGAAAATGTACTTAAATTCACCACCGTAAATATCAGCACTAAATAATAACATATTAAAAACTCATTTATTATTTATCTAAATGCATAGCCCAAATATTAATAAAGAGACATTGTGTACACAAACAGGATAATTATATTTGCCACTTTTCACATGCACTGTAAATACAAAGATCCACACAAAAATATAACTTGAGACTGGCTAAAATCTTGCATCTGACAGGTCGTTAATTAAAAGCTCATTCTGAAAATTGACCAATGGTGTGGATGTATTGAGATTAAGGCTCTAAATTGAAACACTTGATTGGTTGTAACTGATGCCAGGCTGAAAATTGACCAATGGCAATGATGTACATGTATTATATTTGACTTCAGTCTCCAAATTAAAGCATATGATTTGTTGTTCCTGATCCTGGTCTGAAAATTGACCAATGGTAAGAATACATTCAAAATGGGTCTCTATTCAATACATGTATGGAACAAATTGTCCTCTTCAATGTGATTTCCAAACAAAAGGTTTCAAGATTCTGGATTCAATCACTTCAATAGCACTTTAATGTTGAGTTGTGAAAGAAATTGAAAAATACAGTAATGTTGAATAACGCTGAACTGTTTTTCCTTTTCCTTTTGTTCTCAACCAACCCTAATTAGTCTGATTGTCAGATAACACACATATGTGTACTCCAATCAATACAATCATAGCTAAAAGTGCATCCTAACAATAATAAACTAATAAAAGTGCAGCTAACTTAACAGTTTATAGCTGTAAAGATAAATTAGGACTGGCACAGAATAATGTACTAAACTATTGACTCATCAAATGGTATAACTTTGATTCACTGATCAAATTAATGTTTCAGATGATGATGATGATGATGATGATGATGTTTCGGAATAAGATGGCAATGGGATTGATGGAGATGGCAATAATTGTGTTAAACCTGAATTCAAGGCAAACTGTGTATATAAGACATAATATTGTTGTCTCCCATTGCAGATATTTGTTGGCAATTACCTTAGTGTGGATGATCAATAGATAGGAAAATATGAACCCTCAGTATGTTAAGAGACTTGATATACCTTTATGACAAGTTGACATCATGGTCTGAATGATGAACCAGAGTTCATAAACTATGGATTAACCTTTAACACAGAGGAACTAAACGTGAAATTCTGAAGTAAAAGACGAAAATCAATGGAAAACCATAGACATTCATTTACAGGGTACAACTTGCCATATGTCAACATTTTTATAGTGTTTAATTTACTACAGTAATCACTTAATATAATCAACCATCCTAAAACCCATTACATTAATTGTTCTTAATTGCATCTTAATGGTACCCCCAGTCACTGCCATTGGGTCATAAAAATAGGACTATAGCAAAACTACAACAAAAGTCTTTTTACTTTATGGACAATTTTAAATAACTTGCTTGGCTTCGTTGAGGTAACAATAGCATTAAAGTTCTCATTTTAAGCTTGTTAATGAAATCTGGCCAAAACCAATATTAGTACGTACGAAATCAAGAACACTAGAGTCATTTCTATTATGATTATTTTAGATCCATTATTTGTGATACAAATATAACACCAAGATGTAATGTAAATAAAGACCAAGAAATAAATCAATTCTCACCTTTAATTTAGTTTAATGACTTTTAGTGTACAATAATCAACAGTAATTTCTCTTGCATGATGCCAAAAACAGAAAATGTAGAAAAACATGTATAGATCAGCAAAAATTAGTACCAAGATGTAACAGCCAAATGAGAGTTAACTGTCCTTCTGAATACAGGCCGTCAGTGAACAATGGTCACTGTGGGCACATATTTGTTAATATAACAAAGTTGATATCTGAATGAAGCCCCGCAGTGCATAAAGGTCACACTTTTCTGTCTGTTCAATGTCCTTTGTTCACAGGTTTGACTGCATGTATGAACACAGATATATAATAATACAACAGAAGATTTAGACAATAAAATGTGTGTATTCTGGTCTAACATACAGATTGACATGACAAGGTCAAATATAACAAGCAGGAAAGAAGCCAAACATTAAGGTTATATCTTAATCCCTTAATAAAATATTAAATAACTCAATAATGGATAGTTTTATTATCTTTCCATTTGCTGACATATATATAACAATTGTATCGTAATATCATTGAAATTATTTACCATTTGTGTAAAAGTATTTTTGTGTCTCCTGAATGAAGAGTAGCCCCACTGACTCCCCAGCTCCCCATATTGAGCCAAAACAACACAGTTTCTCTGAGATAAAATTACAATGTTTGGGCTCCTGCAACCTGTTAGCCAAAGTGTTTTTCTATCATAGCTCCTAGTCACAACATTATTTTTCACATTGAAACTTAGCTTGTAAAACAACATGATACTTTATAGTCTGGATTCCAAGGTGTCAAGGTCACAAACTTCCAGTCTCATTTGACAATTATTTATCAATCTATTGTAAATAACCTACAATAAGTACTGAAGTTTTTTTTCACTGGGTTTAACACCATTTTTCAACAATCTTTTAGTTACATTAGGCAGTCAGTTCATCTATCCAGTTTTCCTGGACTGTATACTAATCAGTATTAACTCACCCTTCCACTAAGAGCCGCAACTTCTCCAGATGAAAATCAACATTTGTGTCAAATTTTCATAGAAGGGTATGACCTACTGCAACCAGAAATGAGGATGTTACACTGTTTATACTGAAGCAAAACCACTCTAACACTGTCACCATGATTTATCCCATCATGGCTCCACCTGGTAACTATGAATATGGTAACCATCAACAAACAACACAATGCCTGTAAAGCAGTTTCATCGTAGATAAACTTTGAAATTTGGATCAAGTACAAGTTTTTCTATGAGTTCTTGAATATAAAATCGAAGTGTTCTTAAAGTATCTATTAGAGACTGATCTTAATCTCTCTAAATCCTACAGGGACAGATTGGTACCACACCCAACCACGTAACATCATGTCATGGCACATCACGGCACTGCACAGCACGGCACAGCGCATAGTGCTAAGAATGAAGTTTAATACCATATTGTTCAGAAACATAATTTTTTCCATCTTTAAACAACTCATTTGTAGGACAGTCGCTTTAAAATCATATTATTTACCAGTATATATGATTTGCCAGCTTATAAATCATAAAGGAAAGCTGAGGTAAGCACACTGAATAAATCTTCAGAATTTCACATGAATGTTGACTCAGTCATAAATCAACGCCTGAAACAGAATGAGACACACAGACATGTGGGACAAATTTATCATCGGCCAAATGTTTTAATTATTGGTCAAATTTTTTTTTACTTTAGTGATGTTGAAAATGCACATGAATTTGGTACCCTGACGCCTTATTCGCTTCATATCAAGGACAGACCTCATCACTTAATTTTTGATAACGGATTTTGTGAATATTTTACGGGCTGAATTTTGGAAGAAATGTGATTATTACACTAATTGTATACAACATAGAATGCTTAGTGCCAAATGTTTTATCGGAAATAATGTTATCATTGTGTACATTTTTTTTTCCAGCATATTCAAGATGACATCAATAAATGGCTGACTTTATAATTTATTAAAACAATAATAGTCTCCATAAATGCAATAATAATATCAACAAAAACAATATTGCCAAAAAAATGGAGCCAGTTAAAAAAACAACAATTCTAGCACAATATATCAAGTCATACATTCAGGTGTGTAGCTTGGAAAAGTGAGAGGTATGATAAAATCATGGTGTGTTTTCCTGCTTATATTTGGAACATAAATACATTTTTGAGGTGACTGGGCCACCATTTGCTTCAGACTACCCCAGTGAAATTACAGTTACATCACACAGATCAAGCTAAGCTCTGGACCATAGAAAATAGAACATTTTTATTCATTCTGTTATATTCATGGCCTATATTTAATGTATTTAATTGTATTTTGGTGTAATATAATTCATATATTTCGGAACAAGGCTTGAACCTGGGACCTCATGCTTGCAGGATGATCAAAGTGAATGAAACTATGCTATGAATGCAATGTGTGCAATATCTGCGGTTACACAAATACTGCAGGTCCACTCTACACAACATTTCCACATTTTATGAATTATTCATTTTAAACATTTTTTAGTCCCTTGAAATAAAACCTTCCAGAACATTTCCCGTGACAACAAACATATTATTTTATCTTCCGTAAGGAGTGGAGGGTAGACGAGGGCAAACACACCAACAAAACAAGTAAAAAAGGCATGTTGTAAAAATTGTATATTCAAAGTTATTATACAGACAAATTTCATTTGTACACCACATTTAATAATGTTGACATTAATTACACTATGTTTACATGTATTTGCATATCTATTCCCATTTATACATTAGATGTTTCGTACTGATAAAATTGCCCATTAAATGTTGAAGGTCATTAATAACCAGTGTATAATTAGCATATAATATAATTAATTTCCTGGATCGAGGATAATGAAGGCGCCTGTATGAGAGAAGCTATTTTAACAAACTTGGTCAATACAATCATACTACAGAAATGCACCAGAATAAATATCATCTTACATTGTCATCTGCTGATTTAACGAAATTTACAAAACTTTCTGACGCAAAGTTTTAAAACACACCTAACATCGTTGGCATGATCTTGAACTTAGTCTTATGTAAAAATACACTCGTACATTTTTTTAGAAATTGACACGAATGTTTAAATTATTCAGTGAAAAAACAGAAGGAACAAAGACAGTAAACAATGGAGGTGCTTTAATTATTCCAGATTGTACGGGAACCTAGGAAGAATTCACAATAACTACCACTTCCAGTAAGTCTAGCAACAGTGTCTCATTCCATTAGCAATAACCTACCTTCAGAAAAACAATTCTGGGACTAGTGCAAAAATGGGTTAACCCCATCTTTATCAGTACAGAATAGAGCCTTATTGAACCAGTAACTCTAAATATGGTAATAAGGACTGAATTGTCTTAAATTGAAGAAAAAATGAGGTGTTTCTGTGTACAAATGATTTAAGTATCATTGAAAGATAAATGATAAATTCACTGAAATAATGGCTCACACAAAGAGATAATGAACAAAACAAGGTAATACTGTTGTCTAGGAGATTATAAATTAAAATCAAAATAAAATTTATGAACTAATCAAAGAATATGAGTGGCAGACCACTTGCAAGTGGATATACTGTGTGCCTAGCAACTTTAGAACATCTCAGATCCACTCAAAATGTTATAAATGGACATAAATAAAGACTCGACTATGTTTAAAAACCAAAAGAAATAGCAGGTTCTTTTTCATTCATACAATGTTCTTCCATACAAAGCTGAGTTGTGTACAAAGTATGGTTCCATGAATTCCCTGGATGAACAGTTTGTTCTGTTTTGATTTAATCCTGAACAATATCTTTTCAACGTAACTAACATGACAAGGGAAAATCACATTACAGATCTATTTTAGCCCAGTTTAATGTCCCATGTCATTAAAAAATATGCCAATTTTCTGAAACATATAGAATATTCATACCACGTCTAACATTGTCTCATTCACAACCAAGTTTAAAACAATACAGCATAGAATGTTCATTAAGTAAAGTTGATTAATGGAAACTATTCAGATAATAAAATATCATCATTTCATGTATGCATACTATGTAAATGTAATAAAATTTACATTTTATTACCTATTTCTCATTGAGCCCCATTGTTTTCTACACTCAACATACTTCCTATAACCTTGTCACTGACTATGTAAGACATGGTGGGTGTAGCAATGTTCCGCAACATTTTGACTTATCGTCTACGTCAGTTCACGCGTCTGACAGGTTAGAACAATTAGCTTCAGTGTGGTCACTTCACATCAAAAATTCTGAAACAATTTACAATATTGAGAATTAGAATTACGCAGAACACAGAGTACAAAATATGACCATATAAGGAAGTCATCTTGATTTATAAAAGTGTACAGAATTCTGATTCTAAGTAATCTGTCATAATATAATTGACTTATTCTTGATGCCATCACCAAGAGAATTCTGGTACCTTGAAGTCTTCATAATACAATTTTGTGATAATATAAGAGACAAGATGACACAGTGGTACTAATTGGACTGTGAGCATAAATAAAACATGTCAGTAAATTATTGTCACATTTCTGCACCAATATGACAAAAGTGAAGCAAATATTTTAGCATTAAATGCGTGGGTGTTGTTCTGCATGTGAGAGAATCTTAAAATGAAATATAAAAACAGACTGTTTACTTCAGATTAGGATAAAAAACATTTTAATTCAAGTAAATATTCCTGAACCCTCGTCAGTCATGGTATTTTCATGAATGACAATTGTTTATAAATAGCTAGATATATCATATTTAACATTAAATAAGGGAGTTTGTATTTCAGAAAAAAATCAGAAACAAAAATATAACTGCATACTCATAAACCAGTCACTAAATGTTGTAATTTTATACCCAAGATAATTCTTGAGTCATCAGTGACATGTGTTATTATGTCATTTAATCAAAGTCTGTAGAACTATTACATTCTGAAAAATAGATCTGGATTTATTATACAGTAATATAATATTATCATTGATTTTCCTTATACGGTCATAAAATTGATTCAGCTGATATTGTACATGGTATCCTGTCTCTTGACTGTATAAATCTATAACATGACAACAATTGTTGAATACATCATGAGATAGGAATCACCAACATCCACAGTCACCACAAACCAATGATAAACAGAATACATCAAGCTACTTCCTAACATGGTTTACAGTCATAATACTACACTCTCATGACTGATCTGCACAAAGTTACACAAAAAATATCAACATCATAAAAATAGTACAGCCTAATTATCTTTAATTCTTTCATAATTACCCTAGATACTTTATTTCGCAATACATTGTAAAAATGTTGTGAGAGTTGTTGCCCTTGTTGAAAAATAGGAAAATATTAATTTCTGTAAATATTGCGAGGTTTCATTGAAATGAATCTTCTTTTGTCTTTGATCTTTGAAAAAAAGGGCTACTTCCACAGACTTCAATTCAAATCTAAGGAGACAACTCAACGGATTGTTGTTTTTTCTAACATTACTACTGGTGTTTAAATTTTCTAGCTATTTGATTCCAAATAGTGATAATTATAATTTTTTTGTAACATCCATGAATCCAGAATCCATGTTCACAAAATTGTGTTTTGCTTTGTATTGATATTTGAACATGAAGACACCCATATGCATAGTAACAATTAATCCTAATTGTCTCCCCCCCCCCGGAACAAAATTACACCTCATTCCAAAGGTCTAAAGTTGCTATGGATCGTTGCAGTGTCAACTTTAGAACTTGTGTTGTTTTTTTCATATGGAACAGTAAACAAATACAAATATTATCCAAATACAGATATACAGAGCATAGACAGAATTATGACAAATTTATTGGACAGACAATGCAAATAATCATTGTATGTCAAGTATCATTTATAACTTGTACAAATATTTAGCAGACAACATTTCGATCGGTTTTTCTTCCAGCTGATCGGAAACAATGTTATTACCGGCTAGACATACAAGGTACATTCTATGTGTCAACACAATACTGGTCATACTGTGTCCACTGTACAGGTCAGTATAAACTGGACACCTGCTAATTCTCATTCAGAAAAAAGCCTCCATAGTCTCTCCATAAACACTGAATTGAACAACAATTTGACCAACATTATGTACAAGTTCACATGATGTATAGATCTACAGTATACCTGATATCACCTGCGGTCAAGCATTTTACATTCCCTACATGTATATAATTACAAGCCTATGATTGGTCATTTTCACACATAATAATTGTCTGACCTTTGAATGTTGTTGTAAACACACAATTTTACCTGTAGCCATGTAAATGAGAATAGCAGGAGGGAAAAATTGGCCAATGGTACATTCAGACATATCTGTATGTAGCTTGACATTAGTGGCTTTTATCACAAATCATGATTTCATATATACATGTAGAATTATCAATTCTACAGCATGCTAACATGTTTCAGAATCAGAAGGTTTACTCCATGATGTTATGTACACAAATACTTCAACAACAAGTGGCCAAGAAAAAAATTACTAAAACAGGTGAAAATACATAAACACATGTTCAAAAATTCAACATGTACGTCATTCATCATGTTTTATAGTACAAACTTGGTCAGACTGACTGGTCAGATATCATCCCATGAACATACATCACCTAACAAAACACAAACCATTTAACTAAGCGCCTGGAAAAGCTGAGATAATAATTTCACACACAGCTATGATGAGCTTTCAGAAAGATCAGTATAGACATTTCATTTGCTTTGTTTTAAACATGATTTTTTTTCTAAAATTGTGATTTTATCATTTTTTTCTATCCGGATTGTAAGTAAATGTACAAAACTATACTAGGATGGGGCTAAATACTGACATGGTATTCAGTAATATCAAATTAATAAAGTTTTTGTAAGGAGAAAATAAATGACAAGGCCCTTAAACATCAAGGTTATACCATGTATACACAGAACTATAGTCAATCAACAGTAAAAGAAAATGTTCCATATATGGACATAATAGTATCAGCATGTTACTATTAGTATGATGTCAAAGTTCTCAGGTAAGTCTGACTTGAATCCCACTTAATGGTGAAACAATTAGGATAAGCCAATACTTCATGGTTTACATGTCTACGTAATCATGATGTCGATTTTTTAAACATACGGTATATACAGCATTCTATCTAACCTAAAATAAGAATTCTGAGATCTTTATGTCTCTATGACCTGCCGCGACCGGAATTTAAACCTGGATCTTTGGGCTACAAGTCCAACACACTAACCACTGGACCACAGCCGCAGCCAAACTAGGAGTGAGTCTAAGCTCTTAAGTCCACAACTCAAACAGAGTACAGTGCTCCCTCCTATAACATCACCTCCAAAGACCGATTCCCTCCAAGAAACAACAGTAAAAGGCACACATACATATAAAAAAACACCTCTGAACAACAACTCCCTCCAAAGAATAACACTTTTTTGCGACTCTGACAAGTGTTGCTCTTAGGTGGGAGCACTGTATCATTGTTATTTTAGCAAGATATTGTTATAACTTATTAGTACAGAAGTGATGCATACTAGTTATGTACTGAAATCAGTATTTCTACACAGTACATGTATCTGTTTGCTTACTGTCACGATGTGTAATGGCATGGCAAACATTAGACGGAAACAAAATATGGTAGACAAGTGCATGCTTTGTTTCTCGGACACCAAATACATCAAGCTAATTATTAATATAATCCTGTTAACGAGTATATGGCTGCACTTAATACCTAATTTGCGCCAACCAACTGAATATTAAATAGAGTTAGGGATAAAAATGAATACTAATGATTATGAAAATATCAGAATACTTTTCTGCATTTGTTAACCTAAGTAAGCTGGGTAAATGTCACAGTGTCTTGCTTGGTGGACATCATAAACCCACAGAACGCAACAGTGATATAGTTGATTATCAATTTTAAACATGATATCGTTTTCTTACAAAATGCACCTTCTGAATCTTTGTACCATAACTACAGCGTAGATTATGATATGGTCACAATTATATGTTACTTAGAGACAATTTTGGAGTGTTTGGAAGTCTTAGGTCAAGGATATGAAGAAGATATTGAACATACTACAATGGTAGAGCATCATTTTCTGACTGGCAAGGCCACCATTTTATACAACATAGCATGCTAATCATATTACTTCTTTGCATTACAAGTATCTGACTGATTCATGTGTAGAATACTCAGTTACAGACAGTGAGGCATGTGCCTTGTTAGAATATAAAATAAATTCAGCCATATATTATAACAATACTGTCAAGTTTTATGATGATAGAGGGTGGGTCTACCATTTTCATAAAACATAGAAATAGATGAAGGTTTTATTCGATTGCTATGAGGAAGTAGCTGAGTTAATTTCATGAAAACAACTGATACATTCTTCAGTGAAATTTAAACGTGTGGGAGGATTTTTTGCCAAACATGTACATGTTCTTAGGTAATATGTATGTGACTATCTACTCATGCTTTCTGCATAAGAACATTTAAGTGCAGGACTTAATCTCGTACACAGAGATTAATGTTCTGTAACAATGATGTCATTGATATTTAAAAGACTGTGCCAAAATGTGACCAATCAGATGCAAATGTTTTGATACCAGTCTCAGAATGTAAAAAAATTGTCATTGGTCAGTTAAAAGAATCTTTACAGAAAGAACTAACCATATGATAGGGTTTTGAAATGGGTACCTAAGGATCATATCAATGTTATTAGTTTCATAATTATAACAACAGGAAGTACCAGAAAAGTTTCGTAATTTTTTACCACAAGCCACACTAGAAAATACACAAACAACAAAACATGTGCAATAAAAGCACCGAGTATCAGGTGAAAAAGGACCATGTTGTGGTAAACCACCATTGACATCTTCAGGGCTGCAACCACTTTTCCCAATCTTCATACAAAAAATTTTTTTATAAGGTTTAAACATTCTGACAACTTTAATTATGCTTGTAAAATATATTGCATTTATGTTCATCTGTAATCATACCGTAAGAGTATTATTTTCATTACGCCCCAAGGGTCATGAAACACAATGGTGGTCTAATGAGTTTTTACATTACTAATTTATTCTACAAATATTCAATTTAGCGATCTTAAACCAAGTAAAAATCATTATTAAATAACTTTAAGCTATAATCATCAGCCAATCTATAAATATAAACACACAAACATCATTAACTTAAAAAAAAACAGCATACACTGCAAGTTTCTCACATTAGAGAACAAAATGATCAATAGCAATTAATTAGAATTCTTAACGTTGAGTACTTCCAATTGCTAAGCAAGTCAATAATGACTGCAGACTGAAATATTATATCCAGTAAAAAGAACATTAACCCAGTATTAAAATGAATGGAGGCTAATGATGTATGAACATACACACTGTTAAAGTTATAAGTAACTAGACATTCTCCAAGTAATGTCAGATGCTTCCAATGATGAAGCATCAAACATAGATAAGAATGTGTCATGATGACATTGAAGAACTGAAAGATACTGATGAATCAAAAACTATAAACCAGAAGATACTGATGAACCAGAAACTACTGATAAACCAGAAGCCACTGATGAACCTGAGACTACTGATAAACCAAAACCCACCATGAACCAGATGCTATTGATAAACCAGAAGGCACTGTAAAACCAGAAACCACTGATGAACAGGAAACCACTATTAAACCAGAAGCCACTGATAAACCAGAAACTACTGATAAATCAGAAGCCACTGATGAACCAGAAACTACTGATATACCAGAAGCTACCGATAAACCAGAAGCCACTGATGAACCAGAAACTAACGATACACCGAAAACTACTGATAAACCAGAAACTAGTGATAAACTAGAAATCAATGATAAACTAGAGTTACAGATGAACTATCGATAAACCAGAGGCCACTGATGAAACAAAATATGCAGGCTAACAATTTGCTAAATGGTTCTGGTTGATAACACAGTTTTTTTTTCAGATTTCTGAAGACCTGAGCATTGTGCTTTTGACTGTTCTGGCTATTATTTCTCACATTACAAAACACTTTGTGTCATTAAAATAAAACATTGCAGTCCAATTTACAATTAGTTTCAAATGATTAACCCAAGTTAGAACTCATTATAATTCTAATTCCCCTAACTTAAATTAAACATGACATTGTTTTTAAATCTGAGCATACTCATACTTCAAATTAAACCAAAAAAAAGTTAAAAATGCTGAAGACTTAATTTTAATAACACAAAAAGTATGCCATTGCCACATTTCATTCTAATTCAGAATGACATAAAAATGTAATATAACAATTATTTCAATTATTTTAACAAAATTAATTCAAAATTATGGAAGCATTGAAGTCAACAACGACAGAACCATGTTTACATGTAATCCCTCGGGGAAACTAAGATGTCAGAATTGCACTAATTATACAAAACATTTCATTTACTTTCCAGGAATGCTCAGCAACAAACTATCACAAGGACATAAAATACAATATAATACCAGGATTAAGCTGGAATATTTTCAACATTTAACAATTTTCAGAAATCATTAAATAAATTCTATAAATTCATAACAACAGACTTATTAACATTGCAAAACAAAACAAAACAAAACCATTTCTGCTGATAGCAAAAGAAAATGTTAAGAAGTCCAGATTATACAGAAGTCCAACTGATGGAATGATCTCCATTGAAGTCTTGTTCCATTATCAATAATGTACCTCAGTCTTTATTAAGCCCTGTTACCAAGCACACTGATTAATGAAAAATAAAACATAGTCATCAAACTGTCCTGTTTATAAAGAAGTCAAATTAATGAAGAAATCAATTCTTCATGTAGTTTTTTTTACTGTGTTTAAATTTGTTTATATGGTGATTCTTCAGCTTTTTACAGTGGAGGAAGACCCCAGATGTACATCTGGATAGAACCATTGACCTTTGGTATGCTGTCTGGACAACTTCCTTTAATGTGAAATTTTTCTGGTTCCAGGTGGAATTCAAACTTGCAGTGGTGAGGGGAAAGTGATTTCTAGTCAGGGACTTCAACCACTCATATTCAGTCCTTAATTTACATAAAAGTTAAGTTAAATTGAAGTAGTCAAGAGTTCCATAATTATGAAATTAATAGCTGATAATAAGTGTAATAATGGATCTAATTGTTTCTTGCTCTTACATAAAAGGATGTTCCAAAAACTGTTGAATACAAGACATGTAGATTTAGACAATCAATCTACCCAAAGATCAATACCGATCTATCTCTTTGAAATGTTAGCGTAAATATAGCTTTTCTATTTGAATGTCATTAAGTGGAAAACAATCATCAAATGATTTTTGATCGATGAACTTGACTTATAGGATCACAAAAGCACTTTGCTCATTAAATATTAAATAATGATTATTTCTGATTGATTGTTAAGATACAAAGGATTACAAGTGCAAAGCTTTTCAACAAACTCTGGAAACAGAACAATAAGACTAGATATATGTGACTGCTCTACAGATTTATAACTTCAGGCCCCGCTGGCATGCATTATAATTAAGACACAGTCTATTTTTGTTGGACTGATTTCTATTTATACATTTTAAGAGAAATAGACTATAATATTGTGTATAGAACCAGTCTATAGTGAAATAATGAAGTAACAAGTATGCCAGATATTTGTGATAATTATAAGTCATAGAAAATGAGATGTTGTAATGAGAGAATTTATTGGAATAATAATTCATGTAATGAGCCTAAATCACAAAGAACATTTGTATAAATTCCTGTAAACTAGACATACGGTATGTTCCTAATTCTTTATTTCAGTATAGGCAGTCAGTATAGGCAGTTTTCCATCAATAGAACTTTGTTAGGCTTAAAAATATGTAAAGCAAACTTGGGATTTAAGGGACTGGCCCCTAACTCAATAAAACACTGACTGATGATTTTCTTCAACTTCCTCCTTTCGTGGAATGTACTGTAAGTACGTAGCATTTTAATATCAATATGCACATAACGAACACCAAAAACTGTAGTTGTAACATAGGAAAAACAAACAATCCTACTTTCTAAAGTGTTGTAATAAATATTGATTAGCTCTATTATTTTCCTATGTACAACCAAGTATTGTGAATTCAATACACGCAAGTCACACTAAACTTTGATGTTTAAATGCTTTCTAAACATGTGGTATCACAGCACCTCTCCAGGAAACTGGTATAAATACCCACACCCCAGGTACCATACTCTTCATTGAATCCTATGAATATCTGTCCTAGGTGACAGCCAACATAATATGGAATAATAAACTACATCGTCAAATAAAATTATTTAACTTTTATCATTGAATAGAAATAATCAAAAAGCTACAAAAGTTACAATTAAAACATTTGAACTTTTTTAGTATCCAAATATTTGTATTGGTGACAAGTATTAAGTTAAAGTACATACAAACATTGCAATCTTTGTCTGAACATATTTATAAAGAAAAAGAATTATTGAAAAATTGATCAAAATGAATGCCAGCCAAGAGTATTGCAAACTATTTGAATGCCACTTACGTACTTTTAACTACTAATTGGGAGTAGAAAATATTGTGTCCCAGAAAAAGGCATATAACATTACTGCACCATAAATACATGGAGTCATGAACTTCTGAGTTACAGGCAGGGCTGGTCAGTCAGTTTGTAGCAGATTAAATAACATCAGTAACCAATAACAATACATCCTAATAACTTACCTTATAAACGACCCTCCCATATCAAGCAAAACTCATCCTGGCCACTTACTTTCAGTATTCAACACAGACAGTTTAGATGAACGGCCTTTGATTGGTTATTTTGAAGTCTTAAAAAGTAGACTAACTTTTAAAGATGATTTGTTTTCATTTTTTATTAACATTGCAGAACTAATGCTCCACATGATCAATTATCAGAACATTTGTACATGTATTATATATGTGTTATAACCAGTCAAGATTTAACCACTACTACATGAAGAGTTCTCCACAAAAAGGAAGAACAGTACCAGTCAATCACCCAACATTACAGATTACTCAGCTTTAAGCAACATTAAGAACTAAAACAGGAATATTATTCAAGTGCACTTCAATGTGTGTATTGTTTAAATATTGTCTATGAAGTGTTTATTAAGTATCGGTTGTTTTTGCTGGCTGTACAAGTGTAAAAGAAATAATCTCTATTATAAACAGAGCATAAAAGGACAGGAAATACATGTTTTACAAATCAATAAATAGAATGAACAAATAATACTTCATCAGATCTTTAACTGTAGGTATATTGAGAAGATAGTTCATAATCTGCAATAATATTGATAATTAATAGACACAGGCGCTTTCTTTGAAGTCAACTTGTAACACACAGATCACATATGAGCATAATAAGCCTTTACAGTGGGCAATAACAACAAAAGCAATTTTAATTATAATCATGAAAGTTAATGCACATTTTTAAAATACATTTCAACATAAAACAATGCAACTTTCTCACAAATAAGACAGGGCTATCTGGAATATTTGGACAAATTGTGTAACTTTTTCACAAATAAGACAGGGCTATCTGGAATATTTGGACAAATTGTGTAACTTTTTCACAAATAAGACAGGGCTATCTGGAATATTTGGACAAATTGTGTAACTTTTTCACAAATAAGACAGGGCTATCTGGAATATTTGGACAAATTGTGTAACTTTTTCACAAATAAGACAGGGCTATCTGGAATATTTGGACAAATTGTGTAACTTTTTAAAATACTACTGAGCACAGAATATTTACTCTGGCAGAAGTACCTCAAACCCCCAAGTCTTTTACAGACACAGATATGAATACAGCCATGAATCAACTTGTTTTATTTCCATCTTATCTACAGATAAAATCAAGACCTAATCATTCATTTCAAGTTGTTTATAATGCTGCAACTTAGCATCTCAGTGCAGTCAATTTATAAAATTCAGTTCATTTCAAATAATCTAGAAAAACTTAAAAAAAAGTTTATTTCAGTTGAATGAGATGACCCCTGTTACAGTGGGAAACATAAGTTCACAATCAGGGGTCCAAATTTGAAGAGGGGCTCACAAGAGAAGCTCAATTAATAAAATTAATCAGGGATCCTGCACATCCATGGGGTTTGTACCACATAAAGAATATTTTACATAGAGGTGGGAGTGGTTAGGTGATACTACAATGAACATTGGTGACACCAAAATAAAAGGAAAAAAATGCATATTTCCTAATACAGTACCCTTAAAGTGTTACAATACCTTGTTGGTTTGGATGAATTTTGGATACACTGGATATCATTAGAAACAAGAAGACCAGAAAAACAGGTGTGTTCACAGTAATGATATCATTAGAAACAAGAAGACCAGAAAAACAGGTGTGTTCACAGTAATGATATCATTAGAAACAAGAAGACCAGAAAAACAGGTGTGTTCACAGTAATGATATCATTAGAAACAAGAAGACCAGAAAAACAGGTGTGTTCACAGTAATGATATTGTTAGAAACAAGAAGACCAGAAAAACAGGTGTGTTCACAGTAATGATATTGTTAGAAACAAAAAGACTAAAAAACAGGTGTGTTCACAGTAACGATATCATTAGAAACAAGAAGACCAGAAAAATGGGTGTGTTCACAGTAATGATATTGTTAGAAACAAGAAGACCAGAAAAATGGGTGTGTTCACAGTAATGATATTGTTAGAAGCAAGAAGACCAGAAAAACAGGTGTGTTCACAGTAATGATATCATTAGAAACAAGAAGACCAGAAAAACAGGTGTGTTCACAGTATTATCGTTAGAAACAAAAACCAGAAAAACAGGTGTGTTCACAGTAATGATATCATTAGAAGCAAGAAGACTAAAAACAGGTGTGTTCACAGTAATGATATTGTTAGAAGCAAGAAGACCAAAAAACAGGTGTGTTCACAGTAATGAAGTTACATCATTAGAAGCAATAAGGACAGACAAATGGGTGTTTTTACAGTAATCAACACTAAGATAAGGCTCTGAGCCTAAGGTGTCTAACACTGAAATCTTAAATGTGAAAATATTTGGGCATATTTAGAAAAAAATAGAAAAGTTTTGCAACCTACCTACTTTTTTTGGTCATGTAATGTGATACAAAAGACAATTTTTTCTAGCCTTATCATGAGTAGAGTGTTTTTATGTTGTTTTAAACGGACAGGAGGTGGAAATAGACCTTTATAAGGGATACTACGGTGAGTCACTGTGGAAATAGACCTTTATAAGGGATACTACGGTGAGTCACAGTGGAAATAGACCTTTATAAGAGATACTACGGTGAGTCACGGTGGAAATAGACCTTTATAAGGGATACTACGGTGAGTCACTGTGGAAATAGACCTTTATAAGGGATACTACGGTGAGTCACGGTGGAAATAGACCCTTATAAGGGATACTACGGTGAGTCACGGTGGAAATAGACCTTTATAAGGGATACTACGGTGAGTCACGTACTGGTGCATTATTCGTTCTCTCAACTCATCCTATGAACTTGAACAATCAATATTCAGCAAAAATTGTTCGTACAAAAGTCAATAATGAAGTACAGACATAACCATTATTATCTAAACTTAACATCATATTTGCAATTCAAAATAGCTTTAATAAAACTTTAACTGTCTTTTAAATAACGTATAATTGCATCTCTATAATACGCATAGAGTGTAGTTATTTGATTGTGCACACAACATTATATAAAACAAATTCAATGAAAACATAAAAAGATTAAACAATTTTCTAGGCTTGTTCTCACAGGTTTTCCTTCTCTCTTAGAAACCTACCAGGAGTTAGTTGTCTCGAAACACGCCACAGTCAAAGCTAATTTATCAACCACCTGTGAAGCACATAAGACTACCATAAATACAAGATCCTGGTTACCAGCCATCTCCAAATAGTCCATTAATTCATACATTTATTGATATAGCAGACAAAGTACACCTCTAAATGAAGGAAAACTTTGCATAATGACTTCACAAGTGGTCTCTGTACACAGGGTGGACTTTACTCTAAAACTTCCAACATCTTTTCAGACAAGACCTTCAGTCATGGATGAATCTTGTTTCAAGGACTATAAGCAAGCTGATCAGACTATTTACAGGTGACTGGTTTAATGTTAAAAGCCACAAACTTTGACATTAAATACTAAGGTGCTAAAATCAAGTAAGAGGATGTCTCAAGTAGATGTCCAATTAAACAATTACCACTCACAGACTATAGAATTATCCAAGATAAAGTTATCATTAATCCATTACATCTTATCAATAGGGTATTATTTCTAAATATTCAACAAATGTCAGTATCTTAATAACACAAAGCTATTTATCTAATGTAACCAAACAATCAGCACCCAATTAGGTCACTGTCTCTTAAAAGCATGGTAAACAAAAAACGAGACAAACCAATTAAGAAATTGGAAGTAATTTGGCTTAAACTTATCAGCCCAATTAGGCTTGATCTTCACCAGAATTAGAACAACAGTACATCAAACGAAAAACTGGAATAAATTATTCCTTGAAATTTGTATGCCATGCAAAATCCACAGATTTTGGTGATTGCTATTTACTAAATGATAAACATGATTTATCATGATAATTTCATGATAATTTCAGATAATTGGGAGATAAACTAATCAGAAGGTGTATTTTAGTACAGGCCTGTTGTGTTTTAAGTCAGAGAGGAATGTTGACACAAACAGCAGTTCTGCTAGCGTTTTTTCTCAGTACTTTTCTACAGGTAAGCTGAGTTCTGCAGACTATATAATTCATAATAGTTTTTATCAAAGTCTACTAAGATTGTTTTACTAACATTTTCAGGAAATAAAATAAGATCTTAACTCAGGCTCCATAAATCTCTATATTTATACCATACAATATAAATGTTGTTTCTGAGTGAAACCTGTTTACATGAGAAGAGAATTTATAAATTTGCTTATCAATGAATAACAACTTGCTGAGGTTATCACAAAATGATTCCTGCAATAGGCATTATTAGATAGTGAAATGAGAGTTAGGTAAATGAAGCCAATTCTCAAAACACATAAAAATATTTTATGGTGAATTTATGTATTACTGAGAAATTTAAGTTCATTAAACACTTAATATTCTTGTTGCTGTTATGTACGCTGGTGTAGGGTATGATTGGAATAAATTTGCATTCATAACGAATTATTGGTAAACAACAGACATAAACTTAGATTGTACTGACAAAAAACCTCATTCATGGCCATCAATGTCAGTTTTTTGGAAGCTTATATCAAGGTCATCTAACCAGTAAACACTAGCTAATTACTAATTTATTAACAAATGTTAAAGTTCAAGGTCATCCATTGATTTAAATATATCACCATCACACAGAATGATATTGTTTGAAAGGTCAAAATTAAACATTTTGGCCTCTGATTAAAGATTGTTTAAGATTGTGATCGGTGCTTGCTGTTCGCAATCACAAGTCTGATGAGAGTATAATTTCCCCACCCACCAGTTGATTCATATGGGAGTTTCTAAGACATCAGCCCTACCTAATATGATTCAATGAAGACATGCCAGTATTTGCTGTTGAATTCCTGGTTAACTGGTAAGCATACATGGCTTAAAATATGAATGAATGTTTCAAAAAAAAACACATTAAAAAAATCAAATATTGCTTACTCACAACTTAAACAGAGATAGATGGTAACATGCTAGGAAATTGTGAGTTAATTTGTGGTTAAGTATAACAAGAAACAAATCACCACAATTAATGTCAAACAGTTTGGGGGGCATTGTTTTGTTGCCATACAAAGAAAACTTTCCTCTGATAATGTGCGTCAACTGCGCCATCAAAATACTGTAAAGTATACCAAAAAGTGTTAAATAAATGTCCCACCAGAATTTCTTACAGCAATTATCAAAGTACCAAACCCAGCCTTCAATTGTTTTCCAATCATAAAAGACAAAATAACAAAATCAAAATTTTATATTTGTATAAATTCAACAATGGATAAGAAATAAACTACCTGGCCATTTTTTAGCATCACTGCAAAAATCTAGGGCATTTAATTAGTAATAAATGGTAGCTTGGTAACCTTGAATTTATAAAATCTTGTAAGTGATTTTGGGGGCAGCTTGAATTCAATGGCACTATATGATTAATTCACAAGTAAACCATGGATATTATTATATTTTCATGCTGAAACGTTTATGTTTTCCCAACAATTTAAGACCTCTGGAACATGCATTTAGTGATTCATTTCCATGAAAATAACCTTTTAAAAGATCACTTTCCTTAAGATTGGTTGAAATATAGTATCAGATGGTAAGTTCACATGCAAGTTCTGAATAGAATATATCGAATTTATGTATATTACAGTTTAACTGAATTATTATTCATTAATTATAAAGCAGTATAAAAAAAACACTAAGTTTCTTAAGTCACATCATGTTTGTGTTCAAATTTATTCAGCTTGCTACGATTATATTTGAACAAAAAGTTCTGCTGACTTATGAACCCAAAATTTTTTAAAAATCTGCTGACTTACGGGCACTACATTTTTTACAAGAGGGCCATGATGGCCCTGCATCGATCACAAAAATAAATGTTAATTAACTTGTTACTAAAAATGTAATAAAGGTACACTTGTGGGTAAATAATTGGGAACAATAATGAACTCGATAAAGGACCATCAAAGGATACTACAAAGGAATATTCGTGATGACTGAAGGATGCCATGGACCAAATTTGATAATGATCTAACCACTGGTTCATGAAAACAAGTCATTTTAAGTTATTTCTATTTTTAGCTCTAGTGGCCCCTAATTGGGGCCAACCATTTTTATTTCAGCAAATCTGATAGAACACAATCTAAAGATGCTAAAAACCAAGTTTGGTAATAATCCATCCATAGAATCATGAGGGAAAGTTGTTTTAAGGTATTTCTATAATTAGTTCTAGTGGCCCCTAATAGGGGTCGACCAAATTTATTTGAGCGAATTTGAGAGAGGACCATCTAAGGATGTTACAAACCAAGTTTGGTCATGATCCATCCATTGGTTCATGAGAACAAGATGATTAAAGTTTTTTCTACTTTTAGCTCTAGTGACCCCTAAAAGGGACCAACTGGTATAATATGAGCCAATTGCAGTTGGAACCTCAAAAGGCTTCTGCACAGCAAATTTGAAGTAAATCCGACTGGTAGTTTCTAAGGAGAAGACCATTGCTGACACCAGACGATGGACACTGGAGCATCCACCTACCCATCCTAATAGCTCACCCTGAACCTTCGGTTCTGGTGAGCTAAAAATTCTATCGACTCTAATAAGGACCCTACATTTTTTGGAATTCTGCCAACTTATGGACACTACATTTTTTAAAATTCTGCCAACTTTAAGGACCCTACATTTTTTAAAATTCTGCCAACTTTAAGGACCCTACATTTTTTAAAATTCGGCCAACTTATGGATGCTACATTCTTTAAAATTCGGCCAACTTATGGACGCTACATTTTTTAAATTCTGCCAACTTATGGACCCTACATTTTTGGGGGAAATTAGAGGAAACCAGAAATTATTTTCTGCCTGACAAGATACACCAGCCATACACAGCATCAATTTAGAACATTTTGTTTGGTTTCTTCAGCACAGAGTAAAGCACAATTTCAAATAAAATATTAAAACTTATTTTTTATGCCTCCATCATCAATGTTCCAGGTATAAGTAAGATATATAAAAAACAACATTTCCTTTCTCTATTTTCGTATTTTCGTCAGATTTTGTAATGATAGGCGCAGAGCCTTAAGATATGTACAAATGACAAAAATCCCCCACTTTTCATTGAATCATGCAATTCATATTTTAAGCCCCCACCCCCTCAAAAAGTAGTTAAATCTTTAATAATATAGTAATTTGATTTGATAAGTGTTTGGGGCATTAGGCTAAACTTGAACCATTTTGTACTCATGCAAAAACTTCACACGAAATACAACACAATTTTTGTGTAAAAAAAGTCAAGTGGAAACTCATTGTTCATCTTGAACTTTTCATTTATCCAAGAGAAGTTTAACACAAAGTACTTAATATACTAAGATAATGATATTAAAAATAAAATCTAAGCCAGTGGATTGCAAAAGTTATGTCAAAAAAAGTTTAAAACCATCTGATTCAACAGTTGAATGCATGCATGCAGGTAATATGGATGAGTAATCAAGATTCTTATCAAGTCACGATTCTTTTATACAAAATATAAATCAAATTCTGAAGTATTAATTTCTTGGGATTTTTCAGGTGTTGCAAAAGATAGACCAAATATTTGCTTGACCGCCAAAAATAAACTTACAGCTATCAACAAAGATATTTTTTATGATTCTAGATAGAATTTTGCCACACTTTTATCACTTGATTTGTTATGGCAATTATGTTTCAGTAAAATAAATCAATCTGAGAAACATTCACTGCAAAATACAGGTACATCCCCATCAACTATAAAAGTGACAAAATACAGGTACATCCCCACTAACTATAAAAGTGACAAAATACAGGTACATCCCCATAAACTATAAAAGTGACAAAATACAGGTACATCCCCACTAACTATAAAAGTGACAAAATACAGGTACATCCCCATAAACTATAAGACAAAATACAGGTACATCCACACCAACTATAAAAGTGACAAAATACAGGTACATCCCCACTAACTATAAAAGTGACAAAATACAGGTACACCCCCACCAACTATAAGTGACAAAATACAGGTACATCCCCACTAACTATAAAAGTGACAAAATACAGGTACACCCCCACCAACTATAAAAGTGACAAAATACAGGTAAACCCCCCCTAACTATAAAAGTGACAAAATACAGGTACATCCCCACTAACTATAAAAGTGACAAAATACAGGTACACCCCCACCAACTATAAAAGTGACAAAATACAGGTACATCCCCATAAACTATAAAAGTGACAAAATACAGGTACACCCCCACTAACTATAAAAGTGACAAAATACAGGTACATCCCCATAAACTATAAAAGTAACAAAATACAGGTACATCCCCACTAACTATAAAAGACAAAATACAGGTACATCCACACCAACTATAAAAGACAAAATACAGGTACATCCACACCAACTATAAAAGACAAAATACAGGTACATCCACACCAACTATAAAAGACAAAATACAGGTACATCCACACCAACTATAAAAGACAAAATACAGGTACATCCACACCAACTATAAAAGTAACAAAATAGAGGTACATCCACACCAACTATAAAAGTAACAAAATACAGGTACATCCACACCAACTATAAAAGTAACAAAATACAGGTACATCCACATAAACTATAAGACAAAATACAGGTACATCCCCACTAACTATAAAAGTGACAAAATACAGGTACATCCACACCAACTATAAAAGACAAAATACAGGTACACCCACATCAACTATTGGAGACAAAATACAGGGAATGATAATTTTATGATTCTAGCAGCAATTTTGCTGAAATTTTATCATCAATAAAATGTAAAACAAAAGTTTCAGAAAATTTAATCTTCTCTCAGAAATGAAACAAACTACAGCAGGTACTGTTAAAGGATTTGAATAAAACATTTGACTTCAAAGTGATTCAGTTATCTACATAATTTAGCATGTTGTTCAAACAAACAAAAGGATAAGCTAGCTGAAGGCATATTTGCTGATATAGGCGGTTCTACTTCAATGTAAGCCTCCAGTTGAGATAAGGGAATTTTCCTCAGCAAGTCACCCATGATAGCTTTAATTTTAGATAAACGGACAGTAACAACACCCTACACTGTTAGTTTTGCTTTACATAAATAGCTTCAGTGCAAAAAGGTAGTACATACTTCTCAACACATCCACAGTAACAGCACTTTCTGAATAAATTACTTCACATATTTATTAAGAAATTGTTTCTGAACCAGTAATGGCTTAATTCGAACTAGTTTTCCTTGTTTTATAATCATAACAAAAGTATTTCATGAGGTCAGCCCATTCAACACTGAAATACTACATGAACAACAATATGAATATCATCACCATCACCTCCATCACTACCATCATCATTGTTATCATCATCATTATCATCACCACTATCATCATCATCATCACTACCATCATCACTGTTATCATCATCATTATCATCACCACCATCATCATTATCATTACCACCATCATCATTATTATCACCACCATCAGCATTGCCATCATTACTATGATCATCATTGCAAACATCATCACCATCTACATCACCAGCAGCAGCAGAAGTAGTAGCAGCTGCAGTCTTGGTTAGAGCAACAGCAACAGCGACAGCAGTGTTAGTGGCAAAAACAACAAAGCTATTAGTGTTTACTTTAAGCTTAATTCATTTTAAATCGCAGCCAAAATTCATTAATGAAGAAACAGACCGTTAGTTTTTAATAAATAAAGTGCCTACATGTGCCAAAACCTTAATTTTCTAATTTAAGAGGTAAAACACAGACACACACGATTTGAAGATTATTTTATGTAAACTTTAATTACATGTGTTTCTGTTTGGAGCATAGCCTGCAATAAAATTAGATAAAAACTGAAAATTATTTTAAAATGAATCTTTTCTATTGAATAAAAAAGGTCTGGAAATTAAAATACGGAAGTTTTATACAAACAGTCTGTGCCTGGCCTTGTACTTTGGTGCAAAATGTTCAAAGTAATAAAATAAAATTGTATAAGCATGTATTATGCCTAATATATGACAGTTCACATGACCCCAGCAATTCTAGAAACACCATCATAGTTGAAGACTGTTCTTAATGACACTATCAGAATTGCTTCAATGAGGTGCACCATATTGAGTTTTCTGGTAACACTAAAATTTCACACTAGTTTACAATGATACAGCAGGGGTGTAGAAATGTTTTCACAAAGCCGGTAAGCTACTAAAAGTAGAAGGGGGTCTGAGGGTTCCCCCAGTAGTGGGCAAAGGGGCAACGCCCCGTGGGGAAAATGTAGCCAGTGAGAATGTTCAAATAGTCGGTTGATTTTCCTGCTTCCGGCTCATTTACGAATGTACAAATATAGACAAACCTGCAGATACCATACATCAAGTTGATTGACACAATGACTTACCAATACATAAACTTAAAAATGTTAGATAAGTTTTATTGCCTAAAGTCCTACAAACATTAAATTTACACTGAAATACAAATACACCATTTTCAATAGGAATAGTATTTAATAAACTTAGTATTGACCATCGTTCAAAGTAAAATGAGCCATAAGTGACCTAGAACAAGCACACCCGATAACAAACAACAAGTAATTTAGTTCAACAACCATCTGCAAATGATGAAAGATCAGCTAAGTCCATTATGTAGAGTGAGTGGCATTTCGAAACATTTCAGCAGTTTCCGCAATATATAAATACCAGTAATTTGTCCGTTATAATTGAGATTAACGTTATGTTTAGAAAAATACTTGGGTCATTGTTTTACTTAACCCTATTTTAAAGAGTGGAACAATCCTTGACCTTTCATCATGCCTCACTGCCTGATTTCTATCTATACAAATTATCATGTTTTCATAATTTAGAAATATCCAAATGGGGATGATAACCTTACTGTGCCAGAAATAGAGCTAATGCTATATCTGTATTATACAGCCAATACTATCAGTGTCTGTAATACAGCAAATACTATCAGTGTCTGTAATACAGCAAATACTAACTGTGTCTGTAATACAGCTAATACTATCTGTGTCTGTAATACAGCAAATACTAACTGTGTCTGTAATACAGCTAATACTATCAGTGTCTGTAATACAGCAAATACTATCAGTGTCTGTAATACAGCAAATACTATCAGTGTCTGTAATACAGCAAATACTATCTGTGTCTGTAATACAGCAAATACTAACTGTGTCTGTAATACAGCAAATACTATCAGTGTCTGTAATACAGCAAATACTAACTGTGTCTGTAATACAGCAAATACTATCAGTGTCTGTAATACAGCAAATACTAACTGTGTCTGTAATACAGCAAATACTAACTGTGTCTGTAATACAGCTAGTACTATCTGTGTCTGTAATACAGCTAATACTATCTGTGTCTGTAATACAGCAAATACTAACTGTGTCTGTAATACAGCAAATACTAACTGTGTCTGTAATACAGCAAATACTATCTGTGTCTGTAAAACAGCAAATACTATCTGTGTCTGTAATACAGCAAATACTAACTGTGCCTGTAATACAGCTAATACTATCTGTGCCTGCAATACAGTTCATGCCATCTGTGTCCGTAATAGAGGTAATGCTGTGTCTGTATTATACAGCTAATATGTAGTAAACATTTTCAAAGGGAAAACAGTTTTTAAGTTCAATCTAATTCACCTCACGCTAAAGTTTCATTAATAACTTCTAAATATAGCAAGCCATTTTATGTTGTAGTGTTCTCACATTCTCTTGAGAAAACAGAATTTGACAAAAAAACATTAATAACAAACTTTATAAATTGTGAACAGTGAAATGAGGATATGGTGTAACATGTATTGCATTTAAAAATGAGGATGTATACATATAATGTCCAGAAATATCAACACCGAAAAATTGGTATTTGATTTAATAAATGCAAGTACAATATCTGCATCAAACAACCATTCCTCCATGTGAGATTCTGTTTTAGGGAACAACCTGTAAATTAAAGGCCTATTTCATTATACTTGAATTCCTTTGTGTTAAACATCTTGGCTTACATCAGGATAAAACTAGAAAGTTACATACAAATAACCACGCTATTGACCGATAAATAGTTAGGATAGAAATAAGGCTGCCTAATTGACCTTTTGGCTTTGACTGGCCAAACTGTTCATTAGACACGGTTGTTATGTTTATCTACATAGATATTTAACAATGAACTTGAAAACATCTATATATGACACAATACAAGCATGTCTTATCTAGTCGTGTCAATGTTAAGGTTAACATTCCCTGTCATCACGTCTGTAGAATTTCACACAGCAATCTCATACTTGTGATAACCTCTGGTCAACATGTCAACCAGGCAGTCTAGGGAGTGGAGAAAGCACCTAGTAGTACTCATGTTACAGTCACAACTTTACAGTGACTTCTATAAAAGTACACATAGAGACTTAAGTCTGAGAACAACCCACTACTAACCTTGGCTTCAGAGAAGCAATGCCTTACTTCTACAAAGAAAGAACTGAACACTAAAACTTTCATTGCCAACCCATACTTTGTATTTGTACAATAAAGGCTAATTAGATCATTCTATAATAAAGTTAACATAAGTGCCTTGAACCACAACACATGATAAATTAATCATAAACTTCTCTGTACCACAATACATGATAAATTCATCATAAACTTCACTGTACCACAATACATGATAAATTCATCATAAACATCACTAGACCACAATACATGATAAATTCATCATAAACATCACTATACCACAATACATGATAAATTCATCATAAACATCACTGTACCACAATACATGATAAATTTATCATAAATTTGCAGGACAACAAAAAGATTAATGCACAGCAAGTAATCAGCTTTCATGTCAATTTCAGGGCAAAGAAACCTCGGTTTGCAGACCAGTCTGAGCACTCCAGACTCTGATTGGTCAGATCAGAGTATTCTTTATATTGTCCAATAGCAAAGCTTCATTCTGAGTCAAGTTTCTAAACCAAGGAAACATGATTGATTTCAGGTTCTTCAGACAGTCCTTGTTTTTTTTGTCTATATTGAACTGAGTCTCCACTACTTTGTTAAGAAAACATGAAATAAACAAGTTTGTATATAGAGAATATAAATGAACTCTGTTTTTAAGGGACTGCACCTTTGTTTGCATAACACTGTATGTATGTTCCATAATTAGCAGCTTCCAAGAATATTCTTGTTTTATTATATTTGGTCACACATATAGGTGACATATCACGCAAGTACCTGACAATGCTACCTACACTGTTTCAAAATAGATTTCTGACAGGGCGGGTCTGCACAACCATCAAGCTACAATCACAATTTTATATAACAAATGGTGGCTTCTGAATAAAAACATGTCTCCACAATCAATATCAGATACTGTTACATTCAAAACATTTTATAGAATCTGGAGTAATATATTCACAGAATTTTAGGTCACTTAATTTATAAGAGAAGACATTATCCTATTTTTTAGACAATCATACTTCATTACAGCAAGATAAGCCTGGGAAACAGCATTAATTTTATTTTTATGTACCTCACATTCTGATTGTATTATGTGAATCCCCTGAAGAGAATAATAATCACAATAATGTATAAGCAGTTTTGACAGAACCAGTTCAAAGAAGTAATTCAGATTTAATTTAGAAATAAGAATAGATAAGCGACTGATTTAGTATTCACAGAACTTCTCCAGTCAGTGACAGACACTTGAAAATTTTAGTTTTTACTTCATCGTTTTATAAGTTCCATTAACAACTGATTTTAATAAGAGGTTTGTTTCATGTACAAAGATTTAAGTGAAAACTCAAATTAAGGAGAAAACTCAAATAAATTCATAAAAATACTTGAAAGCCGTTTCCTCACAATCCTGATATCTGAAATTTGTATTTTTCTGAAATTCAGGTTTGTCATGTGATTATGACATCTTAAATGGCATGAGAAAAAACTTGTAATCAGGGATTAACACGAAACAAACCAACAAACTTATTATAAGAGCAGGCTTAGTACAGACTTGATTTCTCCCCATAGCAAAAAAATGTACAATAATTTTGAAACATTTCCATGGATATTTTGGTTGCTGGTCAAACAAGTTTTTGAACTGTAGTAAGATTGGGGCTGTTTAATCTGAACAACAAAAACATTGAGGTGAAAACCTGTAAACAGGTTCATATCTCTTCCTCCACTTGATACTTTCACTTTTACCAACCTCCCGTATTCCGTGTTCAAATCACAAAGTTTCATTTTTTTTAGCAAGACTTTAAAAACTAAGGCCTGACATTTGTCTTGAAGTTTAATTGTTTAATCTTGTCATAGTATATACAGGGAGACATGAAATTCCCACCAAATTAAAACCAGGCCAGACAAGGTAGGTTACAATGCTGTAGGTGAGAAATGTAAAGCTGAAGCAATACTCGATGATACCACTGAACAATTTAATCTAACTTAATACAACTTTGCTTCAAGCCATTTTGTTGAGAAGTACAAGTTAATGACCTGATAAGAAATTGGTCTATCTACAAATTCAGATTAAAAGGAGGAATGTACAATTATATTGCATTGCATCAGGATAAATACTGGTCAGGTTCTCAACTTGTAAATAATGACAGAAAAATGGAGATTGTAAGAGATGATGACTTGCAAATTACAATGTATCCAGTATAAAAATTATCCCTGAGGATATCTTCCATTGTTACATCCTGATGTGGAAAAATTGCATAGTGATAGAATATTTTAAGTTTTTGAATCACGACTTCTAATACAAATACAATAACGTGTGTACTGTGTAATTTATGTATTGTGTGCATTTTTATTGCTGTTACACACACAGTCATTAGGGCTACACCATCACCAACGTCATCATCATCTCTATCACCATTTTCATCATCATAATTATCATAATCATCATTGTCTACACCATTATGATGATCAACATCATCATAATTATCATCATCCATCATCACCACTACCACCATCATTATGATCATCAGCATAATCACCATTATCATCCTCCATCATCATCATCATTATCATCATATACACTAACATTAACATCATCATCATCACCACCACCACCACCACCATTAGCATCATCACCATCATCCATCATTATCATTATATCAACCACCATCATCATGATCATCATTACCACAACTATCATCATCATCAATCGTAGACAATAAATTATCTTTAAGAGGAGGCATGTCCAATCACAGTCACCTACAAATATCCCCTGTATGTATGAGAGCAATATGGGAGAAAAGAATAAAATGGAACCATTGCATGTTATGTCATGGTTATCTATATAATACACTGAAGGAGTAAACTTTTTATCACAATCAGTTCAGGCACTGTTGTTTCATTGGTATGATGATTTAATTATCTCTGTTTAAGCATTCATACATATAAGTTCAAATAGTTGCCTTTAAGTTATATTAGATGAACACAGGAACTTGATAAAGAAATTAAAGATCTATCTTCACACAAAGGAACAATTACTTTCCACATAAAGATGAATGGAACAGAAAGTATGTGTTTATTTATACTGCAAATTAAACTTACTTCAGTTGCTACAGCTGATAACAGTCTGCCAAAAACAACAAAAAACATAAATCTTTGTTGCAGATTTTGAACTTTGGGTTATTTTCTTAACCTTTTAGCCAAGTTATCAGCAACCCTATGATTATCTTAGATTTGTTTTTGTAACATAATCAGCACTGTAGGATAAAGACCAAGTTCAATGTTCACAAATCTTCTTTAAGGGTATATACCACAAGATATGAAATCTTCAATGAGGATTTTTTCAAGTACCCAAGTCTGCCCTTTACCAGATATTGAATGCAATTTAACAGCAAGGAGAGAACTTCAATTTCTTTCCATCCACTTGAAAGACAATAAATACATACCTTCTAAAAGTCATGGTAAAGAGTAATTTAAAATTTAACAATCAATAAGTATACAGGTAGACATATATATATACTTATATCAAAAAGATTGTCACAAAAAGCACATGGGTGATAATTGGGTTCAGACATGGGCTAATTGACACCCAAAGACCCCAGGGGACATTCTGGGATGTAGTTAACAATAGCAATAATTTGATACTTCGAACATTCAGGGCAGACAAAGCAATTTTCGAAATAAAACATTGTAATGAAACATGTATTAAAACTTATGTGTATGGAATTTATAACTGCTGCGGGGAATCCTTCTTTATGTCCAAATATGACCTGGTGAATGACAGGACAACTTGGAGACAGAGAAATACTCATTAATGTAAAAAAACAGTACCTAAAAGTCATATGGTCGTATTAAAGCACTATTTATACCATTTTTGAGACAGCTAAAATTCCTGACACAGAATTTTTTTTTGCAGAATTTAAAATAAGGAATTGAAGACTGGAGCATGCTTCATGCACAAATTTCTATAAATATACAATAAGAAACAAACTGTCGGATTTTACATTTAAGAGTCAACATTTTATTAAAGAAAGCACATAAAATTTTATTTACTGCTATTGAAGAACAGTAACCCTCAGTATTAAAAAAGTGCTGACTTGGCAAAAAATAATAATAGCATATTTTCGCATGCTATAGAAATACTTCAAAACAAAAATCTTTACATGGAATCTAAACACAACACATAAACCATGTCAATTTGACACTCTAAGATTTTTACTTTACTGAAGTAATCTGTAATCTTTCACTTGAGTTAACTTCAAAAACACAACAGTTGATAGAGGAACAGTGTAAACAATAGGTTGGAACCAAGCCATAAGTTGATATGAATAGTATCTTGTTCGCTTTTATAATAGATACTCCGACCCCCTCCCCGATTGAGAAAAAAATGATTCTCCATAAACAACTTCATAACCTTCACATCAAATTAGAACATCTTAGCTGTACAAAATCTCTAAATTTTACTTGCATGGAGCAGGCTGACAGTGAGTTGACAGGACTGTGTGTCTTATCTGCACATGTACAGGTCACAGGTTTAAACACTCAGCATGGGGCTGGCTGACAGTGAGTTGACAGGACTGTGTGTCTTATCTGCACATGTACAGGTCACAGGTTCAAACACTCAGCATGGGGCTGGCTGACAGTGAGTTGACAGGACTGTGTGTCTTATCATCACATGTACAGGTCACAGGTTCAAACACTCAGCATGGGGCTGGCTGACAGTGAGTTGACAGGACTGTGTGTCTTATCATCACATGTACAGGTCACAGGTTCAAACACTCAGCATGGGGCTGGCTGACAGTGAGTTGACAGGACTGTGTGTCTTATCATCACATGAACAGGTCACAGGTTCAAACACTCAGCATGAAGCTGGCTGAAAGTGAGTTGACAGGACTGTGTGTCTTATCTGCACATGTACAGGTCACAGATTCAAACACTCAGCATGAAGCAGGCTGACAGTGAGTTGACAGGACTGTGTGTCTTATCTGCACATGTACAGGTCACAGGTTTAAACACTCAGCATGGATAAGGCTGACAGTGAGTTGACAGGACTGTGTGTCTTATCTGCACATGCACGGGCCACAGGTTCAAACACTCAGCATGAAGCTGGCTGACAGTGAGTTGACAGGACTGTGTGTCTTATCTGCACATGCACAGGCCACAGGTTCAAACACTCAGCATGAAGCTGGCTGACAGTGAGTTGACAGGACTGTGTGTCTTATCTGCACATGCACGGGCCACAGATTCAAACACTCAGCATGAAGCTGGCTGACAGTGAGTTGACAGGACTGTGTGTCTTATCTGCACATGCACGGGCCACAGGTTCAAACACTCAGCATGGAGCAGGCTGACAGTGAGTTGACAGGACTGTGTGTCTTATCTGCACATGCACAGGCCACAGGTTCAAAGAGCAGTTTCCAGTTTCTTGGATTTAACTAAACAGAATGTTTTGAAACATTGATGTCCATGTCAGTCGTGTATATATACATAATACTGGCTGACATTTCTATGTTACAGCATTACAGAGCCTTGGATTTTACTTTCTGGATTATAGACTGTCAAATAATGTTGATGTAGGTAGCAGAGTGTTCATAGCTTATTTAGCTAATGAAGTATGAAGTGTACTATAACTAAGTCACAAACTGAACTAAACAGTGTATCATATGTACATCCATTTAACATTTAAACAAATTTTCCTCAAATACATTACATAAGCTCTCCATGGTTTAGTTGTGCATAACTGACACAAATCAAGTTATTACATACATACACATAATTATGATACATTATAAAGAAAGTAATTCTATGCAACTATTATTTGCAGGATAATGTTATAAACAATTTACAATAAATTTTAACTCATCTATTCAGGCCATCTTAATGAAGTATTATAATCACAAGCTAATGCATCAATGTAAAACTTGATATTAAGATCACCCATAGAAACCAAAGTCTTATATGGATGTGGCCTATTACTACTGAGTTCAAATATAGAAAATCAGAAATAAGAGGTCGCTATATATATGGAGTTAATATTAAAGTGGTTTCAAGGGGAGCTTTTGCTGTATTTTACAATGTACAGTGGTACGATAAATCTGCGGCTTAAACTGATATGGAACAATGCTTATACATACTCTACAATGGGCAAGGATGCCATAAAGAGAATGATAGTGTTGGGGCAAAAAATACAAACAGTGCACAATGTTTTGGTGTCACATTGCCAGCATTATACAACACTAGAAAGTCCTACCGTGTGCCATGAAAGGATAATGTGTAGTTGATGGATACCATGTGTGTTGGATGGATACTGTGTAGTTGATGGATACTGTGTCATGGATGGATACCGTGTCATGGATGGATACTGTGTAGTGGATGGATACCATGTGTGTTGGATGGATACTGTGTAATGGATGGATACTGTATCTCTCTCTTCATGTCATGATGAGAGTGGAAGCAGTGCAGACTTACATGGAATCATGATGACTCGTTAGTATGAGGTAACAAAGTTGTGAGATGTCGCTACATAAAGACAGGAGTTTTTTATCTATAAGTACATAAAAATGTGCATCAGCAATATCATATAATACCATGTCTTAACGCACAAATTAAGATTCAAAAAAGCATATCTTATATCCAACTGGAACAAAAATACAATCCTCTAACATGCAATAGACCTATTATATAATAAAACTTGGTGAAATTTAATTTCAAGACAATTTGTTTGATTTTCTAGACGCCATTATCAAATTAACATGACTGTATTATGTAATAGGTACAAGAAAACAGTATACATTTTAAAAAATGACTCAGCTTTGAAAACATGAAGCAACAATGTACAGCATCAAAAGAAACAAAACACCATCAGATAATGCTGGCAAACAATGAAGAAGATGACTGATGTAAAGGCATGAGAACAGATGATACATGAAGGTTTTGGGTTGCTGACGTAACAAGAGATCACAGTCCTAGATAACATTTTAACTGTTCTTTAACTTAAGAACAAAGTAAGAATGTGCAAATACCTCTATTAATTGAAATATTCATGAATCCAAGAAATTTACCTTTTTTGAATAGAAGATGGTTTCCCATTTTACATTGCATAATTCATATATTTGAGCATTACAATAGTAAAAAAAACCCGCTTTGTGAAGTAAGTGTTACGTTATTGTTATAAATAGATTTCAATAATAAGCGTGACTTAAAAATGGTTCAAGATACAGCCAACCAGAGAGCTAAGTCCACAGAAAGAAGAGAAGATGTATGGCCCTCATGCACAGTTGAAGATTCACACAGAAATGTAGTACATTCAATGTTGTAAGAATAATGACTAAACTTCACTCAGATAAAACATTAACTACCAACAGTTATGATACTGTAGCTGAACTCAGCCATTTGATAATACAATTTATGTTAAAAGCATAGCCTTAAATTACATGCATGTGTAAAAATTACAGCAACAGTTGCCTAGTAACTATAAACCCAAGCCCCAACCAACAAAGATACTGCTAGAACCCCATCAACATCCAGCAAGTTACAAAAACTGAATTATGCACAGACAATATTCAGATTTTCTAGAAATAATGTACAACAATAACAACAGCACCACCACCACCACCACATTAATGATTATCTAAATGGTTCTTCAGAGTAATTTTCACTTAAAAAAACAATTTCCAATAAAAACATGATTTAAAACCACTGTTACATTTTAAAATAGAAAAAAATATATTCAGAAATAACAGTATTGTTTTATTGATGTACATCATTTCATTGTGAGACACACAAGGGAATAAAACTTGGTTTGCCAATATTTTACAAGAGGCAAATAGTTTACTGAATGTCCCCTAAGGTATGGTTAAATTTGCAATAAGTCATAACAAAATGGAACTAAGTCGTCAAGTTCTCATAAATAGCTAACTTTAATGCATCGCACACTAGAAAAACAAATAAAATATGCAGGATTTTAAAGACAATAACAAGTTGAACTTATGAATTATTAACATATTTTCACACAATGCTCTGTGTAGGTTGACATTTTCCCAACAACGCACGCAACATTTCCTGGTATGTTAATTTCAACACCATCATTCAAACTTTATGAATTAGAAAACATTTTACATAAATACTGAAAATAAAGGAAAAATAAAAAAATTCTTCAAGATAATACAACTACTATTTTTATAATCCACGGTATTATATCCACAACAGTATGAAAAGTAATGAAGAAATTCACAGAAAATTGTATAAAACTTGATTTAGCCCCATAACTTAACATTTTTTTCATGAAGTTTTATTACAATCATGCTGCACCATTTTTAGACTTTCACTAAAACTTTAAGAATGACAATCTTATATACATGTATCAAAACTATGAAGTTTTGAAACTTAGAATAAAATTAGAATATTAATATCAGGCACCGATTCCACAAAAATACTTAAGTCCATTATCTTACTTAACTTCGCTTATTTACTTGATAAGCTACTTAGCTTAAGTCATTAGTTAAGTAAATAAGCAAAGTTATCAGGGCCAGACCAAAACACTAAATTTTGAAAAACAGGTATGCATTAGATGTAACATATCATCAATTTTTACCAACTAATTAGAACAAAATTGTACAGTAATAAAATTCAAATCCATGGATTCAAAATGAAAAAAAAGTTTTGAAGGTGTAGAGTCTCACAACATTGTCCTTCCTGACATTTAATTTTAATTCATTGTACATTTTAATAGTCAACATAATCTGCAGACAAACTCAATGACCTTTTAGACCGAAAAAATGGATCCAATACCCAGGAATACCATTTGAAATAAATTCTACTTTCAGAAATAGACTACCTGAAACCAACACCCATCTAATAACTGGTCAAATAACAAGTCAAAAAACAACAACTACAGTAACTATGACGATGACAACAACAACAACAAAACAGACAATAACAGTTATATAAACAATATAAATTTCAGGATACTGCTTTAAGAATGGCAACCAGCAAAATATGGCATTAATATCAAAATAACCATGTCACTTACTTAAGAAATGTAGTTATTTCAATTATTTTCTACTGGCAACATGAGTCTGCAAATTCTATGTTTCAAATTATATTTCAAAGTATATTTCTAGAAGATTACTTGATATGAGATGAATCAGGAACAGTTAATTAGGTCAGGTCTCCTCTTCTATTGACCTGCAGGGTTAAAAAATATTGTTAAGATAAATACTAATCAAAGTGTACAAGATCATAATAAGATCACATATTTAGTAACCCTATAACGGTAACAAGATTTTCCCTGCTAATGAATAATACTAACAGGTTAATTACGTTCACTGTTAGCCAGGAACACACGAATGTATGATCATTCTTTCACTGAAATAACCTTGTAACATGTTATTTGTACATACAGCTTTACTACATTTTAAAAATGTTCTGATTGGACGATATTACAGTTCAAGGTGATGTCACATAGAATGATGTCACACGCACAGTCATCTGGTCAGGAAGCCTTGGGCGCTGACTATAAGTCTGAATCATATCAATGATTCAAAGTTAATAATATTCATGTATGCTCAATTTTAAGTTTATCAACAAGTATACCAATTTACTAGTTGGTACAAGCATCGGTGAAGCTTAAGATGTGAATTTCATAGAAGTTATAAATATAAGTTGAAATTAAGTAAAGAAGTTTTTACATCAAAAAGTGAACAGACTGATGACCAATTATGGGCAAAATATCAGAAAATCTAGAAATGCCTTATTCACAATAAAGATAAGTACGTATGATAATGGCATCCTCAAAAGGTGCAAAATGACCAATTCTGCATACTGTCCAACTGATGAAAAACAAATTATGGTGAAACAAACATCTATGTCTTCTTTGACACTGGTCTCAGTAGAAGAATCAAAAGGTGGATTTTCAATGAAGACGTCTGATTTGAGAATGTACTCACGTCTCCAGAATTACGAACATAATTATATATTACCCAACTTTAGACTAGTAAGAGGAATGATAATAACCATCAAGCTATATTTATAATTGTATTTAAACCACTGACCACCATACTTCGTTGTTTAGGAAATCATTTGTTAGTGAACTAATTGCTAAACCCACAATGAGACATTAAAGGCGTGGCAATAAGGGTTGTATTTTAAATTTGAACGGCATCATTTAATGAATATCATTTACTATTACCAGCAGATGTAACTTACATCATATATCCTAATATTTAGAACACAACAATCATATAATTGAATTAATTTAATTGATTAAAAAAACAAACAAACGAATTATTGCTTACATTGTATAGATTGTACTATTAAACTATACTTAACTATGATAAACACAATCAATTTGTTTGTCACTCTGTCAGGTAAAAATAAACATTTTCAGATCCAAATTCCGGATCATTTTGGGAAAATCAAAAGCTGATACACATTATATCTAAAATGGAAGAACAAGCAGATGTCTTTGGAAAATGCATAAAGAGACAGTCAGAGTTCTTGTAGCTGATACACAACAAAATGCCAATTTCATGGCCAGTGTTATAATCATGTCAAGAGTGTGTGTGTGGGGGAAACACCCTCTTTAGCCTACGCAAATACGTTATTTTGTAAAATAACAGAACTATCAAATCAAAGATATATTTTGATTCACATGAAGAACACTGTTTTAATTCAAACTTAAGTTATGTTAAAGTATATTTTATGAAGAGATTATTCATGTGACAAAGAGTTGAAGTATTTGTTTGTGTCCAGACTAGAGAACAGTTCAAGAAATGTTTAAGTACTCTTGATATTTCGTACAGTTTCTAGGTCTTATGTTAAGGTTTACATGTATACCATTTTTCATACTTCAGATGGTTGAAAATAAATTGCATGACAGATATGTGACTTATTCCTGGCTCTTAATTCCAGCTCACGTTATTAAAATACTTTACGGAATTTACAATCATGTTGAAATGTCTTCAAAGTAACCATCTCATTACAAGACAATGATGTTAATTCATCTTCACATAATACTGCCTTTATTTTTATGAATGATAAACAGAAAAGAAGAGATTTGTCAATAAAAGCTGCTCTTGCCAACATTTTTTGGGCCAATTAAACGATTAAAAGTATGAGACTGGCAAAATATATTTTTCTGTCCATGTGTGCATTTATTTCCACAGTAAAATGTTCAATAATTGATAATCTAAAACGCGAAGATATGCTTGTGTCATCAAAATGATCATTTACCTTCATGGAAATTGAAAGCTAGATTCATAGTGACTTTATTAATACATAATGAATACCCAGGTCATTTCACATACATGTAGAAAATCAAACATGATTATAATTACAATTATTTGCAATGATTGGACTTCAGAAAATGTCTCTCAAGGTTGATTAGAACAATTTAAG
The DNA here is from genome assembly GCA_008271625.1 of Lutraria rhynchaena. Classification (NCBI taxonomy): domain Eukaryota; kingdom Metazoa; phylum Mollusca; class Bivalvia; order Venerida; family Mactridae; genus Lutraria; species Lutraria rhynchaena. The sequence goes on along the minus strand of VIBL01000018.1, from coordinate 2,744,708 downwards.
TTAATTTTCCCTCTTCATCAATATTTCAATTTTCATACTTAGTGGAGAATCAATGTATGGAGTGATGAAGTTACTGTTTATCGAGGCTTTGGTAACACTCTATTTTTCTTAAGTTGGTCTGAACTGACCTTCAAAATACCTACATTCTATATCATAAAAATTGGAAAACTTTTTAGGAAAATAACTTGTTGCCAACAAAAATTACAATTTTACACCATAACCTTTAGGAACATCTCATTAAAATTAGCCTTTCATTGTTTCATTGTTACAGTATGTACTTCATTATCCATTGCTTGTGTAATTTTGTAAATATCTGTTTTACATTAATCATGTTGTAATAAGAGGCTCGCAGGGAAGATTGGGCATATATGCCTAACTGCATTGCCTCTATAAATAAGGTCTTAATATTATAAGTATAACTACTCTCTATGTCTTTATTAACATTTTAAAACATTAATTTGATAAAATAGTTGCTTCAACTCATGTGTTTGTACATCTAAGTGTGAACATTTAAAAAATAACATACCTTGTTATTGATCATAAAATGTAATGTATAATACCAGTATCTTATCTCAGAATATGAGCTCACTAAACCAATCATTCCCCAACAAATGCAGTGTTGGAGCATCATTGAGCTGATAACTTCTGTACAAAAATTGTGAATCAGAAGTGCAACTCTGGCTGTGATACATGGAGTTGTCAGAGGGAAGGTTTGAGCCTTTGGTTCAGGGTCCTACACAGGTTCTTGATCCATGTTTTATACAAACATATAAAAATGGAGAATACCACAATTGATGGATAAATAGACAGACAGCCAGTATTCCATGGACCAGTGCTGTTCATTATAATGTTATCATAGTCCTTAAGTACTAATGAAGATTGTACTGATAATTATACCATCCATACATTCATGATGAATAATTGATCACTTAGATTTCATGCTTGACTAACAATAAGTGTATAAAAATGAGAAAACATTAACAGTATATACGTACAATATACAGTAAAACCCCACGTAGCAAACATCTGATATAAAACAACTAACTCCACACTGGATGAGACAATCTCAGTCTTAAGGCCTCTTTTAGGATCCAAATGAGGCTACTGAAGTTTAACTGTACTCCCTATTAAACGATTATTTTCTAATGGATCTCCTCCCATTCTTTGAAAAAACACAATTAAATGTACTGATAATCAATCTAATTGAATTTAAAGAGTACAATTAAAAAAAAAAAACACAATATGTTGTCAAATTGAAAACCCTCTGTAAAATATAACAACCCAGGAAGCATAGCTCGTTGGATAGTTTCCTATATATCTACCAGGTAGTACTATCTATCAGATTGGTGTATTTGGAGGGGGTATATGAAGAACTAGGTATGTTGACTGTAAATGTTAAATAATACATCATTTTTATTCATTTTCAACCAACATTTAACAGGTAAATGATTCTCTCTGAAGCAGTGTTGTCATCCTTAAAGTCAGCTAAAATAACTTTATTTTAATGTGTACCAGTACATGTATAAAAAAAAACATTTACAATGCCATACCCACAAGAACAATGACCATAACAAAGACAATTTACACAAGTATTTGTAACTGATAATTATCAACTAATGTAATTTACAAAATAAAGTAATAAAATGTAGCATTATTCTTGCAAGTGGTCAGGAAAACCAGAATGTAAAGCACTTTCTTATAAGGTAACAATCAACAACAACGTATTCACACCAAAGCAGACGCAGGAAAAGACAGCTAAACACATTGTCAGATAACAGGTACACTTAAGCATCAATTATCTTTAGACTATAAAAGGTAATCCAACTTTGATATTACAAGAGTCAAAACTGTGGTAAATTGATGCAATCCCTTCAGAAGTGTCCCCTAAAGAATGAACATCGTATTCTTAGTGCTAATTGATTTATCCTTATAGACGATAAACTTTAATAATGCATGTTTCATGTTAAAAACAATCTCTGACAAGTTAAAGTGATAATTTTAAAAGTTAGCAAGTAAGCTCTTTGAGAACTTTTCCTAAGAATTTACTGAGTGCACCTCTTATTGTTAAAAGGTATTAATCACTTAAAAGACTTTGCGAGTCAGGTTATATGAAGATAGAAAAGTAATGTTTAAGTTTACTGGACCAAAGTAAGGCAGGTAGGCCACAAAAATCTTTTGTCTACTCTTTTCACAAAATTCTTTTTGTACTTTGGAGGTATGATTTGATCCTAAATATTTTGCTGCAAGAAACCTCAGGGTATAAGAGCAATAAGTAGGATTTGTCCATCAACAGTATACACAAGTATTTTTTTCTGGCCTGAGAGTAGTCTGGGTAAGGAAGGGATCAGTATTTGTGTAAAGAACTGGAGTGTGAAGCTGAATCTCCTAAATAAATGATCTTCTAGAACAAATTTTGGCCATCTTCCATTCTTCAAGTTTTCACCTAAATTTCTGCCAAGCATTTAATAGCTTGATATAGTAGACAGAAAATCAAATAGACACTACAATAACATCAATATATCAGCTTAGATATAGCATAACTGTAGAAACAGTTTACCTAGCTAACATAAACCACAGCAAGAAAATGAAATTTTAAACAAATTATGTCAAGATTATGCAAAATTGGAACTTAAATAGTAAGTAATTCATCTAGAATTTCACCATCAACATCATAAATAAACAACACAGAACAATGGCTCCATTATAACATCACCAACCAGGAACTCATGTTTAGAGTCTGTTTATTCGGTTGGTTAAACTCTAAGCAAGATTTTCAGATATTTAGTAATTTAGTGAAATCTCAAGTCTACCTCATTTTAAATTTGCCATTGAAACTTTTGCACTCAGTTACTTTGCAACTGGTAAAAGAAAAACAAGATATCTTTTACATAAGTTATCTTTTTACTCAAGTTATCTTTAACAGGTTTTACAGCAAGAAAATGCATGTTAGGAACATTTTGGTCAAAAGAACAACTATGTGATTAAACATACTTCAGCTGTGTTAAAAGCTGAATCATTTTCAGTGCCAGTTTACTGGTCCCCACAAGCCAAAGAAGTCATCAAAGATTCCTAATATGGTCAGAGAGTGAGTAAATGTTCACAATGACTTACCTTTATAAAACCACTAAAAAATTCTATACATAAAATGGCTGGAAGTATTTTCAAGTTAAATTATTTTTAACTGATCAGAATTATACCAGTCAGGTTAAGCTGCCTGTTGCCTACAACCGCAGAAGTTTTAACTCATTATCATTGACAGTAATTAATTTTAATGAAAGGCGTGGCATAACATTAATGTTCTAAAGTAATAAAGCAGGCATATAAGCAGTCATTTTTATAAATGAATCAAGTTTTTGTGTTTTATTATGGCTATGAAACCAAAGAGCAGTCAGTTTTATAGTAACAAGTCTATATATAAACTACATGTATTACCAGACAAATGTACCATTATGTCATGATACGATTTTAACATTAAACACAAGACAAGCAAACAGCCACATTTGTATTATCATTTGACAATCATAATTTGGATGTTTCAGAGGTTCATCATGTTCACAGACATAATTTATAATATATTTTGCTGATACAGAAAAAAATAAAAACACCAAATATCCTCAAATAAAAACCCCATGAGCAGTTAATGAATTTCTTTAATGCATGTTTTGTTGAACAATTATGATTTGAATACTTTCTTGAACACATTATAATTTGAAAGATTATTGAAGCACTAATTTTAAAGGGTAATTTTTTTTTTTTTTGGGGGGGGGTCTCCAAATGGGGCATTTTTTAGGAAATGTTTGGTAGATTAAAATTCAACTTCAAAATCAATAGAACTGTTGCTTCATAATAAATAAAGTCTGCTCCTACATTCAAAATTAAATGATACAAATCACAATGGGAATCTTCGTGAAAAAGGTCGAATACCTTAAAGCCCTTGCTGATAAACTGCTAACCATCTGTTTACTTTAATGCTTACTTTTGCAAATATCAATGAATTCATACAGTGTATAGTGACTTTTAAAAGCTTTCAACATCCTGTTGTATTATTCAAAGCATTTAAATAAAAACTTATTTACCAAGAATATTTTATACTTCCTTTTCTGCTTCACAGAAAAACTCTCCATAAAATTCTCGACATAAAAGGGAATAAAATACAACCAACACATGAAAGGAATCAGATTATATCTCGGTGCTTAAAAACCCAAGCGTAAATCTGTAGTCACCATCAAATGGCTCTATCCAGCGGTCATTATTATATCAAATGCCAGCATGGATAGCCATTAATGTTTAAAATATCCCCTATTACCATATCAAGCACAAGGCAATCTTGGCAATTTTCTATTTTATAGTAAAGATCACTGTCATTTGGTTGGATAGCCCAATCATTCCTGATCTTGCACGATCATACTTGTTCAAGGTTTAATAGCTGTCTTTATCCGATATACGGCTTGACCATTACGTTGCACTGGATGTTGACAATGATGGCTTTTTTTACCAAATATGGGCAACAACTGCCTGAATGCCTTTCAACATAAAAAATTGAATCTCAGATTAAATATGTAAGTTTGAAGTTTTCATTTCTGGAAATAAGACAGAGAAAATCTGATAGGAATATTATAAATATGTATTGTGCTGATATTTACACTAATAACCAACGTGAGTTGTGTCATTATTAAAACTGGATTACCAATACCTGATAAAAATGCATAAAACCGGAGTTAAAAACTAGACTAACCTAATCAATGATTACTTTCTGAACAGCTTTTCTTGTAAAGTCACTGAATACCACAGGGGGCCCCTGGGCCCTGGACAGTGGATTACATATTACTGTGGACAGAAAGGAATATCACAGGGGCTGGACAGTATTTACATAATACAGTGGACAGAAAGGAAAACTGGTAACAAGCACTCCAGGAAACACACAGAGTTTAATTGGTATACAAAATCAGGCATCAAACTTTAAAAATGAAATAATTTTATCTGTGACAAAAACTTTGACCATTACTGAGTTTCAAAAACATCATTTAATGTTTAAGAAGTCCTTCACACCCAGGACATGACTTAAAGCATGTCAACACTGGGCAGCCAACAAACTCAGACATGTTTGTATGTAACCTAGACGCCTTGAAATTGCTGTGGGTATTCAATTCATCATTTCTGTCCTATTCAACATCTAGCAATTAAAATATCAGTTTATTTCGAATTTATATTCATAACAATGCAGTGTCCAAGCAATTTACGAATTCTTCACATTTATGGGCAGTTAAAAATCCTTCCATTCTGAATGTCACGCATTGTACTAATTTGTAGGACCACAATTAAGTCAAGGACTACATTGGTTGAAAATTGATTCAAATCAAGGCTTAAGAATTTGTTGATTCAGGGACCTCAGCATGTGAGCTGCGTCATACATGCTTGACCTGCGGTCAGTTCTCTAAAATAGTGGTCAACATTGTAATATGAAGGAGGTGTTTTAAGAAATACTATCTCAGATGCATTGAAAAACACAGTAAGTGCCACATACTATAGTTTGTGTACCACAATAAATATCCCCTAATTACGATTCAAGATGCAGTATTGAGACTTAGAAGAATTCAGAACAAAACAAATTTGAATGAAGACAGCTATCTTTAAGACGGCTGTTTACGTTTTTATTGGACAAAAACAGATCACAATAAGTGTAAAGATGACACGGCAAATAGTTCTGCAGCTTACAACAAATAAAAATAGCAAAATAAGCAGCTGACGCATACAGATTAAAGGACTTGTATTTTAATACTTTCATAGCAGAGACTTTATTTTTTGGGTTAATTGCTGCAGATTTATGAGGATAAAATTTAATGTACTCTTATACCACGTTTTTTGGGAGACAGTCTCATTACCCACTTGGAAAAAACTAATTAGGATGGAAGAATAAATGTTAAATGGAATGAACCATAAAAAGTAAAAAGATTGGATTAACCAGATGTACCATTGACAAAATAGATAAAATAGTTTATGTTCTAAACCCAGGTTTGTACCATGTAGGTGTATAAGAATGTTAACATATCAGGATTGGCCATAATTTCTAATGTAATCTTATAAATGTTCAATTAAAACAAAGAAAAAAAAATAGTGAAGAATATTTGACCAAATGTTCAACATACAGTATTTTCTTAAAGTGCATCATCAGCAGGTTGGGAAGTAGCTCCTCTTTTTTTTAAAAAAAATACCGCTCGTACTTAGAGGTCTGATTCATCCTAAATATTTTCATACCTTGGATTTTGCTGTTAGAAACTTAAGGTCTGGTGCCAAATGATATGGTAGGTCAAGTAACCATATTACACAACTACATTTGTATTTTGTCTGGCCATACTAGTTACCAACATTCCCCAGTAAATGACCCACTCCTTACAATGCCAGTAAAAAGACAACTGTTTAACAATCCTTCCAATTATAACAAATGCATCTAAATATCATTTAAACAATAACTCAACATTTCAAAAAATGCAGAATTTAACATCCCAAAGGGACTTTTACTGTCAAATATGATCCTCTGTAGAAAAGGGAAGTGCTTTAAGAATATAAATGAATGCTAAAATATTACATAAACATTATATTTATGATACAATAAATCAAAGATAAATAATGAAAAATTATTTCCTTTCTAAGAATTCACTAAGAATTCATTTCATCCAGCCCCATCCCAAATAAGATGGTTATCCAATATTCATTGATACATATGAAAATATAAGTGAGAAAATAGGAAGTATTATGTTCAATAATAGAACAAATAATTCACACAAGATAATAATCTAATTTAATGGTTTTTGCCTCGCCTAAAGTTATAGGTTTACGTTACATTTCAAAATGTTCAGAGAACTTAAAACTTTCAATTCTTTTTTGAACCTAATTTCAGTACTGAAACACACCAAATAAACACTATAATTATGACCTAAATAGTTTGACATATTAATTAATTATTAAACTTAATGAACCTGGGTGTAATTCAGTGTACTGTTAATCTGAATCAGTAATTGATTCATTAATTGAACACTTGAAATACTTAAACCTCTGTATGTTTATACAAAATTAAACACATGAACTGTAAGTTTTGGGGCATAAATCAGATCAATAAAAGCATACTGGAGTATCTGAGGTTTAGGGTAAATGATTTACACCATTATGTTAGCCAGGCCTTCCAATATGTTCACAATATTGTAATATACCGATGATATATAGTAATAATGTAATAAATGGCAAAACATTTTCGAAATAATCTGCACTTGTATTACTATTCCAATTAAAGAACCACTGATATATTTGTTTTCAGATTGTAGTAATTGAAGTATTCGGTGCAAAGTAATTAACCCACAAAATGTACTACAATAATGTGGAGAAGATTGTGTGATTAAAATACAAGGGATTTTTTATAGCCCATGCTATGTTTCAAGAAATGTACAAAGTTTCATGTTTTTGTTAATACTGCAGTACTTTGTATCCTGTTTTTTCACAAACCTCAATTTGATGAAAATGAAAGAGCATTTTAATAAGAGAAGTTATCATTTTTGTAACTATCAGGATTCATAAAACATCTTATTCTAGCCTTACACATCAGTTGTCTTATTTTATGGTATTGGTAAAAATTGTAGCCCTTTCTAAAATACATTTGATTCTATTAGAGATCTTGAAGACTAATCTTAGAGGTGTCAGAGGTTTTTTGTTCATTTCCATATTACAAGATTTCAAATTACTGGTATAAATATTTACTGAAATCCTACAGTTTACAGCTAAATATCATATATCAACAATCTAATTATCAAGCTGAAGGCTAATCCTGTATTTAGTTATTAATTAAGTAGACATAGCTTTTCCTAGAAACTTGCATCCAGCTTATATAGGTCATAGAGTCAAATAGGAATAGTAAAAATAAAATAATAAAACTAAAGGTAAAAATAAAATAATAAAACTAAAGGTAAAAATAAAGTAATAAAACTAAGATAAAATAATAAACTATAACTCCACACACATCACTGAGGGACTTTTGTGGTTGAGTGGTTATGGTCTTAGAATAGTAATCACAAGCTCATTACTGCTGTGAGTTCAAATCCAACCTCGGATTACAGAAGTTCAGGTACCAGATGTATACCTGGGGGTCTTCCTCCACTGTTAAAAGCTGGAAGACATCAAATGACCCATGCTGTTCAGGTATGACATTGAAAAAAAAATCAATTAACCAGAAAAATCTGATGACAAAATGTGCTGATGTTAAGACTAGTAGTAATCTAACCATCCATGCAGATTGAAACATTCAAAGGGCTATAACTCTTGTACAATATAAAAATGGTCATGAGATGTCTAAACTGAGTTTAAGGCTGATATTTCCAAGCAAGTTAAATAAAAATAGTCAATGAGTAGTTACAATCAAGACACACGGATGGACAGACAGATGGATGGAAAAATGCAAAAACCTGAAAATAATCTTTCAGCATTCCAGATTTTAATCAAAAATGCTTTTGGCATTTCTTTTTAACCGCAACGTTTTGATATGAAAATAATCTTAAGTGGTGTTACTTTGGTGCTGTTCTTTACTCATCAATTCAAATCCTTCATTATAGACCGAATAAAATATTTCACAATAAGTAGAATTGAATAGTTTCAATTTTAAAAAAAAAGGCCATTAAGTTCAAAACACCCTATGCTTTAACATATGAACTGCTACAATGAAAATTTTATTGTTCATTGAATAAAAACATGAATGCTACATTTTATCACTTATTAATTTAATACCAAGCCTTGTAAATATTTTAAATGTATCACTTTGAACTGATGACTTATGTCAATAAATGCATTTACTCAGAAACTATAGCCCTCTAAAATTCCTTTTTTTAAAATTGTTTTGTTTGTTTTTGTGGTACAGAGGATCAAAGATGTCCTCTGTATGTTACAGTATTATAGGCAGATCATCATTAGGCCACTGTTTTGTTGATCTTTAGTTTCTCAGGCCTGCTGACCAATTTTTAGGACAATACAAAATGACCCCTAATTTAGTTGAAAAATAATCAGGAAATTAATGCAATTGAATGCAATTATGTTACCTCAATAATTCACAGGAAACAACAAATTTTAACAGTGAAAATTCTAAGTAAGTATTCACCTCCACAGCATATGTTTTAAAGATTAAGTTGATAACAAAACACAAAATACCTTTGTCGGTTACTTTAAAATTATGCCTCAATGATTGTGGATTTAGTTGTTAAAGAAACAATAGTACTAAATATTTATGGTACATTAATGTGACAAAAAAAAACAGTCACAGAAATCAAGTGTTCTGTTAGCAAAATCAAGCACACTATCTTCATCAACAAGCATACTTAGTACCGTGAGCTAACATTGTCCGAGTATATTAAAAGGGGAAAAATATCCGAAAAAGAAGAGCTTAAAAATCTCCCCAATCTACCAATTTATATATAGAGCACATTTCACTAATGTATTTGCTTTTAATCTTAACTATGTGTACAAAAAACACACTTTTTCAATTTCTTAATTGTCTTTTAAATCAATCTTTAACAACCAGAGTTTGTCTTTAATCAGAGGCTATAATAGCTGTCTTCAGTTGCTAAATAGGGGGTGTCACCAAATCTCAAACAAGAGGTTAAGTAAATTGACGTAATTTTGGTCCATAATACAAGTGCGACAAAGATCAAAGGGTCTTCAGACAGCAAGGGTAACCCAATCTGTTTTGAAGCCAAAGCAGAAAAAATATGATATCATTGATATAACAGTGAAGCATTCAAAATAATGGATGTATTCATAGTATATCAAAACCATGCTGTGTCTTATAATTTCAGCCAATAATTCTTTCAACGGAAAAGAAAAGCTGAGGAGATATATGGCTCTGTATCAGGCCTTCATAAAACAGATTAACAAAAGAATCAGTACTTTGTGACATGTAATGAATTTTAAGGATAATACGGGATCATATGATGTTTATGGAGCTGATACACAATTCATTAACATAGCATAAGGTTTAATGTATATATTTGTAATCAAATTGACAGCCAGGATTATTTTTGTTCAACTTATGTGATCATTGCACTGGATGGCTTCGTACCCAACAAAACGTGAATAAAACCTCACCCCATAATCTATTCTTGTCTTTTCTTTTGGTTTACTGAAGAGTATGATTAAGTTAAAATCAAGCCATGAAGGTATAAACACTTCATTACTCATTTTACTAGGATAATATCATTGCATAATAAACCCCTTTAAACGTCTGCAGCAAGTTTAAAAAATTAATACAAAAAAATACGGTGCTAAACGATTAATAAAAACAGCAAAATAAACCTGATAGGGTTTATCATGTTAAATACAGGTATTGATTTCTATCTGAAAACATCAAAGAATATCCAGTGACATAAATTGTTTAAAATGCACTAGAAGATCCATCGACATAAAATACATGAACAAACAGTTTATATTTATATATATATATATATATTATAATTTCAACAAACGATAGACAATGGAAGAAATAAAGACATTTTAAATATCAAATATGATTTTTTGAATAGTTGTAGCATCTTATAACAGTTCTACAATTTGGGTGGAATTTTATTGATATTTCTAACACTCTGTATTGTTAAGAATACCCTAAAATAGCTATACAAACATTGAATTCTAATTATAAGCAGAAACAAGATAATATAAGTATATCTAACAATGATTAAAGTATAACAAACCACAAATACAATTTTATGAAAATCTATCATTTTAAAGGACAATTTTTCAATAAATTATACCTGTAAGTTGTAACAGGTTTATTTTAATAACAAAATGAATGCATTAAGTCATTAATTATGCACATGGATGCACATTTTGAATAGAATTCACACATTTAATTGACAAAAAAAGTAAAAGAAAAGAAAGATATTAATTTAAACACAAGATGCATATCTGCTTGGGATTGATTTAATATATCTTTAATTTGATTTTAATGATAATTGCACACATCAAAGACTGTACCATGCAAATGGGCAGCTATACAATAAATGCCTTTATTCTCATTATTACATTATCAATTATCGTTATTTTACGCATGACTATGCCACCCAGGTATTACAAAATATTGAATTGTAGATACCCAGATGAGTAAACAGAGTATAAATAATAGCCATTATTGCAGAATAATTTAATACATCTACTCAAATTGTAGATGCAATTTCAATGACTCTTAAATAATTTAAAGCTATGAATATACAAGGCAAATGAGAGGGTATGTGCCCAATCAGGATATCTGTTTGTGTGTAGAGGGGTCAGATGGGTTGCTGTTATATTGGTACTGGCCAAACAGCTCTCTACATCCAAGGATTGTTGGGCACCAATATGTGACACACCTGTGTCTGTATCACACAGTTGGACCACAATTAAAATGATCAAGCTGGTAGTGACGTGTAGGGAACAGGTTATACTAGGCTGATTGTAAGTAACAGAATGTAATGTATATTTTAGCAAGATGTGTTTTTTGAATGATGCCAACTGATGATCACAAGAGTGAGACTTCCAACGGCTGTAATGTTCTTTCATAGTCAAACATACAACACATGTACTTAGCTGGGGTTAAAATGCATTGATATTAAAACCCTTTTTACATGCGACAATATGGATTTTACCTGATGTAAAATAAAAAAGTTAATAAAGTATTGTATAGACTTATCAAAACAAGATAGGAACCATCGATGCTTTAGTAAAGTCAACAATGTATATCCAAACCTGTCAATGTGCTCTCAATATCATATGACAAATGAACTCGATTATTGTAAAATTTGTTGATGGACAGCATATCGTTAGAATCTAAATCTTATGATATCACACAAACTTTGTTTTTATTAAATCGACAGAAAATAAAGTGTTTTCAATATTTGATGATAAAACTGGCTGTCAATAACTGATAAATATGAAAGTGTTAGCAAAATAAAGCAATTTTTGAAAAAAAAACATGACAAAACAAATCAATTCATTGAAAGAAGATTGGCTCTAAATTATATGTGCAAAACAAAGGTCTATTGTTCAATTTAAGATCATATAGGTACTCCACATTTGTTTACCATGCTTCATAACTCTTTAAAATGAAAAACACATTAAATTTTGACCATTTTTATAAACTTACAAGAGCATAAAACTGTTACCTGCAAAAAAAAAACTGGAAGCACCCAGGGTTGTAAATATATAAAATACACAGTTATCGTAGATTGTGGTCCAACAATTGCAATTCCCAGTGAATGTCTTGTTTCCAAACCTTGAAATATACTGAATCAGCAAAACTCCAGACAAAATACATGGTTACAATTAAGCAGAAAATTTACATTGTGGGAAATTTTTTACTATATTTATAAAGTATTATATTCAAAGTGAATGTATACTGGTGTATATAAGGTATCAAAATACATGTGACACTATCTTTGACATTTTTAAGAAAGTATAATAATAGCATGAAACGTCAAAATGTGAACAGTTTTATAATTTTGTGCAAAATGTTTAATGATAGAGATAAAACATAGCACACACCACAATTTTTGAAACTTGACTATACAATACTGTAAAATGAATATCATGAATAACAAATAATTAGTTGACACTTTTAAATACTCAACTATCAAACCTGGATTGCTTATACGCCAATAAGTTTCCGATTTCTACTAAAATTTAAAAGTCTGATCATCACAATGGTACTTCTACAATAATTAACAAATTACTGCAGATACTGCACCAGTATAGAAGACGCCCAAACATTCTTGCAGTACTTTAAACACCCTTTAAGCCTATTTTACACAGGAAATTCATTGATAAATCTAATCGAGTGAAAATGTATATGATTGAAAAAATCTTAAATGTTTGTAAAAACATCCTGCATCTTGTAATCAAAGACGACCACAACACAGTGGAAGACATTCATCATGTTCTCAACATTTCCGATAACAATCTACGTGTAAACTGATGAATATAACACAAAACAATTGAACGTAATGCACCAGAAACATAATGACACAGAAAACAACCTCAATTTACGGTGTCAAAATAAATCACATGTACGGTTAGAAAAAAGTGTTATTTAGGATTACTTGACCAAAAAGTTCAGATAGAAAGGTCAAAAAACTTTTCTATTTTTTTTTTAAATATTTTATTAGAAAATATCTTTCATACTTTGTACACTTCATCCCCAGAAATATTTGGGTCAGCACAAAATATAGGGTCAGTTCTGTAACAGTAAACCTCACTTTTTCTGGCCTTATGAAAATTTCAGGTAAAATCCCACCATTTTCAAGGACACTCTGAAAAGTCAACAAAAGACAAAGTATGGGATCCTGTTTATGAGGTAACATTCACGTAAAAGTTCATACTGTAAACATAAAAAAATGAACAGTATAATCTAAATTAAGAAATACAATATTTGAATAAATGAAATCTCTTGCCCCTGGTAAGGTTGAAGAATGACGGCAAGCATTTTATCTTTTACTTTATAGAAAGCATTAGGATCCATTTTGCATTCTCTTCAAAACCTTTCTACAATCTTAGCATTTCTTTATGCAGTATGCAGAAACAAATGCAGTATACTAGACTTTTTAACCATATTTTCTATGTGCAAAACTTGTTGCACACATTTGAAGACTTCAGTCTGAAAGCTTAAACCTCTAATCAAGCAATTTTATGTGACAGTTTATGGCAATTAAAAAGCACTTATATTTAAATATGACACCATCTAAGCTATGCTTAAGGTCAAAGTTCATCATGTTTTTGTCTCCATTTATAAACCCATCAAGTGTTGATTACACTTGGCTATATTATAAGACATGGATAATATTGCACAAACATTGTAACTTAGATGTTGAAAATCAAAATTTGATGACAAGCATTTTTTTCTAAAGGAATTACATTGTTACAATAAGCTTCTTTTAAGGATTTGTTAACTTTTACAGTAATCATCTCTGACTGTATTGTATAATCACTCACCTCTAATACAATCTCTAAACCAAACATACCCCTCTAATACAATCTCCAAATCAAACATACACCTCTAATACAATCTCCAAATCAAACATACACCTCTAATTCAACCTCCAAAACAAACATACCCCTCTAATACAATCTCCAAACCAAACATACCCCTCCAATACAATCTCTAAACCAAACATACCCCTCTAATACAATCTCTAAACCAAACATACCCCTCCAATACAATCTCCAAACCAAACATGCCCCTCTAATACAATCTCCAAAACAAACATACCCCTCTAATACAACCTCCAGACCAAACATACCCCTCTAATACAATCTCTAAACCAAACATACCCCTCCAATACAATCTCCAAACCAAACATACCCCTCTAATACAATCTCCAAACCAAACATACCCCTCTAATACAATCTCCAGACCAAACATACCCCTCTAATACAATCTTCAGACCAAACATACCCCTCTAATACAATATCCAAAACAAACATACCCCTCTAATACAACCTCTAAAACAAACATACCCCTCTAATACAATATCCAAAGGAATTACAATCTCTAAAACAAACATAATTATTCATATTTTTCACACACTTATATGAACTGACATAAGTTTTCATAATAAAAAAAATAATGTTAAGTTGTAGACCATGTCTATAGCTACTGTGAACAAGCTAACAAAAATGAACTAGTCGACAGATATAATGAAACCTCAAAATCATCATATTTCAAATTATATAAACTTGACAGGTGACATCAACCATATCATTCGCATGTACAATACAATTAGCAAAAAATCAACTTAATCTAATATGACGACTAAACGTGCATAAAAAACTTATTATATGAATTAATGAAACTTCAGAAGTAAATAATTAGTTAGAAAGCATTACATTCCTTAATGTGACATTAATTAAATACATTAAACTTGATATACAATGATATCTTGTATATGGCCGTAAAATGTAAAAGCCAACGTTTTTGCCAATAATTTCTGTCTCCACTAAATTACCCTTTGCAAATGAGATGGATAAAAATGATAGCATATAATTTATGTAAAAATAATGGAAATGTACACTTTGATATGAAATAATTTTTGCACATTTGCATGTTTCATATTGACAGAGACAAAAATTCATGTGATATACTAATCTTTGAAACATAGTTTTATTCAAATTAGAGGCCATTTTTTTACAACTGAAAGTCTAAGCATAAGCATAGATACATAAGCATGGATACATAAGCATAGATACATAAGCATAGATAACTGTTAGCTGAATACAAAGGTGAAACTTTGTGGCAGTCCACTGAAAGAGCCATTGCCAAATGTGACTGATAAAAGCAAGCCAACTCTTTGTTACAGTCCTAATGTAGATAATCGTGGTTTTCATTTTGGCACTTATATGTAGCTTCCCTTTGAAACTGTTGTATATGGTTTTCCTTTGAAATACTTGACTGCAAAACGTTTGTTAGTGACTTTCCTGCAAAACCTTTGTATGTGGCTTTACTTCAGAGCTTTTGTATGCGACTTTCCTCCAAAACCTTTGTATGTGATTTTTCTTCAAAACCTATGTATGTGATTTTTCTTCAAAACTTTTGTACGTGATTTTCCTCCAAAACCTTTGTATGTGATTCTTCCTTCAAAACCTTTGTATGTGATTTTTCTTCAAAACCTTTGTATGTGATTTTCCTTCAAAACCTTTGTATGTGATTTTTCTTCAAAACCTTTGTAGTGATTTTTCTTCAAAACTTTTGTATGTGATTTTCCTTCAAAACCTTTGTATGTGACTTTCCTTCAAAACCTTTGTATGTGATTTTTCTTCAAAACCTTTGTATGTGATTTTCCTTCAAAACCTTTGTATGTGGCTTTACTTCAGAGCTTTTGTATGCGACTTTCTTCCAAAACCTTTGTTTGTGATTTTCCTTCAAAACCTTTGTATGTGACTTTCCTCCAAAACCTTTGTATGTGACTTTCCTTCAAAACCTTTGTTTGTGGCTTTCCTTCAAAGCATTTGTATGTGGCTTTCATTTTAAACACGAGTTCATGATTTTCCTTCAAAACACATAAGTGCTTTTCCTTCATAACATTTGATAGTGACTTTCCTCCCAATGCCTAATTCACATTTGACGTGGGCATTGTGTAATATTCATTTTACCATGTGATTTTTGGGGCATGGACTAGTGTATGTGCTTACATTACATACAAGCATCTTGCCATTTCTAAGGGGAAGGCCTGGAGAATAAGTATGGATGCTGTATGAAGATCATATCAACTTCAAAAGCAGTACCACTGTAGTCTCCACAAGCTTCCCATAGAAATTGTGACATTTTTATATAAAGAGGAGTGTTGTGTACAAATTAATTCTTAGTTTGTGAAATGCACATTGACCAACAAGAAGTGTTGCAACAAGATGCCACCTACACCAGGCAATCAAGGAAAGTAAAAAAGAAGGGAATAAAAACTACCATGACGATGAATCTGACAACAAAGACTCTGACATCAATAATAGAATCATGCAGTTTTTAGGACTGGTCCTACTTCTACGTCATTGCTCACAAAAGTCGGACCAACATTAAACTGAAGGATATGGAGCTGAAGGTGTTTGTAATATGTGCTGTTGGACTTCCGGGCATATTGATATGGATATGCTTATCGTCAATGACAAGGAATCGTGGTACTTCCAACATCTGTAGAAGGCTCTGGCCACATTCATCTAGAGCTATAGGCATCACCAGCATACCTTGGGAACCAGCACAGAGTTCGTGTTGAAGCCACTCTGAAGCTGAACATCAAACTATGGTAGGAATCAGCACAGAGTTTGTGTTGAAGCCACTCTGAAGCTGAACATCAAACTATGGTAGGAATCAGCAGGGGCAAGAAACTTCAGCAAGCCTGGATGAAGATCTTAGTTCTCAGATATTCTGAGGGTCAGTCTGTCCACCATTTCCCAAAACATGGGTGGCTCAATGTAGGCTCTGAAGTCCCAATGTGATTCTTGCATCAGTTTTTTGCATCTCCAAATGGCAATGGAATGACCACTGTGGAGTTGAACCTTTGTAAGGTACCATTACATATGACAATTTCCATGAAGAATGTAAACAATTATCCATAAAAGATTATTTACAGCACAATTGCTATGACAACCTGAAAGATATTGAAGTTCTAAAGTACATCATTGTACCTTGGCAGTCATGATAACTGACACATGATTTACTATAAGTCACAGATATTCATTTTTCTTTTGTAATCCAGCAGACTTTTTCTGCTGAACTTTTTTGTTTCATAAAATTTCATTTTACAAGTTTGTATACAATCTTTGGTTAAGAATGACTGAAATGTTTTTAATTTCATAGTGAGGCAAGTACTAAAGTACTATAAATGATTAACACACTGTTGTAAGTTGATATTGATCAGATTCAATCTAAAATCTTAAGACTAGTACTGAGATCAAAGTACACCCAGACTTCAATGTTCACCTTGAAAACTTAGACTCACACTAAAATCAAATATTCAACCACAAATTTTAATTTTATACTAAATCTTTGTATCAACCCGAAAAGACCTTTAAGTTAGATTCAAACAAAATCTGAAAATGGTCAAACTTCAAATTAATAATGAAAAAATCTCTGCGATTTCTGGTATACTAAGAGACTTATAACACTTAAATATCATATTTAAGCTGAAACCTGAACAAACTAATTAATTTTGTTCATTCTGAAATCTTGGTGGTTTTTATAAATAACAAGCAATAGGAAATAAATCTTAATTATGGTGTCACTTTATGATGCATCTGGAATAAAAGTGCAAAATATAAAACCAATGGAGCGAAAGATCCTGTCTTTGAGATCAATCTAACGGGTACAAACTCTTTTACTAAACAATAGAGTTAAAAAGCCAGAAAATTATGACATGAATGTAATTATATCACAAAATCCAATGTGATCTGTTAGTAAATACTCAAATTATCCCCTCTATTATTACCATGAAGTTTTCAATGAAGGTAACAATAATTGTCCCTAAAATGTTGAATGAAGAAATTTTAATACAAACGATTGTCATGAAATGATGTATGGAATTAATTTTTGTATCTATTTGGTTGCAGGGCAGGGGATCTCATTGTTAATCAGCTGAACATGACAGCAACTGACGCAAATTCTGACGCATGTTTTTTTCTCATTTTGCAACAATTTTCCACTCATACGAATTTTAACAAATAAACATTATTCATAAATTTGTTTGGAGGAGGTCAAATATATGCTCCACATAATTTCATTTTAATTCATGATAAAGAATAGATATTTCATTTTTATCTTTCCACAGGCAGCTTAGGGGAGAGTTGTGTTTTTAATAAATATGATTTAATTCAAATTAAATTGACAAGTTTTCTGGTAAGTCATTGATTGATTGTTAATGGAGTTGAATCATAACTTATCAAATACTTGAACATTGTATTGTAACTTTTTGTGTAACAGATTTTGATCACCAAACCATTTATATAATGTCCAAGAGCTATCAAATAATCTTAACAGTGAAATTTTGTAATCATACCAGATTAAAATCCTTTTTTTATCAAGGTTCTAAAGAAATTATTTTGTGCAACTGATATCAATCCATGCTGGATTGTACACATAGAAACAATAAAAATTATAACCTTATTATGGTACAATTTCAAAGTGTATTTATATTAAATTGACATGTCTTGTTTCAACAGGTGTTGAAAGTTTGATTCTGCTATCATGGGGTTTTGACAACATACACTTAAAATAATGTACTCCATGTAACCTGTTTGTTTTTACAAAAGTTCTTCCGGAGAAAAGACAAAAATGCCGGTACCATTACACATAATTTTATGTGCAACCCTTTTTTCATTATTCTTGACTTTAAGAAAACCAAATACTGAAGAAATTTACTCATTTAGAATTAAGCTTGTTAGCTAATAATTATTTAAGGTAACCATGCCAATATGCAACAATTCTCTCTACATGAAGGACAAATTGCTAATTTTAACAAGTTATTGAAATCATTAACATTTGTCAGGTACAATTCAGATTGAATCTACATTAAGGGCCCCCATTCTTGTCACTCTTATCAGGATAATTATAAACTCAATAACATTCTGAAGTAACACAGTCATTATAAATATTGTGGAACATACTGAATTGTTTTCAAACCAAGTATGTTATCCACAAAAAATAAAGTTTTTTTATTATTACAAAGTATTAGTCAATCAATAATCATCTTTTCATTTTATTAACTGTCTATAATATGTGCTTATATACTCATCAAATTAATCAAAATATAAGCCAGAATTACAGTACATCATTATCAAAGACTATAATACGTATTATTCATGTGCTAAAGTCATAATGACAATGCAATTTTATAAGTATTATCCAGCAGCCAACAGAATTACAGAGAATTTACAAACATTATTATCACACTTCCAGATACCAGACTATGTGGAGATGGTGACTGTATAATGGCTTTTGAACATCACTCACTTAAAATTGTATCATTTGACATTTATATCCTTGTTGATTTCAAGATAATTCTCTTTGAACTTTATGAACAATTTGCATGAATACTTTTACTTATTTTTTCGTACTGTAGGGTTGATTACACAATGTTGTAACAATCACAATCATATTGAGTTGGTTTATGTGAAATTTGTATTTTCCACTTGTATCTTCCAACATTAACTAATATTATATCACGAGTATTGAAGAAGTAAGTGATGATATGAACGAACCTATTGATCAGCTCATCCTTGCAGTAAAACTTAAAACACTATTTTGAAATATTTACAATGATTTTAAAGACATTTATCGTCTGTGTCGATGCGAGGCTATCTATCTGAAGAGTCCACTTACTTCTAAGATAGTCACTATTACCTTTCTTGAAAGATGAAAGACTTCACAGACGACATAATGTCCAGCAGGTAACAGATATAGAAACTATACTGATAAATTTTAAGCAATCTTTCATTTTTTGTATTGAACTTGGTGTGAGTGAATGAACACAAGGGATATGTCGGTATCTGGTTTTATATTGTTTTTCATCAGCAACACAGAATGTATTGCTGTAAGTGGACCTTATAGCCACTGCACTGCTGTTCAATCTTAAGTCTACTCTCTTATGACTCAACTGGTAGGAACTAGTTATCTGCCATGTTAGCATAATTTCATGCAGAAAAAACTGTTTCTTAAAGGCATTGTCAATTAGAACAGTTGTATCAAAAGCAAAACTCAAAAATATGTTTTCTTGAGAAACCTTGACTGAATACATGTGGTACAATAGAGAGCTTTTAGATCATAAAAATTCATAACATTTTAAAGACCACAAACGGTCCATTACTGCACAGAGCAAAGAAATAACACCAGTTTAGATGTTTTAGATCAATATCAGCGAGTTGATTCAGAAAAAAATTAAAGAAATGATAGCCTAATTTCATGAAATTTTGTGATTTTTTTCTCAAGAAAACATCATCACAGATAACTTGTTTATCAGGCAGAGTTTCTGTCTTAATTAGATCTGATATGAAATCAGGTTGTTAAACAATGTGTTTCCACATTCAAACAGAAAGCAATTAACAAAGTTCAATGATAACATGTTAAACCACACAAGAAGATAATCATCTATCTCACAATACATTATATACTTGAACGAATTTACAATCTCCAAATTTAATTTGCTTATAAATACAAGACATTTTATATCACTGATACCTATCAGTACATTTGTGTTATTAACCAATAGTGAACCTTTAAAAATACTCTTACTTAAAATTCACTGCTGTCAACATGGCTACTAATCAAAAACATTCATCAGGTATGAATATTATCTACAACATATCATACAAGAACCTGTCTCGTTATATTATCATTTTTATATTATGCAAAGAAGATGAAATTATATTACACAAAAACAGGGTAAAATTTGAAAAGCGTAAACGCTACGTAATTTGATAATAGATCTAAGATCTGTATCTTCATTCAAAATTTTACATTGTGAACAATATGGAGAATAAAATCATATTATAAATCAAATTTCATGATTCTTTTCGTGATAAGTGAAGTAGCTAACATGTCTCCCTCCTGAAGAGGAAATTTTCAGAGGATTAATACAACATACTCGTAAATTAGTTTATACAGAACAAGAAAAATTCAAGACTCCAACAAGTAAAGTTCACAGACACTATTCTACAATAAAATCTACTGTTGAGCATGGTCTCAAAACTGAGCCTAACAATTGGTCACTTTTATTGAACAATTAAACACAACCGAGATGATTTGGTTTAGCTGTAATAAACTGGTCTCAGAACTCCTGTTTGATGACTGCTGTCCCTAAGCTGCTTGATTGTATGAATTTGATAGAACTTTAAAGATTTAATAATGAAATGTTAAAAACCTGGTAATTTTGTTTTAGTTTTTGATTATACGATAATGTTCATCCAAATGGTCTCTTTTTCAAGTCTGTTTAAAAGATTTAATTGACTAGAAAAATAATAATCAACTACGTATAATAGAAATTGGACCCAATCAGAGCTGGATTAACACAGGAGTATACTTCATTCATAAACTTAGTAAAATGTCCTTCAAAAAACATTAATAACCATTCAATTATGTAATTACGATACCTACAGAGTGCACAGTGCACTTACCAAATGATTTGGCCCTTAGTAAGATAGGTACAAAAATGCCATTATACTATGTAATAGCAGCCAATTTCTATTTTGAAAAAAACTATAAAGATCTATCAATGAATTAAATAAGTATAAATTGTTACATAAATAAAAACTCAATTACCACGATCATCTTAAGAATGTTTCAATTTCAAAATTGTGTTTTAATAGGTAAATTGCATCAGGGACAATTACACACTAATTCGACACATTAACTTTTACTTATTAAAAAATCTTTCTAATTTCAAATTAGAATATTCCAACATGCTCACTTAAAGAAATGCAGCAAAATCAAGTACTTTGTCCAGCATTTTACAGATCAATGTGGTAACAAAGATTGAAACTATTTCAAATTAAATGGATCAAGATGCTTTAAAATACATTAGAGTCACAAGAAATAATTGTGTTAACATTTTGCAGTTTCCTTCAACAACCTCATGGCCCCTAAATACAAGAAAATGTTATCATTCAGAATTAAGGGCTCTCAACCCACAAGTATCAGATGAGAAAAATATACATAAACTGTCCAACTACGAAAGATGACAGAGAAGAAAAATCGGTGACATTTTAATACTGTATGACCTTCAACACTTGAATGTCACCAGGACATTTGTGTGAAAAAGCTCTAATTGAAAGTGATGGCGGGTAACCATTAGAATAATAATTTATACCAAACTGTCAATTTCACCAATTTTCCTATTGTTCCCTCTCATGAAAATTGAAATCAACCGTCAACCTTACCCTAAACCAAACCAATGTCAAACAGCCCCACAGAGATGTAAAATATATTTACGACAATTTTCTCAAAAGAATGGGGCATCTAATGCTGATACGACATGCAATTACAACTTCCTGAGCCAGGCCATAAATCCAGCGTCCATAAATATTTATGTGGTCCTTGAGTATAACAGTTATTGTCATTTCTGTACAAGGTTCATTTGATCTTTAAAAACTATTAGTGTCAAGCAAAATACATATCTATTTGCCAAAAGCTTTGAATGCAAGTTGAGAAACCATTATAAACCTAGTCATTAATGGTATATGAGCTTTCAGTTTGTGGTAAGTAAATAAGTTAAATCACGAAACCAACCTCGTTAAATTTTGTATCTTTTTCATTTAATTGCACGAGATCTCTAATTTTTTACAGTATTATCTTATAACATTGAAGATGCACAGATATCTAAATGGTAAAATTTAATTCACATATTTCGTGCAGATTACATTATATCAAAATGTTGTACTATATGAATTGTTCAGGCAACAGCACGTAAAAAAGTAAAAATAGGTTTGCTTGAATTTAAACATAATGAACAATGTAACTATAGCCTTCTGGTCTCTGTATCGAGTCAGCGCCAAGATTTCGGACTCTTTTATCAAATAAATGAATCCTGGTGTTTGTTTCAATTCAACTAATGAAAATCTAAATGGTTCATTTAAGCTATTTCCAATTCAGTTGAAGATTAGACCAATTCAATTTTAAATATTTGTAGAGATTAAATACTGGGAGGCATATCAATCTTGTTTGAATGGATGAGAATGTGGATGCTGAGATTCAAGTTTTGTTGAATAATAGGAAGGGATAACATGATGAAGAGAAACCTGTATTTCAAGTAATGGGCCATATGAATAATATGTAACTATTTCAATTAATGGGCTGTATGTATAATATGTAACTATTTCAATTAATGGGCTATATGTATAATATGTAACTATTTCAATTAATGGGCTATATGTATAATATGTAACTATTTCAATTAATGGGCTATATGTATAATATGTAACTATTTCAATTAATGGTCTATATGTATAATATGTAACTATTTCAATTAATGGGCTATATGTATAATATGTAACTATTTCAATTAATGGGCTATATGTATAATATGTAACTATTTCAATTAATGGGCTATATGTATAATATGTAACTATTTCAATTAATGGGCTATATGTATAATATGTAACTATTTCAATTAATGGGCTATATGTATAATATGTAACTATTTCAATTAATGGGCTATATGTATAATATGTAACTATTTCAAGTAATGGGCTATATGTATAATATGTAACTATTACAAGTAATGGGATGTACGTATAATATTAACTATTTCAAGTAATGGGCTGTATAATATGTGTCTATGAGTCCAATTTTTTTGTATTTTTAAACATTTTTTAAAATATTTCTCCAAAGGTTAACATTGCACCAACAGCAAGGATCATTTGGCGACTTTTCCAGCTTTAATGAAGGAAGACCCTGGAGGGATTCAAACTTGTAGAGGTGATGAAGAGCTTGTCATTGCTAGTCATGGACACGTGACCATGAAGGCCCCTTTGTTTCTAATTTAGATTTTTTTATGAATGAGTAAATTAAATTGCCAAATGTTTAAAAACTGAGACACATGTACACTGACATTATATTATACAGTAAACCTCAATATATGGTTACATCAACTTAAATGGACATATTAATTGCTGTTGTTGTCATAATCACTTCTGTAGATGTTGTGACACAGGTTGTTGTTGTTATTGTTTCCTGTACTATTGTTACAATATGCGTAGCTCACACAGATGAATCTGTTGCGTTGTTGCTACTGGTTTCAAAGCACTACAAAGATTGGTAGTTATTAATGTTGTTATTGCAGACTTTTTTGTAGACTATTGATGATACATTATTTATATACAATGTTACATACGATATCCTGTTTCATAATACCTTAAAACAACAGATATGTTCCATCATTATCTTTTAAAATCAATGTTTTAAATTTGTTTTATGAAAACTAAACTAATGCCATACATTTCAGTGAATGTATGGACTAATGCCATACATTTCAGTGAATGCAGTTCTCTTAACTAGAACAAAAATACAAAATCTATAAATATAGAAACACAAGTAAATTAAGGACTATTGCTAGAACATGATATTTAATAGGCTCATTATACTGGGCTGAGCAGTCAATTATGCGATAATTGCATATGTGAAGTTGTATCAAGTTGTGTTCATTCAATATAAAATACAGTTGTTCTGTTAAGTGAAAGATTTTCTTGGAACAGAGCCTATTAAACTTTCTGAATTCAATTTAATATTGTCCATTACACACAGGGTGTGTTAAAACTAACCTCATGCTGGTAGCTCTTCAAACATGTTTGTTCATTTTAAGTACTTCAATTTTTTACATAGAAAAAAATAAGGTCACAGCAACATTTGTTGCTTGGAGTTACATGAAAATTAGAAATGTGTGATTTTCCGACATTTCAGGAAAAAAGTTCCATTATCTTTACTTCAGTTGTGTGTCTGGCGTAAGGTGAAGTTGGTGCAATCACAGAACACACGAGACCTTACCTTAAAGGTCAAGCATCAGACTCTCTGGAATGAAGGTTGTGAGTTTAAATACTGTCTAATTGTGTACAGTGCTCACAATCCATACATAAAATGTGCAGTCTGGACAGGATTACAGGAAGTCACTGAGAATAATTGATGAGGTTGTACAAACATGTTCCATATATATATATATATATATAATGAGAATCCAGTACTGAAGTTACAATCACAGCTAAACCTCATTTAGTGGCCACTTCAATATCAGGGCATCTCGTAGCAACCAGCACTTATTTTCTGACCAGATTTCATCTACTTCTCGCTCTTTTATTTTAACTTAAAGAAGAGAACACCTCAATATTAAAACCACTTTTGAAAATGAAGGTGGTCTAATTATTAAGGCTTAACCATGCTAGCAGTCATCAGACATATTATCAAACCAAATTATCTCATATACTAAGCATGATGTGAATCGTTATTCAGAACCTGTATTTGAAATTGTTAAAATAGGTTCACATTGACAAGACAATTACATTAATCATGATCTCTTGATAGGCCCCTTAAGTTTAGCTGACTGTGGAGTGCTAGACTGTACCTTCACAACCAGGACATTAGTCACCTTCTCTGTTATATTTTAGCAGAAGCTACTCATTCTGAAGTCATGTGTCTAGCACATTTTATTGACCAGCGCTATGCACACCTGAGTCATGGCAAAAACAGTACTTAGAGGTGGTTGTCAACAAATTCATACTACAAGTACAAAACATCAGTGCCTTATAAGGAAATCTCACAAAATGTGCATCCATCAAAGATTTCGCAATCACCATCATTGCTGAAACAACAGCCTGCAAAATTCAATCTTGTATTTCATTCTTGTACAAAGATTAAAAAATGTGAATAATAAAAAACATCTTATAAAAATTTGTTCACCATTACTGTAAGGCAGTGTAACATCAGTATTACACCAAAATAAGCCCCAGTCAGGAGATAACTGCAACAAGGACTCGTGACAATTTTAAATACACTAAATAACTGCAACAAGGACTCGTGACAATTTTAAATACACTAAATAACTGCCAAAATCATTATGTTTATTTGGTGTCTACTTAGTAATACTAGATAAATGATGTACATAATTCAACTTAATGATACCTATATAAGATTATATAACATACACATTATACAGATATATTTACAGTAAATGACATTAAATATAGCAATAAAAAATTATTTTACTTATATAATCATGAATGTTGGTGGAACTAAA
The DNA here is from genome assembly GCA_008271625.1 of Lutraria rhynchaena. Taxonomy (NCBI): domain Eukaryota; kingdom Metazoa; phylum Mollusca; class Bivalvia; order Venerida; family Mactridae; genus Lutraria; species Lutraria rhynchaena. The sequence continues at coordinate 2,718,450 of VIBL01000018.1, read as the reverse complement.
GACTAAATATGTAACAAAAATAACATCACAGAAATAATTCTGGCAAGGAGATTTTTTCAAATATACAATGCAAGAATCAAACAAAAAATGTCTTTTTTTAAATGTTTTTAACAGATACATCAGGAGACAGTTGATTCTGATTAAGAACGTTTTTGTCCAGTTTAAAAAATTTAGAACAATTTTACAGGCATAAAGTTCTGTCAGGAAGTATGGTCCACTGTTTTTGTTGTAATCAGTTTTGATAGACATTTTCCTTGAAAATGATGCAGAAAGGTAAGCGGTTTGATTAACTAAACACCATGAATACAACTGAAGAACATTAAGCACTGAAACTGTTTTTCATAAAAGATACAATATCTACTGTGGTACAGGAGACAAATTTTTATTAGCTACGGAGTTTTTACAAGGGAATGGGTGTTTATTGGAGGAAAGGTGTTTATTGGAGGAGTGCGTACTAGAGGAAAGGTGTTTAGGGAAAAGTGCTGGTAAACAGGAGGAAAGGTGTATATCAGATGAAGAATAGGAGTGTTTTTAGTGAACATTCAGTGGTATGTAGTATGGAAAATTAAATATGAAAGCTGAACATGTCTCCAGAAACATGCAAAGATGCATTTCTATGATAAACTTATGTAATGACAATACACCAACAACAAGTGAGATGTTGTTCAGTTAGCTAATGATTCTGCAAACTCTTAAATTGACAGTCCCTAACTATATTGACTGAAAAACAGAACTTTTTGTCAATATCACATTGATTAGTTCACCCATCCTCAGCAGCCAGATAATTATTTACAATTTGTAGAATACTTACCAAAAATTTTTACATCACAAATGGCTGTGATATAATCAATCCTATGTTTACAACAGAAAGTCATGAAATGATTGCATAAACATACCAAGTAAGTGCTAAGTCAGTGGTAACTCATTCTTTAATGAAACATGAGATAGAGTCTTTTGGCAGCAAACTATGAAAAACTTAATCAAATATTTAAATTGTCACAAAATATGCATGGATGTCACAAAATAATGCAATACGAGATGATGATATTCAATTGAAACAGATAATAGACTGTGTCCTGCATGGCTGGAAAGTTTAATGTAAATTTTACATACAAAGACCACACCTGATGGGATACCAGTCTATAAAATAATCTAGAATTGCATTATAAAACTGACATTACTACTGGGAGGGTGAAATATCTTACCACAATTCAACTATTCTATTCTATGGTGATATAATCCAGATATCTCCTTACATTGACATTTTTGTAAATATTTCACAAACCAATCAGACTTAATCATCAGCTGAGGCAAGTATCACCTTAAATTAGAGGTTTTAGTTTCATTTAAGAGCTAAGTTTTTAGGAACATGTGATCATTTTTTCTCAAAAGGAGAGTCATAAATAATTATTGTTTGGATCATGTGACAATGGTAGGTAACAAAATACAGCATTGGTATAATTTTACTGAAACTTACCAATATTTTTTTTGTAGGGGTTTAACGCCATACCTACAGCCTGGGTCATTTAGTGATTTTTAAAGCTTTAATGGTGGAGGACCCCAGGCCTACACCTGGGTAAAAATACAGACCCTCTGTCTGATGGCTGGATAGCTACCTCACAAGGGAAATTTGGTCCTAGATGGGATTTGAACTCACAGCAGTGAGGGACTAATGATCGCTAGGACAAGCAATGAATGGATGTTTAATACACCAAGCATCTGGTTTGAATATATTTGAATATCTATCAGAATTCTACAATTCTCATCAAGCTTTTCATAACTAAACAACATCTAAAGACATGGAAACATTTTATATGACTGATGTAAATATGTATTCAGAAACTTCGAATCCAAAATATGCAGAGCTGTATAAATTGATTCCTATCAAGTAAACGGACGTGGAAAAATAGTTTTTCAGAAAATCCAGAGTAAAAACATCAACCAATGATGCACATATTTGAAAGACTTAATATGAAAAAAAAAAAACACAACCAGATACAGTTAAAAACAATTTTTGCCAGAAGTTGATTAACAAATTTTCCATGAAAATGACTTATATTCACCATCATCATTTTATGATAAATCATATAGAAAACCACTGCAGCATACAGCCAACTTGAATTGAATACACTAGATGAAAGATTTTATCAAATAATGGTATTTATGTGTCCTTCTTATCACCTATAGTATTAGGCAGACTCCACATTATAAACACAGGTTTCAACACATGACAAGTACAGGGGGTTATCTTGATACATCCAAATAGTCAGGTGGATGTTTTTCCTAAAATTTTCTAAAAATTTAGAACATTACAGATGGTTTGAGCATATATGTAGCATATCTGTTGTTGCTTGCCTTCTAAGTTACTAGCTGAAGGCATACTTTACCACCAAACTCTCAATTCATTGGTTCCACATGTTTGAAAAACTCGCTGTAAGCACACTGTATACCAAATCTGATGGTGTTAAAATATTTTCTTTGAATAATGATGTAAAGTGCAAGAAAAACTGCTCAATCTTTGATGTGTTAACTTGACAATCAAGTCCAACATAGATTGGCTTAAGTAACAACTATGTTACATGATTCTCATAATGTTCTGTGTAAAAAGAGCAATGAAAAAACAATCATACATTCACCCCTGTCTTACCCAAAGTCGTAAGAGCAACATTATCTGAAGATCCAAATTTCAATTTCAAAATTCTTTTCAAGTTGTTTCTCTGGTTACAAATAAAGAGTGAACACACTCTTTTCTAAAAAGAAACCGTTTTTTTTGCCACTTGGTTAATTAATTCATACATTATTCGCTGGTTTTTCCTTTTGTATTCATTTTTATAGCCATCCTAATCAGAATGAGACAGACAGGGTATTTTTCAATGGTTGAGTTGGTGCTAGCAGTTATTTTACATCCCTTAGGTACCCTGGTGTTGGAAGTATTAGGTAGAACAGATTACCAATTAAAGCAACTATGCCCTCATATGGTGTATAGTTTTGGCCAACACCAATCAAGTAGATCTTACATCCTGTACAATTCGGCCAACACCAAACAGTAGACTTAGTAAAGTTTCTATTTTGACAAGCACCAAAATTATTGTAGATACAAATAAAAATTCTAGCAACATTTCATACATGCCCAACTAAAATTAAATCATGAACCTCTTGTCCAGCATAAACAGTACACAGACATATAGGAGTTAACATAACAAGTTCATCAAGGATGCAAGACAAACAATCAAACTAAATATGCAGACCATGACTTACCGAATGCAGCCTTGTCATTGGTCAGTTTAAAGACTATGTGAAAAATCAACCAATCAAACGCTTGCAATGTAAGACTAAATGTCACAAAAAATTCGAGATTCAGCACCAACAGTAGTTTTCTCAGTCTGTTATTACTGATATAAGATATAGCTCCAACACAACAAGAGGGTTGGTTTGTGTAACGGGAATCATCTAAAAGTTTGTGAAACCGTTCCAAGTGTTAAAAATTGAAAGCTTTGTTTTAATAATTACCTTGCTGTTGTCACATATTTGGTTTTACCAAAGGCACTTTCTGTGGTTTATAAACCCGAACAGACCTAATTTATTAATCTAAACTCATCATTACTGATAAAAGATAGGTAACAACAACAAAGGCACAGAGAAGATAAATTCTGAATATCAAACATTACATTCATATTTGATGTTGATCTCTAACACAAGAGAAATCACTATGAGTGTTGAGTATCAGAGAAAACTGCACACAATTCATTGAACACTCAATATATGTTGACTTTATGATTCTTAGAAAACAGTTTTTCTTTCAATTTGATAAAATTGTAAGAGACTTCTGTCATTGACAAGGAGATTTTGAACTAAATGAACCGTAATGTCTGCAGTAAACTTACCACCAGAGGTCTACGTAATTAATGTAACACTGATAGTACTATAAAAGACAGTGTAAACAGATAATTAGAAATTGGCAACCAATCCTCTAAAATCTCATCAATTAGTTCATTCTTCTGGAAAAGGAAACAATTTTTTAAGACCTGTTATTCATATTGATGCACCTCGTTATTACTAAGGCCACTGTAAAAAATGTTGTTTCGCTACATTAAAAAATCCCGACATGAATTTTTTCGTTAAATACCTAATGCCAGAAAAAAAGTCATGTATGATTACTTGAACAAAATGAGGAGATAAGTTGAAAAACTTTTCTATATTTATTCTACCTTTTGTGAGAATATGAGGTACTACTCATCCCCAAAGTAAGTTCTGTACAGGATTTTGCATTAAGAAACTTAAGGCACCAAAAATTAAGATACTTTGGGTAACTTAAAACACAAATATTTTTTTCTGGCAAAATCAAAAATTCTACATCTTATTAAGAATTATTTAAAGATCATTCCAAACCAAAATAAATTGATCACCTTTTATGAGTCAATAAAGTATTCAGCAGGCAACAATATTAATAAAGAATTGATACAAATTTATTGATGATTATAATCTCATTAACTTTTATGATGAAGTAAACAACACCTTTAATGTATGGAAATAAAATACAATTATACATAATTGTAAACAACAACATTAATCACAATTATTATGGATAGAAATTTAAAAAAAATATATTTTAAAGTAAAATGAAAAATAACATATACATTAAATGACATCATTAATTATGAGACCACAACAATTACAAATATGAAGTTCATTAATTTTGTATTAGACAATGAAAATGCACTTAATTACAAACTAGCTGTGCACATATTGTTCTATCATGTAAGTGAAACTATATTTACATTAAGCATTAATATATGTGTGAAATTGAAATGACAATTATTTTAATGTTAAACCAGTCTGACTCATATTTAAATATTAATTTTCAAAGATATATTAAGTTCAAAATTACCTTGCATGGTATTGAGGTATATGTTCTGTTAATCTATTTAGATTACTGACATATATATTCGTCATCAAAAAAAATATCTGAACATTTGAGATTTTCATGCACTTAATAATTTTGATGCAATAAGGTATCTTTGATAACTGGGATATGAAAATATAATACCTTATTTTATGCAAGTCACTAATTAATCTTTGACGTATAACCTAAGTGTAATACAGCTAAACACATGCATATTTATACATATTTCTATATTTAGCAAGATTTAATAGACTAAAAGCTGACAAATCATATCTTTATATCCGATTAATCATAAATTTAGAAGTGAATTGTAGATAAAATGGTTATAATTCAGCATTTCTAATCAATATTCTGGTTGTGCATATTGACCTCTCCAGTGACATCAACAGAAAATCTTCACGAACACCTTCATTAACTTCTTCATGGACATCATGAGTGTCCTTTACATAGACATCTTCAGTGACCTTTTCATGGACATCATCAGTGTCCTCTATATAGACATCTTCAGTGACTTATTCTTGGACCTCATCTGGGTCCTCTACAAAGACATCTCCAGTGACCTCTCCATGGACATCTTCAGTGAATTCACCAGAGTCACAAATTAACATCCTCTCCATCACTTTAACCAGCATCAACCCAATCACTCAAAACAGCATCAATGCCATCACTTTAAGCAGTATCATCAACACCACTCAAAACAGCATCATCCCCACAACTTTTAACAGCATCATCCCCATCACTAAAAAGAGCATCAATGCCATCACTTTAAACAGCATCATCAACACAACTCAAAACAGCATCATCCCCACAACTTTTAACAGCATCATCCCCATCACTAAAAAGAGCATCAATGCCATCACTTTAAACAGCATCATCCCCATCACTTTTAACAGCATCAACCCAATCACTCAAAACAGCATCATCCCCACCACTTTTAACAGCATCATCCCCATTACTCAAAACAGCAACAATGCCATCACATTTAACAGCACCAACCCAATCACTCAAAACAGTATCATACCCACCACTCAACAGCATCAACCCAATCACTCAAAACAGTATCATACCCACCACTCAACAGCATCAACCCTATCATTCAAAACAGTATCATACCCACCACTCAACAGCATCAACCCTATCATTCAAAACAGTATCATACCCACCACTCAACAGCATCAACCCAATCACTCAAAACAGTATCATACCCACCACTCAACAGCATCAACCCAATCATTCAAAACAGTATCATCCCCACCACTCAACAGCATCAACCCTATCATTCAAAACAGTATCATACCCACCACTCAACAGCATCAACCCTATCATTCAAAACAGTATCATACCCACCACTCAACAGCATCAACCCTATCATTCAAAACAGTATCACACCCACCACTCAACAGCATCAACCCTATCATTCAAAACAGCATCATACCCACCACTCAACAGCATCAACCCTATCATTCAAAACAGTATCATCCCCACCACTCAACAGCACCAACCCTATCACTCAAAACAGTATCACACCCACCACTCAACAGCATCAACCCTATCATTCAAAACAGTATCACACCCACCACTCAACAGCATCAACCCTATCATTCAAAACAGCATCATACCCACCACTCAACAGCATCAACCCTATCATTCAAAACAGTATCATCCCCACCACTCAACAGCACCAACCCTATCACTCAAAACAACAACATCCTCTCAATCACTAAAAACAACACCTTCTCCATCACTCATCATGTTCTCTATCAGTTAGACCACTAATATTTCTATGCACATATCAGACATGAAAAAGTACAAAGTAAAAAGAGTATTCACCAATGTGACTGTAACTGACTGTAACTGATAGTGACTGGTTCTACCTAAACTACTCTAGCTTAATAATGTTTCACACAACCAATTCTTAAACTGTTCAAACTACAATTGCATATAACAGGGAATTAATTGTATTTTCATCAGTTATCTAAACAACTCAGGTTTGATTAAAATCAAATGTCTGTACATAATCTCAAGTTGGAATTAAAAGCTCACCTGATGTAAACAAATAGTGTTCCATCATGAAAATAATCAGACATGAAAATAGAAAAAAACTGATTCATGGTTGTATGCCATGAAATCCCTAAATGCTGAAGTGACTTGTAAATCTTAATATCACATTCATGGACATTTTCTGATTTTCAAGATGAATTAACATTCACAAAAGACTACTTAAATGTATGTATTATCGGCTCCATCTATGAGAAAGACGCGTAAAGATGCATTTATCTAAGCTATACATGGGATTACACTACATATGTCATATTGATGAAGCAGGACAGACTGTGAATAAAATAACAAGTGAGATTTAAGATGAACCTGGATCTTCATGTGAGAAATCAAAGATGTGTTTTGGTTTTATCTAAATGATATGATAGTGCTGACATTATTACACTGCTTAAACCATAAAACCATAAAAAATGATGCAGCAAGTTTAAACTATGCAGTCAAAATGGTGACCATAGTCCAGTCTTAAAACACAGGGGAACAGGTCTTCATTCTCGGGTGACTTTTCTTCACAATTTGTCTTAACTCAGGGAATCAGGGATGATGATGTATGCACCAAAAAGTACTCAATAACGCAACTTCCTAACAGTTGTGACGTATTCCAAAATATATGCCAGTTTTTGTTTAAAAAAAATTATGTCAAATTCAATTCCCAAAATATACACTTTATTGTGACAAACATTTCTGCTTATGCCTCAAATCATCAATCTTCCCAGTCAGCATCCATTCATTCTTCTTCACCTCCTTTTTGATATTCTCATCAATTCTTCATTCTACTCCCCCCCCCACTGTTGTATTTTCTTCTCCCCCCCCCCCGACAGCATCTACCTCAATTCCTCTAGACCTCTTATCTTCCTGTTTCTGACATATCTCCAATTCCTCTAGACCTCTTATCTTCCTGTTTCTGACATATCTCCAATTCCTCTAGACCTCTTATTTTCCTGTTTCTGACATATCTCCAATTCCTCTAGACCTCTTATCTTCCTGTTTCTGACATATCTCAAATTCCTCTAGACCTCTTATTTTCCTGTTTCTGACATATCTCCAATTCCTCTAGACCTCTTATCTTCCTGTTTCTGACATATCTCCAATTCCTCTAGACCTCTTATCTTCCTGTTTCTGACATATCTCCAATTCCTCTAGACCTCTTATCTTCCTGTTTCTTGCTATTTCAAAACAAACAAAAATAAGCAAAACTTATCAGAGCTAAGATATTTTTGCAGCATAAAAATATTTTTAATTACAAATTAAGAAATCTGACAAATAACTGGATAGAATTCATGCAGTTTTAAAAGCTTGACAGAATAAAATGGTGGGAAATAATGGTCCACCATTAAACATGAATAAACTCATTAAAGAATTGTACAGTATTATTCATACATATTAAAACTGAGTAAATATTTGAATCTGTTAAAAACTGGTCTTATAGTATTTGTGAATCATTTCATTGATATTATACAGATCTATAAACTGAAGTTTTTTGTACACCTGTGATAGAAATATGTATTTTATGTTTTCAGATAATTTAAGGAGTAAATAGGAAGATGTTTTTTTATTTATCTAGAAGATAATTAAAGTTTATGAGACAGAAAAAAATAATTTTACAACATTTGCTCAGCTGGTGAACTGTGAAAATGTCAGGCAATGAATTATGGATCAATCTGAAAATAGATGTACACTAGAGTTAACGCCAACCTGTGAATAAAAAGATAGGTGAAAACAACAGCCACCCATTTCAACAATAAATTTTTATATAATAGACCATACAATACCCTGAATAAAGGCCAACTTTTCACAAAGGCCATAATTGCCCTCACTTAAGTAACCTTTTTTTGACGGTATATAAAATTATCATGACCCCCATTTGCCATGGTAAGCAGAATAATTATACACTACAATCATAAAGTAACTATATATGAAGTCAATCTGAAAGTTCAAAGTAAGTTTATACTGTATGTGATCTTCTGATTTTCTTCACATTATTTTCACATACTTCTGCTTGCTTTCAAACACTGTAAGTGAATCAGGTGTGGGAGATTAACAATGAATTTGGATATAATATTAAATCATAATGGAGAAACATGAGCTATTTGTACCAACAACCTCTTCATTTAAAGTCCTTCACTCTATCAACTGAGCTGACAGGCCAGCTGAAAACTTTTGTGGTAAGCTGGTTCTATGAAATGTTTTACCACATCAACATCTTGTATTTCCTAAAATCTATTGAAACAAAGCCATGTCAATTGGTATTTTAACATAAATCTTAATCAAAAGAGCGAATACTCTGATACTAATTTGAAAGCTCAGTTACACACTTCATGGAAGAGTACTTAGCCATATCAAAGCATACTCAACATCATAAACAACAACACCACCACCAACAACAACACCACCACCACCACCACCAACAACAACAATAGCAAATAGAATGTAAGTGCTTGAGTCAAAAGCAGTAAATAAACAGTAGATGATGAATGATGTCAGTGAAACATGTAATTGCTAATAAGAAATGTAAAATTAACCGAGAAAAGCTTAATTTTCTAATGCTTCAACTATCAAACAGAACAAGAATTAAAGTGTTTTTTCAGTACATTGACGAAGTTATAAATAAGATATTTATGCAGCATGAATTCAATTAATCCTTCATCCAGTGATGCTTGAAGGATGTAAAAAAGGTAAGTTTTGTACTTGGCTTGCGTCATTTGTGTGTTTTTCTTATCAATCAATAATCTCGTTACACAACAATTACAAAGATGATGAACTAAGAACTATCTGTTTTGATATCATTTCTCTATCAGATTATATTCATTACAGCAATATAGTGAGTTAACCCATATTGCACCTGCAACTATTTCTTTCCTACCAGAAAAATTGCATCACTAAATCAATTCAATGTAATTCATTATTGCAAAATGATTTAACGACCTATCGTGACCTCATGAGATTCAGAGAAATCTGGAACACCTGTCCGAAGCACGTATCAACAATTATTGGCCAATAAACCATTAAAATGTGCGTGTAAAGAAATTTTATATACATTAGAACTCAGCAGCATGCAAAAAGCAACAATAAAAAACGAAACTTAGAAACCTGAGGTGTACCACATAAAAAAAACATTGACACCCATAATGTAAAGTATAGGACAATTTTCATGTTTAAATAGCGTGTCAGCAAGAAGTTGTATAAGTTTGATCATAATCTATTTTATAATGAGGTATCTTATAAACACTATAAAATCGCAAGCTTAATGCACATTAAAGTTATTTCCCAACACTTTATTTGTGGCTAACGTATCATACTTACTAAAGCGTAAAGTACAAAAATTATATCGTTTTACCAAAAATTGAACGTAAATCAAGAACATTTTTCAAAAAATGAAGAAAAAAACACATAAACACCTGTTTGTGGTGTAGTAAATGGTGAAAATGCCCAGATAATATGACAGTTAATGTGGACAAATTAATATTTATAGCATCTCCGTACAAAATATTGCCTCCCTATTCAATAGCACACTGAATGACAAGAGCATTTTAAGTGCAACCAAACCTACCTATATATGGTAAAAATAGAATCACTGTTAAGTTTTCATTGTTAAAATAGAAATGTAACTTGACATAATATATTCAAATTTTATTTAAGGAATGATTTAAATAATAAATGATAATTAACCCAGATTATGACAAAATGAGCATAAAATAAACATGAATCACCAATTATTGTAAAAGTAGAATAAATTAAACTATATAAAAAATCTAAATTTATTCCATCAGTTGAGATTAATTGTGTCATACGATATTTCACACTATTTTCAAAATAATTATGCCCAATAAAGGCTCAATTTACCACAATGATAATTTTAAACAAAATATAAATCAACAATTAAAATGTCCAAATATGGGCAAAATCTAGGTATGACATAGAAACAAATTAACCTCCTTTGTGAAAAGCATTCAAATCATTTCAATCCCTCCTATATATAGAGATATTCATTGTTATATAAAGATTATCAATACAATTGTGGACCTTAAATAACACTGTACTTTAAGAAATAAACAACTAAAAAAATATATGTTCATAATTTAATAAAATGACCACACCTCTCCATTGAACTCGGCTCCAAAATAAATAAATATCTTATTTAATGGTCTATTATAAACATGAGAAAATATAAGCTTTTGCTTCATTTAATACAGGTGTACAGAAACTGTTGGTCTAAAAAATAGAACAGTAAAGAAAATTTCTGTAAATTTTAAAGAACAATGTACTTAAAAGTAGTGCCATTAATTTTAAAAAAAAATAGTTCTAAAAAATGTACCTAAAATCAACACAACTCAAACATACCACATCAAAAATGCTGCAAAAATGGCACAAAATTTGACAAATAGTGTGATGATGGATGTTAGGACATCAGGAACATTTTTACAGCTGATTATTTGAGAAGCATACTTATTTCAAGACTGGAATTCTGTCTAGTCCCAATACAAGGCTCCATGTTTCTTATGAATATGATTGTAATACAATTCTACTAAAATTAAACTGTAAGGATGCATTAGAAGAAGCAATCTTCATGTTTCAGCAAAACCTAAACTATTGTATAAAGTTTTGATTAATTTCAACATTTCATGTAGTCTGCATACTGATTAAACTGCTTCACTGAAGGCTGATAAGCTAGATCACATGGTATTAAAATCAGGACAAAGCACAGCCATGTTCCTTAGTAACAACATCAATGAAGGTATTGCATCTGATCATGTTTGTCTTAAATGTGAGCTGACAGCTTCTGGGTATGCTATGAGTAACAACTGCAGTTTGGTCTTAAATCACAAGAATATGGATACTGATTGGTTGTTTCAAACTTCTGGCTTTAAATACTGACCAATGACAATGCTGCATATGGAGATCTCACATAAACACTGTTTCATTAGCACCTGGCCCTTCATATACTTCACCCGCTTTCTTCCAGGTTCTGAAAGTTTGGACACTTAAGTTATTACTTAGCTGATCAATAGTACCATAATGACACCCATCTGTCCATATGTCTGTCTGTGAGTACACCTGAGTAAGATTTAATAATATGTCTGAGATAATTATGTTTAAACAATATGATAACTTACTAAGCATTGATAACTTTTTGATAACTTCCAGATAACATGGTGATAACAACAGTCATAGACTGTAGTATGTTGGTATCCCAGTTCATCTTCATGCACTTCACTGAAGTCAAAATCATTTTGAAATTCTCCAGTCAATGAATACATTAACATGATCAATAAAGTTACTATGATACCACATGATGTAAGTTCAATGTTCTGGACTTCTTTGTAGTTGTTGTTTATCTTCCATTTCTTCATGGCTATGAGCACTTCAGAGTCTGGTTTTCTGAGGGTCTAAATCTCACTCCATCTCATTGTATTTATCTGGCTACATGTAAGAAATAAGAAAAACAACAGCATTGAATAGGACCTTACTCAATTTATATGGGAGTACAATAAAATGGCCTGATATTGTAATCAAGGACAACATAAAGAAATACCTACTACAGATCACAGGGTCAACTATATGGGACATTACATTTTTCTATTATCACAACATTAATCAATGATAACATTATCATGATTAAGTCTGACTTACATCATAAACAATGGGAAAAAATGTTTCATTTCACTGTACTAATACATTTCAATCATGAATAATGTAAAATAACTTGATGAAGAAATCTGTCAGAATGAAATTAACTGTAACTATGTGCATCAATGGTTATATAGGCCTACTTCTGGTTTAAAACTGCAACATAATTACATAGCTTCCACCTACAGCACCAATTTTTACAAACAACAGCAACTGCTACAACACCAGAAGCAGCAGATTACAGGAATGTTACAGCACCAATTTTTACAAACAACAACAACTGCTACAACACCAGAAGCAGCAGATTACTAATAACAAATATTGTCAACAAAAACAAGAATAAAAACCCACTTCAACTACCAGAAATTTGACTCAACAACATAAACGGGCTACTGTAGTGTTTGAGTGCTTGACATTTAGACTTTAAAATGATCAAATTCACTGAAGTTATCATTATCTGTTATTTACCATCCATTTATCAGTATGTTTATGTATTTATGTATACATGATGGTGGTGTGATGTTGTCTGATGATGAAATACACAGACGGACAGACAGTAAACAAATTAACGTGATCTCAGTGACCTCAAGTGATAAAATAAAGGAGGATACAGTTGTTAAATAATGTTAGCTAACAGTGTACTCCCTCAAACAGTGCACTCCCCCTAAAACAGTGTACCCCCCCCCTAAAACAGAGTACTCCCCCCAAAAAATGTGTACCCTCTCAAACACTGTACACTCTCAGTGTACTACCTCAAAAAGTGTACCCCCCCAAAACAATGTACCCCCCCAAAAAACAGTGTACTCCCCCAAAACAGTGTACCCCCCTAAAACAATGTATCCCCCCATAAAAAAAGTGTACCCTCTCAAACAGTGTACACTCTCAGTGTACTACCTCAAACAGTGTACCCCCCCTAAAACAGTGTACCCCCCAAAACAATGTGTACCCTCTCAGTGTACCCTCTCAAACACTGTACATTCTCAGTGTACTCCCTCAAACAGTGTACCCTCTCACACAGCATACACCCTCAGTGAACTCCCTCAAAAAGTGCACTTCCTAACACAGTGTACTTCTTTAAACAGTGTACTATCCAAAACAGTGTACTTCTTTAAACAGTGTACTATCCAAAACAGTGTACTTCTTCAAATAGTGTACTATCCAAAACAGTGCACTTCTTCAAAAAGTGTACTATCCAAAACAGTGCACTTCTTCAAAAAGTGTACTATCCAAAACAGTGCACTTCTTCAAATAGTGTACTATCCAAAACAGTGTACTTCTTCAAATAGTGTACTATCCAAAACAGCGTACTTCTTCAAATAGTGTACTATCCAAAACAGTGTACTTCTTCAAATAGTGTACTATCCAAAACAGTGTACTTCTTCAAATAGTGTACTATCCAAAACAGTGTACTTCTTCAAATAATGTACTATCCAAAACAGTGTACTTCTTCAAATAGTGTACTATCCAAAACAGTGTACTTCTTCAAACAGTGTACTATCCAAAACAGTGTACTTCTTCAAATAATGTACTATCCAAAACAGTGTACTTCTTCAAATAGTGTACTATCCAAAACAGTGTACTTCTTCAAATAGTGTACTATCCAAAACAGTGTACTTCTTCAAATAGTGTACTATCCAAAACAGTGTACTTCTTCAAAAAGTGTACTATCCAAAACAGTGTACTTCTTCAAACAGTGTAACCTCTAAAACAATGTAATCTTTCAAACAGTGTACTCTCTAAAACAGTGTTCTCTCTCAAACAGTGTACACTCTCAGTGTACTCACTCAAGCAGTGAACTTCCTAAAACAGTGCACTTCTTCAAATAGTGTACTATCTAAAACAGTGTACTTCTTCAAATAGTGTAACCTCTAAAACAAAGTAATCTTTCAAACAGTGTACTCTCTAAAACAGTGTTCTCTCTAAAACAGTGTACACTCTCAGTGTATTCACTCAAGCAGTGAACTTCCTAAAACAGTGCACTTCTTCAAATAGTGTACTATCTAAAACAGTGTACTTCTTCAAACAGTGTACCTCTAAAACAAAGTACTCTCAAACAGTGTACTAAAACATTCACTTTATGTACTCAAACTGTGTACCCCTTCAATTAGGTAACTCAATCACAAGATCATTAAACTTATGCTTTATTCCAGAAAAGTAGCAACATCAATATAGAATGAATTCATAACAATAAAACCTAATATATACATCATTCACTAGTAGGAAATCTGGTTATGTGTTCATATTAAGATTCATCATTCATTTGGCTTTCAAAATTATTGTTACAGATAATTGGGTGACTTAAGTCTATCAATTATTATCTTTGATATACTTATAACTTGTTTTCCCTCTGTTGCATTTGCTATAAGTAAGTGGAATGAGAGACTATGTATAATTGCACTCAAAGAACCATCTGTGAATGATCATCAGTACAATAGCCACTATCCCCTACATTGTTGAATTGATTCATTTATAGTAAAATTTTGTAGTAAATACATATAATTTAAATTTACTGTAGAATGGGACCCTGTGTGGCACGAGGCATCAATTGTAAACATATTATTTAAGATCAGTATTATTGCAGAGTAAACAGGCTAATTTAAACTCAACAGGAATTCACAATACCTATTTTAATTAGTCTGTGGTTCATATTTCAATTGAAAAAATCTATTAAATAACACCAACTGATCAGAAAGATCTCATTTTTCGCAATATTGTTCATTGAAAAATCGTGAATAAGACTTTTAGTCTCGGACAAAATGACTTCCTGCACAATTATTATGAACATTAACTCCTCTGTTTAATTAAGTGTAAACATAATTGAACAATTAGAAGCCAACAGAGGCTTGACATATTTTATTAAAAAAAATTCTAAAATTCACTTTCTTTCAAAAGCCTTTTGTCAATTACTGTATCGAAATTTTTATGGTCTTCCACATTTAAATTATCATACTATAGATTACCTGACAAGTTCCCTATTGCGTAAATAGGGGATTATATGACTGATCCTTTAATATGATTAGAAAAGGGTGTCCTTTACATCAAAGACAATCTGCTATCCGTCACTTCCTGTGATATGCCAGTATCTCCATATTAATTGTCCCCATTGACAAACGAGTCAAACTTACAGCTAGTCTATGACTACATTTACGTGTCTTTGTTGCTAATTTAAGACTTTGGAAAAGTGACATATTGATTAAATACTTCAGCAGAATTTGACTAATCTACCATACTCAAAATACTGGTCCTTCATATATTAGTACAAGTAGTTGATGTAAATTTATGACTACATATTCAGGTAAAAGGAGAATCTACAACAATAACAGAAATAGAGACAGGAAACTCTGGGAACGGAGCATTTCTTTTTATTTAATTAAATATTACAATAAATGAACAAAATTCCAATTCTGAAATGCTACAAAGTATACATCTGTCGATCAATAGACTGAAATTCTTACATACATCATCAGTAATAAAATGACTATTGTAAACAACAGCACCAGTGTCATTTACTTCATTATCAACAGGAACATCGTAGTCATCATCATCATCATCATCAACAACAATAACAGCAACAACATCATTATCAATACAAGTGACAGCAATATCACCATTACCTACATCCAATGAGTCACAATTTACTGAGATATAAAAAAGAAACTTTAGCATTTGTAAACTTTTAATTAAAATTGGCATTAAATATTTATCTGTGACACCATTATGTCAAATATAAAAATATTTTCAGCATTGAAGAAGGTTGACACGTACACAAAGGGTATAGAAGTAGATACTGTTTTAATCTGGTACGTATAATTATGCAGTGACAAACAGTCTGGAAACAGGGACCATCACATAAATGACTGTGTTTACATTGCAGTGTTTAAAAGGGCTCAATTTGTAATTAATTTCACAGGAAATGAGTTGCGATACTCCACATCAAGTTGAATATTCGAAATCACTTTAATTAATTCCAAGGTTACAGAGGTATGTTAACTTTTTGTACACACTCATGCAAAGGAATTAATTTCACTACAACTATTTCAACAGGGGAGACACTATCTAATGACATAGTAACCATTTTATTTTTAAAGCATGCAGTCCTAACAATACTGCTATCCCTATGGCAGACCTATACACTTCCTGTGTTTTTTATCACTGAAACTCCAAATCTGTGATTACATTAGCTTCAGCAAATATGTTAGGTCACATGGCAAACTGAAAGAGCACTGACTCACATACATTTATTCAATGAAATTCTGAATACCAAAATAGTCATAAATAAATTTGGTTGTTTTCGGGTTTTTTTTGCATGATCCGTTTGCAAAACATTAATAGCTGAATTTGAATAGATTGAAATCCATTTTAAACAACATTTCCTGTACATAGAATTCGATTAAACTGTAAACTGAGACATGACAATAATTCATCCCTGAATTAAATGCAATATTAATTTCAACTCACTTAAGCTTGGCATATCTTATTAAGTAGAATAAATCATTTATAAAAACATTTGGACGGTCAAACATTCAGAAAATTCATTGTGAAATATTGTATAAATTACTATGTCTTTTAATTGATATAAAATTTGTTAATGTGTTTCATTTAATTACAGTTTATTTCACTCTCAAAAGCTGCTCATACCATAATGTGTGCTAGCACACAAAGTTCTCTGTAATATAGAACACTTCACATATTGCAATAAGGCTTGACACTGACAGAAAAGGACAAGGTTTCACCAGAAAAACTAAGAACATGTTAAACTCAGATAATAACTGAAGTCTTACAGGTAAATCATGAGCTTGCAGAATGGAGGGGACTGAATTTCAGGGAAGTGTGAGATCTATGTACAGTCAGGTTTTTATGATAAATGAATGTTAATAGACTTTTAGCTATACAGATTTAAGGAAATTAACAGTGTTAAGTGTTAATACTACAGATTTAAAGTTTAAAATTGAGGCTGATATCATGAATCAGGTAAAGGGGTATGGCCCTTTTTCTTTCATTAGCTAAATTATTACAACAAAAGGTGACTTAAATTAAGAAAAACAATGAATGAGCGCAAGCTATGTAAATTAATTTCAATGACTTTATTTAAAAAAAATTAATCAATACTTGCCAACAATTAATAAGATGAATAGGAATATTCATTTCAGTATAGGAGTCAAGAAAAATTAACACTCCAAGCATTCATGGTGGATTATTTCCAAATCATTCATTATAAAACTTCAAAGGGCTTTGTCTTTAATTGTCTTAAGGTAACGCCAACTCATATTGTTTGGTTCAGTTCAGGAAACTTATTGGCTGTACGTCATAGTTAAAAACTAAATAGAAATGAATAGCCTGACACTTAGAGGTCATCAAAATAAACACATCAAGTGACATTAATTCTGTACTCATTAAACCAAGCATATTGCTTGAAATATTTGACAGGTGATTGTACGCTACTGTAATCAGTGAATGATAATGAAGAAATGTTACGTCAGAGCCTTGCTTTAATCACGAAACAATGACTCTTATCATTTATAACCTAATTAAAATAATTGATGAGAGATGACGCTATCAGATAGAGTCTTATTTATGAAGCAATCCAAAATTCCGGTGCAAAACATTTCGAAACAAACAGAATACTTTTCAGTACAACGTAAGAATCTAGGGCTGGTACATCATCAGAGATTGTTTCATATTACAGTCATAATAACTGTTTCATGCACCATATTACATCAGAGCACTCCAGTTTTCCTGATCATTATTCAAATAAGAAAACAAATTTGGTGTCTACAAAAGTCAGAAATTTCAGATTTTGAATTTGATATCACTACATGTGGCAGAACAAAACATTCCTCTGATAATTTAATACAATGGTAGTTCATCTACATTCAAACAGCATAATTTCCTGAATCATTTTAGCATTCCGTGCTAATAAGTTTAAACAGTACATAATGGCTGATGAATAAATGTCACATTATAACACAGAGACATAAAACGAGGCATTGACTTGTAAAAGTCTGCTGTGGAAATAATAAGACGACACTTATATGGGACCATAGCAAATTTCAAAAAAGTTAAAAAAAACATCAACAACAACAAAAAAAACACCATGAAGTGCAGTGTCATTTCTATTCTAGCACATTTCATACATAGACCTAGTGGTTGTTGTGACTGCCTTTCTCAGTACATCTTGTCATCAGGATTTCAAAACTACAGCAACTGATTTTTCTGTGATCCTTCATTGCAGACTAACACCCTAAAGATAAGACCCTTATGAGACTGCAGTTCAAAAACCCCATTTCGCTCTGTAAGAGAATGGATTATAACAGGGAGCTTGTACAAAATAACAGAATTATACAAAATGAGTAAATATGTTGATCATAAATTTACTGCACAATGCTTGCAGTCTTACCCAGGTTGTAAATTTTATAATCAAGTTGACAGAAGGAAAGAGCTAATACAGAAAAAACTATTTAACTTTGAGAATAATGTTCAAACCATCCCTAAGGTTCTTAGACAAGTAATATAATAAATTGATATTATAGGTGTGGATGGAATTTTTAGTTAAGCACATAAATTTTATGACATTCATGTTCAACAATGTCGGACTGTTAAGAGATTCATACTCATACAAGTGTTATTGACCACAGAAATGTCCCCTGTAAAGCTGTGCACTTATTTTGTCAATACTGCCCACATATATTAGTATGTTGGTTATTAAAAATTTCTGGGAAAATAAGCAAGGAACTCTTCAAAAGGGAGGATAGGAAATCTTTCATTATATTCCTCTGGATTGAAGAGTTTTTAAACACACACTGATCAGGACATAAGTCTTTAATGACTGAGAGAATGCCCGCATAATTTTACAAATAATATTAATCAACAAACAATGTCCACTTCATGTAAGAATTCAACCACTTCAAAGTGATAAACAAACACAAATTCATAAATCCTACCACAATGTTTACCATAAAAATTACTGATAACTTATCTCAACAAATTTAGTCACTGGCATATGGGGATTTTTATAATGAAATAAGAAATTAACACCCATTCTTAAGAGAAGTTATTCAAAAAAATATGGAATCAGTTTCAAAGGTACGCAGTTAATATCCTTATCAGGTGTCTCGGTCAATTTTGACGTTGTGGTAAACACGGGTCAAACATATTATCATGCAAAAGTCTCTGGCGACAGATACGCTACTATTTTAAATGAGCTTTCACAAGATACGAGAGTATTTTTCAAACTGATATCCTATCATTATGGCTAAGTAATACACGTAGATACTATTCTAGTTTACCTAAATCAACGCAATAAATCACACACATTGTATAATTATATTGAACAGACTGAAGGACATCACTAGGTGGGGGGAGTATCGCCACTTTTTATTTCAAATTTTTAAACCAGTTAAATTGTCTTTCAAATCAACTCTCTTTGATCATCAGCGCTCCTTGTTTGTTCAAATTCAAGCGATACTTTCTACTGTACTTAGGTAAATATTATCACAAAGTAGCGATTCATCTGAAAATAAACAAACAATAATTTGTGTGGTCAATACTCTCCGGTCACTGAAGTCCAGTTTAATTCACTGACAAGCCAACAAAGAACTAATAATTAAAAGAAATCATACAAAAGTTATAATTTTTGGACAAGCAGACGACTCTAAGCAACACTAATCTTCACAAGCTGACAATAAAAGCTTCATTTTACATTTCAGAAATGAACTTTTATGTAAACGCACCTTGCTGATAGTTTTAATTAGTCCCAATTAACAATTAAATAGCAAAGTATGAAGGCACCAAAGTCAACATAGGATTACATTTATCATGTATAAACAACAAACATTACGACAGTGACAAGCAACAGATTATTAAGTTACAACAAAAATGTAACTTATGTAATTTTGTTATGTAAAATATCTCATGTTGACGTAAAATTTAGATAATACTGAAAACTTTAATCAGAACATAATTTATGTCACAAAACATTAGCGGAACAGATTTAACAAAAAGCACAATTCACTGTTCTCTAAAACTAACAAAATATCTACATAAGGATTTGTTGTGCAGGTTCAATTGTAAAAGTAGAGCAAAAATATTGACTGTCTTTATTCATTCAATGGTTCTTTTTAATTTTCAAATGAATACATGTCTATTTTTAAACATAATTGTACAGATGATAAAATGATACAATAAGTAACCTTTTACAAAAAAATATTAGTACCAACAAATAAGATTTTTAAGCAAATCTTTAATTAGATTTATAAAAATAGTCACTTGTTGCTTAACTCCAATAAAAATGAAGCTTTCTTTGTTGTTGGTTGTTTTTCATGCAAGTTATATACTGGTATGTATCTTACTGCGTGACTTTTTCATAATTGAGTTTTATACCATAATACCTGATTGATCCCTTTTTATGCTGAATGTTATTATCACAAGTAAACAAGCTCTCATCTATCGTATTTGGTAAACTCTTCCATCCCCTTGTGAAGTAAACGTAAGTGCTTTTAAATTATAACAATTCAAATACAGGCCAGATTTCACTGTCGTTATACACTAAGAATTAAACTTGTCTTACGTTCAAAACATACGTAAATTTAAAAAGCGTGTTTACAAGACCGTATCAACATCTGCTTATGATGTCATCAGAATGATTTTGTATGCAATCTCCCATCACAATGAAGTTGGTGATTCATTCACACTTAATTTCTACAGGATCCAATGAACACTATGTTTATCATATAAAAAATATACAGTAATGCAAATATTATTGAACAACTCATATTAAGGATCAATCATGCCCCTTAATGGATTTGTTTTAATTTTTTCCCATAATCATCTCACTTTTCAGCACAATGTGATACATATTTTACTGTAATTGGTTGATGGATGTTTTGACGTACAGCTTCACGCGTCAACTTCCGTACTTGGACAGATTATTCTGACATCGATGCACCTGCGACAATAAGATGTCAAACATGATGCGTTGATTAGTTAAAAAAGAGCATTCTTATTCGCTGTAAAGCAGCGTGCCATCCTTTTAACCGAAAAAGATTTTCATTTTGACAGGAGGCCGATTTAAATATCAGGCAAAATAATCTTAAGATATGATACATGATCAAATCATAAAATAATCTTAAGATATGATACATGATCAAATCATATAATGGAAAGTAAACATTATGTGATAACGTTTTCAATAATTTATTTCTCCAGGTGAAAAAGTCAACAGTTGGTGTAATTTTTCATTTCTAATTTCAGATATTGTACCACTGAGTCCCCATTAAATGCTTATCTATGCAAAATATCATCAAATAAATACCTGTACAATGTATCCCTGACCATATAAGGTCATAAAAAGGTATTACAGGAAAAAAGGACATAATTGATTAGAATATAAACTGAAATATGTTAATCTTTCAACATCCAGGTGTAAGGTAGGGTTCTTCATTTAAGAATTATATTGTCATTAAAAAAAGCTTCTTTGCTGAAACATTATGGAATTTGATGACTTGACTTATCAGCTACTTTTGTTTTGAGATAAAAATGTCACTTAAGGTGAAACCATGACATGACTGAAGCTTGAACTGAAGATAAAACAATATATTAGCAGTAACTTACCCAGAGAAAAGAGCTTTCATCCTGAACTTCAAATCCCCTCAAAGATATTTGTAACCTGACTGAAGACCATCCCTGCAAACAATGCTGATTATAACCTGAAAAGAAAATTGGATGAAGATTGTTCAACTTATTGTCAAACCTGTCAATAAAGGCCACTTAAGGGAGTGGGAAGTGGCTTCTATAGGCAGTTTGCTTATTTGCAAAGGTTTACTGCATCAATAAATCACTGATAGAGAGTGGCCCTTGTTCAATAAGTGACCTTTATTTACAAATGACCTTTAACCTGGGTTTTGACTTCATTTTGAAGTGGGGTTGAAGGGAAGTTGGCTCAGTACGGAGGTTGTGTTGACAGTGGTTGTGATGCATTATTGTTAAACATTAAATTCTTAATGACATTATAATGCTCCTTAATATATGATGTTCACACTGGTTTGTATAACTAAATCTTAAACTATCAATTAACTTTCTAAAGGAATGCAATTAAACATGTTATATATGAAATACATTCCTTTTATAATATATCATTAATATTCATATAATTAGTCCCAATTGCTCTGCAAATTGTACAATCTCTGTCCATTATATCATTTATAATTACTTTATTTAATAAATATACTAGTTCAAAATTCTTATCTTAGTCATAATTCACTGAAATGGGCGTCTTTGATTTTGTCAATAATTTTGCATGCTATAGAAGACAGCATAGGACAATCATGTCTAATCACCGCCACTTTTGAGATATTTAAATGAATTTGTACAAGAAATTCCAGCTATAGTCATAAATTGCAATAACAATTTTATCATCCGTGCAATTAGACATATAATAAAGAATCCTGACTTGCATTGAAGTTTTATCAAATCATGACCTTGACCTTACAGTACCAGATAACATCAAAAACCAAAATATGAAAAGTTAACATGACACTTAATAGCTTCAAATGCATGTTTCTTTTCACACTTTTGAATATCAATTGCAAAATACAGTACTTATTACATTTACCATTTTATCTAAGTTTAGGCCGCATCACACTTTTTGTTGGTTGTGTAAGGCCTTGTGGTGATTACCGCTGATGGAAATTTGAAGATATGAAATAAATATAATTAATGAGGCCATTTGAAAAAATAACAGCCCAAATAAAACTTTTTATTCACCATGTTTCGGGTTTAACCAAAGCTACAAGAAACAAATATACTGTAAACTGTGGCCTAGTCCATAATACAACCCTCACCTATCATGGCTGTTACCCTCAGGAAGAATTAACCATGATATTGATAGATGTCTTTTTAAAGGAATTTGTTTTGGCAAAAGTCCACAGTGCTTAATTTTCTCATTTCTCACCATAAAACATTTAAACATAGCAAAAATATTCCTTGCAAATATTTTGTCAATTCAAAGACAAAGGCAGCATTATGTCAATGTATAAACAAGGTTTTTCTTTAGCACCATAGCTTCCAGAATGAAGACTTTTTACATAATAAATAATTTCTTGCCATTTTTTTTTGTTTCCCCGTAACTATTACCTGCTGCTTTGTTTATGATTGGTAACATGATAAACCTCATCAAATGCTTGTTTGAATGGCAGACAATCTTACAGTTTAAGAACCTGCTATATACCTGGGAAACAGTCTACAGAAGTTATACAGAGAACATTCAGCTCAACAAGTGGTTTTCTATGATAGAATATTTGTTGTTATAAGACTGGAACAGTTTTTGATTGGCACATCACTATAAACATCAACAAGGAAGTCTGGAGTTTGTAGCCCCAGTACAACTGTCTGCACCATGAGCGGTTTTCAGGATTGCTTCACTAAAGATTATAACAACATACATCAATCATGATTTCCTCCTTCCAGCCACAAGTTCTACAACACTTCTTACATTGAGATCATTCTCAAGTCAAAAATCATTTTTGTATATATAGGTGAATTTGCAATTAGCAGTGGCAGTACTGGTAACAGTTTCAGAACATCATAATCTGAAATATCAGTTACCCCCTCATTCAACCTCAGACTTGACTTCTTGAAGACAAAATGCTAAAACTTATCCACAAAGATCAAAGGTGCTTGATTTGAAGTGTATCACTTCAAATTTTGTTCAAATATTCTCATGTAGAGTCCCAAATCAAATGGACCATTTTGACAGCGTTAGAAGCCTGGTCACAGACTGACAAGGTCTGATTTGGTGTATAATACCAAATAAGTAAATGCAAATATATCCCAAGTGATCATTAAAAACCTTGATCTGAAGTGATCAGAACATCAATATAATATCGTATTAAAGAAATCGGTCATTTATTTTGAGTGGGTGACAGGCCAATTACCGGATTATTAAAGCAGTAAGGAACTTAAAAGCCGTAAGCACAGCTAATCTGATGGCAAAGACTTTTAGGTGATTGAATCAAAGAATACCATCTGAACGAAAGAAAAAGCTAAAATGTCATCAATGATGTATTGAAGGTTTAACATAAAACTATTGTAAGTTTGATAAAAATTTATTTCTAATCAGAATAGAACTGCATCAAAAATTCTCGAAGAGGGGATTTTTATACAGGTTTTAATCAGATACTTACGTAAATCTGGATAAAATCAGCCCAGATTAAAAGTGTCATAAAATCGTCATCACAAACTTCTTTTCATATGTCTATCCCTTTGTAGTTAACATGCTGGGAGTCTATCAAATTCAAATTATTCAATCTAAACCTATCCTGTACTAATACTGGGGAACTGTAAGTTAAACAGAAATACTGATAAATCATATAACTTGGGATTACATCAAGACAATGTTCATATTTATTTTGTCAGTGAGAAATTGATGCGTCTTAGATATGGCTGCACTTTTGAAAACAAAGAGTCCAGTGTCACTAAGATAGCAATGGGTACAGTCAAAATCTGCTGACCAAAACTTGGGTATGGGCAAACATTCCGACCAAACCACCAAGGATGATGAGCAACTGGAATAGTTTAACCTTAAGTTGGTTGATAGAAAACATTATTAAAGTATTAAAGACTGACATCACATTATCAAAGGATTAGTAA
Organism: Lutraria rhynchaena; assembly: GCA_008271625.1. Taxonomy (NCBI): domain Eukaryota; kingdom Metazoa; phylum Mollusca; class Bivalvia; order Venerida; family Mactridae; genus Lutraria; species Lutraria rhynchaena. The sequence continues at coordinate 2,693,219 of VIBL01000018.1, read as the reverse complement.
CACCTTTGTTTATAAGTTTGTGATTTATTGCAGGCTATCAAGAAACTTCAAACTTAACTGATTTAAAAAAGTTAAAAGAAATTCTCCAGTGACAAATTCTCAAACATTGATGATTTAAATGCAAGTACTGAGAGCTATTTAGACTTCAAAGTTACATAAAAGGAACCAGCCAACAGTGTTTGGTCACAATCTGAGGGTGTGATATGAAATCCCATAATAGAATTAAATAAAATGCAAGTATGTGAAAATCAGAAAATGAATTATTTTCAGTCAGACAAGAGAAAGTGAATATTAGAGAGAAAACAGAACAGCAGAAAGTTTGTTAATTAAGAAATCTGATACACGATGATAAACCCAATAATTTCTGTGTCACTTATTCCTGTTTGACTCAGCATCCCTCAGAATCTGCAGTTTATATGGAAAACTCATAAACTTAACCCTTGGCCTACCAAGCATATTTTGGACTATTCCAAATTCGATGCTAATGTATACAAATATTGATTTATTTAAGAAAATTGTGTTATTTCTCTCTGACAGAGTGAAAAACATAGCAGCAAAAGAAACCATTACCCATTATAAGCAATGGCTGCTTTTGCCACCCACAATGTTTTCAAAAGTCGTCTGCTTAAGATGCGGGGGGGGGGGGGGGAATGTGGTATTATGTCAGGCAAAGGGTTACAGACAACTTGTACAAATAGGTCAAAGTCAATAAAAAGATGTTCAAGAAGACAGGATTATAGGTTACTGCTATTGCAAAGACTATTTGTTAGCATGGCTTGTTTACAGCACATTGCTAAGAGTGATCTTTGTAAAGTGCAGCTAAATTTATGTTAAAGTGAAAATAATGAAGTTTCTCAGAATTAATGACATAAAAATTCACTTGAAATATATCCTCTGTGTAATAACCAATGAGAGAAGAGCTAGAAATATTTCCTAGTCCTGAACAAATCACATAAACCAGGAGACTAATGACCTAAGCTTGCATTGTTGCCAATTTAGAATGTCATTGTTCAGAGTAATGACAAGCATAAACATTGGTGATTGTGAAAGTATGTTAACTATTATTAGGAAATAATTGTCTTATACATGTGACATTTCCATAATGGTCGTGTTGGATTGTTTACTGAGACAGACGTACAGTAAAAAAAGTACTACATAATTGCCTGTCCAAAGGTTGTGAGTATATATAAACCTAATGAACGAACCATTTTCAGACATAAGTATAAAACAGTGGTGGAAATTAAAGGAACATTTATTCAGCACTACTGGTCTATATCATTAAAGTCAGAACTCACTCTTAATCTCAATTTATTCACCTCTAGTTTCAAATACTGATAAATGCAGCATGTAGTAAAACTGACAGATTATTACAACATTGTCAATGTGGTCTTTATTTGTGGGTGGTCGCAGGTTCATCATGTAGAATTTACACAATGCCAATTTCTGACCATATGTGGATATGAGTCTCCATTTTTTGATGTTGTCCTATCTGTGAGCACCTTAGAGATCTGTACAGACTAAATCATGGGATGATAATTAATTCCCTTTAAATAAATTGGTAATAAATTAACTAATTAGGGTTTGAAATCTAGGCTTATTCAATTAGCTTGGAGTCAAGTTCCAACCATATTTTTCAAATTGTCAATGAGTGGTCAGATTCTGAGGCTGATCTCTGGACTCAAAGTTTGTAACCTTGAATTCATAAACAATATTTACACACATCTCAACTGAACTTAGACAAAGTGATTAGTCTTTATTTTAAGGATTATACAAATCATTTTATCTAATCTTAAACATTCATTTCGAGATTTTGATCAAATAATTAATCCAGCTTCAATATTTACAATGCCAAATTCTACATAACGAAAATAGAATTATGCCATCATACCCAAGGGTAGTTGACCGCGGGTCAGTTCTATAAACATTAAGTGTGACTGACCAGAGATGACCTACTGTCACCAGTCAGAGAACTCAATTGGCATTTATTATTCACTGATTTAAAGTGGTTATATCTGACAGGCATTCATACAAACTGCTCTATAATAATAAAGGCAAGAACATTGACTCCTACTATGAAACAAATGCTTAAGTTGACTTCATTGAGTAAAATAATTATAACGGTAATGAAATGCTTATATCCAAGTACTGACAGCCAAACGCTTTAAACCACGTGACATTATGGTGAGCTGGAAATATTGATTGGTTGTACAAATTGTTTTTCCATGAGATAATGGCCCATTCTTCTTTTATCTCAAACTTATGGTCATTTTGTACTCCAAGTGGCAATGTTTATTATAGTCTAAATAAACATGTAATAAAATTTTATTTCTTTAATGATTGTACAAAAGCATGGATATTGTAAGTACTTAATTGGGTTTATATTCATAAATAATAATAAATCATAAAGTTTGTTCATCTTAAGTCCCTTTAATTAAACATTAAGGGGTCATTATTACATCTCAAATTATATTGCAGAATAACTTATATTATTATATTATTCAGAGAACGTTGTACAAATTTACATCATTCAAGAAAAAACCCAAAGGCAAAGATGAGCATCTTTTTTCAAAATGGTTGCTGGTACAGGACAAGTACATTAGTCTCCATATAACAAAGACCATTTATGGATTAAAAAATATATTTTAGGCATCATATTGTATTTGCACTGGCAGGTTTGTCACTAAATGCAACATACTTAGAGCCGATTTGGAGAAATTCTTCTTCATCCCTGAGCTGCAAAAAGCCTATTTTTGATTCTATTCAATATTGCAGATAAACATCATATAGTAATATGAAAGCTACTAGATCAGTGTCACAGACTTATTTTCATGTAATATGCTTCCAACACTCACTCCACTTACTACATGTTGTTTTTGGGTTTTTTTGCAATGAAAGGCATCTTAAAGCCTTAATGATGTTAGGTCACAGATTGTATAAGATCAAAACTCCTGCCTGTGATGAACCATCATACCTCCTGAAAGAAACAACAACATGCTAGTTGTATTAATACAACAGATATGAACGAAACCATGTGCCACATGTTACGTCATATATCAATCTATTTTAACAAAAGCATTATTGAAGTGTTATCTTCATGTTAAAGGTATATTCATTGATTCAGAAATCATTCACACACTTTGTTTATGAGAATATAAATTGCGTAGACAGAAATGAGAGGCAGTACTTAAAGTTTGGCTGGCACACTTGGACACAGACCTCTTCTTGTGGTTTAAAAATTCATCATTGTTGAGAAAATATATCAATAAAAACATCAGAATCTCATCACAATGTAGAAATGATAAATTGTACTGGTGACGTAATTGATAAAATTAATGTAACAGAAAATAGGGATAGATATTTAACATGGATGATGCATATTCATGAAAACATATCTTACAAATGCCTCCATCACCATTTAGTTGTAGAATGTCCATGATCCTGGTTACGCATATAATGCAATACAGAAGGACAAATTGATTAAACTGTCACTTCCAGTCTTTATTTTCTAGGCTCTGAACTGGTGTGGAAAATATCAACTGCTGGGGTAAGCAGAAATAGGAGTCAGTCCTGGAATAAGACACAGGTCATGTCACAATAGTCTGACATTCATCACTGAAATTCTGTTCATAATAAACGTTTATTTTAAAAACAAACCATTTATTACATAATAAAAATCAGAAAAAAATATTGACAAGCTGTATACTCATGGCACAAGTATAACCATTGTTACATAGTTTGAACACGTAGTATTGTTGAAACCGTAACTTAGGGCTTAGCATTGGAAACCAGTTTCAGGAACTATAATAGTACTATTATAGTACTATACTATAATAGTGCCATCCACAAAAGGATTTTAATTAGACTGGGTGCAAATGTTCCCCATAATGAGACAGCATGGTGCTCAAGCTCAAAAGTCAAGGTCACAGTTGGAGCTTAAAGGTCAACAGGTATTTTTCCTGCCAAGTCCATATCTCTGCCATTCATGAAGAGATTTTAAATGAACTTGCACTTGGCACAAATGTTCCTTGTAATGAAATAACATGCAAAGTACAACACTCAAACCCAAAGGTCAAGGCCACAGAGGAAGTTTGAAGGTCAATAGGTATATTTCCTGACCAGTTCACATCTCTGCCATCTATGAAATGATTTTAATCTAATACAGCACAATTGTTCCTTATATTGAGACATGTTGCATACAACACACAGACCCCCTAGCACAAAAGTAAAGTCACAATTGGAGTCTGAAGGTCAGCAAATATTTTTCCTGTCCAGTCCATACCTCTGCTCACTTTGCCTCAAACAACAGACATAGAATCTGTAGCCGTCATGATAGATAATGCAATGTTTGTATGGGTGTACATGTATACAAAATCGGAAATACTTCTCCACTAAGTTCTCTCCTATTCAGTTAGGCACTCTTTACTGTATTGCAATATACTCCATGCGCTTGTTTACCTATGATTTATGCATTACATGAAAAACTGTGCATCTTGAAGCCCATGCCTGACATATACTTGAAGAAATTATGATCTATAAGCATATATAAATATTTAAATGCAAATATTTTGGGCCAATTTAAAACAATTCACAGTGCTAAACAAAACACTTTATTCACAATTACCTATCCCATATATCCTTGTAAGAACAACTATCACATGAATATTGACAAGTTTGTAAATGTGACTGAAGAGACAAGATATGCTGATATAATCCACAGTCAATCGTTGACAAGTGGGCAGGTGCACGCCTTAGAAATCGTAAGTATTGAAAAAGCAACAATATTCATGTCAATGTGCAATTTTAAGAGAGCAAAAATGTGATAAAAACATACTAAACACTTCAACAGTCACTCATTACATAATTTATCAAAAATGGATGAAAATGAGTTTGTTTTCATGCAGAAAAATGACAGCACTCCAAATTCTCAAACATTATGCATTATCAACACTCATGGTCTCAGAGTAGTGAAATTAGTTTGGAATAATGAGAAAAAACATAGTACTTTTCAGAATTATGGTTACATCATATCACTGGAATAGCTCCGTTTACTATGTTCTTAAGAATATATTGTGGTAATTACTTCCTTGGGGATTTAATTACAAAATACAGAGTAAAATGTGTTGTGACCAAGTTATTGTAAAGTGCATATTCTGATAATAGCACGACCAATTTTTATCTTGCGTTATATTTCATCATATGGATGGTATGCCTTAAGCAAATATAGAGTAATTACTTTGAAAATAAAAATAATCATTTTAAGATCTTGTAGATCTCATTTGTAGACCCCAATTAAGATGTTGGTAAAACTGGTTGAAGACACAATCATCATTTAGGAATCTACAGCCTTGAAAACAGCTTTTTCTTGTCATATTTTTTAGAACTTGTCAAACAAACATTTTTTCAGTTGACAAAAATATACAGGTCACAATAATGCCAAGGGCTTTGCATTAAACAACTCTACAAAATATTGCAGTTGAATGAATACAGTAATCAAACAATACCACAGTAAAAACAATGCTTAGTTTGGTACATAATTACTATGATTTTCAGGTTCATTAAGAACAACATGGTAACAGATAAAACAACACTAAAATGTTGGCACAGAATTTGAATTAAGTGCAGCAAGAAAATCAGTAAAAGACAATTTATATTCATGATAAAAAAAATGAGGAAAACTGTTTGTTTCAATCAAATATACCAGCATTCTTCATAAAAAAAGCAGCGACAGAAGAAGAACTTAGGTGTAACAAGCAGAGATGAGGCGGCAGTGGCATAGCAGCAACAGAAACAGAGGCAACAGCAGCAAAAGATTTTAGCTTAACAAGCAGAGAGCGGGTTTAAATTTAGAATTCATGGATCAATGTATTAAAAATAATTAAACTACTTAAATTCATTAGTTCAATGTATTGAAGTGATTTTCTACATAAACCATGGGAATAATACCAAATACAAGACACTAAGTTGAAGACATGTAAAATTGATTACCTATCAACTTATATCAATTTCTCTTATCATGCATGAGTTTATGTTTCATTGAAGTTTTCTCAACAAAGTCCGGTGATTTATTGGACAGTTTTCTCTCAGTTAACTGTCAGAAAAGTTTCTGAGTTTTGTGTTCGTTCCAGAAAACATCAAACAAACTCAATGTTTGTGTGAAGTAAATCTCTATATTTGATTAAACAGTTTTTGTTAAGATTATTGTTCAATCCTTCAATGATAACGTCTTGTGAAATGGATTAGTTTAAGTGTTAATGTTGGAAACATTTAACGACAATTACTCTGAACTTAAATTTGTGGCCCAATAAACAGTACTTGGTGTATTTGCTTTTTCCTCCAGGAAATCGCTAAATAAGTTCATAAACACATCAACATGACTCAATACTTGTTACATTTTGACCAACATAAAAAATGAACACACTTAAATTTGTGTTTCCAAAAGTTTTCATGAGAGGGGGCTAGTTCGTTGGCAGGCTGCTAAGATTTAAGTAATTCAATATTGAGAACTAGATATGCCCTAAATTTATGTTGGGTAAATTTAAACAACAACAGGTTTTTGTTTGTTAAAGAATCACTTAGGATCAAAGGCATACTTTCAATATCACAATCACACTTGTTTGCAGACCAAAAAGAGTACCAGTCATAAAATAATCACACACAAAACCTTCAGCTAACTATCTATCACATGGTAAGGTATTGAATCACATTATTATATCACATGTGTAATTTAAGTCCATAGCATTCAGTTTTCAGTAAAAGTCTAAATTTCAACATAAAAATGTAGTTCTATCCAGTTACAAAGACAATCCATGTATTTTCAGTGAGTAAACAATCTTTTGTATTAACATATGCATTTAATTTATACTGTTAATAAGCCATATGTTTCAGAGATGGCTCTGCCTTCAAAAGTGAAGCATAATATTTCATGACTGAACTTTCAAAAGGACTCACACTCGTGTTTCATCTGAAAATTATTATTCTTAAAGGCATCAAGTTCATGTTGGATGAACAGAGCATCACAGTTAAGTTCTAAAACAGAATTATTACTGGCTGAACTTAAACAATGCAACAAAATTGTGAACTGTTGAATGAATGATTCTGATAACTTGATAGCACACCACTTAGGTGATGTTAATGTCCGTCATTCCCACATATTGTTCTGGATTGAAATACTTTGATGTTACAAAAACAAAAATCACATTAATTGGTTCTCATGAAGCAGTAAGTTCACAAGCAAAAAGTCGTAGAACTCATCTGTCCTTAGTGGTAATAAATGCTCATAAGTCATGGAAAGCAAATATGTCATGTGACATGAAACTCAAGGTCAAATGCATGAATGCAGTGATATATGTCACACTGTTTGTCATGCAAATAACATATTATGACAATTATTTGGTTAAGAATGAATAACTTCAGAGAAAATGCAATTTAAAAAAAATGATCTCACCTGTATGTTAATTTCATCAGGTGAAGAAATAGAGGATAGAATTCTAAAGACAAGATTGAAACTTACATATGATACAGAAGGGGTTCTAGATTACCTACATGATAAGTAAAAGCCATGAAGTATATAAAATACCATTTTATTTATGTTGTTAAAATTCATTAAATTCATTTTCAAAACAAAATATTTGCAAATAATGTGTTTAAGTCTAAATTTTAAGAGTTAAAAAACTACTCAATAATCATCTTATCCTGAAATCACCCAAATTGGTATTAATTGTCAAATATAGTGAAAAATAGGTAAAAAAAACCAGGATTTCTTGCCCAAAGAAGATTTAAATCTTAAATTATCCTGAAACAAGAGTGCCAAACTATCACAAAATGCTCTCATTAAAAAATGGGCGATCATGTACTTCAAGATCTAAAGGGAACTGTTCAACTTAAAGAGCAGATAAGGTCAATGTCATCTTTTGATGAATCAGGGGCCATAATTCAACAGAGGCACAGCAATTTAGCTGCTCAAAAACATCACTAAATTTAATGAAGATTTAGGGGAAACTGATCAACTTAGGGAACAGACAATTATTGTGGTTGACAAGTGCATGCCATGACCCACCACTGGTGTTCCCATGATATATCCCTTCAAGAGGGGTTTATAAACATAAGAAAGAATATGGTAAAATTCCTGGTCCATAGAACACTTCGAGCTTCAATCACTACAGAAGAATCTGATTTCAAATTTTGAAATTTTTTCAACTAATTTCAAAATATTCATATCAATTCATAATTATGTTAATAAATGCAAACAAAACATGTCATGTTACATATCAGTTTATCAAAACATACAGGGAAAATGGAAAGAATAGCTGAATTAGAATAAAACATCTAGTTATAATGTGTCACAGTGTCTATGTAATAGTTACGGTATCTTGAGACGAAATCCAATATTAAACAACAAAAATAATTCATCATGTTCAACCAATGTCACAATTAGTTAGGTAAAAACAAAGACAAATATATAATACCTAAATCAATATCTATAACTTCAACTTTAGCTGTACTTCAACTTAAAATAAGTTCCTAGTGAATATTTTTATACAATTTCATACAATATAAGGTCATAGAATGAACTTTTAACTTAAAAAAATTGATAAAATTTATGCAAGTTTTTACCAAAACATTAATTAATATACAAATTGGTTATGGAGTACAAATAGGTCTCTATTGACTCTACAAACACGATCAGACGTTCAGATTACCCTCCACTTAGTGGTCACTGTATTTTCAAATCATAAATAACACGTTCAGATTACCCTCAACTTAGTGGTCACTGTATTTTCATATCATAAATAACACATAAAATGCATAATAAACCATTTTAAGCCTAGTATAATAAATGTCTGACGGAGAGGTAAGCAAACAAAACTGGTCACAAAGTGTGGTTTTTTATGATCATAAACTAGCCCCAACACTTATCACTGCCAAGTACATAGTGCAGCTAGGCCGAATTTGGTCATGGCTGAACCTGGCCATTTTGATCAAATGCAGCATACAACCCCAAACCCAGTTATCTTAATAAAATTAAATATGCATATCTAAATATGTCTCTGGTATAAATTTAAATATAGTAATTAAAGAGTAGGAAATCATTATAACACAAATGGATGCTCAAAAGCACTTAGTTTACCATCTGTGTGTCCTAATTATATGTCAATTATTTATGTTATTCTGATTTACATTGATATTATATGATACCAAATATCCCTATCATTATAATGTCCTTCCCCATCCTTTTTAGCTAAATTTAAAAAAATGGGACATGTGTAGTATAAATGTTTTAACAATCTGTCAAGTTATATCCAATACCACTTAAATCATTCCGGCAGTTATATAAAGTATTGTGTACAATGTGATGCCTTTGGGGAGTTCATCATGGAATAATTGATAATGAATTAAAATATGATTTCAAAAGCATGCTATTTATACCAACACAAAGTATAGAACAGACAAGCAATAATACATCATCATGCATAAAATATCAATTTAGAAACAATATTGATCAAAATAACAATAATGCTTCACATTTATATTTAGCAGTGAAATTTAATCTGATGCATAAACGTATATAAGTTTATGCATTAATTCAATCTAAGGATAGCTCACAATAGACAAGCTCACGTAAAATAGAAGACAACAATTCAACTGTTACAAACAGTAAGTAATTTTAAGTTTTCATCATCTGTGAGAAGAACTCAACCATCTCTGTCAAGTTTGTTTCCAGACATTACCACCAAAGGAAAATGTACAATAACAGTAAATGTATCACCCGCAAGAAAATGTACAATAACAGTAAATGTATCACCCGCAAGAAAATGTACAATAATATCTAATGTTGAAATTTTATAAGAACATCATCTATGTGTAGCATCATCTATGTGTTGTGTGTAGCATCATCTATGTGTTGTATCATATATGTGTAGCATCATCTATGTGTTGTATCATCTATGTGTAGCATCATCTATGTGTTGTATCATCTATGTGTAGCATCATCTATGTGTTGTATCATATTTGTGTAGCATCATCTATGTGTTGTATCATCTTTGTGTTGTATCATATATGTGTTGTATCATATATGTGTTGTATCATATATGTGTAGCATCATCTATGTGTTGTATCATCTGTGTAGCATCATCTATGTGTTGTATCATCAATGTGTTGTATCATATATGCGTAGCATTGTCACTGCCAGTGGATGTTCAGTTTTAGTTTTTAACACAGCATCCTCCATGTTAAAGGTATGGACCAATACGTAAATGATCTACATTAGCACTGCGCATTTGTACCTAATCCCACAATAAAAGAAACAATATTACAAAACACTAATACAAAATTATCTGAAGTGTGTTCAGGGCAAAATCAAGTGTTTATAAAATCCTCTCAAAATAGTTAAAATATATTTGTTTGTTTTTATGTGACTTATTGTCACTGGGGTTTAATGCCATTTTTTCAACAATTTTTCAGGTATATACGGCAACCGGTTCACTTAACCAGTTTTCCTGGACTGTATACAAACCAGTACTAATTTACCCTTCAACAAGGAACTGGCAACTTCTCAACATATGGAGGAAAATCAACATTTTTGTCAAATTTTCATAGAAGGATATTACCTGCTGCAACAAGGATTCAAACCCGGATTCCCAGGTTACAAGACCAGTGCACTGACCACTGGGGAATGGCATTAGTTAAAATATATGACAATATACGCTTATCATAACTGATTTAAATGTTTAAGAATTATGTCTATTAGATGAAAGTTTAAAGACCATATTTAAAGAAGTGACAACAAAGAACTTTAGAAACATTAGAGCTCTGTACAGCGCTGCCCATGCTGATCTGTTTTACATCATTCTATTCAATAAGTAATTTTGACCAAAATTCTACATTAAAAAGGGGGATAACTCCAAAAATGTAACTTTCAGAATACTGTTCCTTGTTTTGTAATTGTGCCTTGTCATGATAATCAAGTATTCAAGGTGAGAGTTGATATCTGTAAAAGTGTTTGAGTAATGGGCAACATTAAAGTTTTTGCACAACAACAACTACATTTAGGATGCCACAGCTATTATAATAGCTTGATTTTTTTCTTTGAAACCTACAAGCTAAAAATGAACTTGAAATAGGACCTTGAAGGTTTTTATTAAAAACAAGTGTTGTATGTTGTGGCCATCAACTGAATTATGTTAAACCACGCAACTGACATTCAAAGCCTTAACTGTATCATATAAACCAGAGCTGCGGATTAGTGAACGTACAAAATGTAATAAAAAAACTTATTAAAATCAAAATAATATCAAGTAGGCTTAACAGCAATATTTTATTGTTACTTTCAATAAACATACAGGACCAAATGTCCCTAAACAAGATCATTGAACCAGAAAAATGACAGAAAAATTAAAACATTTCAAAATATTAATTAAAAGTTATTTTTTTTTTAATAATATTAATAAATACCAGAAAATGTGACAATTTTACATTAAAGCAATACATTTTTTTCATCATAAGTAAATGTGCGTGACTATTTGTTAATTTTTCATATAAGGTAATATGATCAAAGAAAAATGGTTTCTGTACATCAATTTCTCCATAAATCATTCAATTACTGCAATAGTTGGAGTATCATTTAGTACTTGTATCATTATAAAATTTATTATGATAAAAACACATTGATATCAACAGTTGTACAATGTCTTCCTACATGCAGTTATTTAAGATACAATCTTCAATTCAATAACTTCAAATGACTACAGAGGAATAAGGTTACAATAAATAATATGTCAAACATGGGTCCACTGTCCCCTGTACCTTACCCATGAAGACATTTGTTTACATTAGTTGTTTTTGACCAAATGTCATGACCTTAGAAGTATCAAGCCAAGGTTGAGAATGAGCAAGAACAGTGAGCAGTTAAAATATGGTGTACAATTAATAACATCAATTTCAGGCAAAAATTGAACTGTCAATTTTTTTAATAGTACAATCAAATATGCATGAAACACATTCTTTTCAAACGAAATTGATTTGAATGAAATGCTATCCCTTTTAATACAGGTCAAGGAATTTCTAATAATTTGTTTTATCTGAAAAATTTGACATGCTGAATTGCTGCAGAAGTGATATTAACAAAATTGACAATATCAGCATTCCAAGCTTACATCTTGTTCTCTTGATAAGGTATTCATGAATTCTAAACACTCATTGTTTATGGTCAATTAATCGTACAGTGTCACACTAATTTATCAATTTTTGATTTAAAGATTCCATCGTCGCCACTTGTAGTTCTGACAATATATAGGGTTATAATCTATCCGAACATTCAAATCGATGGAAGGTAACCACCCTTTTTATATTTTGTTAACTAAGTTTTCATAAGTTTGACAAGTGTAAGGGGTGAAGAAGCTTCACAAGAAGATTAGGATTTAGACAGCGAAATAATTCCCTTATCTTTCTCATCAAGTTGTGTAGTTTTTCATACCAAACAAAGTATTTGATCATCAACAAGACATTAAAGATATGTAGAACTCATTTTGACACTTATATCTTGATATCAGTGTGTCCCAATACATGCGTATCTCTGTTCTTTAACTTAATAACTCAATTCAATACCAAAATTCAGAACAGTAAACTCAAAATGACATTAATATATTGATAGCAACATATTGAAATATTACTCAAAAAACCTTCATAGTTAAATCAGTAGTAAATTTTAATATCAAACTTCAGAATAAAAGATATCATAGTCTGCCATTTAGTGTTTTAAGTCTCAGAATCTGTACTGGTAATTGAACACTTAGTTATAGTAAAATGTCCATGTATTGATGAGAGAAATTGCAGGATTACATCTTCGAAAAAAATGACAAGAAAATAAATCAGATAAATACGACAGAAGTTCTGTATTTTGACCTGTTTAACAAACTGATTTGTCCGGTTTTCATTCTTTAGCCCTGACAAACACTTCATGGCCATGTAGAATCATTGTTGATCAAAATTTGTATGGAGAACTGTTTGCTTATATCTTAAGTACAGGAAAATTACTTATCATTAAAATAATTTTAAATATACTCTTCTTAATGTCTAGTATTTAAAATATTTGAATTCAGTTTTTGTAATTACTGCATTAATCATAAGTAATTTTATAGCATAATACTGAATGCTTAAAACGTTTGAAAATTTTCATTTTTTTTTAATTACCTTAAATTATTTTAAGTGTGAAAATGAGTCATGCATTTACTGGTAATATTTAATAGAATTGATATAAAATTGAACTTCTGAGGAAGTGTTAGCCCCTGTTGACTGAGTGAAGAGTTAACTTCTGTAATAATTGACTTAATATTCAACCTTGAATAAATGTGTCTATGACAAGTCATGCAGTATGCAATGAGCAAAAACAGTGTTCTAAAATATAAATACTTCACACAGGCATATACAACCCATGTCTACACATTATTAAAAAAAATCAAAGTAAATAATGTTAGTGCTTGGCATGATTATCATTTGAGAATACATAGATAGGTGTTAAACAGGTGACAGGGATCATACAGCATCTCTATGCCTGCTCAATGTTCAGTCAGGCACATGAGACCTTAAAACAGACCCAGTGAAAGTTTTCAATTACAGCAAAAAACTCGCTAAGCAACTGTTTGTTAATAAGCCAACACAATTACAGAAACCACTTATTTTTAGATAATTTTCAGTATTCCTCTCCTATTTAAACTTGATAATGACACCAATTCAATAATTATCACCATATTTGAGGCTTCCAAGTTGGACGTGATATTGAGGTGTTACTATAATAACATCCAGATTAAAAATGAGGTTACAAACTGTTTGGAGGCGTCAGTATTAAAATGAAACAGGTTTAAGACTTGGTCTACATCCTGGTTCTCATGTTTACTTTATCAAGTTGACCGAATTTGGAAATAAGTAAAAGCTGAGCTAATAATTTTTTATCATTTTGTTGTTGTGGGTTGGTCATCAGTGATTATAGTATTTCAGAAATTTATCGTTATGAAGAATGTCAACTTAATAAGCTTAATCAGATCAGACACTGCCCTAGGAACCAGCGACAAGTAAAATATGGTCACCTGACTTCATATGATAACATACATTCAAAACTATGACAAATTAAAAACATGTTCACTAACTAGGTAAATAATTCTTGTCCCCCAGTGCGTTATACTGGGTGATAGTAAACAAGTTAAAGCACTCAATGAGATACTGTCGTAACAATTGAAGCATTTTTACCAAATATGGTTAGAGATTAAGGTAACACTGGAGATAAGTTCACAATAGATGTTTGTGTAAGTGCATCAATATTTCTGATGAAGAGTTTGTCAAAGGAGGAAAATATGATGTCAACATCTGTCATAATCAGTTAATCGCAACAGGTTTCTGTACAAACACGAAGAACAGAAACAAGACACAACTAATTTTTTATCAAAGTGTCTACAAAATATGTACAATTAGTTAAGATATTTCATAAAAATACCATGCAGGGATTGGTTAAATAATATTGTTAATTAACCAAGTATGTTGTACCAAGAAGAAAGCTTAATCAGAACGAAAGATTATGGTATGGGAGTACTGAGGTCTGATCCTGGTTGTAATGTATGTAGGTAATAATTAGCATGTCAAATACACTTAGATCTGATCAGGAGTAACAAGTTGAGAGTTTGTGAGCTTAATGTTGTCAGGATGCCTGAGAGTCCTAATAATTTGCATACTGTTCATATTTCATCTGATGTTTGATGACTCCTAATCAGGAGAGTTTGAACAAATCCCAACATATTAAACAGTAATTATCTGTTGACAATATTCTGACCATTGAATGTTAAATAAAGTAGGTGTAAAATTATTGTTCCAATAAACCTAAGGCCCAGAAATTTAAAACAATAGGTTGTTAATTGTAAGCACATAATATGATTACCACAAAAATGTACATCGACATCCAGTTCTTCCCTATGACAAATTGAGACCCAAAAAATATAATCCGGTATGTTGCATCATGTAAACTCACACCTCTTAAAGTACAGGTAAATTCAAAGCTCCTAATATTATCAGTACATCAGTGTTCTATGTGTTTGAAAAATGAGTCAAGATTGGGCAGTATTTGGGACATGTACTTGTAATTACCTGGTTTCAGTACGATTTAAAAATGATACATCCCATATCGTACCTAATAACGTTAACAAACAGGAACTGGCAGCCTCAGGTTCATTAAATATATGTACATAATACCACAAAATTAAATAAACATTGTAACAATCCCATGAAACCATTTAAATGTTACGGTACTTAAAATTTCGAAAAGTAACACGTTCAATTGAGTCAGAATGAATTATTCAAAGGAAAAACAAACATAAATCACTTAAATACTAAATCATATTTTCAATACTAAATATGTAGCATTTCACAAAACAGAGGGGCAGTCAATATTGATATAATGTCATTCTCAACCTGATAAGTATATTTTCAAATAAAGTTTGAATGTCCTGATAAACATGTTTTGATAGAAATGTGACAGCTGCGTTAGAAAAACAATTTTATAATCTAGAGTATGCTGATCAAGCTATGAAAGTCAAATAGATATAACTTCTTGTAAGACAGGCAGGATTCAAGAATAATACACCAGTTTTTGCATTCACTCTAATGAGATAAAAATTACAAACACAGTTTCAAAATAATCAGTGTGACTAAGGTTAGAGCTTAATTAGTTTATTAACAATAAATCATGATTGATTTAAGGAATTTCTTGATAAGTATATCAGTACAACATTTAGTTAAGGTATAAAGTGACTCGCCTGTCAATTATTGTGTATGTATGATTCAGTATCTTGAATGTTTGTATACTAAAATTAAAATAGTGTTTTCTATTGATCTGTGATGCAATAAGTATAATAATCACCTATGCAGTTTATTTTATTAGAATAGATATCACTGAAAAGAACACAACATTAGATAGCAGTAAGGGATGAAAACTGTTAGCACAAATATAAAATAAAGGTTCATTACTTCTATGTTCTGCTCATTGTGCAATGCGAAAAAACAATACAAAATCTTCCCATGAATTTTATGGTACACCCACAACTTTATAGTGTAATATATAACAGCTGTACTACAGCTCTCAAAAAACCAGCCAAATAAAACATAGCCATCTAATACAAGAATATGTTTTAACAATGTGTGTTTTATCAGTCAAAACGTAAAGTTATAAGTACATGAGACCTAATAATTTATTACAGTAACTTTGATACCGGTGTTTGTTCTTGAATTTACTATACCTTAGCAGGAGAGAATTGTAAACTATCATGTTGAGAGTTGAATTAAAAAAGAGACAAATAAGGTTTTAACAAAACGACTTCGACAAGTCAAGAGCAAACATATTTTATACGGATTGGAAACAAATAAAATGATTGATCATAAAATAGAGAGGAAATAATCCTTCATAAGAACACTGATATAACAGCCATGTTCATTTGTCTTAAGATTTCAGAGCCTTAAAAAATATTTTAAATAAATTATTTATCAAATTGATGGATGAAAGAGAGCAGGCCCTTAGTAAGGGCTATGTTTATATAAGGAACACAGTACATGGGAAATATGTAGGGATAAAACTACCACATTTCATTTCCTGTCAGATCCAATGGGGCTGAAATTAAAAATGTGTGGATTTCACTAAAGCCTGTTCAGAAACAAAACTTTGAACTGTAATTCAACCATCTTTTGAAGTCATACACTTCTAAAACCATGTGTAAATCTTCATGATGTTTACAAACTGATTTAAAACAAAATCTACTGTAACATTCTAATCCTGTTGTATGGGCTTAAGTGACAAAGTAATCTTGTTGTTTTATGGTCATCCAGAATTTCATGCCGCTAGACAGGAAAAGCTATAATTTTGCGCAGTCGTTATAACCTTGTCAACATTGCAGCTTAAAATGTGTAAAAAGGATCTTTATTTATGACTTCCTCAGAATAAACAAGATCATCCAACATTTATGTCTAGGTTCAGTATTCACCAAGATTAGCCCTCGTTTTATATCTACTTCACTTCAACGTGGTACTCATCAATGCCTCAGTGGGCATCAACTGAAGAGGTATTGACAATCTGGCCAAAGGTAAAAATTAATAATATCAAAACATCACATTAAACATGCATCATATAATTTTTTGGCTTATGTCATGAAGCAAAACTGACTGAAATGCATCCACCATTAACTGACATAATTATCTCATTTCGAGGGCAATCGAAGCAGGACATTTCTTGAATACCAAACAGGTAAAGTGTTCATACAAAATACAAACATTAAAACAATGAAGTAGGAAAGATAGGAGAAATATTTCACATCAATCAATTTGAATATTTTTCTCTAAAACCACAAATAAACAATGAATAATAAATTACAAATACATTATAAAGTCTAGAACAATGGGGTCCTTATATTAACTGCTTTATGTAAACAGACTTAAACATATTCTGGTGCCAAGCCAAGCCATATTTCAGATTTATTGCGTTCAAATGCACCAGTATTACCTTATTAAGTACTCAGAATGGTTTCAAGAGTAGATAGGTAATTGACAATGTTTTTCTGTCTTTAGCAGAAAACTAGCCATTTACATGATAGCCCACTCTGAATAAAGCAAACATTGACACAGACCAATGTGAGAAGGTTGAATGGATTTGTACAGTAATTAAATTACTTAGACAAATATTCCGCAGTCTGACCATAACATTACCCCAATGTTGGACAATCTATTTGTCTTTTAGTTCTAATTCAAAAGTAAATTGTTTTCCACCCTGACAGTGACCTCATACAATAAGGTAATTTATACTAAACTAACACACTCATGATTGTTCAAAACCTACTCTATTAAACAATTTCAATTGATCGAATCTAAAATTGAAGTTAAACAGACAAACAGGCAATGATTGTTATCAAACCTATATTACTGAATGTGATTCCACTTACTGGAGTGGACATACTTACTTATGTTATATATGTGACAGATGATAACAAGGGGAATGTCTATCATTAAAATTGATCTGTTGTAATGAAACAGGCATCTATTGACAATCTGATTGTATCATGTAGATCAGAATAGAAGGTTCATGAAAACAGCTTCCTCATAAAACAGTTACAATAATAAGGCATCAGTATAAGCCGCACCCTCAGCCAGTGTTATTTGGTGACTTTTCTAGCTTTTTAATAATGGAAGACGACCCTAGGCATACATCTGGTTAGAACCACCCACTTCCCATAGTCTGTAACCAGACAGCTTCCTTGCATGTGAAATTTTGCCAGTCTCAACAGGTGGGATTTGAACACGCAGCAATGAGGAGCTATTACTAGTCAGAGACTTAAGCCGCTGAACTAAAGGCCGCCCATCAGAAATTCATTCACACTAAAATTGTAATACCTAGTACATGACCTTCCAAGCTCCAAAAGCATGTTAAGGTGTCAGTGCAATGATTAGGCCACAATTGAATACTTGGATAATTTATATTTATTATACTAATTTTGAAGATAATCAGTGAAAACACTTGATCAGGGGATGGTCATACAGATGATTAGAACTTATGAGCTAAAAGCTACAAGACAAAAAGCTCACAAAATGATGTTCAACAAAGGTAAAAATACAAGACAAAAAGCTCATAAAATGATGTCTAACAAAGGTAAAAATACAAGACAAAAAGCTCACAAAATGTTGTTTAACAAAGGTAAAAAAAACAAGACAAAAAGCTCATAAAATGATGTTTAACAAAGGTAAAAATACAAGACAAAAAGCTAACAAAATGATGTTCAACAAAGGTAAAAAAACAAGACAAAAAGCTCATAAAATGATGTTTAACAAAGGTAAAAATACAAGACAAAAAGCTCACAAAATGTTGTTTAACAAAGGTAAAAAAAACAAGACAAAAAGCTCATAAAATGATGTTTAACAAAGGTAAAAAAAAACAAGACAAAAAGCTTACAAAATGTGGTTTAACAAAGGTAAAAAAAAACAAGACAAAAAGCTCATAAAATGATGTTTAACAAAGGTAAAAAAACAAGACAAAAAGCTCACAAAATGATGTTTAACAAAGGTAAAAATACAAGACAAAAAGCTTACAAAATGATGTTTAACAAAGGTATTTCAGGTAAACAAGCAATCACTATGAGAGAGCAATTAACTCCAATAGGTTTGTACAAAACAGGTCATTGTTTTGTGAAGGACATTTTGAGTGTCAAATAAAATGCCCTTATAATAAAAGGGTCATATTGTTCTTATCAGTGATAAACAATAATGCAATATCTTAAAAACAAATGAAAACTGAACAATAACAGGATGCAGCTTTTGATAGTGTTTTAATTCACAAACTAAAGATGAGGCAGTCAATTTCCTGTCGCTATTTAATCCCCTCCCTATAATGAGTTTACTAATCAGATAGTAATTTCTACAGTTGATAAACTGTCCTATTCTGTTTTAAGTGCAGGAACAGCTTGTGGTAGGTTGATAAAAGATGTCTGGTAATTGTGATGTACAGTATTCAGTACTATTGCTCACCAGAACATGTGATTTTAGTTAAGTACTACTGAACCTCTGAATTCAAAAGTACACTTTAGGGTTTTACAATTCAAACACATCGGGCATATATTTAAAGGGTTCAGTGCCAGAAAGTACCAATTTCCTACTTTGTCAAAATAAAGAAAGGCCTTTCTTGCACTCACCATCAACAATTGCAGTAATTTTCCAAAAATTTCCATCACAATTTGTTTAGTTCCAGAAACTTTCTTTGGGAACAAAAAGCAAACTATCATTATCAACACAAGATAAAAATCTCACAAGGACTGGGAGCTAGTCTCCCATATGATCACAGTCCTCCTATTCCTTGACTGTCATTCTGGGACAGCATATAGATTTACCCCTCTCTTCTTCGGACAGCTGACCCAGACAAATTTCGTGAAGATGGTTCTTCCACTGTATAAAATTTGTCTATTGTTTAATTAATGCCATAGTTTCAATACAAATACTTATATGTTGACCTGTTTTTAAATATTTTTTCTTGTATGAATTACAGCTTGAATAACTCCGAATAGCATCTTGAGCTCTAATTGTGATCATTTTTGTATTTCTGCAGGAGCTTAAATGAAAATCTCATTTCAATGTGACAGTGGAATCCAAAGTATATTTCTAACCCTGATTTGAGTAGGCCCAGGTCCCTCTATGGTTAGATATCATCCAATGAATGGTTACATGAACAATACTACTGTTTTACCATAACCACTTCAGAGCACCAGTGAATACTTTTTCCTGTCCCATGATTGCATAAACAAAGTCATTGTGTAGATGACTCATGTTTGGATTTTCCACGAGTACTTGACTAATTTCAATTTTGTCGGTGTACAAGGACCCAATTTCCTTTAATTCATTACAAACATTTTTCGATCAAGCAACACTATGCTGTTTTTGTTGTTTGGGGCAGAGGTGAGGGGGTGTTGATGATGTCATACCTAAATACAGAAACAAAATGAATGAGATATGTTCAAAGTTCAGCCAGATAAACACAATGCATTATTCACCTACAATTACCCTGAAGATGAAGTCAGGAAATGACATAATCTGATGATAAGATAGAAAGTAATTGATGCTATTTTATACTTTGTATGTTTCTGTCTTCTTTATAAACTGTAGTGAACTCAGTACAAAATCATTCCAATGGAAAATTGCAATGCAAGTTGAATAACTCTTAAGTTGTATCTGAGTGTTCTAAGTTAAACTGACTTAAGAATACTGAGCAAACTCAAACTAAGTAAGGATCTTTGTGGAAGAAACTGATCAGCGAAACTTATACCTTGTTGTAGTAAGATATAGCAAATTTCTCACACAGCTTTAAGAATGTGATGACAAAATATATTGAAAATACAAAATATGCTAAACTTGATTAAAATAAATAATAAAAATAATAAATAAATATAAAATAAATATTGATAAAACAAATGAACCTCAGAATAAAAAACAGCTGTGTATAAGGGTCAATTATGTGCCTTCATTGTGTGACCTTTCTTCACAGGTTTAATTGTTCTCAACATAAATATAAGAGCAGATTCTGTCATGAAACGATTCAATATTAAGAAAAAGATTCAAAGGTGAATATTTGCTTGAATGTGTCAGTTTATAGGAAAATAATGCGTCAGCCTGCTATTAAAGATATGGCAATTCAAAACTGTTCATAGCTTATTTTCTCATATTATTCTGTTTTTTGTAGGGCTCAGTGACAGACTGCAAGAAAATACATATAATATACTGTTGACAGAATTTATCTATCGATATTGCCATCATTACCACCACCGCCACCATCATCATCATCATCATCATCATTATCAACATTACTACCACCATTATCAACACCACCATATCATCATCACTATCCATCATCATCATCATCACCACCACCATTATCAACATTACTACCACCATTATCAACACCACCATAATCATCACTACCATCATCATCATCATCACCTCATCATCATCACCACCACCATTATCAACACTACTACCACCATTATCAACACCACCATAATCATCACTACCATCATCATCACCATCATAATTATCCTACTCCAAACATAAATTACATAAACATGCTAACTTTACAATAAAGTCAAATGAGTTTGATTAGCTCAACTGATAAGATTTTATTCAATGACTTAATACTTATGTCAGTTAAATGATTTTGTGAAGGTTGTAAAACCAAAACCGATTAGGGATCAGGTCAAGGTCAGGTTTATTGCCATAGTAACAATATTTGTTAAAGGTCAGACTGAAGAAAACCACTTCTTAACCACTTTTTGAGACAGGAATTCTGCGGTTGACTACCAAAAATAAATAGTATCAAAGACTGAATGAGAAAATCTAAGGAGAAACTATCCTGAATACTTGAAGATTTTCTCACATATTTCTATGACACTGTCGAGGCTGTCGTCATTGAAGAGTCCTTGTCGTCAGCTAGATTCATTCATTAAATATGAATGAACCTCATTTACTTCAGCAAATTTCCCACTTTTGTTTGTAGTTTGAAATGAGAAACCTCATTAATGGTGAGACGAGAGGATATATAGTTCAATCCATGTCTTAGTGACGTTTGTTTGATTTTTTTCTGACAACCAACACTGGTGATCTATACAAGGATTATAAATACCATCATAATGAGGGATTCAGGTTTAATCTGCACAATAAAAAATAATTACTTAGATGAAAATACATCTTTTCTTAAGTTAAACCAGTGCAAATGAAAAACTGGCACTATTTGTCAAAGAAAAGAGATAATATTTCCATTATTATTAATCTCAAGACATTTCTCTGGAAATTAACTAATTGAAAAAACAATTATTAGCTTTAAGTGCTGTCACCTGATTTTGTTCTATCTATGCACAGGGTAATTTTTGCCTGTATTTCCATCCTCTTTTCACTAAATAGGAAGAAGGAATGACAAAAAGTCAGTTTTAAAATTTGTAAAAATCAGTCTAGTAAAAATCAGTCTAAAACATTCAAAATTGAAGCTATTAGTACTTACAGGTGACAAGAATCAAAACTAACCAACAAAATTCAATTATAAGTTTGTCTTAACTTCTCTGTTTAATTTTATACTGTGTCTTAACTTCTCGGTTTAATTTACCTAATATCATTGAGTGTAATAATTATATTCATAAATTTGCACTCAAAATGTAAGTATTAATATACGTTGTGATAAGGTTAAAAAGAAATATGGAGACTGCATGAACATAAAATAATTACAAACTGTTACTGCATAGCCTGGGGGGTTCAAGTATTTACTGAAGTATGGCAGGTCAAAGATTTGAAGCACCTTAATTCTAACAGCTGGTTCAAAAGCAACCAGCTAGATGAGGAATGCCTTCCTGTCAGTTGTATTATACATATGAACATAGGCAGATAAATGTAAGTTCTATTCCAATCAAGAGCCTATCAGTTAGTTTGGAGGTTACTTTTATTTCTTAGGCAAATAAAATTTAAACTAAAAATGTTACACATATTCAGACACAGCATACAACAAAACTAAATGCTCAACATGATCTCAGGTAATTTTACTACTACCATACTTTGTAAATAATGGAATAATACAAATGTCCAAATTTCATGAAAGATGAAAACAATTATCAATCAATTTCTACAGCTATTTATCTGCAAAATAATACTATAAGCTGTTGTGCCATTAACTCTGCAGTAAATTTATAACAGATAATCACAAATTTGAAAGCTAACTTGAGCAAAGAAATAATGATTCACTCAGAATTGAGCAGCTTTGTAATTGTATACATTTCAATTAAATGCCACTTTATATCATATCTCTGTACTGAACACTCAACCGTTTATCAATCCTCTGCTGTGAAGCTTATTTACCAGAACATCTTCAAGTTCATCTTTGAAATCAGTCAGATTCTACAAAAAAGACCCCCCCCCCCTTTACAATTCTTTATAATTTGATGGAAACAATTTTCACAAGCAATTGATAAGTTCTTAACAGACAAGACAGGGATAATTATAGTCTAAAAAGTCCAAAAGTATGACCTAAGTTTTCCTTTGTCCTAGCTGATCCGTAAGCCAGCGTCTGTGAGAGACTATTGATAGCCTAGCAGAAAGAATATCTGTTGTCATTTTTCCATTTTAAGATCAAAGGCACTGGATACTATACAGATCTTAATATTTTTACTACTTGTTCAACTTAAAGTGTAGAGGGTTAATTATGGATTTCAATTAAAATCAATATTGTCAATAGCCTTTTAACGAGTATAAATAACAAGGGGCCACTGATATTCTAACTGTGATGTCACTTTCAGTGGTGAAGGCTGATAAGTGTGAGTGTAATCTTAAATCAGACAATCTTATAGGACCCTTGTCAATATGTTTGAGAGATGAATGAGTTTCTACAAAGAAAGGTCAATACAATAACATGACAAGTTACTCCCTCCCATGGACTGAGAAAAAGTAACATGAGCAACAAGGTTATGGGATTAAGTCTGATATCAAATTGCAAGCAAATGGAGTTTTTTATCATTAATGATACTTTTATAGCCAAGAAAATGATCTTTATAAAATAGATACTAAGAAGACCAGAAAAAGAGCCCAGTGCTGTCTAATATTTCATTTTTTTCAGTGACTGGTCAGGAAATGAAACGGAACATGAATGAGACCCTGTTGGGGTCATTAAAGGCAAAAAAGTAACAATGACTCATGCAAACTGGGGGTAAAACAATACATATACTGCCAAGCTACATTAATTTTATACAATTTTTATCATACCAGCAGATTTGAAATATTATGGTTTTGATTATTCAAATGCATGTCAGCCAGATGGCCCAGATGAGGACAAATTAATGAAAGCATTAGTGCAATCAGGTCATCCTAAGTGTTTTAACAAAATCTGAGCCAAATGATACAATAAATACACAGTAAAATATGCATCAGTGAACAATCATTCACATTGCTGCCATTATCAGTAATAACAAGTGCCATAGCTTGAGAGATTCCAGTGATGTCCCTTCAGTGTTATCACAATACCCTTGTGTCAAATGATTGGAACTGCTTTGTTCTAAACTGCAGACTGAATGTTGTAAAATGGGGGTAGGGCACATGTCCTTCACTTAAACTTACTGGATTCTATGTTACTTTAGGGTCAGCTACACACACTGCTTGTACTCAAAAATAAAGTGCCACACAGTAATGTAAATACTTTTGCAACACCATAAAATACTGACTACCACACATAAAATACCATTAACTCTGAATATAATGCCTTAAGCTCCAGCATAGAATACAGGTGGTCTGCTTGATGTAAGTTTTAAGGCTCAGATCTCTGCTTGCATATCAAATAGTTAAAGCACAAAAACCATGTCTTAAGTTGGGACTACTGAAAGCATCAGATCTTACATAACAGAGTAGAAAAAACCAACAATCATTAATACATTATCAATGGTTTTTGAAGATCCAACAAATGGAGGTACCAAAAAGTGGAAGATAACATAGAAAATAATTGAGTACTATCAATACAAAAATAACAATTAGCAAAACTAGTGATCTCAAAGCACAAATAGTGTAATGATTAAAGTTCCCACATTACAGTATTACAGAGTACTGTTAACAAAGTTACAGCACTGTTCATACTTATTATATCATAATTTACTTCCTGTAAATTGCAGACAGTTCATTTTACAAAGTTATTGAAGTATATAATTGTCTTAATTACCATGTTCTGTCACAGAATGGAAATGTTCAGTGAAATAAAATACATCCGATAAGATTTAAACTTTGGTAGCTTAAACATTCAATAAAACATCTAATCTGTTAAGAGTTTGGCTTAGACTTAATTTGTCTTAATTCTAGAAAGGAAGCATCTCTGTACTTTGTTCTATTTCTGACTAGATGAGATCAGTTTATAAACAATATAACAGACTTATCATTTTGTTGTTCAGTGGAAATGTTAGCACATGATCTTTCTTGAGAATCTGTTATCACTTTATGAAACAGAAAATAAGGACAAAAAATGAATAAATCTTAACTCATTAATTTCTAATTACCTGTATTTTTAATGATAACTGAAAGGCAACAAGAGCCATAACAAAAATAACGTTAATTTTTAAATCATACGTTTATACATTTGTACTGTTACCAGTCACAATATATACCGGATGAATTGACTGAGATTAAGGACATCAAATTTGATTATTATATACAATGGTTTTACATATTTATGTTCATACAGTAAATGTACTTTTAAAAGTAAATGTCGGTGTTTGTGTTTTTGTTTGGGACTTGAGAAGGATGTTCATCTTGTTGGCATACTTTCTGTTTGTGTAAGGTTACAGTTGTAATGATTTATACAGTTATGTGGGCTGTGTGGTAAGGTGGAGTTTTCTTACAATTTCTGGGAATCCCGGTTTTTGATTTCTGTGTCAAGGTTGTCAACTGACTTCATTTTAACCTCAGGGTTTCCATTTTCCAGTCCTGACATGTTCTCATTTAAACAAGTGGCAACATCCTCCCACATGAAATAGATTAGGAGTGGAAGATAAAAGCAAGGAAATTAAATAGTCACATATCTGAGAAAATATTTTGACATGGATACATGCCAAAACAAACACTTTTCTTCATAATATTGCTTCACAAATTTTAGAGAAATTAATGCAGTAAATATGTTTGAAATCTTAATGATGATACTCCAATCTGGCATAGACTCATTGCTACAAAGAAACTGAAGAAATCATCAATGAATCAGTCATACTTATCAGTAAACCAACACTGACATGACAACACAAAAGATGACAGTAAGGAAACCACAAATTGACCTGATCAACATTGCCAGTCCTTCTACAGACAATTTAAACTCAGTATCTAGAGACAAGTCACAATTTGCGCAACAATTCACAGGTGCTAAGTGACTCCTCTGCTGTGCAATTCAAACAAGCTTCCCATTATGGCACACACAAACTTTCAAAGGTTGTATAGCAATAAAACAATGTGGTAAACTGTTAGATATAAAGTAGCATTATTTAAGCCATAAAGTGAGTATATTACATAATACACAAGGTGTGAAGTGGCTGTCCTCTATTCATTCTGTCTTTATAATGCTATAAATAAGATGGTACCCATAACACCGCACTTGTTTGTGTTCAATTATAAAATTAGATTAGATCCAGAGTAATATATTAGAATTTTAATCAACAATGAGAAAGTTTGGAACAAAAGGACCATTATATTGTTTCATTAAATTCAATTTTGTATCCATTTAAATTGAAATATTTCACATAAGGCAAATATTTCCAAACTATAATAAAAAAAAATAACAAATAATACATGACCTCTAATTTATAAGAGTTACTCAAAACATAAATGTTTATAAATGAGGAAAAAACTAAGGGCTCACATGGCCCCCTCAAAATGATGACATCAGTTTGTATAATCAGGCTAAACAGATGTACAGCACCCTGAAACTATAACCATGCAGCATTTGTACAGCTAAGCACAATGCACAGACCCCTTGAAGCAATGACAAATTGATATGGAAACAACATTTTCCCAGTCTATCCTAAAAATAAAATCCAAAAATTTACAAAAACTAGGTTTCTTTCAAAATATATTAAAGTTTCTTAAATTCCCATTCAAATAAACCATGTTCTGGGAAGGATGAAAACTAGTTTTGGAAAACTTATCATCAATCATTTAATTAATCATATCCTTAAGTGTGTAATTGACTCTAATTGATAGATCTTCGTTGATAACATTCCCAATGAATGAAATTTCACAATGATGTCATAAAATGAAAGTATAGTAAAATTTGGTGAGTTCAAACAGTACCACTTTTCACCAATTGTGTTTTTATGGTAACCTTGTATCAGAGCAATGTGACAACAGGCATATATAATCAATAAGAAATAAGGGACTCAAACTATATTAAATATTTACAAAACTACATAAAAGCTAATAAATCATTCTTGTTCCTACAATAATGATCAGATTAAGATTCAAATTGACTTAAAGCATTTTTAAACAGCGTAGCAGGAGTCCATCCATGCAATGTTTAACAAATTTCAATGATATAATTACACTGCAGTTAGTTTTTATCATTTAGGATTGTTTTGTTTGAAATCATTTACATCTTCTCAAAATCATCCACTCCATATCATAAAAGTTTTGACCTTGGACCTAAATCATAGCAAACTATGAAGTAATATTGCAAAGGGATGAAAGGAGCCCTTTCCTTAACAAGTGGTACCATTGCATCTTTATATCAGACAAGGAGATATAGAATCCTAAAGAAAGGGACAAAAAGTCAGCATACAGAATTAATTATTAACTTTTCAATCGGCAAAGTGTCATCATACATGTAACCACAGCTACTTATAAGATATCGAACATCATCATTTTAAAAATGAATGATCACTGCTTTAAGTCTATAATGTATTATAGTGAAGGACTCATTTTGAAGATCTCTTCAACTTAAAAAAACACTCTTCAAAAAAAAAAATGACAGCTTATCCCCCATTTATCAAATATGCTCTTCACAACTTGAAGACAATTTACCAGTTTAAATTACATTTTTAGGGCAACTTCAAAAGAAAAACTACTATTTGTCTTGTTAACAATTAATCAACCGGTCATTACTAACAGTACAAGTGATCATCTTGGTAAATTTATTGGATCAAATACTTTAAGATGCTTCTTGTTGCTTCAAATTAATGACATAAAGGACCCTGATATTGTTTCCTATCTGGTGAAAAATTATTCAACAAAAGCATAGCTCAAAATTTTTACTTTGTCTAGAAATATTATGACTTACATTTTAAACAAATGGTTTGTAATAGAAAATCAAAGCCTTCGTGGGAATCAGAACATAAAACATCAATCCGAACAAAAAATACAATAACACTGAGATTATGTCTACAGTTCAAAATCATTGTCAACAGTTCAAACTCATATTAGATTCCTATCACTGTGAGGTGGATAAATTATTCTCAAGTAACACCTGTATTATTGAATATTGGTTAAAATGTGAAAAATAAGCTTTTTCCACAATAAAACTTCCATATGGTCATTTAATGCATCTGATTTATTGTAGATAATTTGTCATCAAATTTGGTAGTTTGACATTAAGGGGATTGGAATAATGTATACAAATACATTTGAGTACTTACAGGTATAATGCACAATAGTTTTCCTAATTTGTTTTTTCACTGGGGTTTAACATCACACCAGCAGCCAGGGTCACGGTGACTTATGAAGCTTTAGGGTGAAGGCTAGGGTAGAACCATTGGCCATCTGTAAGCTAGCTGGACTGTTTCCTCACATGAGAAATTTGGTCCTTGGTGGAAATTTAAACATTAAACAGCAATAAACAGCTTTCTCAAATGTGAGGGATTCTAACTTAAAGCAGTGAAGGGCTAGTGAATACTTGTCAGTGGTTATAACCATTCAACCCTTTCTGAAGGTAATACTCTGAATCATGTACTTCAATGAATCTAGTCAACCACACATGTCAGGTAGTGACAGTAAATGTACATATTAAAATGTGTAAGAGCCTCATACAAGCATCAAGCTATTCTGCACATTCGAGAATAATCTAAACACATTGAAAACAATGTCAAGATGTCATCAAATAGAACAGCCAGAGTAATGACAGTGACATCTTTGTAATATTTGGGTAAAATTCGTGAAAATGCTTGAAAACATTCTGTTTTATGAGAAAAGATTTTACTTAAATATCCAAAATTGCACTAAGGGGCACAATTGTATAAACAGTGCTCATGGATGTCTTAAATTCTGAAGTGCCACAGAACAAAAAGGCCATTCATAGACTAGCCGATTGTAAGTCCACCAGTCAACAACTACCCATGTAATACTACCATAAAAACATAACATGAAAAATAAAATCAGTGTAAATAACAAGGTAAAAAACAATTCTTTCTAAACTAACTTTGGTGAAAATGGGAAATTAAATCATAAAATCACAACACAAAATGTTACTTTCTTCACAAGGTAATCTTTTAAAAGAATAAAATACATGAAGCCAACAATGAAATTTTATGACACAAACATCCTGAAGCTGTTGTATAACATTTTTTGCTGTAACGGAAATCATAGTAACTATCACTATGGCCCATAACATTTACCATAAACAGTGGTTCAACATTTACCATAAACAGTGGTTCAACATTTACCATAAACAGTGATTCAACATTTACCATAAAAAGTGGTTCAACATTTACCATAAACAGTGGTTCAACATTTACCATAAACAGTGGTTCAACATTTACCATAAACAGTGGTTCAACATTTACAATAAACAGTGGTTCAACATATACCATAAAAAGTGGTTCAACATTTACCATAAAAAGTGGTTCAACATTTACCATAAAAAGTGGTTCAACATTTACCATAAACAGTGGTTCAACATTTACCATAAACAGTGGTTCTTAATAGACAGATTTAGATGCATGTGGAAATGCCAGGATTGTTAACTATGTATTTAAGTCCCTTGACATTTGTTTTCATTGACACTATATATGAATTATTGTAGCACATCAAAGGTAAGATCACAAGGGGCAGCAGGAAGCATTAGGTGGTCCAGTGAAACAATCTATAAAGGTGGCCTATTACAAAAACATAACTTGGTCTTAAAACTGCTTTAATCTGTACCAAAATACAAAAAGCCATTGTCTGCCAAACAGTAAGTTTTTCCATGGGATAACAAAATCATGTGAAATTCATTTTTTCCATTCAATATAAACAAAATTATAAACACAGTACTGTAGGGAGTCACAGAGCTTAGGAACAATACAAATGATCATTATATTCTTTATCACACTATTTACAAGTGGTAATATAAATGTAAATCCAACAATAATAAAAGTAAATAACCAAGTGCAGTAGGCACAATGATGAGAATAAAATTACTATTCATACACATGACGCCATCAGCATGATGAAAGCTGCAGACAAGTCGCAGATAGAGGACAAGAAAAGGCTGGAACACATTTCATTAATGCAGCAATCCATGTTTATATGAATAACGCATGTTAAATGAGAAAATAGTCCTTATGAAACATAGAAGTGAAATAAAAAAACTTAATTCTAGCGGACAATAAAAATATTATCTGTGATAAATATTCAATTAAAAAGACACTTTTTCAAGACAACAGAACATATTTCAAAAAGCTACCAATAATGTCAACAACAGAAAGAATGTGATATACACATGTGATAGAATGTGATATACACATGTGATAGAATGTGACATACACATGTGATAGAATGTGATATACACAGATAGAATGTGATATACACATGTGATAGAATAATCCTTATTGTTTATTGAAAGAATTTTTGAAACATTAGTCTATGATATAAAAAAAAAACGAACCAAAATCTTGACAAATGGACTTCATCTTAATAAGGCACAGACAAACATTTTGCAACATTCCACTCATTAGGAAAATCTACCAGTTTATTGGTCTACAGGATTACCTTATGTCTTCAGTAAGAAAATAAATGTGACTAATCAGCAACAACATAATTCTGTTTGTGGCAATTCATAATTCTAGGACTTGGGAGTGTTTTTATCAACAATTATTATTCCTTCCATCAAAGACTGCTTACAAGCCATAATCCATGTTTACAATATAATGTTATAAACAAGGCTATCAATTTTGTTTCTTATCCCAATAAATTGAGACTATAAACTCTATGAGGGTCATTCACGATTTATAAGCTGCTTGTTCAAAGTACTGGCTTAATGCATTTCATATGATATGTAGCTAAACAAATTTATAATATATCAAGTAAGACAAAAGTACAGGTGCTATGACACACGGCTGTATTACATGCCACTTTAGGACCGACTCTCTCTGACGCAAACATCAAATAAACAAAACCATCTTTATCAATCCTAGTTCGCAGATTTGAGACCATTGAGTCAATGTTCAGTCTTCCCCTCAGATTCATGTGTTAAAGACAAACAGTTTGCTTATGACAAAGTCAACTGGTGTATGAAACATATGAACACTGGTCATATTTGAATGAAATATTACAATAACCACAACATGTATTGTGAAAACACTGATGAAGGGAAAAGGCAAAAAACGCTCAGAACTAAACATCAACATATAAGGAAGAAGAATGAACACAAGTCATTAATCTTTAATGATTTCGCTTGTGTTTTGTTCTTATTTATAATTACATAGGTATATCGACTGGTCCAAAAATGATAAATCAATTGCATTTTTTCTAGCAAGCAAAAATAAAGAAAAAACAGTATCATAATGATTTTTTATCTAATGAAAGTTATATCAGCTCTGATAAAATCACAGATGATAAGAACAATGCATCTAAATGACACAGATGATAAGTACAATGCATCTAAATGACACAGATGATAAGTACAATGCATCTAAATGACACAGATGATAAGCGTGAAGTCTTTGAATGACAAAAAAATGAAAATAATGCAGTGGAGAGACAAACAAATTGAATTGTATTGCAAGTACAGAGGAATGACAGTATGATGAACAAAATGAACATAGGTATCATAGATTTAAAAATATAATGCAGTTGAGAGACAATGGTAATGAATCATAATGATGCAGCTGAATGACACAGATTATCCATAAAATGCTGTTATGTGACATAGATGAACAATAATCACACTTGAGAGACTTGAGTGGCCAATAGTCACAACTGAGAGACTCAACTGACCGATAGTCACAGGTGAATTACTCAGATAAACAACAGTTGCAGCTAAATGACACAGTCATGTTGGCTATAATGCAAGGTCAATAGTCAAAGCTGAGTGACCCTGATGAACAATAGTCATTGGTGAATGGCACAAATGAAAAATATGATATAGTTTAAGAAGGGACACAGATGTTACATAGAAAACAGTTATGAGACATTGAACTTAAACTCTAACATCACAAATTCTAGTTACTATATTTTATCATTTTCTGACTGTAAAATTGTGTTGACAAAGATGGAAATTTGCAAAACCATTTTATGACAGTAATGAAGATTAAATTAGCAGCATTGTCCAATTCATGAAGTATTAATATTGTATGTAAGTATACAGGTCAACTACAATAATTATGTTGTAAGAATGCAATGACAGCTAATTATATCTTAAAAAAGGAGTTTGACTTTCAACAGAATTTTCTTTATTGAAGGTACCATGAATATGGTAGTTACAACCATGGTCCAGTGGTTAGTGTGCTAGTGCTCTATCCTGGAATTCTTATTAAAGTAGATATAATAGTTAACATACTTGTACATCGGTGACAATCTCACAATTTTTAGACAAATCTTCCAATACTGTCTTGTCATTGGTTAATTAAAAATTCTCATCCAATCAGAGACATCTGTTTTGAGGTTCAAACTTTGGGATTAGTCATACACTGACATACTTACTAACAATATCAATCAATCAGAAATCATATAACATTCGTAATAACTGTGGTGGTATACAACTATAAAATTCAAAAATAAAAATACAGATTTTGTGAGTATTTGCATTTTCTGTTATAGGTTGTATGTCTGTATGGCCTATGATTTAAGTCTGGCAGTCTTGCATTAATATGTGTGGCCATTTCACTGTGGCTGCATCTTTGCCTACTATGAGAAATCAGGTCAAATTTTAATGTTCTTTGTTCAATTTCCCTGGAATAGATAAAGCTAGAGGCTTGGAGTTGGTCTCATTTTGTGACAAAATACATACTTGAAACCACAGCAAACGTTTTGAAATCATTCATCCCTACTGAATAATAATTTTGCGTTTTGTGAAGATGATGTATATTCACTTAAATGTAGTCTAAGGTTTTAATTAGCGAAACCTGTTCTTTGTGATTATTTAAGGCCAGGAATGATTCTATCCAGCCAGTTTAGCTGTTTTACTGGTGCGACAAAGTAATCCATGACATGGACTTTAACAATGACCTTAACATCGGGACAAGTGGTCAACTAAGTTATGACCAGATTATACAGTACTGAAGTGCTCTTACATTCTTTATCAGTTGTTTAAGGCCTGGTCTTATCAATTCTATGTATGACATCAATATCTTTATGACTGTATCTCACACAAGCTTACATAATATCATGAAATAGGGGCCCCCTGGTTACCCCTAATGAATCACATAATTATGCGTATCAAGCTATTTATTTAACCAAGAATGGACAAGGACTGTCATTTCTATCAAAATAAATTCACAAGACTGCATAAAAGATAAGATTATCACATTGTTGAATATTGACAGATTAAACAGGAATATTAGTTGCTATGAAAGATGGCATTTAACCATAATATGGTAAATTTGTGGTCAGGCAAGGTCATTGAAAAATCAAGCAGTACTAACTATCATAAAATCGCAGTAAAAGTTCATATATAAATGATTTAATGTCCAGGTTTTTATGTGCTTTAGTCCACATAAACAGTCAGCAGTCATAATCTTGTCAAAATACCGTAAAATATTGCTGTATGTTTACAGGTTTACCTTATTACAATTATTTACAAACAATTTTCCCATCAATTTTATTAGTCAGAATAAAACCATGTATCAAAATTTAGTACCATAAAAATATACCTGGTATATCTGATTCAAGGGCTACAACTCTGGAGAAAGGAGACAACTTCAATAAGAAAGTCTTTCTTTCTAGTACTTTCCCAAGTATGTTTTCTATAAAGTATACTGGTAAATGTGTACTTTTAGGGATAAAAGTCAAGTAAAGACAATCAAGAATGACCCCAACTGCATCATATGTCCATGAACCCCAAAATCTATCTGGAAGACAATGCCTTTGACTTACAAGACCTCGTTCCAAAGCAGCACATGGAGGCGACTAAAACTGATCACGACCTAAAGAAGAACAGAAGATCAACCCACTGAGGGAATACACTAATGGGGATGTGCCTGAATTGTTGTTTTTATTACCAGGGCCTCTGCACCTAAAAGGACATTTCCAGATAAGCCAAGCCTGGACTACCCAACCCCAACTTCTTGAAATCTGTTTTCACACGATCATGGCAGTATCCAAGCACAACCTCATCAATGACTACCAACCTTTAAATGCAGACTACTTCAGCATTCTAGAAGAGATACAGACTGATGACAACCAACATACGGAAACTGAAGATGCTACATAGCAACTCCTCCCCAGGCCCAATGCCAGTCCTTCTTTGGCTGTCAGAACAACAGTGGTGAATAGCACGATCACATGGGACCTGAGAGATGCCCAGAAGAAAAGGACGATATCATGGACTAAGCATAGACCCTGACATCAGCTCCTTGGAGGAACTGGACTATTTATCTCTCATGCAACTAGAAGACATCATGCCCACTCTGCAGACCAACAGACATGACACGCCTCTTTAAATAATACCCAAGAAGTTATCTGAATATCCTCAGAGGGCTTCCTTAAGGAGTAACAGCAACCCTGATCAACAACAACTCAGAAGAATACAGCTACAGTGAATCATTTATATGATTTAGAGCATCAATCCCAGTAACTTGGACGAGGTGTTTTAAACCTGAGCCACTGGTGCCACCTCCTTCACCTGTATAAACTGTGAATGACATTCTTATGACAACTATCTACTGTACAATGCATTTGAACAGTAAATATGTATATATGTTGTAAAAAATCTAAGCTTAAATTGCTGATTTACTAACATTAAAACTCACTGAGAGGACAATCTTCACATACAAAGGAATTGTATAATATACATATAGGTGGATCAGTTACACAATGTCTGTCTAATAATAGTAAATGATAAGATATTGTACCGCTGATCTGGTTATATATTTTATCATTTTCATCAAATTTAAATAACATTAAATAACATAATTACATCAGAAGACAGTACATCAGATGTAGCTATGTCATATTTTTCAAGATAATAAATATTGTAAACAAATAGTTAAATTAGAAAAATGAAGACTACTTCTCAGACTTTTCATTCAAACAACTTGGCTGGTTAATGTGTTATCAGTTGAGCAATACCTCTACATTGCTTCTAAGTAACAGTATCAAAGTATTTCAGATTCATTGGTAAATAGATCACCATTTACCATTAGGTGTGGTCTGGTTACCTTGAGGATCATGTATCAATATTTGTCCAGGAATCATAACATCATCCAGAATAATCCTCACATCTTCTGAGTGACTAACTTTCTAAGTCCTCCAAAATGAATACTTTTGAGAGCAAAGACTTGGGCAAACAATATACCTCTAATTTACCCATGTACAATAATATGGAGCACTTTAAGGCAATAAAAAGATTAACATTTTATTCCATAATTCTGATAAAAGAACTCTTAAGTCAACATTCTTGCTAATTTCATTCCTTAATTGGCTGATTTTCATCCATAAATTTCCAGGCCACATTAAAGGTAATTATGGTACAGGGTTATTTTTCATTTTATGGTAAATCTTTCAAATGCACAAACATTGTTTCTTCACACAGACTTTTAACAAGAACCAGAGTACTATTAATTGGCTTCCAGTTGGCCACAAGATGAGTGCTAATTACCAATCATTGTGAATTCTAAACGTGAATGCAAAAAAAATCTTAATAGATCATAATTATGTGAAATCTTTCTTACCACAATCCTTACTTTTATACTGATCAAATATATGGCAAAGCACTGCACTTCAAAAACATATATTTGATGTTAAACTAAGTAATATCGTATCATGATATTATGTATTCATGATCAAGTATATGTCAGTTTTGCACTCAAATATCAAATATGATATATCAATGATTTCAATAATAGATCATCAATAAATTTGATTGCATGCAATTTGTTTAATTTTAAGTGGGTCATGGTTCTAATTTGGTAATTTGGAAAAAAAACAACCAAAGCATGTGGTCGAAGTCGTGTGGAAATGCAAAATGCAGAGAGTGTTTCAATCTTTGTTTTAAAATATTCCCACTTCTAAACAGCAGAGCAAACATGACATAAAAACAAGATACCCCCTTAAAGATTGCACCAGTACCAGTATTCATAAACACCCTTAAAGGTGACAAAAAACTGACTGTTTTCATTGATAAATTTTCAAAACTTCCATATTTGGTGAAAGAGTAATATGAAGTACAGAACGACTATTTGGTGCTATAAGTGGCCTTGATTTGTTTGGCTTTTAATAATAGAAATATTTTGTTATATGATTCAACTGAATAATGGCATGAGTAGAAAGTAATGGTAAGGTTGCTAAATCTTATCAAGGATTTAACAGGTATAATTATTGCATGTGTATTTGAAAAGAGAAGTTCAGTGGGCTTGATACCTTTTTGTGGAAGCAGCATGGCACACTTGTAAATGTGGTAACAAAGTCTGTATTGTTATTATACAAGGACAAAATCTAGGGTGAGGATATTTTTAGGTATTTCGTGACTGTACTGTTAAGGAAAATCAAGGATTTATTTCCTAAAATGAATACGTCAAGGCCCATGATTTCAGCATTCAACATTTTTGGTGCAAAAACACAGTAAACAAAAAGCAAGTATTTGGATCAATTAACATGACCCTTGAAGTAAAACTCAGGAAATAAAACATTGCAATAAAATTTGGCTTGTCCAATTGCTTGCTCTTTAAAATTGTTTCAGGAACTAGAAATAATTCAGTCAGATTGACCAAATATTTTGTATTAAATTAGTAACTCAGACAATGCATATTCCTGAGTGTCTATGATGAGATAGCTGTGACATGTTTCATGACTGGATCTAGAGGCTGGTTTAAAACCAAAAGTCACAGAATTTGACAGAGCATTCTGATTTCACCATGGCAACATAGTCTATGACAGTAATAGAATATGTGTGGGAAGAGAAACAAGAAATAGACAACCTCATTCAGTTACAAATAACTTTGCCTTCATTACATCAGTGGTTTATCACATCATTGATCGTCTTTGATAAAGTTGACTATACAAGGATATGTTTACCAATTAATCTCATTCAACATCATGACAACAATGACTTACAGCCATATATAATCAAGAAACAAAAGCAAGTTGAAGCAATCACAAAGTGAAACTGGATATTTCCTCAAAATATAACTAATGCCATTGAAATAATTATACTAGCTTTGAAGACAATGCAAATAAAAGATAAAAAATCTATATGTAAGAACAAAGAACACATTACTTTTTCACTCAATTTAAGAGCATCTTGATATAATAATTATCCATCCAATTAATCACAGTGAAAAAAAATGTGAGGATTAAGTCGTAAAACAAACATTGATCTAGAATCTGTATAGAATGATTGATATTGGATATCAATGTACTACATTCATATTGACTTTGAATGTTTTTTGGGGCTGACACTTCACATAACTGGCAACTCAAATAAAAGATATTTATCTTCCTAGGACAGAAGTTCATATGAAGTTATTTGCCGATATTCATCTGGACAGTTTAGAATTGGTGTACATTTTCAGTGAAAGAACACACTATTTGTAGACCAACTTGATATTTTATTGGTGTAAGGGAGACAACTCCAACATTGATTTTTATTACAAGCTGATTCAATGTAGTTTATTAAATCTAAGAATTTAAAATTTTTGACAATAATTACATAAGTATATTCACATTTGATAAATTTGGAATATTAACCAAACTAGAGGTGACATTTACAGAAGTTAGTCAATTAATATAGTTTTTAAAAAAAATGACATCATTGACCATTTGAAGAGAAACTTAAATCACCAATTTAACAAACATTAATAAATGTGACTTGATAATCCAACAGTACTTGTCTAATTCCCCGTCCAAGCAGAAAAGTACATCAATTTCTCAGAAAATCTATAAAGTTCTTGTACAAATTATGGAGATGAAATTTTTTTTAGAACTGAATGCTGCATTGGGAAATGCAAAGGACTAACATTAAAGATCGATGGTCTGTTTCACTGACATAATGTAGAAAAGACAGAGGTTTTGCACTAAGAATCTGCTCATGGTACAAATTTCAGACCTTTAACAACTGACAATAGATCACAAAAACAAACCTTTACAATACTGATGCTTAAAAGCCACCATTTTAACCTAGACATGTCTATGGGGGGGGGGGGCACTAGATGCTACCTGTCAAACCAGCTAACCATAACAATATGAAAGGATCTTCCAGCTATATGGCTTTGACCCTTTAGGATAAAGGCCAAAGTCAAATATTTGCAATGAACACCTCTATGTATACTCATCTACACATTTTCCAAGTTTAAAATAAAAATATGAGAATTTAAAAGTTAGACATTGTCAACAGAAAAAAAAACAACCAAAACAGTATTTCTCCCTTCATTGAAGAGCTCTATCAAATGATCTTTGAGCCTAGATATAACACATGTTTCAAAATAAAACATACCAGAGCTGTTAAACAACTGAAGATGACTTCAAAATAATTTAAACGGCAAAATGACTTATTACAACTAAAACTGAGTCTTACAAATCACAAAATCAGTATGCTACCTATAATAAAAACTCTGCAATATAATTTAACCATTAAATTGGCAATTAAGAAAGAAATGTAAAACACAATAAGAATTAATCATGCCAAAAGCTTTTTTTCTTCACTTTTTTGGATAATTTGTCAAATTTCAGATATTATCAATAATGATACATAATTGAAATCAAGAGACAACTGATACAGGAGATATTCTCGACGATATGATAAAATAACAGTTAATTCATCAGCTCACAAGATCACACAGAGACAAGATCATAATTTCTTGATATTCACAAAAGAAATGCAATCATAACGGTCTCAGCAAATTTCCGGTGCTGTCAAAAGTAATTTATACGCATCAGAGCCATTTACGTACACCTACGACACTTCACTTCATATGATATTTGATTAATTCAAATATTTATTCAATTTCTCCCTTTGTATAATATCAATGGTAATGCCATTGATACAAATTTGTCACTGTCCTAATTTGGTTACTACGGGAATTTGTTATGAATAAAAATGTTGTTGATTTGCATGCGATTGCACCCTTAAACTGTCAGCGACCACAAGTGTGTCACGGGGACAGGAAATCCGTTGAGATAAAACACAACTGGGGATTAAATCTCTGAATATCCTAATATTGATTTTGTATTTTAAGTTACAGGAGTCTTAAAGATGATCCTTATCAGTAATATTGTCATTATTTATGCAATAACAGTAAATATCACAAGTAACTAGACAGAATTATAAAACTTGGGCTAAAACTAGTGCTATAGGATATTATCAGTGAACCAGTCTCTGTAAGATACCAGCAAGCCAGTCCACAAACAATAGAAGAATACCTGTTGGTTATTTTACTCAATGTTTAAAGTAAACAGAGAAATAAAGGGGCTTACATAAAAAAGGATCTTTTTCAAATACTGTTTTCAATTCTGCTTCCAAAAATAGAATGCAAATAAAAAAGTTAAAATGAAAAATGTGCTTAAGAAAAACTTGCTATACTGCATGGGGCATATCCTTGAAAAAGTGACAAAGTTCGAGTGCCTTGTACTTATAAACTTAACAGTATCTATAGCAATAACATGTACTCAAATAAAGTGAAGATATCTTGAAGATGTAAGCTAAAACAATGGATTATTAGAACATGATTATACCTCTTCAAAACCCTTAAGAAATAGTGGTCTGTTTATCAAAATATACAGTGCATAGGAAGAAAGAGTTCCTTTTTTAGGACACAATATTTTTTACTTAATCCGACTTATTTCCACTTTAAGCACATTTGTACAGAAACTCTTCAGAGATGTGCATGGATTGATTTTCTAACATGTATGATAAATGATACTTTCTAAGTCAGCAAAGAAAATTAATACCTAGTACATTGTCTTAGCAAAATATCAAAATGATTATAATTATATACAAATACAAATTATATTAGGCCATTTGAATACATGGTAAACATCTATGAATATCCATAAAGACAGACCTAAAATCATTGATCTGTGTTTGATGTTTGCATATTCAAAAGCAGCTAATGTCACACGCTAATTTAAAGGTCAGACTCAGAGACAGCCAATCAGACTCAAAAACTGACAATCAGACTCAGAAACAGCCAATAAAACTCAATCAGCCTCAAAAACAGACAATCAGACTCAAAAACAGCCAATCAGACTCAAAAACAGCCAATAAAACTCAATCAGCCTCAAAAACAGACAATCAGCCTCAAAAACAGCCAATCAGACTCAAAAACATCCAATAAGACTCAAAAACAGCCAATAAAACTCAATCAGACTCAAAAACAGCCAATCAGACTCAAAAACATCCAATAAGACTCAAAAACAGCCAATAAAACTCAATCAGACTCAAAAACAGACAATCAGACTCAAAAACAGCAAATAAGACTCAATCAGACTCAAAAACAGACAATCAGCCTCAAAAACAGCCAATCAGACTCAAAAACAGCCAATCAGTGGATCCAGTTGTGAGTTAGGTTATCTCAGAACAATTTGATGACTTCTAGTCAGAAGATTTGGAACATTAGAGTGAGTTATTAAGGACTGTATCATTATGTCATGTTCATACTGATAGCTCGCTAGCAGTAAAATGGCAGACAAAGTCACAGTCACAAGTTCTATTACAATGACTTACAATAAAAACAGACATTGACAGACCTATTGGACCCTAAGACATGCATGTCATGCTTAACATAAGCCTCAGGCTGAAAATACTATCCATATAAAACAGTATAGGGATAAAATATTGTAGTACAATATTGGTTCATAACTGATAATAAGGTCAATATTCTAGAGGCTATAATCATTTATCTTGAAAAAATGTGTTTAGGAAACGATGTTCAGACCATATAGTCCTTAATAAAAAGTGATATCTGATTCGCCTCATGATAATGTAGATCCCTAATAATGTCCCACATAAGGAGTTATGACAAAAGTTCGATAATGCCATTCAATACACTTTTAGCTTTTTCAAGGACCTATTTCCTGCTGTAAGATAAAACTTCCTAACGTCAAGCCCCTCTTTAAACATTAGCAAATAGAAAGTGTACATTGCAAAAACAGCCATTTTTGAGTATTAGTTCAGTAACCTAAGAAACTGTTTACAACTTGGTGATAAACTATGGTCGAAAAATAATTATGAACAAAAAATTTGCATATCACAAGAGACTCATTTCAACAGATCTTGCAGTAAAACCCAATTGACAAGCTGGTTTATAATATCTTCTATATGAACACACTAAGAACATGTAACAAAATTTACAAAGAAATTTACTGCACTTATATAATTGTCTATTATTAGCATATTTATTTAAAAACAGGATATTTTGAACAATTTTAGAGATTATTGTACCCAATAAGGCATGTTTGAAAATATAACCTTCAAACAAATTAGCACTCCAGGTCAATGTAGAATGGAGAAAATTGTTAAAATAATCACAAAATTCTGAAACACTGTTGGAATTGATCCGTGACTTAAGCATGGATGACACAATGAATTTTGTTACATGGGCAATGAACTCAATATCGGGCAATTTTGTTATTAGATACATAGTTTCATTGTTCTGTGTAAATTTCCTTTCAGCTAAATGGGCATATGCCAAAGTAATGAAGTACACTCTGACAGACATTCAATTTATTACACAGACTATGAAATAAGCCATAGAAAAAAGCGGACATTAAATACTACAACTCATTATGTTTTCTGCATTGATTCTTTGTAATCTCTGTTCCAGATCACTGTGTCAAGGTCAGGCAACAGTTGTCCTGGTGCCTTCAGGTGTCTGGTGCAGAGAATTTGCTCTAATTGGAATGAATCCAAGTGAAATATGAAATATCATCCAGGTGTGTTAAAGTTCACACTTTCATTTTCTTAAACAAAACCCATTTACTTATGTCTGACTTCTTAGGTATTGTGCATACTTTGTTATTTTACAATAGGCCATTTAAAGACAAAGACAATATATAAGTCAATTCAGCTATGGGTCAAATTACTATATGACTTCATAAGCATATTATGGCTTCAAAAGTATGTTTAAGACAATAAAAAAGTTATTGTATAAGTTTGCACTTTAGTTGTTCAGTGGGCAGATAATCTTTTATTGTACAACTTATCCAGTGTGCTAGTTTCATTGTTCATTTAGGTATATCTCTACAAGTTTAAATATTATTGTCATTTTAAATAACCTTGCTGAATCACATAGCAATTTAAAATCATGAAATTAATGAGTGTTTTGTTTTAAATAAGTCAAGGATTGGTTTATAAGTGCCATTTTGCAATGACACATTTAAACTGTTCCCTAAATAGACTGGCTGAAGAAATGTGCCATACTAATCCACTGAAGTATCTGAAAAATTTACAAAGTCATCTTTTTTCCAAATGAACAAAAATTGTCAGCTTCATGCACTGTAGATCAATTATTAACCAAGTTGGGTGAAAAATTTGTTACAATCTAAAACAATTAAATTTATGATTATATTATATTTATGATAATATTATAATTACTATTTTCTGGAGATAATGGCCCATTTTGTCCTACTCATTAAGATTATTGTGATCTGATTCATGATGCCAGACACCAGAAGCTGGTACCCAACATCATCTCATTACTTTAACCACTATGGTTTTATACAAGAAGCATGTTGGCCTAGAAAGGTTACTACGAGACCTTAGGTTCAAGTTCTGTCAGCAGAGATATTCTCCCCCATTAGGTTCAAGTTCTGTGAGCAGAGATATTCTCCCCCATGTTCATAATCCACTGACTCAGATTTACAGCTGATTATCAACCTGGGAACTGATCCCCAAGATTGATTACTAGAAATAAAGGTAACTTGTTTCATGGTGACAGAAACACACAGATGACTTTAGAAAAAAAAGTGACTTGCTTGGTCCTAAGTGCCTCCCTTAGAAAATGGAGGGACGGGGTCAAGGAGATGTCAAGAAAGAAGCACACATAAATTACAAACATTGGTTAAAAAGACTATGAGATAATACACATTGTTTTTTGAGCAACAATCTGGTTTGAAGACAACCATTCAAAATAATGTTTCTGACCACAACCTCAACCCAATCACTAATTAGTCCATCACAATATCTCTGACATCATCAATAAACCGCAAAAATTTAACCAGTCAAGAAACTTCAAATGAGATGTAAGATCTTCAGAGGCTGAAGTGATATGTACACAAAATATCTGAACGGAATAAAAACACCATGATCAGTCACATTCTGAGAGTAAAATGCAGTGCGTTGGTTTTTCATCCTGTTCATCCTGTTTGAAATATGAATTTTAAAAATCAGTAGTCAAATAATAATACAATGCTCGGAACATTAAACAATTACTTTTTTTCTAGATTGCTGCAAAATTTACACATTCCGGTACATGAGTGTTTTTCTTGATCTGTAATGCTCCTGGATCTTATCCCAGTACTTGATTGGTATCTGGAACTTAATGATTCTTTCAAGGCAAAAAAGGTCAAAATAATTG
Source organism: Lutraria rhynchaena (assembly GCA_008271625.1). Classification (NCBI taxonomy): domain Eukaryota; kingdom Metazoa; phylum Mollusca; class Bivalvia; order Venerida; family Mactridae; genus Lutraria; species Lutraria rhynchaena. The sequence goes on along the minus strand of VIBL01000018.1, from coordinate 2,649,243 downwards.
AGTTGCCTTGGTTTTTCAGTAGATATTCATGTAAATTAACTAAGTGGCAAGTTAGAATATAAATTAAAATCTGCTGCTACAATGTACTAAAAATGATTTAACAGACATTTCCTGCCTATTCTTCAAATATTTCACCACTATACAGTAACAGCATACAGGAATGACTTTGGTTTAAAATCTCAAAATAGTTTCCATAAATATTATGTTAATTTATCGTAAATTTTAATGGAAGCTGTTTTTTACATTATTAATAAACTTTTATTGAAAGTAAGTTTTGACAATAGTAGAGATAAGAGATATGTATGAGTATACAAGCTAAAATTAGCATACATGATATTCTATGTATAAAAGACAAGTTATCACTTGATAATATCAGTATCTCTGCCATTAGAAGGCCTTGAAATTAACAGGTGGATATTTCTGCTCAGAGGATTGAGGTGATTAATATGCAAAATTCCAAACTACAATAACTTCATCTCATTTGCATACAGTGATGATTGAATTTTGCAACAACCCATGTTGAATAAATCCAATCCCTCCTGAAGCATGTCACATTGAAATCTGATTACATTTTCTGTATTGAAATCCTTCAGAAAATTGTGGTTAAGCACACCACTGTCCACTGACCACAAGGTGGTCATTATGCTAATTTTCCTGCACGGTCAGCTTGACTGGACTCAATAGAAATGTCTTGACACCCGAAATTTCATTAAATCTGATACAATAAGATAATGTCCTTGGTTTTCAATTCATCCTCTGACATCGTATGAAGGATGGGTTCTAACCGTGATTAGGTTTAATTAAATTTAAGAACTTCATTCACAAGCACCCAGGCATGTTGTAGCATTATTATAAGGAGATAGAGTAGTTAAAATATTAGATGAAAATTAATGCCAAAAGTCTTACAAGTGAGATATTTCATTGAAGTGAAGAAGCAATGATGATGTGTACATTTTGATGACACTGGTATTTAAGTTTTTGGAATCTTGACAATATAATCAGTATTTATATAGCTTACTTTTTTTCTTATCCATTTCAGGAATAAATAATGGAATATCAATCTCAAGCATGTCTCACGTAAAGATACCTAGTGAAAATTATTTCAACATGAAAAGAAAAAACAAAGGCTGTAGGTACTCAATTACAATGCAGTGTGAGAAAAGGAATTCCTTAAAATTTGGTGAACTAACTTATCAGAAAGTACTCTGTAGCATCAAGTGCTAGAAATAATCACTGACCAACAAATGGTTTTCATTGCAAGGCCCTCAAATTTACAGGACAAACTGACATCTTACTAAGGATTTTAACAGGGATTGCAGCACATATAAATGATACATTCTTATCAGGAATTCAACCAGAAAAACAAGTAGATATCAAAGCAGTAATCTCTACAAAGACTGATAAATACCTTAAAAGTGTGAATTTAAGCATACAGTAGCACAGCAACATGTGAACCACCACCAAAGCAAGGACAAAATGTGTAGAGACATATTTATTTATGAAAAGCTATGTAAATATATGTATATCTATGTATATAAATATGTTTTGTCTATTTTGACTGAAGAAGCTCATCACAAGCAGTGGTTTCTTTGGCCACAATGTTTTCAAAAGTTGTCACCTTTAGATGCAGGGGGGTGGCATTATGAGGTAAAGGGTTCATTTGACCCGACTAAGGGTTTTCAAAATCACTCCTGCTCTTGCACAAGAATGTGATACAAAAATCACACAAGCCATGGCATATTAAACAACTTTATGTAACAATACCTGAGCTCATCAAGAAACTAATTGTCATATTATCCAGGTGATAATATTAATAATGTGTTGTTATATCCACAACTAACACCCATTATGTATTAATCTTTCAATGATCAATGATTATCAGAGAAATATGCTGATTTTAAAATAAGTTGAGATTAAAGTCTAGCATTCCACCATGCTTTCCTACAACCAATTATAATGGAATTATGGTATCATACTGATTGCACCCTAGATCTATGACACAGATTGTAAACTCCGGGCACCTACAGAGTTCAATTACTTCAATTAATTCAACACAATCTATAGTGTAGCAAAAAAGTGCTTTTTTTCAAAACGGAAGATAAAAATGAAGAGAAGCTGATGCAAAATAACTGTTAAAAGAAATTTGTGATTTTATGATTAGTTTTGTTCATACTGAGACATTAAAACTATAATGGTGAATATACCATTCAAAAGTGAACAGTTATGGCGAAATTTAAACCATGTGATAAAAGTAACAAAACTCTATGAGATAATAAATGTGGCAATCTGTGAAAGGTGTCAGTGAACAGTTAAAACAGATTGTTACACAAGGAATGATTAAAATCAGAAAATTGTCACTAAAACTAAGATGAATTTTATCAGCTTTTTGCTTGTAACTTTATCCATGACCAACAGAAAGGGTGTTTTATGTTTGAAATGAGAACAATCAAGACATTTTTAAAAGCACCACAGAGATGAAATCCGTCTTCATTCACACCTTATCAGATGAAACTCAACACTAGTGCATACCTGGAGTAATTTCAAGTTTTTGCATTTTTGTTCATTTCAGTGATCTGAATGATGTATTTTGGAACATAATAATTCATTCATCCAGCACCATCTGTATTACAAAACTTCATATAAACCCACAATCAAGTGAATGTTACATTATTGGCTTATCATTGCCTAGTCAATCTAATAATAATTTTGGCCTTATTTATTTAAACATCATAGTCAAACCCTTAACATATTAACATTTATGAAGGATACCAAGGGGCCTCCAAGGTCAAGTGCTTAAGGTTTCTGACTAGTCATCACAAACCCCGTGCTGCAGTGAGTTTGAATCCCACCCAGAACAAGACAGTTATCGTATGTGAGGAAGGTGCTCAACTAGCTTACAGTGGATCAGTGGTTCTACCTAGTTGTATGCCTTGGGTCTAAAAATCCTTGGCTATCAAAGCTGGAAAAAATCATCAAATGACCCATGCTGTTGGACGGACATTAAACCCCAGAGGAAAAAAAAATATGAATGACACTGAAACCATAGTGATACTTCAGAAATTTTCAGTGGTGTCATTTTGCTGATGTTTGCATGGATATGTGTCTGTTTTAAGGCTGAGTGCACCCCATCTCTCATGTGACTGATTAATAACAACACTATGCAAAGACAAAACTGAGAAGAGCTCATATTAACATATAACATGAACTAAACCAAATTAATTTGTGGTCAAGTATCTATTGTTCTTATTTAATGTATTAATTAATAAAGGCTTATTGGTATCATGTATCTTATATCTTTTCACAGTAAGTATCACACTTATAATGAACTATCCATACCAGTATTTGAGTGGTTGTTCAAGTCTAAGGTATCAAGTGTATGAAAAAATCTTTATTGATCATAATGAATATTTCATCTATTACATTATCAATCAATACAACATAGATTTGCACAAATTCATCTTTTCAAACTAAATAACCTCCAGCATCAACCTCTTGAGTCAGAAAATTGATATCTCCCTTTAAAAGAGTTTCATTTGTAATATTTTTTTTAATAAACCTGACTTCAAAGAAATGGGTTAACTTGTTTATTTTCAACAAAATTTTGTTACTTTTGTGAACATTCCATCGTATCATACAGTGTTTTGAAACTGCTACTTTTCTTTGCAATATCATTAAATTGAATGAATATGTAATCTAAGTTTTAAGATCAGCATTCAATGCTGCAAGTCAATTAGAAAATTCTATTGAAACACTAACAAAAGAAAGACTTAGTTTTTTATAATCTGATGATACATGGTAACTTCAGGGGGTACCCATCACTGGATTGGCAAGATTACAGGCTACCAATCCGGTGTCTTTCACTTGGTGACATTCTTAAATTACGCTTCATGTAAAATCTTTTCTAAAGCAGCCATTTAGAAAGTAGCGTAACAATATGCAACTTAAGAAAAACATCACTAGTTTACAATCATGATCACAAAAGGGAGATACAATCAGCGGAGTAAAAACCACAAATATGACTCTTCAAGTGAATCTTCGATTTAACGCATTTGAAATCCTAAGAGTTACTTAATTAAGGTATTATGTTTGCTTGTAGAAAATAATAATACCCATATAAACAACTAAATAAACACCAGTAATATATTGTGTAATTAAAAACGATTTCAACATCTGAATTACACATAACTGATTACTTTCTTTGTAATGAAACTGTTCAGATAGTGAAGAACTAGTGATTTAACCTTTTGCCACATTATCACTGAAATGAACTGTTCAAGTCAAGCAATAAATTGAAATTATTAAAGTGTATTTCAATCAAGCATAGATCTAGCACAGAAAAGTGTCAATAGTTGTGTAATAAGAAAAACTGGGCCAAAAACTCCCGCAAATAACATCAGTTATTAATTTACAGAATAAATACAGGGGTCAGATTTAAAAAGAAACCTCAGCTTCCATTCTGCAGGGCTTTACATAACAATAATAACTAGAAAGATGTCCACCAGATGAATGTTTTGCGAAATCAACTAATAAGAAAGTGGATAAATATTAATACTGGTATCTAGTATTTATTTACTAATTACCAGAACATAAATCTTTTTTTTTCAAACAGGAAATTGAAACACTGGGGAAAGCTAAACATTTAAACTTTAGAAACACAAACTTTTATAATGATCAAAAATAACAGAAACAAAGAAATTAACCACAAAAAGTAAGACAAGGACTTATGTTAAATAAATTAATGATGGATTTTGATGCATAAACTATACACGAATCACTTCTTTATTACTTAAAGTGACACACATGTACAGTCAAATTCAAGACTGTCCAGGTACACATAAAACAGAGACAGCTTGACATTAATACAATACAAATAGAGGTTAAAGGCTTTATTGCTTTTTCTAATTATCTTACACATTAAGAATACTATTTCGTATTTTCAAAATCATTGTAAACCAACAGAAATGAGTAAAGAAGCCTTTTGGTGTTGTTGATAAACAACAACTTAAACCGAGTGAAACATTTCTTATCAATTTGAAGTGAAATTATTCCCCAACACAAACCCCTGTGGAAAACATGATGAACATTAATTAAGTGTTAGATTAATCCAATCAACATCCAATGACAGACTTGAAATGGAAAGTAAACATTACCATTGATGGAAGGTGAGATAAATGTTGACAATTGATTACATAACCTTTGCCAAGTTGATGGAGGTTATCTTAAAATCAATTCAAATGTTAATCAGATGACAGGACCTATTCAATTGAACACAAATCTCACTGAAGGTGAGGCTGACAAATTTGTTTTCCATTTGAAGAACTACCTTAGTGTGTTCATAGGGTGTTGCAATATAAGAGATAAACATGTGGGTGGAGAAATAGGGCTTTGTCACCACACCACAGTGCAGTATGAGCAATTATCAAGAAAGTACAGCACTAAAATATTTACTCAGAAATTCCATGTAACGTTTTCAATCAATCATAACAAGTATAATCAGCAATATTTTAAGCTGATCAGTTTGGATATCCTGCAAACACTTTAAAGAGGAAAGAGCACTTGTTTGGTCCAGTAAAGTAATGATTGAACAGTTTCAAGCTTACAGTAATGCTGACTGGATATATTTAATTTGATTTTTCTTTAATTTTCATCCCTGTTTTATTACACTTTTCTTAGTCAGGACTACCTGAATTTTTGTGCAGTAGATAAAATCTCACAATGGCTGCTTGTGTAACATTTTAATTAAGTTTAGCAGTTCAAGATAACAATGAGAAGGAGATTTTCTTAGAAGTCTGCCTTATCTGATCCTACACAAGTCCTGAAAACTAAACATAAATAGTACCATTATTTGATAAAAATTATTAATACCACTAACAGAAATCCACCTGAGGGTTTGACAACAGCTTATGACTAGGAAAGTTGGTCAATGTTTACAAAATGAGGGGGTTACAAGTTAATACAGGTTGAACTCAGAAGAACAGATTAATTGTTCATCAGAAGTAACTTCTTGAAACACTGACAAGGATAGCATAAAACTCAACACAAGCAAGCAGCAAACAGACAATCATAGGAACTAACTGCTGGACAGTATTCAGCATGTTTGTCAGTTAGTATATATCTGAAATACTAGTTTTACAAGTTAATACCCCAAACCCAAACAAGAGGGCTATGATGGCCCTTTTTCACTCCCCTGAGTAAAGATTGCAACATCTATGGTTTTCCTGTGATTTGACCAGGTGACCTAGTTTTTAAACTGAGTTGACCCATGTTCAAACCTGTTCATGATATCATTAATACAAACATTCCGACAAAGTTTGAGGAAGATCCAATCAAAACCGTGACTAAAAGGTTTACAAAGTTTTCAGCAGATTTGACCTATAGACCTAGTTTGTGAGCCCATATGATCCATGTTCAAACTTGTCCAAATCACGATGAAAACAAAGATTTTAACGCACAGTTTAACAAAGATCCAATCAAAACTGTGACCTCTAGAGGGTTAAAAGGTTTTCCAAGGATTTGATCTGGTGACCTAGTTTTTGACCCCAGAAACCCATATTTGAACTTGTCCAAGATATCATTAAGACAAACACAAGGTTTAGTAAAGATTCAATTAAAACTGTGGCCTCTAGAGGGTTAACAAGGGTTTTCAATGATTTGACCTAGTGACCTAGTTTTGATCCCAAATGACCCTTGTTCGAACCTGTCCAAGTATTATTAAGAAAACCATTTTGACAAGGTCTGGTAAACCTCTGATCAAAACTGTAACCTCTAGAAGGTTAAAAGGTTTTCCAGTGATTTGGCCTAGTGACCTAGTTTTTGATCCCAGATGACCCATGTTTGAACTTGTCTAAGATATTATTAAAACAAACATTTTCACAAGGCATAGTGAAGATTCAATCAAAATTGTGACCTCTAGAGCATTAACAGGGTTTTGTGGTGTGTTGACCTAGTGACCTAGTTTTTGACCGGAGATGACCTAGATTTGCACAATTTACAAGATCAATAATACAAACATTCTGACAAAGTTTCATGAACATCCAATCAAAATTGTGACTTCTAGAGTGTTAACAAAATTTCAATTCTATTAGACCTGGTGACCTAGTTTTTGACCCAAGATGATCCATGTTCAAACTTGTCCAAGATATCATTGACACAAACATTTTGACAAAGATTCACTCAAAAGTGTGACCACTAGAGTATTAACAACCCCAAGAAGTGGACAACGGACAACAGATGCCAGAGTAGAATGACTGATCACTATGTGCTCAGGTGAGCTAAAGATGTAGAAATTTATTACGTATTCAATATATGTTAATGTAGACTGATGTTCACTTTTAAAGCGCACATTATGTAATATGAACAAATATTCTACAAGACAATTTCAGCAGATTTTTATCATAGAATAAAATGGGTGCTGTGTGACATATACTGCAAGAGGGGGAGGGAGGGGTCTGTGACATATTTTCATATAAATATACAGTGAGAGGGAAGTCTTGTGTGACATATTGTCATTTATACCATGTAAGAGGGGGAGGGAGGGGTGTGTGATGTATGATCATACCTTGTAAGAGTTGGAAGGGTTGTGTGTATATGACAATATTGGCAATGAGTAAATAAATTAAGTTATAATGATAAACTAACAGTAAATGCTAAAATCAAAATGCTACATTGTAGTAGCTTGAAATGTTATTTCTGCATAATAGGAAAGCTTTAACAAAAACTTCCTGCCATGGATGACCTTATCTGACACAGGTTTCCATCATTGTCATGGATACAAAAAAGGGAAAATATTATCAGCCAGAACTATCAAAATGTCAACCAGGCATTTGGATGCAATCAGCCAATTACATGCTCAATAAAAGTACATTTCAATGCCATTGTATAAAAAGGGGGCCATTGTAAAAAAGGGGCCAACAACAGCATGTAATAGAAACCGTTACATCTTCAGAGGCGTGTTTGGAATTTGGTCTTCTACATTGTGAATAATTCACATTATCCTAACAAAAGCCAGGTAACTACTTCACAGTGTCTTTTGTAAACTGATATAGTCCATTTATGCAAATTTATATCAGATAAATATTTTAATGGGACCAATTTTTCATTCACTATTATTCTTTGAATTGTTCATGGAATTTTATGTCAACAATGGCTTCATGTATAACAAAGGGCATGCAAGAAAAACCTCAGGGAAACTCCCACATTTCCTTAACTATGAATGTTTTGGCTTTTGACCCTCTACCTGATTTGCAAGTTCTAATTTTTTTTAGCTTGTTTTGTGAATTCAAATAGGCATGATTGTTAATTTCCCCAAACCCTCTTAAGCATATAAATTTCTCATTTATGTAAATGAGATATAAGCTGTACCATGCCACAACAACAACAACAAAATACGTTACCTTAACTGAAATGTAGAAAAATGTAATTTATTGTTTGTAGCAATCACTGTAAATTCCCACAAAATGTATGAAAAAGAGTGTTACATAAACCTTGTTAAGTAATTCTAATTAGCATATATTACCTGAATGTTTAATTAGATGTTGACAAGATCGTATCACACAGTGCTAAACAAGATTCAGTCCATATTTTAGCTACATTTTCATACTTTAAATCAGTGATAAAAATGAAAACAAAAATGTCAATAATGATGATGACAACAATGAGACCTAAATGTTTCCAGTTACCTGAGAGACCCAACAATTTACCTGCTGACTCATAAGTTTTTATGGCATCCAAATCGCAGTGCTATATTGTATTTTTCACAACTCATTAATATTATGGTGCACCTATTCCCATACAGTATTGCCAATATATGTAAAAAAATAAAATTAAAAAAATCCCTACCTAACGACCAATATTTATTTGGGCATGTAACCTGAAACAAACCTTTTTTTTTTAGGCCTGATGATAATGCTGATGATGATGTACAGCAAAACAGGGTTTTAATGAATTTCCAGAGACATTAACATCTACTTCAATGTATAAAAAATCACTATGCCATTGAAATAAAAAAAAAACTGCATTGTCTGATGTTTCACTACATCCAAATTCACTATAACTGTCTTTTACTGTGTGTAATTCTATTTTACAACATTTTATAACCTTAGTTACCATAAAGTAAATCCTCAATTCTCAAAACTATTGTCACAATTGTGCAGCAACATCACATGAGATGGCACTGGATTCACAACTTGAAGATCTTGTCTTTTTAATTACCTGAAGCATGTCCTATAGAGCTTAGTGTTATTGGTCCCAGAGCTAAAATATCATATTTTGTCTTATTAAGCTCCTATTTTAATTTTGATAAAATATGGTGATATTAATATGACAGTTTAATATAAATAAGAAAAACACATAAAAAAACATCCCATCGTACTACCCTCCCCCAAATACTCCAACCCAAAATCTGTCCAAAACACAGGACCATACAACAAATGGAGGACAAAACACAGTCACTAAGAGAGTACTGCCTAGGAATGGCTTGTAGCAAAGCTCAAACTTTCCTCTGGGTAACGAACATTTGCCAGATTTTATGAGGCAAATAAAATAATTATCATACCCCAGCCATGACTTGTAATACTTGTATTTGCGTATATAACATAAATGACAAACAATGATAAGTAAATCTTGTTATTTAGGTCCATAATTAATGGATATAGACTTTTTATAAAACATTTTATTGACAGAATTTCTCTGAACCACAAACAAAAAATGAATTTAATTCTCATTTAATTAACCCTGCATGTAATTAATGACCACAAGGCTGATATATTTCAAAGATTTTTTAAGCATGTCCAGGTTTTAGTCTATTGAATTATATACACATAAATCAAGTGTCAACATCAACATGACACTAAGTATAGTTGTAAATTTGAGCACATTATAATATACATTAATTAAAGGTCAGCTTATCAAAAAAGCAGAATCACATCAGAGAACAGGACAATCTTAACGGAAGGGTAAAGCTTCTCTTGGTATCATTGGTCCGTGTGAAATAATAGCTCAATAGATCTAACACTTTGTATTAAGCCAGCATACATGGTCAGTTCAAGAAATCAAACTGGAACAAAAATGCTATGAACAATCTAACATCAAACATGAACAAAGTGACACGAACATGAACAAGAAGACACGAACATGAACAAGAAGACACAAACATGAACAAGATGACACCAAACATGCACAAGATGACACGAAACATGAACAAGATGACATCAAACATAAACAAGATGACACCAAACATGAACAAGATGACACCAAACATAAACAAGATGACATCAAACATAAACAAGATGACACCAAACATGAACAAGATGACACCAAACATAAACAAGATGACACCAAACATGAACAAGATGACACAAAACATGAACAAGATGACATCAAACATAAGCAAGATGACACCAAACATAAACAAGATGACACCAAACATGAGCAAGATGACACCAAACATGAACAAGATGACACCAAACATGAACAAGATAACATCAAACATGAGCAAGGTGACTCTAAACATAAACAATGTGACATCAAACATGAATAACATGACATCAAACATGAACAAGATAACACCAAAAACACACAAATCATCTACATATGAATAATAAAGTGATGGGGAAAAACCTGATGTGATCAGAGACATGATTCCTCTAAATATTTGACACATAATCATTAATTTCTGTCAATTCTATTGGCTGTCAATCATGTGATCTAAACAACACCATCATATATAAGTGCTTAAAAATCAACCTGATTTTAATTACCTTTAATTGAAGGTAAATCATCAATCAGGTTGAAACATAGAGTTGTAAACTTGGAAATGCATGAGTGTGGTTTAAAAACATCTTAAAAATTTTAAACAGATGACAGGAGATAGTTTTACATCAATTACAATCCAAAAAAATGTTTAACTATTCAATTACATGAACAATTGAATGAAAAAATGAATATAATTTGAAATATATCAAAACACCATTAATACTAACTCAAGTTAATTATGAATCTGATACCTCAAAGACTATCAATAAAAAAAATGTCAGCGGCTAAAAGGATGATAGTAAAATTTAATGAATTCTTTCTACATTTACAAACCTATCCTAAAAGATGTAAGGGAGATATGATGAAGTCTTTACCTGATTGGCCTTCAAATCACTTTGTTCAAACTAAAAACAAAGATGCAACAACAAAATCATATCAATGCATTCATTTAAAAAGGGAAGATTCATGTCTGTGATAGAGAGCATACTTAGGTTTTCATTTTGATGCATTAACTAATTTACTAACTTAGCAGTGCGATTTAGATGGAATAAGAAATAAAATGAGCAATAACTCATCAAATAAATCCTAGCAATCTGCATTAAAACGATTTTAATGGACGAAAATTTCATCTCACTGTGATACATTATACCCATTTGAAAGTCACTGGGACCTGGTGGATCTAAACATTAAAACTGATAAAATCAACAGTTACAAATTAACTGTATATTATAATTATCCCCCCTGAGGAGGATTGAATAAAATACAGGTGATAAAAAGATCAAGGGCTACAATAGTGTATTGAAAACTTGATCAACTGATTTATCTTATACAGTAACATTGAGTTCAAGGCAGTCAAAATGGCCGATCCTATCAAACATCCTATGTGTGTCCATATTAGACATGTAATTAATGCATCAATAAAATACTTATTACTTCAGCTGGTTCATAATAATTATGAAATCTATTACAGATATCAAATAACAATTTGTCTTGTCTGCATAAATTTTTCTCAACCTATTAATGTTGAACAGTTTTCCATTATTCAAATATATAAGTTTTCATACAGTCTCAATATTTTAACAAGACAAATGAGAAATTTCTTTTTGTTATTCTTATAGCATGCCCAGGATTAAATGAAAGACCACCTTATCTGAAGACAGATGAAAGGGGGTTGTTATAACAGTGAGGTATAAAATGGTCCAAACAAAAAGAATCACTGATAAATCTTCATATGAATTTCCACTAAGCCCATAAATGAGTTAATCCCTTTTCGTAACCTGCAAATAAATCTGCAAATAAATGATGTATAAGGATATTACTGATCACTGCTTGTGACATACTTTAGAGTTAGTCAACACTTGTGAAGTAAGACTGGACATATCACTCATGTAGTCAGGACTGTTAATTAAATTTATCACACAATATCAATAACAAGAAAAACAGGCAGTTATAAAGTCATACATTATAATTCAAGAGAGTTTTAGGAAACTAGGTTTTCTTATTCCACAATCTTCACTTAATCTTTTCAAAACGATTTTTGAAAGTGAAGTATTTTTGCTCATGTTGATAATGAATACTTAAAGCATGAAATCAGACAAATAATTGTGAGGGTTAATTGAAACAGATGTAAGTTGTTTATTACAATGTAATTAATGATGCAACAAAATAAAAATAGACATAGAAAAACTTGAATTAACTACAATTACTTATATTTGCTTAAACATCAGAATAATTTGTACCAGTAGGAATCCTTAATTTGAAACAAACAGTACCAGAAATATTACACCCTAGCATTTTGGTATTTCACAACAAAGTGCCAAGAACCCAGATAACAGTCAAATTAGACCAATTTATTGAAATTGAAGAAAAACAAGCCCCAGGGTAAGCCGTCTTGTCATTACAAAATTCTATATTTAACATGATACAGTGAAACTTTACCTTTGATGTTAGATCTGCAATTGTTAATGTAAATTATAGGAAAATTAAACAAACTTGCCTGAAGGATAATTTATCGGAGTAGAGGGGAATGTCCTGTAACAAAACTTGTTCAAATTGTGTCATTCTCGCTGACAGTATCAATTATGTTTTCTGACACCACAACAAACTACACAGCACATAATACTGCAGGCTCAGTTTGTATGTTGATAAAATATTAACACAAAATGATAAAATACTTACAACACAGTTTTGAGTAAAATACTGTTTTTGAGAAAAGAATCAGTTTAAAATCCCTGGACATAATCAGACCTGAAAACTGTACGTGTACTTCAGTTAATAGAGCCATTTTGTTTCAATATGGTAATATAAGAATCGCATTTATTTAAAAAAAATCTAATCAGTAAAAAAGTAATAATTAATTGTAGATATTAGGAGTCAGTAATTCAGACATGTCAAGGTTTTTAATTGAAAAATGTCATCTAGATAATCAGTATCCTAAGATTACATAGATTTCATTATTCTGGCATCAATTTTCTCCTATTTTAGAGCTATATGTACTTAACGCATATTTAATGAAAAATTTCTGGCATTTCTAATAATATGACATTAAGTGATACTTATAAACTACAAATGAAACCTTACACTGACTAAATATGACCAAATGCTGAGCATTAAGTGTAGTGATATTCACACCAAAATTGTACTTCAGTGTCAAACTGTCATGGTTTCAATTAATCACGATTTTTAAGTGGAACAATTAACAGCAATCCTTTAACTAATATCACTTTTCATACTATGATAAAGCTAAATACTGATCATCTTCATTAGGTCAGAAAAAAAGTTGTTTTCTGTAATGGTTACTTAACCTCCCTCTTGTTTGGCAATGATCAATCTTTCTAAACATGAGTATTATCTTTCTAGCCTTAAATTTAAAGTGTTCTAAATACTCTGAGATACTTTGTCTTCATTTGTACACTTACTTCCAACAGCAGCATTGTGTTTGAGGATGTTGAAACAATAGTACAATGGTAAGATGTTGATAACCTGATGTACCACTGGGCCAATGATATCATACAATCATTCCATCAACATCGTACCATCGCATTATGCCATCATGTGATCAACATCATACCATAACTCCATCACACTGGACCGTAATGTCATTATGTGACAGCAACCTCAAACATGATGGGGCGATGGTATGATGGCCTCAACGGAACACCATAGCACTTTTTGAAGATTTCTTCAAATGAATCAGATGAGAAAGGGTATTAAAAACCGTAAACATGTATTTTTGGTCAGGAGAACAATTTGAGATAAAAATAGTTATGGTAAACAGTACAGAAAAGAATTGGTTAGATGTCAGACACATAATGTAGCATTGATGTATGGATTGTAACAGAAATAAAAATGTCACAGTTGTAAAAAGTGTGATTTTTTAATCAAGATTCATTGACTTTTAATGGTCATTACGAGCAATTAACATAAATTGTTACAGCAGGACACATTATGTTAAACTTCAATATGCCTAACATAGCTTTTAGACACAATCTATAATAGAATAATATTACCAACCAAACTTAGTATGTGTCAAAATTGTTCAATATAACAATTTATTGACTAGTATCAGTGTATGATAACATTAGCTAACTATCTGTAAAGCTTAATGAATCTATGTATTATCTATTATCCAGTCAATAGTGACCTCCCTTGTACAAACTTAATTAATCCCTAATACAACACAGGCTTTAGTAAATCTGACATGATAGGCCTGCAGCAAATGGCATTTACCATGTAACAGTAAATCTTCCACAGTAATCATTACTTCAAGTATGATCTTTGACACTCTCTTGTTTACAGACACTTATGACATCATTATTAGAAAAGATAGGAGGATTTCAAAATGACCATTCCCCACCCAGTTGTCATGATTATTCTAATCAATACAGAATAAAATTGATAGTTACTTTGATTAGCAGAGTTTTGGTGGGAATATTTGTAGAACCCTTAATGTGAAGTTTGACCAAGAAAATTAAATCAAACCTGAAGATAACAAGCAAGACCAGTTTGCAGCATTTTATTGTTTGCTTATGTATAATTGTTGTTTTTTTTTTCATTATAAAATCATCTCATTTAGCTTAATTCAATTCTTACCTTCCCATTTATCATAGTGTTTTGTAGACAAGTGTGTTACTGCTTCTTTTCAGAAAGCTAAGAAAGTTTTACATGAAACTCTCCATGTATAAATAGTGTTTTGAATATATGAATATTATTCATCATCTTTAACAATGCTGCTTTGCTATGGTTAATTTGAGACTGGGCTCAGAAGCAGTCAATCAGATGATAGACAACTGGGACTTTTTTCCAAAATCACTTTTATCACCCCGAATAAAGTACTAAGACGAAATGACTGACAACAGTTACATTGATGATTTCATCCACTCCATATCTTCAAAATCCATAAAGTAACAAAATTTTAATATCTTGGTACAGAAAGATACAATTCATTTACTTCACATTGTTACAGGTGTCTGATATTGTACCGTACCTGCACTTAATCTGGGACATCAAATATTTGTACTTTGATGAAATTTGAATAACTTTTGCTGTTTAATGTGAAATAACTATTAAGAATAAGATTAAAATGATAAAACTTAACAATGGTTTATGGAAACTTATCAGAAAATGGTGTTTTGAAGATTTCTCATGCAAACAGGATACTGGCAAACATACAACAAAGCCTATAGAACCAGTCTATTCAAATAGTATCTTTAACAACATCTATTGAAACCAGTCTGCTGTCATTAACTTGGGCATCAAATACACATTTTGATCTTATCAGATTATACAAACAAACCTTCTATCTTCTCACACCATCACAACAAAAACAACCCAAATAAATTTCTGAACAGTTGGATAATCTTACACCCAAGTAACAGCAGGGAATTACACACAATACTGTAACAGTACATTTATTCAGTAGAAAACATGACTGGAGGGATTATCTGGTTATCCCTGATTACTTTTGTATCATGGCCCCTTAGAGTGCAGGTAGTGCCCTAATTAACTGACCCGGCTTTATTCTCAGAGCAAATAGTAAACACTTATTTTAGCACTCAGCCCTTCAATGTTTTATCTAGAACTTGCAGATGAAAGATCAGACTAAGTAATGTTAAATAATCTGTATCAGAATCAAAATGAAGGGTATACAATTGATCCTTAATGTCCTGATTAAATTAGTGTCTAGTTTGATTACTCGCCACTGAAATTAAAACTATTCCTTTGTTTAATCCCAGATAAGCAAAGTAGTTGTTATGACTGTCATCTATCAAAATCCTGGACTAATATATTAAGACACCAAATACAGACAGCACCAACAAGACTACTAAGACCAGGCTAATAGATTATATTTCTAACATTATTAAAGTACGAAACTTGCAATTCTCATTTCTACATCCTTTTATTTTACCAAGAACCTCAAAGAATACTTACCACTATTCATTTCAAATCATCTTTATCATAAGTCCGGTGTTGGTGAAGGCTTGAAAATTGTGATGAAAACTCATCATTTCAATGCACGACACCCTGAAAAAAAGAGAGGTTTCAGCATGACACACAGAGCTTGCTGTAGAACAGTAGACAACTAAACTTCAAGTAAGCAGCAATTATGCATGATCCCTCATTTCAGTCATCAACTCTGGAGAAATGAGTTTAAGTTAAGGAAAATGATGCTGACATAAGGACACAAAAGTGGTTATGTTTACAGTTATCCAAGTTTTTAGTGTCAACTCTGCAGCTTCTCATGACAAAAATTCAAAACATGAAACTATTAGCAGATGATTTGTTTTTTATGTGACACTGTCACAAGGTTTAACACAGTTTTTCAACATTTGTACCTTGTATTCTAACAAATGATGTTTAGAGAAAAAAAGTAGAAAAGTATCTACCTATAATAATAATCCTAATTGTTTTGTCATGTAACCCTATACACGAGTATTTTTTTCTAATCCAAAGGTATAAAATATTATTTACAAAACAGATATAATGGAGAAAAAATCAGACAGGGAAATCAATCTAAACAATAAAATCGAAGGAATGGCATGATAAAATGGTTTAAGACATCAGACATACCTCAGTATAATTTAGGTATATCTTCATCAGATGCTACTATTGGCTTCAGAACTACAAATACCACAAGACAACATGGAGGCCACAATCAATCTATCTCTGGGTAATGAAAATGCGCCCTATTTTCCTACAAAAAGATCATACCTCTAGATATTAGACCATACCGCAAGAAGAAGTCTTAAAGACTTAATTATTAATTAACTGCTGAGATTCTGACATAGTTGGCATGTTAAATATATGATAGATAACAAAATGTACTTTCCTGTCTACTTGCATGACAGCATTTACAATACATTAGAGACTGTTCAGGTTAGAGTACATTACATCAAAATGTCATTTAATAAACATTTACAATGAGAACAATTACATCAGAGAGGCGAGTCATTAACTGTAACACTTAGTTGGTAATAAACACGCAGCTATCACAATTTTAATTTCATTAAGCTAAGTCTGTTATCAGTATTATCTATGGAATGGTCAGAATTATCTTTCTGTAAATAATCAAGAGACAATTAATGCAGACATGTGATGTTAAACAGAAATGTCAAAGAATTAATGCACTTTATACAGCTATAAAGGTCTTAGGCAAGCAGATACCAAGGCATCAGGTGAAGCTGTTATTTTGGTGTCATGTTTCCCTGGCATGCACTTTCATAACTGTTATGTTCATGTCTTTTTTGAGCATTTTTATCACTTTACCACCTCCTTAGTTGCATTAAGTTTTTCATAGAGAATGTTAATGATTTAAACAATAACTTCACAGATAGTGATATACTTATCCTATTAAAATTTTATTTTTAAAAGCAGATACAAAACATTGTGCGGCTTTTAATGTCTGTGAAAAAGTAAAATTGTAATAAAGAACAAGAACAATGAAGATCAAACTTAAGGGAACAGACAGGACTGTACAATTTGTCATCCACAATTTACATGGGCTCCAAAGGATGTGGCCCCTTACTCTGATAGTATCACAGCACCATGCTTCCATTATAAGCTAGACACATTCTCCATTTTTCAAAGAAATAACTACTTTTACTTTTAGTTCATTAACTGTAACTATACCCTAGGGATTTTCAGGTTAAAAGGACTGAGATTTTTACCATCACATGCAATGAGCAATGTTCACTATACATTTGGAACCTTCAATTTTACAGATGTAAATATCAGAATAACAAAACCTCCATGAATTGAGAAGTCCATGTTTGACATATATATATATTTCACATGAGTTATCATCCACTGGATACATGTACTTCTCAAATGGCATAGACTTCCCATTCATCTCAAATTTCTAATTTGAGCAAAACCACAAATGTTAAATTTATTACTGTAATGTTTGGAGGGCATAGCAACCTGGGAATATCTGGTAAAGAAATCATGGTCATTATTTTGGATAGTAAATGTATACACATACATGTCAGTAACAATGTATACAGATGGTGAAGCCATTAATTTCTAGACTGTAAATGACCTGTTACTTGCCAAACACAGCCACACTGGTTATTTGATTAATAATTGGTGAGGATAGGAGAGAAATGCGTTTGTTAGACAAATCTATTTACAGTGACCAGGGCTAATTTGCCAGAATTTAGGATATGTGTGGATTGGCTATAAATTATCACAGTGACAGATATGGTGATTATTGTAACAAAAGTAATTTGAGCAGGAAATAGTTGTTTTGTTATACAAAGGAAAATTGTGTTTGCAGATATACTGAGAGACTAGTCTAAAAATCCGCACATCTGATTGGTTGATCCTTATAGAGCACAGTCTTCATAACGACCAATAGCAGGCCAGTATTTTCAGACAGGTCTCCACACTGAATGGAGTTTACTAACTTCAAATACAGATAATCTCAAAACTAAAACATTCTGATAAAATCAGACACTACAAATCGTCGGAGGTCCTAACTGCGCCCCTAACCTAACTCCGCCATCTTTCTCGTTTTCGTCGTAGTCTTGTGAGATTTTACCGCACGTGCCAATGACGGTGGGAAAATTTTTACGTCATCATAATCAAGATACGCAAGTTTTTTTTTTTTTTGGAAAAATGTGATTCAAACAGGTAAATATTGCAAATTTCATCTCACCCAACCGGTTTTATGTGTTTTTTTTTTCTTAAAGCAAAATGATTTCCATGAAGAATGTTCCTTTTATGCTCAAATTATTAAAGTAAAAATACTGTGGACACTCTGTCTGCCATGCTTACTTTTCCATCAATGAGTCATGTGACTGATTTAGTATTTTAAGGCAGAGCTTATATTCATTGTTAGTTTTTGGTCTAATTGAAGTTGTTTAGTTTATTAAATGCTTTTTTTTTATTTTACTTTTAGCCTAAACCTTCAAAGATCAAGCGGTCTAATAAAAATTATTCTCAAGATGCACTAATGAAAGCATATCAAGAAATTGTTGAGAACAATACGCCAGTTAAAAGGGACACAAAATTGTTCAGTGTTCCTCGTACCACTCTCAGAGATAGACTTTCAGGGAAGGTGCACCCAGATACAGTTACTACTGGCAGACCACCTTTATTTACTTTAATGGAAGAAGCCAGACTTGTAAACCATATAAAAACTATGGCTAACTTTGGTTGTATTTACTCTTGACAGGAATGTGAAAACCTAGCATTTGATCTGGCTGTTCGGCTTGGTAAGCGTAATAAAAAGAACCAGCTGACAATGAAATGGATGAGAGGTTTCTTGAAGAGATGGCCAGATTTGCATGTTTTGAAGCCAAGAAGCTTGGAATATTCTAGAGCTGGAATGGCATCAGAGTGTACTGTGTCCTCATACTTTGAAAACTTGAAAAATTGTCTAGTTGAACATTCACTCATTAATAAACCACATCTCATCTTCAACCTAGATGAGAAGGGTATTACAACGGAGAACAAACCTCCCTTGTATTGTTGAAAGTTCTTCCAACTGTCCTCCTGCAGTAACATCTGGCAGAGGAAAGACTGTTACACTTCTCGGTTGTATCAGTGCAAGTGGTGTTTCTATACCCCCCCCCTTTTTTTATGTTTCCTGGTAAAAGAATGAATTCCATGCTTCTAGAAGGAAAGACTCCAGGGGCTGATGGAACTGTCAATGATTCTGGTTGGTCAAACCAAGTCACTTTCACAGAGTGTAATACCAATCACTTTCTCAAGTACATACCTGGCCTTGACAATCAGAAGGCTCTTTTAATTTTGGATGGCCATAAATCACATGTTGCAGTTGGCCTCTGTGAATGGGCTAGAGAAAATGGAATCATTTTCTTCTATCTTCCTCCACATATTAGCCATATTTTACAGCCACTTGATTGATCTTGCAATGGGCCTTTTGAATGCATCTTTAATGCTGAATGTCATAAACTGATTAGACAAACAGCAGCCACTTTAACCCTCTACAATGTGTGTCAGGTAGCTTGTAATGTTTACTACAAGGCTCTATCAGCCGAAAATGCATTTAGAAGATGTGGTATGTATCCACTAAATGAGCATGCTATTCCACATGAATCTCTAATTCCTGCTGAAGTGTATGTTAACAAATGTGATAAACAGGACAGTCAGGTCAACATTGACAAATGTGATAAACAGGACAGCCAGGTCAACATTGACAAATGTGATAAACAGGACAGTCAGGTCAACATTGACAAATGTGATAAACAGGACAGTCAGGTCAACATTGACAAATGTGATAAACAGGACGGTCAGGTCAACATTGACAAATGTGATAAACAGGACAGCCAGGTCAACATTGACAAATGTGATAAACAGGACAGTCAGGTCAACAATGACAATGTGATAAACAGGACAGTCAGGTCAACATTGACAAATGTGCAGATGATACTGAGAAGGAAAATGTGGACATACATGAACTGTTTGAAAGGAGAGAATCACAACTTAAAGTATTAAATGTCCATTTGAAATACTGTTCTAATATCAGAGTAGTTGGGAGGGGTGATTCATTTTTCTGTCTTCACTGTAAACAGGTGGAGTAAACAATGTGTAGAGCTACTTAAAACAGTTACAATAGCTTAAAATTTGAACAGTTCCATGTTATAAGTTAATTTTGTTCAAAAACCCATTAACATTAGTAACTTTGCCTTAATTATTGTAATGTTTCTCGCGAGTGTTATGACATCACATAGGGGCGGAGTTTGGTCCAAACAAAATGGCAGCATAATATTTGACTATATGTGTTTAACAGATCTGTTGAGTGGATAGGATTTTATAAACGAGGATTTATTTTTTGTTTCATGTTTTTATGTGACTTATGGTCACTGAGGTTTAATGCCGTTTTTCAACAATTTTTCAGTTACATACCGCAACCGGTTCACCTAACCAGTTTTCTTGGACTGTATACTAACCAGTACTAACTTACCCTTCCACAAGGAGGCGGCAACTTCTCCGCATATGGAGGAAAATCAACATTCTTGTCAAATTTTCATAGTAGGTATAACCTGCTGCGACCAGGATTCGAACCTGGATCTCCTGGTCACTAGTCCAGCACACTAACCACTGGACCAAGGCCATGACTCGAGGATTTGTCTGGTTTTGTCATGAAATGATATATTTATTAGGTAAGTGAATAGTTTTTTATTCTGTGTTCTGTATTAATGTTACATTTCACAGATAAAACTTAGAGGAGAGCAGTTTGGGCACTTGAGGATAGAATGCACTAAACATTTTTTTGTAGCTAATTTAAAGAGAGAATGTCTGTAACAATATATCCTGTCAAAACTAAATCATTATGGCCACCTGTAGATAAAATCCACCAGGTGAACAAAGACACTCATTTATTGAAATAAAAACAATTAAACAACGATATAAAAGCAAACTGAACATAAAGGCCTTATTTTTTCCCATTCTGCTGTCATATGAGTCAGTCCACAATCTAATTTCAGTGCAAAAAACAGGTTTTAACAAGAACTGTCACTGAATGTGACATATGCCCCCAAAGTTGCAACACATTTTTTAGCATCACTTTCCTTGACTTTTCTCATAGCCCACTAAGCATATATTCATATGACTGAGAATGGCTGCGAACAATATATTGGAACCGACAGTATACACCAAATACAACAAAAAATCCATAAATAATGAAAGATCTTTAATATGACATTGACCTTAGCAATTAAGGTCAGAGTCAGATTTAAGAGTTTTAGATCAATAATTTAAAAATCCATAAAAGATTTAAGATTTTATAGCCAAGATGCAAATTTACAGCATCAGAATCCACACATAATGAATGACCTTGAATACGACCATGACTATGGCGCTTTTGGCCAGTCTAGCACACGACACATCTTCTAGTGTTGATGAACATCAATACCAAGTCATTTCAAAATCCATTCAGAAATTGGAAAGTTATGGCTGAGAATCAAAAATTTTATACATGCTGAATAACATTGAAAAATACCTTGACCTTGTCGCTCAAGGGCCAGGGTCTTGCACTACGCATTGTCTAGTGATGGTGAGCATTAATACCAAGTAATTAAAAAAAAACATTCGAAAATAGGAAAGTTATGGCTGAGGCATGAAAATTCTATTCATACAAAGCTCCTGTGATACTTTGACACATCAAACAAACAACCATGGCATCTTATGTGATTAAAGACATAGAAATAAGTATATGTGGTCAAATCATTAACAAACAAGACATGCAAAGCAAAAAGTGATGAAACTAGGACAACTTAAACAATAGCAACAACAACAACATTTACTCAGCACTGAAGAAAATGTCCAATACATGAAGTAAAAAAATATATGTACACAACTAGTTAGAATTTATTAGCTTCACAAAAAGCTAGCATAAGGCATGGATATCCAATAGAAAATCCTGGGTTATGTCCCTTGATGTAAACGTGTTAATGAGGTGTTAATGCCTCCCATCAAGACGTGTGGATTAACACAATAGATCCTAGATATATATACTGACAGGCATAGTGATTGTAGCAATATTATAACAGTAAATTTCTTATTAAGTGTAATATTATGCAACTGTACAACAATCAGGAAATAGTTTTCTGAGCATGTGTGAAATACTTCAACATTTTTATTGAGCATGCCATAAAATGATCATTGTTTCACACAACTGCCACATCCTAGATAAAGAACAATTTTACCTTGGCATGTAATTATATACATAACATTTCACCACCATATCATATACATAAATAAATAATAGGTATAATTCACCATAAACTAAATTAATGCAATGTTTGTGTCAACATGAATTTAATGTTTAGAATCTCTTATTTACCTGTCAGACACAAGCAAGATGTTAGACACCAATAAAATGAGTTCCAGACAAATATTTATACAGGTATGCTTAATTGTCACATATATTTACATGTACATACATAGGTACAAGGTTAGCTTTTGAAAAAGCTAGAAAATGTCTTGCTTGGTTCCCGTCTCCCTCACAAAATGGAGAGACAAATTTGAGATGTTAAGAAGGAAAACTTTTATGTTACCATATCTGATGGAGTAGGCTATCAGCAGGAAGCAGGCATAAATTACTAACAATGGATAAGTGTCTATGAGATATTATATAATGTTTTTTTGCTTTTGTCTAATGTTAGCAACAACCAGATTAAGGGAAACAAGCACAACAATAATTATAAAAACAACATTAATCCATTCACTAACCAGTCAATTGCAATATCTCTGACATCATCAATAAACAGAATCAAAAACAAAAAAAGAAACTTCAAATGAATTGTTAGACTTTCAGAAACACAAAATATCTAAATTGGAACACCTCAGGTTATAAAATCACCTCGGATGATCACATTCCATGAGTAAATTTCTTTGCAATTTAACATTCAGTCACTGTTTTTTTTGTGAGTATCAGTTCTAAGTTCTTTAAAATCATGCAGCAAATTCTGAAAGCTGAAAGCTTTAACTTTGATTTGCCGTAGAATTTTTAAGAATACATTGAGAAACTAAAAATAAAACAACTATTTTAATCATAATTCTGACAAAGTTCAAAAGCACATATTTTATAAGATGTATCTGATATTTACAAGGCTGATGGTTTCATCTTAAATTTGATATATGAAAAACTGGGTCTGGCTTTTCTCAGTCCATAATAATCCCAGATTTTATTCAGACCTTGGTCAGAAACCATTCCTGAATTAATCCTGATTTGTGATTCTATTGGAGGTAAAAAGTTCAAAATATAATCAAAATGTAACAATAACAAAAACATGACTTCTTACCATACATCACTATACATAATAAGATAAACTGATATAAAACAAGATTAATAAATGCTTTCATATTTCAATTAATAAATATAATTAATTAAGAATTAATTAAGTCACTTTAGAAGTAGAAAATATTAAGACTTGGAACTTTTCTCATATCAATTCTTGTTGTAATTAAGTCCTTATTAGTTTGTCTTCTCTTACAATGAAAATGTTTGAAATCTTCAAATAAAATTTTTCTCTATAAATTCCAAGTGAGTGGCAGAGTTTTGTAACAAAAAAGTAAATAATGTATTTTCAACTATTTCATTTCCTTTTTTCTAGCTGAGTTATGCATCATTTAATGAGTTTACTTTCAAGCAAAAATAAAATTCTCTTCATTTTCTCAATAAAGATTCATCTTCCAGACAGTAATCATTATCACAGAAGGAATTTACTCCAGTTTCAGAAACAAATGCTCCTAAAAGGAACAATAAACTTCACAATAGACAAGTTAAATGACGATGCTGCATCCAGAAAAGACGATAAAAATGCCAAAAAAATGGAAGCAAACCATTGGAAAATGCAACACAGGAACAAAACATGAATGTGTGACAATTGTTTGCATCAAGGTAAATGCATGTGTGGCCAACATGCATGTATGAACAATTAAAATGTCTCTGAAATGGATGTTAATTGGTAGTAAATTGGATAAAATAGTAATTAAGGTGATGTTAAAAGCACTTCCCTTGGATCAATCTTATCTCCATACAAAGTTAACAATATGTTAATTAACATCTTTATGATCACCACACACAATGCATATTTTGGACTCTTCCAAATTCAAAGCAATTATACAAAACATCAATTTATGAAAGAAAATTAGGGTATTTCTCACTGACAGAGTGGAAAACATTGCAGTAAAAGAAGCCATTACTCATTACAAGCAACGGCTTCTTTTGCAGGGCCTTTTTTCCTTCTACAATAGAAACTGATATTTTGTGACTTCCCAATCGCAAAAAGCCTCTTTTTTTCCCAACTTGGAGAAGAACGGGGTCAGTCGTTGTTTATTGATGTATCTTGAAAGTCAGTCTACCTTTTCCAAATTTGGTTGAAAATCACGCTTCAATTTTCCAAAATGAAAGGCTAAGGCTCCTCCAAAATATTTTGAAAAAAAAACCTGTTTTGCCAAAATGTTTTCAAAAGTCATTTGCTTCAGATGCCAGAAATGCAGTATTATGAGGCAAAGGGTTAATATGATGAACAAACATTTTTGAAAATCCATGCTACAACAGCATCTTTTCGAAAAATGAAATTCCCAAAAATCACTGTCTGTTCCTCAGATCTTGTGATACTCAAATCATAGGAAATGTGTTACATATGGACCTAAATCACATTTGCAGTTTCATGAGAAACAATTTTTCAGGAAAGAAAAAACTGATGGCCAGAAATTTCTTGGTACAAAAAGGTTGTCATTAAGTGGTATTTGAATTCTTCAATATATGGGTGCAGTGTGGGAATAAGTGACATTGACTGCTCATCCTGACTGATCAGTTTTACTCTTTTATACAGAGGAAACATTCTGACCTAGATCTCTCCAATTCTGAAATCACCATAATCCAGATGTTAGTTATTGGTCCTGATTTTTTTTCTTTCTTAGAAAAATTGTTCACATTTGAAAGGTTGCACAGTGTATTATACTTCAAGTAATCCATGATAATTTGCCCTGGACAAATGGAATTTTATGAAACCCAAACTATGAGTAGCAATTATTTGAAGATTGAGAATGATTATTCTTTTAATTCTATAAATTCATTTATGAGTGATGTTTGGCTGGATTCTGGTAATTTAACTTGCATCCATCACAACTACCAGAGAATGTCAGAATGTTAGACACTCAGCATATTACTATACTATAAACTAGACTGAAGAATGATAAATAAGACTGAAGAATCCTGTTAATCTAAAAACAACACTATTAGCACCATGTATCCTATCACACCTAAATGATAACATTATATATCACAGAGATAAAATCACCTGCATAAAACTGTAAGCAGATATAAAGCCCCATGAAGTTATTATACAGTTATATTCTCAAGACTCTGGAGGTAATTTTCTTCATTGATTGGCAATTATCAACAGCTGATATAATCAAACGTAATATAATTGTTACAAGTGGTATCCCCTGCTATTACTTACAACACTACACAAACATTCTACTGTTA
The DNA here is from genome assembly GCA_008271625.1 of Lutraria rhynchaena. Lineage (NCBI taxonomy): Eukaryota > Metazoa > Mollusca > Bivalvia > Venerida > Mactridae > Lutraria > Lutraria rhynchaena. The sequence goes on along the minus strand of VIBL01000018.1, from coordinate 2,623,025 downwards.
CAGGATATCACAACAGGTTGTTTAGCAATTAATACCAGGGTACAAAGTATTTATTGATTATAAATTATCTCAGTATCAAACATTGTGGCATCTTTAATTAGTGACAAGTAAATTTGTCTACTTATCTCCATTATTTATTCATATGGATACTTACATCAAATACTGACATGAGTTGTGGCCCTTATCTAACCACAGATAATTATCCTATCAGACTGCTTCACACAATTGACAGGAAGAGTGGCATACAATTAGTCAGCATCCCTGAAATCAACAATAAAAGTAGTGTACCAGAACAGCTGGAAAAACTTACCAAAGTAAGGACTCCCTAAAGAAACCATAACCAGATCACTTGATGTAACTAATGGCTATTCATCAAATGAAATCAAGAGGCCCTTAAGGTTCTAATAAAGGACTCCTTGGAGTTTATCCTACAGTTCCTCCTGGGTGATTTCTATGACAGATCTGCAGTGATTTTTCAGTGATGATAAGAAAAAACTGCACACTAGAGAAACATAAAACTGCCAATACTTTCACACAGTCAACTAACACAGTTTCAAGAATTTTATCACTTGATGTCTATCAATAATCTTGTTCATTGTCCTTGTGGGTCATGGAATAAAATGTATTTGTATTCAAGTGTTGAAACATGTCTCAACATAATCTATACCAGTCACAGTGTGTCTGACACTCAGAGAAAAACAAACTCTCATAATGTTACATATTATGTTCCAGCAAAGGATCTTGTTTTTTTTCACCCCAGTTTAGCATAAATGTACTTACAACCAGGGTCATTCAGCAACTTTTTCTTTAAATGGTGGAGGAAGACCCCAGGTGCACACCTGGGTAGAACCACTAACTTTCTGTCAGCTAGCGGGACAGCTTCCTCGCATGTGAAGTTTGTCTAGTTCCGTGTGGGAATCAAAGTGAAGGGCAGAGACCAAAACCAATGGACCACAGGCCCATTCAGCAAATATTCGATATAAAACTTTAAATAGCAAAATGCACCAAAAACATAAATACAAGTAACACAATGATTTGCTATCAAAATACAAAGGTAAAAAGTTCTACTGGTCAGTTTTACAAGAATACAATGACCAGTGGTCAGTCTAAGGGAGGCAACTGAAAAAATCACAGACTTTGATGTAGGCGAAAATGTTACATTTTACACAGTTCCTTTTGAAAAAAATGTTTGTTTCAACAAAATTCATCAAAAATGTTGAATTTAGATTTTACAAAATTTACCTTAGCTGAAAACTTGACTAAAATCTTTCTAAAGAATTATAGTGATAGACATTAGTTAAAAATTACAGACATAAGTTAAAAATTACAGACATTAGTTAAAAGTTACAGACATTCCAAAATACAGAGATCTGAAGATAGTGACTTCCCAGCTTATGGAGAATTACGCAATAAATAGTAGCCCAAGCACTGATTTAGTATTTAGTGTCTAAATTTAGTTTTCATAATACAACTACATAAGCCTGTTCATTACAAATACGCATTTCTTAAAATAAAACTAATATAACAAGTTGAAAGTTGAGTTTGAAGCCAATCTAAAATATCAGGTCAATGAATAAGAAAAATTTTGTCATTAAAACAACCCAGTACTCTACAGTCATCAATTAGAGCTATAATTAAGAAGCAATCTTTAAACATGAGTTGACAGTTTCTGAGATTAAAAGAAAACCAATGTGTACACTGACCATTCAATTATGAAGCTTATATTATTGTGGATTCAATATAAGATTTATTTTTTCCTTTCTGACATGATTGTCATTATAGTGAACAACTTGGAGGTCAGAGAACTGATGATTAGACACTCTGTCTAATCTCTTAAGTTTTATACTAACCCCTAGTGAGCAAAAAAGCTTATATTACTAGATAAGGTGATGATGCCGATCATTTCACAGCTTATAAGGCTAAGTGAAAACAGCGGGATTTACAAATGATTTAACCGGGCAACAACCGTAAGCGAGTCAACTGACTGGATCCAGTCGACAACCCTTATAATAACACTGGCTGTGTGCAATACCTTTTAATAACAACTTATACGTCTTGGCACTTTTATAGGATTAAACGCTTAGTAGAAATCTAAAAAGTTTTGGTGCCTTGACTTGGAGTCTCCAATTTCATTGTCAGACAGATATTTACGTAGACTTAATATCTCCGCCCCTTTTTGACAGAAATTTGAATTAGATTTAGAAGCTTAAGATCTTAACAGATAACCTACAATTGGTCAGTCTAAAGGTCGGTATTCATTTTCATAGCCATGAAATCCTGTCTAATGTGTGTCTATTAGGAACAAAAATATTAGTTCATTAAACCAACATTTATATTAACTATCATACACATCAAACTAAACTACCATCAAAAGATACAATAAAAAAAGGATTTATCATTTAGTATATCCAGTGTCAGTGTTAGGCGGGGATGCAAAATAACAGTAAAACATACATGATATGTTGGTCATTTAGTGAATACATTGGACTAAGAATGAGAGATTAAAGCACATGACATCTGATTTTATCACTAAAGTTTTAATTCGCCCAAGTATCTGACACTGATACCTTATTTGGTTAAGTCTTTAAATTGGCACAAATCACCCAAACACAGAGATATAGATTCTAGCCAGAGATTAATTTGCCAATTTAAGCATTAACTACTGCTGATAATAAACAGTTTAAATGAGTTTTTCCCATTAAGATCTATATCTATGGATTAATTTTACATACTTTGGAAAACATCACATGTCTTGTATAACAATAGATTCATTTTTTAATCCAGCATTAATGATAAATAATATTTTTGTATAATGATCAATTGAAGCTGTCAAATAAATTACCCGTTAATTTAAAAATAATGCTAATGATTGAGGTCTTATTAAAATGAGGCAATAAAGAAAAATGGATGCATTTCAATATATACTCATCATAATTTTAAGCATTACACTCAGACAGAAAATATGACACTTCCTTTGCAATAGCCAGTGAAGGTTTTAATAAAGAACCAGTAAATAATTTTCTATTCAGACTGGAGCACAAAAAAAATCAATTTATTTTCAAAAAGCTGGAAGTTCGTAGCACAAAGATTTCTAGGCCCAACTTGTTATGTAACAACTCTCTAATGTTATGGGGGGGGCTACGAAAGACCAGTGATGTTGTTAATTACAGATTAATGCTTATATATCATTTATAAGACAACACAATGCTACCACAACTAATATAGTAAGTCACCGCCTTGTAATTGTATCAAATCACTTTCTGTTACACCATCTGAGTAACAGAAGGTTCATTTCAGATGAATATCTTATACAGAATTATCTTAGACATAGATTTATATAAAATCAATTTAAAATATTAGATCAAATCTGAAGTAATGCTATTGTAGTCATAGAAAGAGAATTTTGTAAGAACTAAAAGGTCTGCTTCATATTTAGTTCAGTAACTTTCTATGAAAGAAAGTAATCATCATTTGAACATCATCAACTCTGCACTGAAGCATCTCAAGCTATAAAATTTCAATAGATTTCTTTCAGCATTGGTGGGACTTACTAATGAATTTCACACCATCCAGCGAAGGCCATAAAAACCCTATTTATCCAGTGTTAGAATCAGATTCTGAAAATCTATTTGTAAGCACTATAAATGATGTAACCAAAGGTGGTCAAGGTGACAATAACACCCCCATTAAATCAGCAGGCCAGTTGCTGGTGGTCACTTTATCAGGTTCGAAAATCTCATTATTTCATTTCAGTATTCATGCTAAGAAGAAGCTTTATAATATAAGGATGTATGCATCATAAAATCTGACCCATCAAGGCCAAGGGTTATTATTGATGAAATCTTAGATGGCCATGAACATTAAAACAGAGTGCAGAATTTATGATGCAGCAAGTGAACCAGAATACACCAAACATTTGTCTGACCCGGATCATCTCTTCAAAACAACATGGAGGGGAGAAGCATGTTTTTTGACCTTTCATGTTTTTTAATTGAGAATCTGGTGTAATCTAAAACACATTAAAACTATCAAGATGGGCTCTTGGTTAAGTGTCACTGTTTTACTTCTATCACACTTTACACAACATTAAAAATAGTTTTTTAATATTGTTGAACAAGATGAGAGTCACTTATACAAGAATAAAACTCTCTTACTGACACCAGTTTTATGTGAAATCTCATTAAGTGTAAGTATTTGCTTGTGATGGGGGCATGCTTCAGAAAGAGATTTGTAGCTACACTTTAACCCAGATGTTCTTTCCAAGTCAAAAATGAAATAAAAAAACATCTTTTTTTTCAATTTCACACCCACTTACATGACCCAAGTCACCTTTTGGGAGGTCTCTGTAGCTTAATTACAGTTTATTCAAAACTTTAAAACATTCAATATTCATTGTATGTTTAAGTCAATCTCAACAACTCTCTATCCAGTTTCAAAATCCTAAAATCTATAAATGCATTAAAAGTAAGTGTTCAAACTAGAGTAATTTTAAATGTAACTAATCCACAAAATAATATTTATTTAAATCAAGACCACCCTATTATAAACCTGGCACTTATTAACAACACTTTTCCTGTCTCCCATGATGCAATTAAGGGTCATGAAAATGATTCAAGTACCCTTCAAACTGTAATCTATGAAATATTCTTGGGGAGCCCTATCTGGAGTCCTATTATGCAACCTGACTTGATAATCTCCCATTAAGTAGCCAATTTCTTTGGCCAATGAAAATCACATGAAAATTAAAGCTGCCGTTGAAGGCTATTATCAAACAGTAATTTATCATTACTGTAACACCCCTGGAAGGTAAAAGGTCTAATTTACACCTTACAATCACGGGTGATGGGTGTATTCAACCCATCCCATTGGTGGCTGTGACTAAACCATGGTACATGTAGCAGCTATGTGAAAGAAAATTATTCGTCATTTGAAACCAATTTCATTGAAAAGATCCTTAAATTATCCGTATTTTCACCTTTAGTTACATTTCTAATAGGTTTTAAAAATGTAATGTCAAGAAAATTAAATTTACATTAAGTCTACAGTAACATTGTACAGACATTTGTCAGTGTGACCTAAATTTTGATAAAATCATAGTTGTTATTTGGTTTCAGTACAGATGAAATTAATTCTGAATGTATCATGGTATTAGCATAATTTATAGCACCGAACTAAACTGCACACATGAATCAATACTATGTTGTTAGTGGTATGGCCCTATAGTGGACAGTGCATATCATTCTTACCCAGAACTGTTTCAAGTTGCAGCCATTTAAGTCAGTTCCAAGATTTTGCTCAAAAAAATCCAAGCCAAGGCTTAGAAGTTTTGACATTGAAATTCAAATAATTGCATTGAACCCAGAAGTGATTTTAGCTTGTAAAGAGCTTAATTAATACCGATTGAATATATTTGCTGGCTAAACAATATATATACAGCATTGACATTACCAGTATTCAATATGTGGTCAAGCACTTGACAGAAGTATTCCCTATATGAACAACTTCATGTGCCTTTACTCCCATCAGAGCATCTTGGTTTCACTTCACCTACAGAAAAGCCGATTCCACTATGGTACAACAATGTCTTCTTCCTGCAACTATGAAAAAAGAAAACCTTACATGTAAGATTCCATGCGGAGCATTAAAACCAGCCATGAAAAAAAGGGAGTGATTGCTAGGAATAATCCTGCGAAAATACTGTTCTGTTTCCTAGACAATAACACCTAATGTTGCTTAAAGGAAGTATGAACTTAAAAGCATGAGAAAAACTAACAGCAAGCTATAATTGAATATTGTTAGAGATAATAACAGTTATAAGACCATCAATCATATTGTTTGAATAGTTCAAATGTATTTTTCTAATGGTTGGTTATGGTTCAAGTTTGCAAAAAATAACTATCCCTAAGTCTTGTAATTCATTAACAAAATGTCTGAGTTTTAATGTGTAGTTGATTTTGAAAATGATACCCAATTCTGATAATTATGATCACTCTACAGTATCACAGCATATTCTTTAATGAGCAGTAATTTTTACATGCTAAATGATATGCGTTAAATTTTATAGTATTGATAGTAGCATTTTCAAGCAGATTTGAAACCTATTAATTATAAGAATTCAATTAAAATGCAACAGGTACTAATTTGATGCACAGATTTGAGTAAAACATCCTTCAAGTTGGCTCTAATGAATGGCACTTGAAATCATGAATATTTTTCAATACATGAAAGAAATGTTTTCTTCTGGACACCTGGTTAAAACTGCATTTAATCTCACTCCCTTGCAAAAAAGAGTCAAATTCAAAGACATCATGGTTGAAGCATTGTAAGCATCAATGTGTGAGTTTGAACATCACCAGCAATTAACTTTTCATGCCTAAAGCAGTAGTACTTTATTTGCAAATGAAAAAGAAGTACTTGAGAATTAAAATTCAAGAGTGTAAACATAATTCACAGGATTTTTACCACTAGATTTAATGTAAATATTTACAGCAGGCTTCATGAACAGGAAGTACTGACACTTGATAATGAATCACTTTATTTGTACAGCAAACAACTGGGAAACAAATAAACAATCTACAGTAAGAAGGGGCTATTACTGTAAATAAAGGGGCTGATATTGAGAAAGGGCTTAATTCATTTCCTTTTTTCCCAATTTAATTTAAATTTAGAAAGATTCTGTTTTGTCTCTGTCAATAGTGCCATTTGTATTCTGGCAACGTACAGTTGAAAAGTAAACTTTTATCATAACCAATAAGGGTCAAAGTAACTCACGCACACATGTACATACATATATTTTTTTTCATAAAAGTTGTGGAAATTTTCATCATAACTAAATTTTATTTCTTTTCTCTCCATCTGCGAAATAAAAACCAGAGAGGGAGACAAAGCATTCTATATGGTGTACTGAGTAGCTGGCTGTTTTAATTGATCTTTATTTAATGATAGAAAACAGCAGTAGTGGCACTCAGTAAGAACTAGCTGTAAATAAAAACAAGTGCATACATTTGTAGCTACAAAAAAACTAGGAAGGCATCATGCACTGTATGTTATTATTTGAAAAGTATTATCAATTATCCAGCAAGTTTAATCAGTCTTGGAGTACACTATGTATTATCCAGATGGCTTTAGTTCCCTCCAGAAAAGTCTGGTTTATCTGTTATGACCAAGACTGGTCAAGCTTTGTGCACATTTTGACCATTAAATCACTTAGACCTGACCAACCATGGAGATCTTGTTTAAATATCAAATGAATGAAGCAGAAAATGAGATTTTTTCTTATCTCCTACATCTGAAGAGTTTCCAGAAAAAGTGATACTTATCTCATAGAATAAAGAATAATACACATGAGTATAAAAATCAACACATGAGATGTTAAGCTTTTATATACATAGATAAAGTATTTTCCCCAAACACGATTCACCCTTCTATTTGTAATAGAAATATATGACATTAATGAAAAATAGTTCACATTAACAGCTAAACCAAGGTGCATATAATGACATTGATGAATTAATATATTCTTTAACAACAAGGAGTTTCCAGCAAAGACATAAGCAATTTATTTTGACCTCTGAATACAGATATATTGACTTTCAATCTTGCAAAATCTTAGTAACATTTTGCTTATACCTAATGTAAATAAAAATTCACAGGTTGGACGGTGTGATACTGTTTTGACAGGTTGGACAATGTATTACTGTTTTGACAGGTTGGACGGTGTGATACTGTTTTAACAGGTTGGACAATGTGATACTGTTTTGACAGGTTGGACAATGTGATACTGTTTTGACAGGTTGGACAGTGTGATTCCAAATGGACAGGTTTGGCAGTGTGATTCTAAATAGACTGGTTAAACAGTGTGATTCTGTATGGACTGATTTAATAGTGTGTTTCTTAGCTGACAATGTGATTCTGTATGGAGAGGTTTGATAGTTTGATTCTGTATGGAGAGGTTTGACAGTTTGAGTCTGTATGGAGAGGTTTGACAGTTTGAGTCTGTAATGATAGTGTGATTCTGTATGGAGAGGTTTGATGGTGTGATTCTGTATGGAGAGGTTTGACAGTGTGAGTCTGTATGGAGAGGTTTGACAGTTTGATTCTGTATGGAGAGGTTTAACAGTCTGATTCTGTATGGAGATGTTTGACAGTTTGAGTCTGTATGGAGAGGTTTGACAGTTTGATTCTGTATGGAGAGGTTTGACAGTTTGAGTGTGTATGTAGAGGTTTGACAGTCTGATTCTGTATGGAGAGGTTTGACAGTTTGAGTCTGTATGGAGAGGTTTGATAGTTTGAGTCTGTAGGTTTGACAGGAGTGGAGAGGTTTGACAGTTTGAGTCTGTATGGAGAGGTTTGACAGTGTGATTCTGTATGGAGAGGTTTAACAGTCTGATTCTGTATGGAGAGGTTTGACAGTTTGAGTCTGTATGGAGAGGTTTGACAGTTTGAGTCTGTAATGACAGTGTGATTCTGTATGGACTGTTTTTAGTGTAATTCTGTATTAATAAGTTTCATTGTCTGCACATTTATGATAGAAGTCTTTATTTCACTGCTGACAACAGAAATTTTTTCCACTCTAAATAAGCTGTATGTGTCATATTGCAATAAAAGTAGATCACTAAGAATTAATTAAACAGGGCAATGTTTCCTTTCAAAGTAACACTGAGTACAAACATCAACACCAAACACATAACAACCATACAAATAATAGCTGTTATTATGTTATTCTATCTTTAAGTGAGTTTAATTCATGACAAAAGATGAAAGGCAGTGTGGACATTGCCACGAAGAACATAGTGTAATGTAAAGAGCTGTATAATTAAAGCATTTAGTGGAAAAACTGATTCATGTTTTATGAACAAAACCATTCTCTAGCAAGAGCTGCATTTATTTCATTCAAGAGTTCACCAACACTATTTACAATGCACGCTGTTATCCTGAGACAGATAATGTATCTATGAATGGTCATTGTAACCCTTTATTTTATCATCTCCTCTCATTAATTACTGAAATCTGTTATCTTAATTGGTTTTATACTTCTATGTGACCTTGAGTAGTCAAACATTCAGATCATATTGAGCAGTGCAATTTTTATATGATATTGAGCAGTGCAGCATTTACATGATATTGAGCAGTCTAGTATTTATATGATACTGAAGAGTCCAATTTTTATATGATATTGAGCAATCTAGTATTTATATGATATTGAACAGTCCAGCATTTAGATGATATTGAGCAGTCCAGCATTTAGATGATATTGAGCAGTCCAGCATTTAGATGATATTGAGCAGTCCAGTATATTGAGATGATATTGAGCAGTCCAGCACTTAGATCATATTGAGCAATCCAGTATTTATATGATATTGAGCAGTCTGAGCACTTAGATTATATTGAGCAGTTCAGTATTTATATGAAATTGAGCAGTCCAGTATTTATATGATATTGAGCAGTCTAGCATTTAGATGATATTGAGTAGTCCAGCATTTAGATGATATTAAGCAGTCCAGTATTTAGATGATATTGAGCAGTCCAGCATTTAGATGATATTAAGCAGTCCAGTATTTATATGATATTGAGCAGTCCAGCATTTAGATGATATTAAGCAGTCCAATTTTTATATGATATTGAGCAGTCCAGTATTTACATGATATTGAGCAGTGTCACAGTAAATGTATTTGAACAAAAAATGCTAATGAAGTGATTTGGATCTATAATAATCTGTGTATGTGACAGTTTAGGTCATTGTATCATGTTCCACAACTATAACACACTATGATAAGACAGAACAATGAACCATGAGAAAAGAACCAGCAAAGATCAGACTATGCCAAGTGACAATTAAGTAAGACAGAACCGTCAATATGTATATATGCTATATTCTTATTTCAAGGAGCAGTCCTTTTAGTCAGGTCAATTGAGATATAATACATTCATACTATAATATTTATATACTTAAATATAACTATTTAGTCCCACAGTACTCAATTTACGTCACAATATCAATTAACTGAATGTAAACAGGGATAAAACAAACTATTCCAACACTTTTAATAAGATTCAGTTCTCAACTGTAAAGATCTGAAATACTTCTTAAAATATCCAACATATTATAAGTAATTAACATCTGAATGTGAGTTCACACCAAACAGTTGCCACGGAATACCATAATTTTAAATAAGTTCACAGAAAAAAGGGTTTAGAATAATCCCTTGTGGATTTAATGTGGGTTTATTCATGTTGTGCTGTACTTAACTCAGCATTTACCAGATATTATAACATTAGATGATTTATTTCTATATTTCCTAAATTCCTATGAGCATTCTTCTGCTTATATGAACTTTTTGGAATGTTTCAGTAAAACATCACATAAAAAACAACAATCAGCAAAAGGCGTCCATCACTTCAAAGAGGTAAGATGTCTGCATTAGTACTGATAATCCACAATAATCTAAATGTTTGTTATTATAGCATAAAACCCTATCTTGCTGACTTCCTCATTTGCTATTATACCATTAATTACAACAGGTGCTCTCATTATTGCTTGATATTTTCCCACAGAGCTTTTTTCACCTGTAATATGTTTAATCTTTTGTCATTAATACACTCATTGATTTTATTAACCTTTAGGCCGAGCTCTACAACTGTTAAACATACTTTGATATTTGCACTAAACTTAATTTATGCCTTTACAATGTTTAAGAAATTTTTGACCGGAATTAAGCAAATTTTTACCCAATACCAATCATTCTCACACCATTTAGTAGGGGTCTGCAAAATCTATCAGAAATTCTATCACCTTCAATCAATATGGGATCTTACAGATCCAGCTGTGGCCCCTACACTGCTATCCATTGTGCAAGACAAGATATAGCACAACTGATGCATCATGACAGAAAAATGACACCTTTCAATGATTACATCTAGCAAATATTTTACAAATGTGTTTATGGGATCAGCTCAAAAGTACACAGCTATATCATTGTGACCCACAACTTCAACAATAAATGGTCAATCAAATGCTAAAATGTGCCTTGCTATAACAGAACTCATCTTTACAACCTTACACAGACAATAGTATTGGGTAGCCAGTGAAATAATGGTACATGTAACTACATCCCGAAACTAATTATAAAACTAATCAAAAACAGATCTGCTATATTGGCACCATCTATGCTCTCTATGAACAAATTTACCACAACTTATAAATTAAAAGACTAACAACCCAAGATAACAAGTAGAATTAACAATGAAAAGGAAGAATGCCTTAGTTACTCTTGAAACCAAAACTTCTGGATGAGGAAAACTAGTCTTACCAATGACTACATAACACAAGGTCACCATGCATCACCTCTGAATGACAACAGATTGGTTAAACGAATTGGTCTTTTTGGAATGAAGTAACCCAGTCTAATTCAAAGATTTCTATACAGAAATATTCATCAAGGTCAACAAAACAACTATTGATGACCAACTTGCTTTGAAATTGATTAAGTCAAAAAGCTATTAGCCTATAAAATGCATCCGGTCCAAACAACCCTAGTACAATTATTCATGACTGACCATCCATCAAAATGTCAGATAAATTCAAAAACAGATACAATTTGTTTTTCATCTTTGACTTCTGGTCACTACTGGTCAACATGTCCAGCTGGGTTAAATGAGCAGGTTCAAATGAAAAAGCTGGAATCCTCAGGAGAGTAACATTATGAACACCAAGAAACTGTAATGAAGTCAAAGAATGCCAGACAAAGCCAAAGTGGCGATAGTAATTGGAAGAGGAAAAGTGGAAATCAAACATGTTTTCCACTGATTATGTCCTGGGAGGGCCAGTAATTCTAGTGTTAAGAAAATGACCAGCATCTTCAAAGTAAAAAGGTGATTAATGGAGATGAATTATGTATCAAAAGAGAATGATAAATTCAAAACCTCATACTCATCCTTGTTATGAGTTTATATAAAGTAACATATTGTCATCAGACAACCTGCTGGGAGCTTTGTTTCATCCTAAAGGTCAAGAGGACTATAGAAGGTGTGGTTTCACAATTCCTGATGTATGAATTGCGCACAAGAAATAAAGAGTCCATTCATGTGTATGTATCTGAAGTACACTGTATATTTTGACTACATGCTTTTGGTGATGGACTATGATGGAAATATTTCGGAACAAAATATTTATAATGAATACAAACATTATAATGAACAATAATAAAAACTAAATAAACATACATAGAGAGTGGAAATAGTCATTACAGACCAAGTTTTTATACATGAACCGTGTTACAAGTCTGTGTCATCCACTGATTATAATGGGGTGGGTGTATAAACAAGTTTAACTTAATCAGGACCTAAGATTGTATGTCATAGACATATTCCGTACCTGTTAATTAATAGAAAACTAATATGTTACCACAGGTCATGAATAAAAATTCATCCAATAAGTAACCAAAGATTTCTAAGCTATTTTAGACCAGCATGATTTTCATGTCAAATACAGGTCATAAGCTCAGGTTATATTTTGCATACCAGTGATTTTAATTATATGACATACATGGGAGCCAAGGAATAACAGCCCTAACACGATAACACATGTTCATCATTATTATTGCTATCATTCCCACAAGAAGTCAAATCTTATCATTGTTATCAAAATCACTGGCACAAGAAGTCAAATTTGTACAAAAGTTAGACCTTAGACTTTGAAAACCAGTCTTACATGCAGCTTTTCTGTTAATGTTCATTAATACAGTCAACCCCCATGAAAAGTAACACATGTGGCAGATCACATGAAGTAAGACAAAAAAGTTTTATTTCCAATTTGAAGTTGCAGCATCTAATTCAAATCTATCTTGAATTATGACAACTTTTCCGCCATGAAATTAGTGATCTTCATGGTTAGACTTTTCTATAAATGAGCAAAAATGCAACAGTCAGGGAGTCTGTTTCATAAAGCAACCAATCACAGGGTCAGTTTCATAAAGCAACCAATCAGGGGGTCTGATTCATAAAGCAACCAATCAGGGGTCTGTTTCATAGACTTAATGGAGCCAAGACACCAGTTTTTAAATTCAATAGTCCTGCTTTAAGGACACATTACAGACATTTAACATTAACAGTTAACAGAGATTCCCATAACAAGGAATAGGGTAAAACATGTTCTATTTACAAACAAGGGGTAGCAAGATTTTTATGTTCAAAAACTGCTTTGTTACCTAATATACCATATATTCCCTAATAAACACCCCTCCCCTAATAAACGCCCCTCCTTTTAGACAAGAGAACAAAAGTGACTTACCATGACAGGCTATTTTAATCCGAGATGAACAATACAAATTAGTAAAAAACACTTTTTAAATCCAAGGAATGACACAAACACATTTTCAAAAATGTAACGCCATGGAGGCATTTATTAGGGAATATACAGTATGCCTATAAAATTGGCCCCATAATATGTGAGTTTGATCATGAGCTTGACTGAATGATCATTGGTAAAATGGTATGGCAATTGTCAATCATATGCATGTTAAAGAGTGGCAAAGTTAATATGGATAGGTAAACAATAATTTATCTACAATATGGTCATCTTTGAAGAAATATTGGTTTGCAGTTGTGCGACCCATACTTTAAACAATGGGTAGGTAAATTGTGGGGTGTAACGTTTAACTGATACACCGGTTCATATTGCAACATGAATTCTGACAGTTTTTTACCAGTTCGTTTTTCTCAGAACCAGTTTTTGTAGCTATGGCAACGCCACCGATGAAAAGGTCTCAGAAATAAGACAAATTTACAAACAAACAAATTGATTGCTACATATTCGTGAATGCCGGAAGATGTGACCGTTATACCTACCCGTGTTTGATCTGGACACTAGTTGACATGTATATCAGCGGGCGTACGTATATACTCATACATCTCCTTCCATCATTAACTTGTAAATGTGAACATTTGATTTGCTTATCAATTAAACGCTATTTCATTTTTATAAATGATAGGATCGCTGACTTCTTTCTAGCACTTTGTTTCGAATTCAGTTGAGTCACAATATGAATAGGTTAAAATCAACATATATTTGAAAGCGTCTGAGTGAGTCGGACTTTATGTTGTTGGCGAATAATGGCAGATGCCGCCGATAATGAACTTGTGCTTTAATATGTTTGAACACTTCATCAATTGAGAGGGTGAAACTCTTCTGAATTCTGGCTCAAAATATGCATTTTTATGGCAGATAGTCAAATTTACACTAATCATTCAAACAGTTGTATAAAAGATAATTTGAAACTACATGTTTATTTCATATATAGATATATATAATATTGATCCATTTAAGACGATGCATGTGCATTAATTCTGCGTGAAATACAATACGTACTGCAATATATGTTTTTACCATATTATTACACCCTAGTAAATAGCATTTTCTTGTTAAACATTATATGTTTGCATTGAAAATAAAAAGCTGGAACAATGACCAAAATATATTTTTGTGAGGATTTTTCGGGTAGGGGATTTTTTAATGTGTCAGTTGTGTAACTGCAAACCAACATTTTTTTTTCAAGGATAGCCCACAGAAGAAATGCTATGTATTTGTGAATCACAGAAAGTTTATCAGCAAACAAAATAATATACAGTAAACTTCACTCCGAGACCTCTGAATATAAGACCCGTCAATTTAAGGAGCCATTGTCTGTATTTCTACGCTAAAACTTGATCACAAGATCACATCAATGTTAAAACTATGTTTTAGTCCTAAAGCTGGTCTTAATAATGAGGTTTAACAGTATCTGTAAAAATGACCAGATAAACTGAACTTACTTGAAGATCTGGTATTCATTCAAAATGAAATAAATTGTCTGATCTTAAAGCCTTTATTCACAGGCGATCATGATTCAAGTTTGAATGTACAGTAAAACCCCAATACTGAGATCCCCTTTGGGACCTGAAAAATTGATGGCAATAATGAGGTGGTCTCATTATCAAGTTGAATGAGAAATAATGGATTTACTGAAAGCTTGTTCTGAAAATAAGTGGTTGTTATAACAAGGTGGTTGTTATATTAATGTGGAAGCTATGTCTGATTTTACTGCTTGTAAAACTTCAATATCATTTAAAAGCCACAATATCAGTAACATCTGGCTGAAAATGCCATATTCACAAACATCACTGAATGACAGAATCTCTGACTTACAGAAAGTTTCTTATTATCACTGTTTGAAACTAATATGTTTTAAGTACCCAAACAAAGCTTATTCTGGTGCATTTACAAAAACAACAAAGACATTGCCATAGTAGCAGAAGGAATAAGATATGAACTGTTTCTAATGATTGGTTCAGAACAATTTAATGCCATAGTGAACATGCTAATGTATTGCAGAATGAGATATCATGAGGCGTAAACAAATCACTGAACAACTGCAAAAGCAGCGTGCATCATTTAACCTGCTATCTTGACGACATGTGACAATCTATCCTGATTGTGTAACGATAAAACGCTGTTTGCACTAAACTTGTGGGGGCATTTAGTAATTTAATCAGGATCACATCTGAATTACCAGTTCCCTGTGACTTTCAATAGATGACATGCATTAGAATTCAATGACCATGAGAAAGGCTGTTTCCCCTCAGGATTATTCAAACATTTCCTGCAAAAGCAAAGCTAAAAACTGTATTATTTGAGTGGATCTGAACCAGAAGATCTGAGAGAAAATGGTGTTTGTTCCCGATATGTTGTACAAACAATAATTCCAGAAAAAGGATAATTGGGGAGCTCTGTCAACCACAACTTTGTAGACATAATAATTAATGGTCTGTGCATTTACTTAAAAGGTAAAATTACAATATTACATTCAGTACAAAACAAAGAGTAAAATGTGAATTTTTAGTTTTCCCTTACATTATCAATGTGGTATGTGAAATTTAAGGTTATTTCATTGCTGAATGTTTAAAGACAGAACTTAATTAGTGCGAGTTTATTGTAACAAAATAAAATACTCAGAAAAAAAGAACTGTCACTGTGAAATATGCCCCCCCCCCGAAGTTGCAACACATTTTTGCATCTGACACTTTTCTCATAAACCACTAAGTAGGTATTCAAATGACCGATTCTTGACATATTGAATGACTTTGAATATGGCCAGGCTAGGAACCATATATTGGAACAGACAGTATACACCAAATACAATGAAAATTCCATAAATAATGAATGACCTTTATTATGATCTTAACCTTAGTACTTAAGGTCAGAGTGAGATTTTAAAGTTTTAGACAAATAATTTAAAAATCCATCAAGGATTTAAGATGTAATAGCAAAGAAGCAAATTTATAGCATCAGGCTTCATATATAATGAATGACCTTGAATATGACCTTGAACTTGGTGCTACAGACAATGGTTTTGCATTTGACACATTGTCTTCTGATGTTGAACATCAGTACCAAGTAATTTCAAAATCCATTCAGAAATTGGAAAGTTATGACTGAGACACGAAAATTTCATACATATTGAATGATTTTGAATATGACCTTGAAATTGGTGCTACGGGACAGGGTCTTGCGTGCGGCACATAGACTAGTGATGGTAAAAATCAATACCAAGTAATTTCAAAATCCATTAAAAAATTGGAAAGTTATGGCTGAGACATGAACATTCCATACAAATTGCATGACTTTAAATATGATCTTGACCTTGGCACTTCTAGCCAGGGTTTTGAATGAAACACATCATCTTTTGATGGTGCACATCAGTTTAAAGTAATTTCAAAATCCATTCAGAAATCGGAATGTTATAGTTGAGACATGAAAATTTATACATATTAAATTACTTTGAATATGACCTTGACCTTGACACTATCTAGCTGGACAGTGCCATTGCTATATGCTCCTTTAGGGGGCAAAAAAAATCCCAAAATCACTGAAAATTTCAAGATTTGATATTTTGAATAACAGACCAATATCGCACATTCTATCACAGAAGCTAGTATGTAAACTTGATGTAGAGTACCATTATAATGGTAAATGCAAATATTGTGCAATTTAGTTACATAAGTAATAAAATATTTGATAACAATCCCAGTTAGGATGTTTTATCATTTATCAGAACTCCATGTCGTTTATCTCTCCAGTATTTGAAAACAAATTTTTTGTTCACATAGGGTGACTATTAATTTATGATAAGAAATGGTAATAATTTTGGTTTTGATTGAAAGCTGATGGAATAAAATTTTGTACAGAAGAGATGTTATCATGTGACGTCATGGTAATGTCAATGAAGTCATAACTAATGTCATACATTTGAAGAAATTCCAAAATGGCTGACAAGTCAGAAATTGTAAAACTGTACTGAGAATTAATCTATCTCTGGTAAGAAGAAAATTAGCTAAAATTTATCTTAAGAGCTTTAACATCTGTCCAACAAATAAGAAAACTTGTGACAAAATTTGAAGAGAAAGGGACTGTTTTGGACACGAGATTTGAGATAGTGTCTGGACTGAGCATTTGCCAAATGGATGAATGAGCATGACACTGTCATAGACATAGTTCGGTTTACCGATGAAGCATATTTTTAAATGGATCCGTGAACAAACAAAATGTAAGATTTCAGAGTACAAATAGCCAGAATTCTATGACGAAAGAATATTACATAGTGAAAAACTGACTTTGAGTTGCGTTAATGAAATAATAGGACCATAATTTACTGGCCACGACCATGGTCCAGTGGTTAGTGCACTGGACTTGTAACCAGGCAATCTTATTCAAATCCCGGTTGCAACAGGTTATATACCCTTCTATGAAACTTTGACAAAAATGTTTTCCTCCATATGAGGAAATGCTGCCATCTCCTTGTGGAAGGGTAAGTTAGTACTGGTTAATTGAGTCCAGGAAAATTGTATGAATCTGAAAAATTGTTGAAAAATGGTGTTAAACCTAGTGACAAGTGTCACATAAAAACAAAACAGCAATTTGTTGAGAAATACTGTCAGTCGTTTTCTTCAGGTTTAGGGAAGTTATTGAGGATTTTTATTGACATCAACAGCTAAATCTGCAGAATAAAGGATGTCATTTTGAACATCTTATGAAGGTTATGTAAGTGTGAATTCACAGAACTTTATATGTAAAACAAAATTAACAGCAGGAAACTCAAGGGTCCAGTGATTTTTCTCACATACAAAGTGTATCTCTGATTTTCAAAGTTTATTATGTAAGATTACAAGCTGTAATATACTAAGAGTGAATAGTCCACTACAATTACTGTGGGAATGTTTACCTATTTATCACCTGTTCCAGTCAACTCTCCCCATGGGTGTTTCACACCTTCTTTGATTGGAACTGTCCACTATTCCCTATATCACCAGCAAAATACACTGTTTTCATTCAAAATGTTGTTAGGTCAATTTCTCTTAAACCTTGGTAACAACTTTGAAGATTTCCTACAAACTGAAGTGTGAAAATTGACATCCTGTTTAGAGAAAACATTGAATATAATGAAGTGAGACATAAATGACAATATAAATACATTCCAGAGCTAATAAAAAACTTGTCTAACAAAATTATGGTCCAACCAATTTCCGCTAGCAAATAAACAAAATCATTAATTCAATGGGTTGGTTGGTTGGGATGAAATCCTGTTGTAGTTTTGTTAAATCTGATTTGCGTTTTTCACACCTGTAGACTCCTGCATGCTTGACCCAGCAGGTCCACAGAAAATATCTAATGTATAGGTCTGTGTCAACCAAAACAAATTATTATGTTTCAATATGAAAACTTAAAAATAATTAATAGAGTAATGGCTCAAGTGCTTTATTATTGCAAATAAGTCACATAACCAAGCAGAATTGCCTGTTTTTTCACAAAACCTTGAGACTGGTGCAATATGCTGCCCTTTACCACTTTCAATCAAACTTTAAAAGTAGAAATCCAAAATTAGATGACATGGAAAAAATCAATGAACCGGGAATAAGGGGATTCAGACTCATTGTTGTCAGATTTAGAAAGTAATAATAAATACAAGTGTTCAGTAATTATTATTTTATTGTGAGTGTACTTTCACCTTGTCTCAATTCAGATACTTTAGTCTCTGGTACCTAAAGCTAGAGAGGTTCTTTCTGATAAGTTCATTTTTTGGTTAACATAACTGAAGTAATAAAGCAGTTTTTTTTCTAATAAAAATGTGTGAACAAGACCATTTCATAATTCAATTAATACATCACTTGTGCAATTGTAATAAATTAACAATATAAAAAAATTTGAGTGGAGTTATTACATTCATACCACCATGATTGCATTTCAGTTTATTCTTTTCAAGCAAAACAACATTTAGGGCTTTTATTACAAAAGACCACTCTTTTCTCAGGTATCTGGTTAAATTATCAGTCCTCTCTTCAGACACGCTCACTTCCTGGCTTATGAAAGATAATAAAGCACTTGAGATATTGATTTTAATTAAACATTCACATTATTAAACACCGAGCTTTTCTTTGGTAAAAAGTGCAGCGGAAATGCTGAGTGACTTTTGTTTGCACAAGATCTTGAGAGTTTTTTGAATTTCTATACAAAATTTATTGAATTGATATATTCTGAGTTAAATTAGAAGAGTAAAAAAATAAAATTGTCCTTATCATGTGTCTCTATCTTATTTTCCCAAGTTATTATGACAGTGGAACATAATAAATAACCACTTCATCATTGATCAAGTCTGTTTGTAGCAGTATATAAACCTAAGTTCATAACATGTTATCAATTTTATAATTAAATTTTTATTTTGATGAACTCTTGATAAACTGATGATTACAAGTAGGACATTACAAAGTATTCAGCTTTTTTGAAGTTGTACTTCAGTATGACATAATTATAGATGAGCCACATCAAATAACTGTATAACTACTGTTATAAATTTAACATTCAAAGTCAGCATAATTATCCAACATAAAGATAATTACATGTTGTAAATTTGCATTGGCAAAGTCCCATTGAATCTCAGCATTTACAGATACAATTTTTTTTTAATCTGAATTGAATTGAACTAATGTGTGCATGAGTGTATATAGTGACAACTGAATGCATGATATAACTAACATCTGACATGGCACAACAGTTAATTCATTTATGAGGCAAGTAATTAAACATTACTCAGCAGCTAGGAAATAAAGATTCATCAAACATTAGTTCAACTATCTGAAAGGCAATTTGATTCCGTTCTTGTTGCCATTGATCTTACAACCAGTGCACATCATTGGCTTAAAACTTGATCTTCAATGGCCCACAACTTGTTCTTTAGTAGCTTACAACATGTTCTTTTGTGGCTTACAACTTGTTCTTTAGTGGCCCACAACTTGTTCTTAAGTGGCATATAACTTGATCTTTAGTGGCAGACATCTTGTTCTTTAATGGCACACATCTTGTTCTTAAGTGGCGTACAACTTGTTTTTTAGTGGCATACAACTTGATCTTTAATGGCACACACATCTAGTTCTTTAGTGGTATGCAACTTGCTCTTTAATGGCACATATCTTGTTCTTTAGTAGCTTGCAACTTGTTCTTTAGTGGCTTACAACTTGTCCTTTAGTGACATGCAACTTGATCTTTAATGGCACATATCCTGTTCTTTAGTGGCCTACATCTTGTTTTTAGTGGCATACAACTTGATCTTTAGTGGCAAACAACTTGATCTTTAGTGGCACACAATTTATTCTTTAGTGGCTTACAACTGGTCCTTTAGAGGGACACAATTTATTCTTTAGTGGCCTACAACTTGTCCTTTAGTGGCCTACAACTTGTCCTTTAGTGGCACACATCTTGTTCATTAGTGGCATGCAACTTGTTCTTTAGTGGCTTACAACTTGTTCTTTAGGGGCATACAACTTATTCTTTAGTGGCATACAACTTATTCTTTAGTGGCATACATCTTGTTCTTTAGTGGCTTACAACTTTTCCTGTAGTGGCACACAACTTATTCTTTAGTGGCTTACAACTTGTTCTTTAGTGGCTTACAACTTATTCTTTAGGGGCACACATCATGTTCTTTAGGGGCACACAACTTATTCTTTAGTGGCCTACAACTTGTCCTTAAGTGGCTTACAACTTGATCTTTAATGGCACACAACTAATTCTTTAGAGGCACACAGCTTGTTCTTTAGTGGTACACAACTTATTCTTTAGTGGCACACAACTTATTCTTTAGTGGCACACATCTTGTTCTTTTGTGGCACACAACTTATTCTTTAGTGGCACACAACTTGTTCTTTAGTGGCTTACATCGTGTTCTTTAGTGGCATACCACTTGACCTTTAATGGCCAACAGCTTGTTCTTTAGTGGCATGCAACTTGCTCTTTAAAGGCACACATCTTGTTTTAAGTGGCATACATCTTGTTCTTTAGTGGCTTACAACTTTTCCTTTAGTGGCACACAACTTATTCTTAAGTGGCTTATAACTTGTTCTTTAGTGGCTTACAACTTATTCTTTAGGGGCACACATCTTGTTATTTAGTGGCACACATTATGTTCTTTAGGGGCACACAACTTATTCTTTAGTGGCATACATCTTGTCCTTTAGTGGCTAACAACTTGTCCTTTAGTGGCACACAACTTATTCTTTAGTGGCACACAGCTTATTCTCTGGTGGCACACGACTTATTCTTTAGTGGCACACAATAGTTGACTCACATTTATCCTTGCAAGTGATAAATGATCTACATCAAGGTGTTATGCTAATGACATTAAACTAAGTTCAAAAGGAAAATGTACCAGTTGCTCGCAAAACATGAATGCTCAAGTGCAACAAAAATGAAATAGATATACATGAAAAATTGACATAATGAATACAGTTATTCAATGTAAACAAATTATCGTATGACAAAGTTCAGGAATGGGATGTGTACAAAAACAAAATGAGAAAAAAACTCACCAAATAAGGAGTTCTAAAACATAGTACATTTATATAACAAAGTAATAGAAAAAAATCACTAAATAGGAAGTTCTAAAACATGGTACATTTACATAACAAAGTAATAGAAAACAAATTTTACTTGTACATTTTGTGCAATGTTCGGTTTAATCAAAGTAAGCCACAATTAGGGAGCAATGTTCTGTTTAATCAAAGTAAGCCACAATTAGGGAGCAATGTTCTGTTTAATCAAAGTAAGCCACAATTAGGGAGCAATGTTCTGTTTAATCAAAGTAAGCCACAATTAGGGAGCAATGTTCTGTTTAATCAAAGTAAGCCACAATTAGGGAGCAATGTTCTGTTTAATCAAAGTAAGCCACACTCAGGGAGAAATTTTGATTGCTTTAACTGATGAGCCACATCAGTATTACATTACAATTTATACCAGAAATTATGTCAGACTTACCATACACAGTAATGCAAACATTATACAAACGTTAAATTAACAAGTGTTGAAAGCTGATTACCCATTAATCAAAATAATTCATTTACAGAGTTCAGAATGAATGGAATCCCTTTTCATCATCATCATCTCAGAAATGATCAAACAAGACCCCTTGTAGAGATAATCTAAAATGAAATAACAGTTGATACATAAGGGAACAAAACTACTCTAGATAGAATAACTGTACAATTATTATACAAGAACTACAGACATTTTCTGTCATTAATTTAAACTGTTAGAAAACCAGCACCTGTTAAGATTAGAGGTAGTCATTAATTAGTACTTGCAAATTCTTGCATTTAGTTCTGGTATTAAATGGACATCAACTAGTTGATTTAATTGACCCAAGTTATGAAATATATCAACATAACTACAATATTGATACCTTGATATGAGATAGAACTTAATTGCTGGAGATGTTTTGGATGGGCACTTGTGTATTTTTATAGTGTATTATTGGGCAGGGTACCTTTTTGGCTAATAATGTTTAACCAAAAGGACTGTTAATTAAGTAGCTTTGATCAGACATACATCATTAGGGGTTGATCAATAACAATACAATAGAGAAGTTTGGCATCATTCCAGCAAAGCCCTGAATAACATTCTCACTTAATGCTATATTTTACTGCTCTAGCCATAATATGAACACCATTTCAAAATAAATCTTGAACAATTAGTACCAATTCAGGAATGTAATTAATTTAATTAAAATATACACATTGAATAAACTTAAAACTTGACAATTCTGGTATTAAATGTGATCCGTTTGTTTGCACTGGATTCAGATTACTTCTTGACAGTCACCATATTAACTGAATTATAAAAAACACACCAGATTAATACCTATTTAATGTCATGTGATGTGACATGTAATCACAGGTGTATAAAAATTACATATTGTACAGCATGAACAAACACTGAGCCACAGGTTTGAGCCAAACTTTTTGTTAATTGTACGTGAGTAGAATGCTGCAGTATTATTCTATTGTGTTGGATTAGTACAATTTTAGAATATATAAGAAAAGTAGGCATGTCATTACTGTCCCGTGTTTTCAATATATTTTTAGTATGGTAATTCACAATAGTTGCCAGGGTTGTGAAGTTGCATTTGATTACATGAAATTGACAATGTTTAATATTTTGGAGGAAATAGATAAAGTTGCCGCTTCATTGTTTGGGCACTATGTTTATTTGTTATGTACAGTAGGTATAATGTCTAAGTTATCTATAGACACAAGTTATTAGAAATTAGAGAGAATTTGGAAAAAATTACATAGTGTTAAAAGAACTTGGTGAGACAACTGTCATTTCAGGAATCCTAACCTTCACATGTATAGATATTTATATACAGTACACCAAAGCAACACCCTTCAGAAGCAAAATTATATTGTTCTTGAGAGGTTGTTGCTCTTAAGAGGTTAAATTAATAGTTAAAGTGTACAGTGGGAAAAATAATACTTTTGTTGAAGGGAGGAAAATTGTTGCTCAAGAGAGTGCCGCTCTGGAAAGGTTGCACTGCATGTATACAGGCGGCACTAGTTATCTCGACATTATAGGGAACAGCAATAACAAGTCAACATAAAAATGTCGCCTCAACAAGAAACCATAAGTACCAAAGTACAGCAGAGCCTTCAGGTACCTTTCCAAGACGGTGCCATAATAACAGCCATGTTATTGAAAAGCAAAATGTATTTGTATTTTCATAGTTTATATATATAAATGCTAAGTATAATTGTAATTTATGATTTGTGTAATCTGGATCTGTAAGTATTTAGACCATGCCCTTCACTGGATTGCTCAGCCAATTCAAAGGCATGTGTTGATCTCCCCATGCTATTCATTTCTGACAGGTTTTTTTCACAGGTTCTGGGGGGGTTTATACATCTTATACACCAACTTATTCCCTCAAATTTGTTTGTTTCATCTTTAGTGAAAAGGACTGTGGCCGTGATCCAGTAGTTTGTGCGTTGGACTTGTAACCCGTAGATCTGGGTTCAAATCCCAGTTGTGGCTGGTCATACCCTTCTATGAAAATTTGACAAAAATGTCAATTTTCCTCCATATGTGGAGAAATTGCCAGCTCCTTGTGGAAGGGTAAGTTAGTGCTGCTTAGTATACAGTCCAGGAACACTGGTCAGGTGAAGCGGTCGCTGTATATAACTGAAAAATTGTTAAAAATCGACAATTAAATCCGTGACAATAAGTCATATAAAGACAAACAAACAAAACTTTAGTGAAAAAATATGTCATTATTTGTTTTGACAGAAATCAATCACATAAAAACTGTGTTAGTTATTAATAGGACTGATAGAAGCTTGTACTATAACACTAAATAAACTATTGATAAAACATGTGCAAAAAGACAGCCAAACAAACAATAGCATAGGATACAGGTACATACGACAGTACGTGTTTCATAGTTTGTGATGCTTTAAATTCTTCAATGCAATATGCAAAAGAAAGGAGAATTAGGTGTGAAAACACTGCTGCAGCCCCAAAAATGATGTCCGCACATCTGGAGTGTTGCCTCTAATGATGTCGACATGTCTCCTGTTAACACAACATATTTTGAAAGTACCAATCTTTTTTCACTGACTGACTTGTCCACTGAAGGGAATCTTTAAAATGTCAAAATATATATATAGATACATGTTTATGATGTGTCCTTGGTCTTCCTGAGCATTTTAGGCCTGAATTCACAATTATATTTTATCCCAGCAACCTACAAGCACCCAATGTCTGAGATATTACTGTTAAATGTTTCTTTTGTGTCATTCTTACAACAGTGTGCTCTCCATGTGTGGGTTACACTATACCCCGTTTAAAACAAACAAGGAACAGACTGTTTGAAAAAAGGAGTAATGATATGTTATATCTAATATTAGTTGTGTTTACCATCTCAATATTGTCTGGATCAGTGTGAATACATGGTAAAGCCTAGGAAATCCCCTACCCCAGGGATTACGCCTCCCAAGTAGGACCTTCTCAATGGAACATTATACACTTTCAATTTACACAAGGGAGATTTATCAATATAAATTGGATAGGTAAATAACGAGTAGTCAAATAACAAATTTTCCAAGACATTATGCCTTTATATAAACTGGTATTTTCAACAAATGTGCAAATAATCTTTTTAAATGCAAGCAGATTTTCAGCCTGTATTATAACAAATAAAGTTGGATTAATTATTGTTGATTTTTCTTCTTATCAATTTTGGTGAAATACGAGACAAAGTTTAACAATATCAAATTGAATTGCGTAACACCATGCTGGATTAGCAGGCATAATGCAGGATGCCAAAAAAGATAAAGACTTTGTAATGACAGCAAATTATCCAAGCGACTTACTCACAATATGCTAACAAAGTAAATAATACAATGAATAAAATAATGCACATAGCTAAAAAGAAAATCCTCTTAGTTAACAATCAGTACCTGCTCCCAAGCATTCTGCTATCAAATGTCAACTTCCTTGCATGATAAGCAAGCCAGAGGTGTAAGACTACAATATGAACCTCATTTCAGGTAGTCACAGAGAGAGATATCATAGTGACCTAGGTTTAAATCCTGATTCTAAAATTTTACTATCTGAGCTAATCAGTTGAGCATCTTCAAGTAGGGAAGGTACCATCTTACCACAGGTTTCAGGTCTAATCCGCTTGTTTGCATTGAATTTGAATTTAATTGAATTTGTTTACTGGACCTAACAATTTATCAATGAATTTTCTTTTTTAGATGTGTCAAAGCATTCAGACTGATAAAACAATCCTCTAATTGCTACTAAGATAATATGGTGGACAAATCAATATTTTATCCACATGTAATGGGGAATACATTTAAGTTATTTTAAACAACTTTGTTTACTTTAAAGTTGCTACTATACAGCCCTCTTTACTTTAGTGGCAAATCTGAAATGTCTAAATGATTTTTAATCACAAAGCAAAACAGATATTCGGAAATGGATGACATATATTTCAGCCGACTGTTTACATTGGCTTTGCAAGTAATATTACAAAATAAACAGGCATGGAGAGTGCGTGATAGAGGCTTGTTGATAGTAAGATTTACTGGCAATTTCTATCAATTAGCTGACAAGAAATCAATACACAAATTTGTCATAATGCATATTAAGATTTGTAAACATGCCAGTCAAAGTGTAGACAAAAGTTTCTAAGTTTGGGGCTAAGTCTTAAACTAACAGATTACATCATGTCAAATAAAACATTATACATCCTCCGTTAAATTAAGAGAAAAAATTGTTCTTCTGACATCCCCTACAAACATAAGGTTGGAAGTCAGCAAAACTTTTTTCAAACACATTTTTTAATCTTGATAATATTGATCAACTGAAAATATCAGCAAGAAAATATCTGACCAAGATTGAAAAAAGGTTTCGACCCAAGATGACCCATGTTCGAGGTTGTTCACGATATTATTAAAACAAATGTTCTAGCAAAGTTTGATGAAGATTCAATCAAAATTGTGACCTCAAGAGCATAAACAAGGTTTTTGACCGGGATGACCCATATTAGCACAATTTTACAAGATCATTGATACAAACATTCTAACAAAGTTTCAAGAAGTTCCAATCAAATCTGTGATTTCTAGAGTATTAATAAAATTTCCATTCTATTTGACTTGGTGACCTAGTTTTTGACCCCATATGACCCAAGTTCGAACTTGTCCAAGATATCATTGAGACGAACATTCTGACCAGGCCTGATGAAGATCGACTCAAAAGTGTGACCACTAGAGCGTTATCAACCCCTAGGTGTGGACGCCAGATGACGGACACCGGACCCCGGAGTAGACTGACTGATCACTATAGTTAATAAAAACCAGTACAGTCTGTACCTGGGATATGTCATCAAGACTAAGCCATCGACCAACTTTCTAGACCCTTTCATGAAAAATGTGACCTATAGAGTGTTTGCAAGGTTATTTCATATCACCCAGTGACCTAGTTTTTTACCCCACATAGCCCCTTTTTGAATCTGTCCAAGATATCATTAAGACTAAGCCACAAACGATTTTTATAAAAATGTGACCTCCAGAGTGTTCACAAGGTGAATGCTGACAACACACACCGCATGACAACAAACACTGGACAGAGACCCATCACAATAGCTCACTCCGAGCACTTCATGCTTAGGTGCGCTAAAAACATTGAATGATCACAGTACAGTTATCCATAAAATGATTCTTGCCATATCCAGACAAAATTGAATACTCAAAATAATTATTTGTTCTAAATGTTGAATAAAAAACATAATTCTGAGATTAAAGACTAATAACTTTTCATTGGTGATTTACCATTTTTCTTTTGAAATACTGAAGTTGTACAGCATTCTCATAAAACCCATTAAATGCCTGGGGTAGAATACAAAAGCGGTTAATAAGAAAAATAGTAGGAGGGCAAGGAGGTCCATTCAGGGGATTTTCTCAATATGGCTACATCAAG
Source organism: Lutraria rhynchaena (assembly GCA_008271625.1). Taxonomy (NCBI): domain Eukaryota; kingdom Metazoa; phylum Mollusca; class Bivalvia; order Venerida; family Mactridae; genus Lutraria; species Lutraria rhynchaena. Next base: position 2,595,187 of record VIBL01000018.1, on the reverse strand, counting down.
ATTACCAGGTTAATATCCTACACAGCTTACATAATACTTCCAGAAAATGTTGATAAACTTCTCTCCTAGAAGGAGAACATATGTCACAGCTGCAGTTTATGACATTTGTATCACACTTTTTTGTCAACTCCTATTGCTCTACTTTCCATTCAGTTCAACAAGATAGTAACAGGTTCCCTGCACTTTAAAAATAAAAACAATATTGCATCAAGAAACGAACATTTTATTGCGTCTTCATCTAAGTGAACATGCAATGTGATTTGTTCACGAAATGTAAAAATTAATCAGAGGAGAAGTGCACTGCCAAGATCTTTGATAAGTACAATATAACTCTTAAAATAAATAGTTCCTGGTTTCAAATGACCACATATTTTTCGATCGACCATAGATTTTTTCAGTCTTGGTTATTTTTTCCTTGCTGACATTTTCATTTTTTATTAAAAAAAAATATAAAATATATTTGGAAAAGTTTTGCCTACCAACTAACCCCAAACTTTTGGGGACAGTGGAAGAAACATGGTACCTTTTCTTTTGCCTTATTATTATCTTTTCAATATAAATACATGACTTAAACGCATGATCTTGTAATTCAGCAAAGGAAAGAAAAGTGCATTTACAGACAAACTGATGCAGAATTATCTCCTGTGAATACTGACAATCTGACTTCATAGAGTCCAGGTTCCTAGCTAGAACATTAGTAGTTAATTGACTCCAATAATTACCATATTCAAAGGACACATTTGGACACAAAGTTGTCATTTGATGAGTTGTACTGATTCTGTAAAGCTTAATCAAACAATATGAAAAAGACTTTGAAAGAAAAATATCTCAACTGATTAACCATTTCAAATCTTAAAAATAGTATTTGATCTCAAAATTAAAGCACCTTATGTTAGTATCTGCATGTACATAACACCATTGTATGGACAGTATATGTGAATTACAAAAACACTTCATACATTAGTGTCATTAAATTTGTAATAAAGAATTTGTTTCAAGTACAGCACACCTTAAACAAAGAATTTCTTACTTGGTGTGGTTTCTATGAATGTTAACCAGTCTGAATGATTTCTAAACAAAACATGTTACCAGACACAACAATAGTGTGTACATACAGAGTGCAATCATATTGTTTCAACCTGGGCCCTCAGTGCAGTTTATTGTCCATATTAAGTCAACATATGTTTGTGAAATCTCACATAAGCTGGACTAGAATCTAGGGATGGTAGCTAGATTACTTTTATTCATACAGTTTTTCAATGTTGACAAGTATAGTGCAAACAATCATAAAGTGGATAAAAATATGCCTGCTAATAAATTCATTAAAAATGTAAAAAATATTTGATATTATTTTGCAAGGAAAGGGGATATGATGACTGATGAATCATTGCATTTATCTTCTACAAATACATTCAGTTTTGCTTTCTCCTGAAGCCAAGTTGAAATTCAAAGTGGGCTTCAAGCATGGTGCATTTTATGCAACAATCTGTCACCACAAATTGCTGATGAAATCAAGACTCATGAATTAGTTCACAAAGAACAACAAATTTAACAATTACATCATTTATTGAGTCATTACAATCTGACTCACAACAAACATGGAAATCTTCTCCACTGTTCTTCCAAATTAAGGCAAAAAACAACAATGATATCATCAAACAAGTAACAGTTTAAAATTTCCCCTCCAAACATGAATTTATTGGTTTATATAGGGAAATACTGGCAAAATCTGTAATGAGTCAAATATGACAACATCACTCCAAGAATATGAATTAGTGAAATTATTGAACAACCATGAATCACCCCAATATAGTGAGATATGAGCTAAGCATTTTAAAAAAACACCAAAACAATCCCCAAATAAATGGAGCATGTGAACAACGATGACAACATTAACTCAAGCTTACAATTGATGGTAGAAAAGAATTTTGAAGGACAAATGCTCAAATTGTAATGTACCCTTGCCAGTCAGACATTAAATAAACATGTGATATATTGGCAGTGACTGTCTATTAACTGTATTTCAAGTACTAGATGTAGTCAGTTAACTGTGTTCATGGATTACCAAATTGCTTTCATGAGTTACTAAATTGTGTTCATGTGTTACATAACAGAGCACATAGACTAAAAAACAGTTCTCATGGGTTACCAACTGTACTGCTCTGTAGATTTACAAGCAACAGTCAACATTCTCTAAATAACAATGAATTAACAAGACCAAACTCACCTTCAGCTCCACTGTCAATAAAATCACGGGGAACTCCTGGTCTGAAGGCCACAACCTGTATAACACCTAACCTACACCCTGGCCTCATAGGAGTGACCTGCATGACACCACCTAACATTAAACCTGATTTCACAAGAGTTACCTGTATAACACCAACTAACTGATACCCTGGTTTCATGTGACCTGTATAACACCAATTAACATTAACCCTGACTTCATAGGAGTTACCTGTATAACACCAACAAACTGATACCCTGGTTTCAAGGGAGTGACCTGTATAACACCAATTAACTGACACCCTGGTTTCATGGGAGTGACCTGTATAACACCAACTAACTGATACCCTGGTTTCATAGGAGTTACCTGTGTAACACCACTTAACGTTAACCCTGGTTTCATGGGAGTGACCTATATAACACCACCTAACCTACACCCTGGTTTCATGGGAGTAACCTGTATAACACCACCTAACCTACACCCTGGTTTCATGGGAGTATCCTGTATAACACCACCTAACCTTCACCCTGGTTTCATGGGAGTGACCTATATAACACCACCTAACCTGCACCCCAGTTTCATGGGAGTGACCTGTATAACACCACAGAACATTAACCCTGATTTCACGGGAGTGACCTATAGAATGGCACCTAACCTATACCCTGGTTTCATGGGAGTAACCTGTATAACACCACAGAACATTACCCTGATTTCATGGGAGTGACCTGTATAACACCACCTAATTTATACCCTGGTTTCATGGGAGTAACCTGTACAACACCACCTGACCTGCACCCTGGTTTCATGGGACAAACCTGTATAACACCACCTAACCTATACCCCGGTGTCATGGGAGTGACCTGTATAACACCACCTAACTTATACCCTGGTTTCATGGGAGTAACCTGTATAACACCACATAATTTATACCCTGGTTTCATGGGAGTAACCTGTATAACACCAACTAACCTGCACCCTGGTTTCACTGGAGTGACCTGTATAACACCACCTAACCTATACCCTGGTTTCATGGGGTAACCTGTATAACACCACAGAAAATTATCCCTGGTTTCATGGGAGTAACCTGCATAATAGCACCTAATTTATACCCTGGTTCATGGGAGTGACCTGTATCACACCTAACCTATACCCTGATTTCATGCTGGAAACCTGTGTAACCCCACCTAACATTAACTCTGGTTTCATGGCAGTAACCTGCATAACCCCACCTAACATTAACCCTGGATTCATAGCAGTGAGTAACCTGTGCAACACCACCCAACCTGCACCCTGATTTCATGGGAGTGACCTGTATAACACTTAACCTATACCCTGGTTTCATGGTAGTGACCTGCATAACACCACCTAACCTATACCCGTGTTTCATGGGAGTAACCTGTACAACACCACCTAGCCTATACCCTACTGTCAAGGGAGTAACCTGTATAACACCAATTAACATTAACCCTGGTTTCATAGGAGTTACCTGTATAACACCAACTAACTGATACCCTGGTTTCATAGGAGTTACCTGTATAACACCACTTAACGTTAACCCTGGTTTCATGGGCGTGACCTATATAACACCACCTAACCTATACCCTGGGAGTAACCTGTATAATACCACAGAACTTTAACCCTGATTTCATGGGAGTGACCTGTATAACACCACCTAACCTATACCCTTCTTTCATGGGACAAACCTGTATAACACCACCTAACCTATACCCTGGTGTCATGGGAGTGACCTGTATAACACCACCTAAATTATACCCTGGTTATATTGGAGTAACCTGTATAACACCACATAATTCATACCCTTGTTTCATGGGAGTAACCTGTTTAACACCAACTAACCTGCACCCTGGTTTCATGGGAGTGACCTGTATAACACCACCTAACCTACACCCTGGTTTCATGGGAGTATCCTGTATAACACCACCTAACCTTCGCCCTGGTTTCATGGGAGTGACCTATATAACACCACCTAACCTGCACCCTGGTTTCATGGGAGTAACCCGCATAACACCACCTAACCTGCACCCTATTGTCATGGGAGTAACCTGTTACAACACCACGGAACATTAACACCGATTTCATGGGAGTAACCTGTATAGCACCTAACTACACCCTGGTTTCATAGGAGAGACCTGTATGACACCAACTAACCTGCACCCTGGTTTCATGGGAGTAACCTGTATAACACCACATAATTTAAACCCTGGTTTCATGGGAGTAAGTAACCTGTATAACACCAACTAACTGATACCCTGGTTTCATGGGAGTAACCTGTATAACACCACATAATTTATACCCTGGTTTCATGGGAGTAACCTGTATTACACCAACTAACCGGCACCCTGGTTTCATGGGAGTGACCTGTATAACACCACCTAACTTATACACTGGTTTCATGGGAGTAACCTGTATAACACCCCCTAACCTACACCCTATTGTCATGGGAGTAACCTGTTCAACACCACGGAACATTAACACCGATTTCATGGGAGTAACCTGTATAGCACCTAACTACACCCTGGTTTCATAGGAGAGACCTGTATAACATTAACCCTGATTTCATGGGAGTGACATTTATAATGCCACCTAACCTACATCCTGGTTTCATGGGAGTGACCTGTTTAACACCACCTAACATTCACCCCGGATTCATGGGAGTAACCTGCATAACACCAACTAACCTATACCCCGGTTTCATGGTAGTGACCTGTACCACACCAACTAACCTATACCCCGGTTTCATGGTAGTGACCTGTACCACACCAACTAACCTATACCCCGGTTTCATGGTAGTGACCTGTATAACACCACTTTAACCTATACCCTGGTTTCATGGGAGTAACCTGTACCACACCACCTAACCTATACCCCGGTTTCATGGTAGTGACCTGTACCACACCAACTAACCTATACCCCGGTTTCATGGTAGTGACCTGTATAACACCACCTAACCTATACCCTGGTTTCATGGGAGTAACCTGCATAACACCACCTAACCAGCAACCTGGTTTCATGGGAGTGAGCTGTAATAACACCACCTAACCTATACCCTGGTTTCATGGTAGTAACCTGTATAACACCACCTAACCTTTACACCGGTTTCATGGGAGTGTAAAACAATACCTAACCTATACCCTAGTGTCATGGGAGTAACCTGTATAACACCAGAGAACATTAACCCTGATTTCATGGGAGTGACCTGTATAACACCATCTAACAATAACCCTGATTTTATGGGAGTGACCAGTATAACACCATCTAACAATAACCCTGATTTCATGGGAGTGACCAGTATAACACCATCTAACAATAACCCTGATTTCATGGGAGTGACCTGTATAACACCATCTAACAATAACCCTGATTTCATGGGAGTGACCAGTATAACACCATCTAACAATAACCCTGATTTTATGGGAGTGACCAGTATAACACCGTCTAACAATAACCCTGATTTTATGGGAGTGACCAGTATAACACCGTCTAACAATAACCCTGATTTTATGGGAGTGACCAGTATAACACCGTCTAACAATAACCCTGATTTTATGGGAGTGACCAGTATAACACCGTCTAACAATAACCCTGATTTTATGGGAGTGACTAGTATAACACCACAGAACATTAACCCTGATTTCATGGGAGTGACCAGTATAACACCATCTAACAATAACCCTGATTTTATTGGAGTGACCCATATAACACCATCAAACAATAACCCTGACAATAACCTAGCTCATACAGGCAAAATAAACAAAGGGCCATAATTCTGCCAAAAATGATCAAATAGTACTCGGTGACAATAGTTCTGCGAAAGTTTGGTTGAAATTCCTTGAAAAATGTATGAGACGTTGCACACATAATATTTTATGTGCACAAAATAAACAGAGGGTTATAATGTCTCAAAAATTGATTAAATCACCAAACCACAAAAATGTGCACTGGGGTACTTGGTGACAATAGTTATGCGAAATTTTGATCAAAATCCTTTGAGAAATGTAGGAAAAATTGCATGCAGACGACATTGTGGATGCCCCGCCTGCCAACATTCACCAATCTAATAGCCAGAATTTTTCCTTCAGAAAGCCTGGTTAAAAATAACAAGATTCCCTGAAACTGTGTATCATTTCAAACCTAATGGCTAATTCAAATTTAAAACCATAAAGATTAAAAATAAATGTAAATGTTGATCAAAACTATGGTATCAGAGAAATCATTGCTGGGATAGTACTGTAAAATTGCTTAAAATCTTACATCCTGTTGTTTAAGTAAAGAGGAAATGGGCTTTATTCAAAGGTGGTCAATATAAACTTAGGTTTAATTTCATTTATAAAAAAGGGAACTAACAAACTCATATTGTTCAGAGGTAAACCAAATATAGATTTGATATCAGTTTTCGATGCATTCATTATAATCCATACCAACTTTTTTCGCTAGTATTTCATATAAGATTCCAGATGCGCATTTAGTGTTTTAGCTCACCAGAAACAAAGATTCAGGGTCAGTCAAAAATGCTTTTCTCTGAAACTACTGGTCAGATTTACTTCAAATTTGCAGTGTAGAATACTTTTGACGTTCTTACTGCAATTTGCACATATCATACCAGTTGACCCCTTCTTAGATGGTCTTCTATCAGATCTGCTCAAATAAAAAAGGTTGGCCCCTTTTAGGGTCTGCTAGAGCTGAAACTGGAAGTACTTTCATCTTCTCATGAACCAATGAATGGATCATCACTAAACTGAGTTTGTAGCATCCTTAGATAGTCCTCTGTCAAGTTTGCTCAAATAACTTTGGTTGGCCGCTTATAGGGCCACCAGAACTTAGAGCTAAAAGCAAAAAATAGAAATACATGCACCTTCAAACATCTTCTTGAACATCTCATGAATGGATCATTATTAAACTTGGTTTCTAGCATCCTTAGATGGTCCTCTGTCAAATAAATTTGACCGGCCATGTTTAGGGGCCCCCAGAGTTAAAAATAGAAATACCTTTAAAAGGACTTCTTTTCAGGAACCAATGGTTGGGTCATCACCACATTTGGTCAATAGCATCCTCCAGTCATTACCAATATTCCATTGTGGTATCTTTTGATGGTCCTCTTGTATTTAGATACCTACAGACAGGAATCATACATGTACGAAACTGCATCATAATAATTTTTTCATAATTGAATAATTATGCCTATGAAATAAAAGATGTAAGGACTTCCAACTGAGCTGTAAGTTCTAAAAGGAAATTGTATTTATAACTAATGGAAAAAAGCTTTCAGGCTAATCTGCTGGATATAAAAAATACCATCATACCATGGTCTTTGCTAGCTAAAGCAATATCAAAACTGTCTCAGCATACTATAAGTGACATTTTGATGTTTGTGGTATGCTATGACCAAATCTAAGTTAAGTCAAAAATATTCATAAAAAGCATATTTGACATAGTTCAGGACATGAAAGCTAAACTATAACTTTACATGAATCACATTCTCATTAACGTATGCCCAACAGGCTTAAAAGACTTACAGTCTGAATGAAGATGAAATACATGGCAAGCTCATATTTAAATGTCCTCACAACAGCAAATATTTCAGCTATAAGACAGACTGTAAGTTGATGACAAATCTCACACAGTTTGTCATTGGATATAAATTATTATGGCACAAAGAAATTGACCTTCTCTGTCAAATTCTGATATTACAAACAAGGAAGACATTGTCCTTGTGGATAAAGAACCATAATGTTTACTATTCATGTCAAAGAATGCAAATATTGTACCCAAAGTTTGACAAATGATAGAAAAGAATTAAACCAACAGGGGTGATGAAACATGTATTTTACAAAGGTAATCCATACCAAGATAAATTGTTATCAAATCAAAATGAAATAACTTAGTTAGTGGTGGCAGGCATAGATGAAAAAATATGTTCAAAAAGTGAAACAAATGCAAAGTGATACTGATTCAATCTTATTTACTTACCATAATTACTAGTGTATAAGTATGTTAAAAACCCTTATGGTTCCTTACTTTTCCCAGGTTTCGTAGATTCTAGACATCCATGCCAGTTTGAAAATCAACAACAAATGCGAGCTGATTGTGCCACTGATGATTGTGCCACCAATTACGAGAACCAAGAACCGCAAGGTAATTAGAAGTTTGAGTACAGCTTGGCATAATCTGAAATTAAGTGTGACTGTACAATGAAAGTCAACATCATATTTTCGTAATACTTTCATAATACAACAAACAGCCACATTTTCCATTTTATCATCCATTTCGGTCATTTTCTTTGCTAAAAAATGATTTGTTTCACATATGAGGACATTTTTCCCCAGGATTCCACTAATTTTTACCTGCGTCTTACACACAGGTGCAACCTATACAGATTGATTATGTGTATTTTTTCACATCCTCTTTGATTTTGATTGTAAATGTGATAAATATCTAGTGCAGTACAAATATTTTAATCTTGGGATTCATTAATTTCACAACTAAATATTTCTGTTGTTTGAAATTCATTACTTAGTCAATTTTATATGAATAATGAATATACAATGTACAATCAAAGCATCATTAATATCATGAAAATACATCTCAGAGTGACAATGAACAATGTTTTTGTACATTTTTAATTTATTGAGAATGATAGATATGAGGTAATGTTCTCAATTCATGAAAATTGATTACAAAACATCAAACTTGAAAGAGTTCACTTATAGGTAAAATTCAATAAAAAGGTAATTATGACAGTAAACATAAAAGAATAAAAGAGGAGTAAGAAAAAATATGTTTTTAATCTAAAGTACTGCCACTGACTTCATGAACCCTTAACTTCTGATATTTTAGACACAATCAAATAACTTTTTATCCAAGATATTTATAAAATCAACTAAATCATCTACTCATTCTGGCTACTACCATATAACCTTTGTAATGCATATCATGAGACAAGCTATAACTGTATTCCTATCATGCTATTAGAAAATGCATATCAAACATCTTTGCTTCACTTTTAAATCTAAAATTGATAAAGGGACATAGTTGGATGAAACTGTTAAACTTTCAGCATCCAAATGTAGCAACAGTGATCAATGTTAACAAAGTACTGTCATGACAATATGGATGAAATCAGTCAAAATATCATGTTAATAATAAATCCCCACATATATCCTAGATATTATGATGAACATGAATCATTTTACCGGCATCCTAATGTTGAATAGATACACACAAACTTACTTCTATAGAAATCATGAATTTCATGAATGTACAGAAAGGGCAACAACTCTTTATGATTTAAGTGAACATTAGAATTCATCAAATAAGTTTATTAAAGTTTTCATCATTACACATCTAATTAAAAGCTAGTTGCCATATTAACAATCCTCATCAGGTGATTCCTTCATCTCTTCACTGAGTCATTAACCAATTAAATGGACAACACAAGGATTGTTATAATTTTGTAATATTCATACAATTCAAACGTAAACAGCAATAAAAACATCAAATAATAAGATAAATGTATGAGAGCAAAAGAAGTTCTAATGACTAAACACGGAGAGGCAGGTACGTCATTATCCCAATTAACAGTCGCTAAATGAAACATCCATTTTTAACGAGTGAAGTGTAAGGTAAATAGATGAGCTATCCATAAATAATCAGCTAGATCCATTTTCATTATCTGTGTTTAAAACGAATAATTGCTTTCCTAGATTTAGGATCAAACAGTTGTAACTATAAATCTAATGCAATTAATTGACTTCAAAATGTATTACTACACGTTGTTTTCATTTAATCGACAATAAAACAGCAAAAAAAATGATAAAAATTAAGTGAACTTCTCCAGTGAAATTTTTCTTTGTAATAAATTGGCTAACAATTTTCAGGACCAGGAACATCATACCTGTTCAGCTGATAATTATGATAGCATTTTAAGATTATCAATTATAGTCTAATTCTGAAACAAATCGCATGTTTATTGCATGAACAATGGTAGTTCAATGTTGAAACATAAGTTGAAAATCTTTTGCAGTGAAACTAGTAAAACAATAGTATTTCAAAACCTGCTAACATATTTACGGGCCCTGTGAAAAGAAATTCATAAATCAAAAATCATTCAAAAACTTTGAAGAACTTTCCATGAAGTCTGCTTGATCAATTCGTAAGCTTACTTCATGAAGTGCAGTGTGATCCACTTTCCTAAGGACATTATGAATTGGTGAAAGCTTCACAAGTCTAAAATATTCATGAAGTGTCCTAAGAATAAATCATGATATGTTTATGAATATTCCATTCTTCTAAAATTCAATAAAAATATTGAAATATTCTGTATTCTTTAAACAAATTTTCGAACTTTTAACTATTGTTCCTAAAATTGTCATTAAGTTAGTATATGGTGAAATTTTCAATGGTTTGTTAATGTTTACTATGAAGTTGCTTCATGTAAGTCTCAATTACTTTACTTGAATACTTCATGAAAAACGCTTGAACATCTAAACCAGGTTTTTTTCCAGAAATATACAAAATATGCTTCATGAATACTTCAAGAATACAATGTGAAGTATATATATGAGACATTAAAAGTATGGAACAAATACTTCATGAAATTTTCATGAAGTATTTTTTTAAGAATGTTTGCTTGAAGTCATCATGAAAATTTGTTAATGCATGGTTCATGAAGCATTTATGAACAAAATCCATTCCATATTTCATGCATTTTTCTGCATGAACTTTTCATGAAGCTGTGTTGTACGAATTGTCCATGCATTTGTCTCATATATATTTCACTGGTTTTCATGAAACCACTTCATGAAGTATACATGAACATTTAATGAACTGTTCATGAAGTATGCATATTAATTTCACAGGGGGGAGCTAACTCAGTCTGTAACTTAAGGGTCGCAAAATTACAGTATAACCTTGAAAGCTAAGTTCTGTCTGCCTTGTGCATCTGGGACAATATGTTTTCATACAAATGGTTGAATTAAATTTGTAATTGCAATTTATTGTTTTATGTTTCATAATAAATGTTATTGATTTTGAAATAGAAACACTTGATGGAAAATTTACCATACAGTTTACTACAATATGATAATATCCCTATGATGTCATTCTGACCCAGGTGAAACCAAATAACTCAGCGTTCAGTATACTAAAACACCAATGAATTAATCAATGTCATGCAATGAATTGCTTCTACAGTATAAACTCCCAACTACAATAGATAAGTTTCATGGTTCAAAACATTATCAATATTTGATGATGGCACACTTTTATCCCAGGGCAATGAACTTGGAGAAAATGTTTCTTATTTCATAGTCAAACATTTTAGTTGATTTATAACCAAATTGCACAAACGCTTTTAAATCATCAATCAGGGTATTATTGTTCACTTTCTAATTAAGAGTAAATTATACCCACCATGTCAAGGCTACCCTACACTTTTAACTGATCAATGGTATGCATTTTCCTCATCATTCATGAAATAAATTTCAATCCAAAAATAATGTACGTGTGACTTATTTCGCTAATTATTTCCTCATAGAAATACCAGTACAGTGTGTGAATTTTATTGACACAGTCTCTTATACCTTGTATATTAAGCAACAAATACCAGTAGGATTGCCCATGAATTATGATTTAGTAGGCTAATTGATTCATCAAAATAAAAACATTCATGATACTAATTTTGACTAAAAAGGATTAGAACTAGGCAAAACATTCACAACTAGAACAGATATCTGTACTATCATTCATCATCAGGTTACATTGTTTGAAATGGACTATGTGACAAGGTCAGCACCATGAAATAATTCAAAGCACTTTGAAACAGACAACCACTTAATACAGTAAAAACTTGCAGCTACTTCAATATTGAATCTGCTTCATTTATCATCAAATTTCTTGGTCCCCAAAATGGACTCACTCATTAAGTTTTAATGTAAATTAATTCAACATAAATTCTAGAAACAGAAACTTAGTAAAGCAATCAACAATTTTACTATCTATTCAAGGGTGCATTTTACAAAAGTCATGCAAACCATTTCATATTTACTTAACAGAAATAATAGTTTTGCTGTTAAAAACAGTTATGATTCTCTTGAGGAATGAGTAATTTATCATTATGGTTAAAAACAAGGCTATCTCAATGTTCAGAGAAAAAAATGGAATCATAAACAAGACGTTTATGACAGTAGGTTAATGGAAGTTTTAATAACTCATAACGTAACAAGTTTTAAATCAGTAGTTCACTTTAACTTTAACACAGTAATTCAACAGAGGGAAATGTTTCAGATATAAAAGCAGGATTTATCATTAACAATTGAATTGTTTGAAATATATATGATAAACTATCTATTGAGTCATGTTTTTTTATATGCCGGGCTATTAATCTTTATGATTAGCCATAGTTACATAAAATAGCTTTTTTTTCAAAGAGCCATCTATGAGTTAATTGTTATTAAAGCAATTTATGTCTGCCAACATAGGGGCTTGAATTTTTTCATGTAGCTTGGTAGAAGTAAGGATGCTAAGTGGACAGGATATCATCTACATGTTTTGTATAATGCATTAGCTATCTGTAGACATCCATAACTAGAAATTTAAGTGATTTTCAAATTTTATTGAGTTTCTCACAAACTTGGTGCACAAACTGTCATTTCAGAAGTTGAAACCCTTATATATGTATTCGTCCATGCATAATAAAAATGTATTTTTGGTCTGTGTGGCCATTGTATGCCTTAATGCAACATTATATACCATCCCTTCAACATGCTAACTTCCTATGATCTGGAATATTTGTTATCAACTACCAATATGGAAGATTTGTTATCAACTATCAGTCTGGAGGATTTTTTTTATCAATTAACAGTCTGGAAGATTTGTTATCAACTAACAGTCCAAAGGATTTGTTATCAACCAACAGTCTGGAATATTTGTTATCAACTAACAGTCTGGAATATTTGTTATCAACTAACAGTCTGGAAGATTTGTTATCGACCAACAGTCTGGGGAATTTGTTATCAACAACAAGTCTGGGGGATTTGCTATCAACAACAAGTCTGGGGAATTTGTTATCAACAACAAGTCTGGGGGATTTGCTATCAACAACAAGTCTGGGGAATTTGTTATCAACAACAAGTCTGCGGGATTTGCTATCAACAACAAGTCTGGGGGATTTGCTATCAACAACAAGTCTGGGGGATTTGCTATCAACAACAAGTCTGCGGGATTTGCTATCAACAACAAGTCTGGGGGATTTGCTATCAACAACAAGTCTGGGGGATTTGCTATCAACTGCAAGTCTACATGATATTAACATCAATTGCCTCTCTTTATGTAGTGCAAATAAAGGTAAAATCTTGAATGGAAGTCGGTGAAACAGATGTTACATAACAACCACAGACACATAAACAAATGGAGAAGACACATCAATCTGATTTCACTAAGAAGTTACACTGTATCGTTTTTTAATTCACAATTGGTTTAGTAAATAATTTTATCATACAAAAAAGCACTGAGAAAAGTTTCCAGGAAAAAGATTAATGTGAATTGTTAAACAAGCAAAAACCGCATAAACGACTTCAGCAGCGTCCCACAATGTACTCTGTAGTGAAAAAACACAACATAAGGGACAGAAAGCCAATCTATCAACTATTTCTCATTAATGTATACACACATAGATAGCTATTTCAGAGATGAATATTTCCTTATTGTTAAAAGTGACAAAACTTATTCAGTCAATTTTCACCTTGGTCTCAGGAAAGTTAATGACATAAAATGCGCCTAGTGAATAAGCCTAGGATAAGGTGTAAGCAACTGATCTAGTCTGCTTCAAGTTATTACTGGTGGTTCAGTGGTTTGTGGTGGTGTTCTTGGAAATAAACTTGTTGTTGTCAGTTTTGTCTATGCTGTTTGAGGTGGTAGCAGTTTTATAAGTGATGTTGCTGTTGGTAGTTTTGTAAATGATATTGTTGATATAGTTGTTAGAAGTTTAGTGTTGTCGTTGTTGTTGTTAGTAGTAGTTTTGTAAATGTTGTTGCTGTTGGTGATGCGACAGTTTTGTAAATGTTGTTGCTGTTGGTGATGCGACAGTTTTGTAAATGTTGTTGCTGTTGGTGATGCGACAGTTTTGTAAATGTTGTTGCTGTTGGTGGCAGTTTTGTAACTGTTGATGATGCTGTAGTTGGTATTGTACCTGCTGTTGTTGTTGTAAGTAGTTTTGTAAATTAACTGCTCTTGTTATTGGTGGTAGCTTTGTAAATGTTGATGTTGTTTTTGGTAGTTTTGTAAATATAATGTTGTTTTTTGGTAATTTTGTAAATGTTGATGTTGTTGTTATTGGTGGTAGTTTGTAAATGTTGATGTTGTTTTTGGTAGTTTTGTAAATGTAATGTTGTTTTTTGGTAATTTTGTAAATGTTGATGTTGTTGTTATTGGTGGTAGTTTGTAAATGTTGATGTTATTTTTGGTAGTTTTGTAAATGTAATGTTGTTTTTTGGTAATTTTGTGATGAAAAAGCCGTGTGGATCATGACAGCAGTGTTTTGAAATGCTTGTCATTTTTTATTGATAAACAGCACAAACTTGTCTTTTTTACAGTTGCCTTTTGATTATTCTGCTTGTTTTTCTCTTGGAGGTATACAAAATAGAAGAGAATAACCTTACAATATTATTAAGTATACAATTCACAGTACTTGCATTAAAAACTCTCACTCAGAATAAGAGATAGTGATACTTTATTAGCAGCAATGTCACATATTTTCATACTTATCATGAGTCTATCAGCTTTCAGTCACACCATTCAATTTAACAGAGCAGCAAATCAGAACATCTTCACTAAATGTTCACAGTACAGTATACCTTGTTTATTCTTATTGTGATTTTACAGAGCAGCAAATCAGAACATCTTCACTAAATGTTCACAGAACACCTTACCTTGTTTATTCTTAGTGTGATTTTACAGAGCAGCAAATCAGAACATCTTCACTAAATGTTCACAGAACACCTTACCTTGTTACCTGGTAA
This sequence comes from Lutraria rhynchaena, assembly GCA_008271625.1. NCBI lineage: Eukaryota > Metazoa > Mollusca > Bivalvia > Venerida > Mactridae > Lutraria > Lutraria rhynchaena. The sequence continues at coordinate 2,579,929 of VIBL01000018.1, read as the reverse complement.
ATCTTGGTGACAAGAACAGCACTCTTGTTACATGACTGTGCCTCCCAGAACAACCCCTTGAATGACTGCTTCTCTCTTAACTTGGTGGAGAATTAATTTGGGTGGAAATCACAGGTCTATTATCATAACCACACAATTTCAGCATTATACTCAGGGTACATAAAGGGTTGGGAGGGACTCCTAAAACCAAACAATCAAAGAAGTTTGGGAGACAAGTTCAACACTGCTGTTTTAATTCTGTCCTAAAAACCACCCACTAGGAGACTTTTGTCATTGTTCTCCAAAACAACATTTTCAATTATAAACCAAATTACTTTACAGATTCTTCTGTAGCATTCTTATTGTATGAACAAATATGGGTATTAAGTACACATAATGCATTATGATTTTATTGACAACTCAATAAGGGCAGTTTATTTAATAAACTTTTTGTAATAATATTTATTCTTATTGCAATAACAGTGTAACCTGTAGTGAATGAAGACTGTGTGTCGTTTATCCATCTAAAGGACCTCATGCAAAGAGGACAAGACAGTGGATACTGCACAACATTGTTTACTTATGGATGATAGTAAATATAACCTTACGATATCTTATTATGTCAGATAGCTTTATGTACTCAGGCAGAACAATGAGATCTAAGAAAAATTAAATGTAAAGTTATTTAAATAGAAGTACACACAACCTTTACTGACTAGACTATAAGTTCAGGTTTGGCAAACATCTAATAACCACAAAATGATAGCAAAGTATGAAAGGATGAAAGAATCTAAAATTATCAAATATTTGAAAAAAACATGATTTGTGAACAATTAACATAACTATTGACATTTAATGAAGTATTCTATCAATGCTTGTAGTATTACCATATACTATGTACTTTTATGATGGTATTGTAAAGGGTTTTGGTTAAAATTAGGACATTTAAAATGAGAAAAAGTCCTACATTCCTTTCTTGTATTTGGAAAAATGACAAATCATCAGGATATTACAGTACATGAATTGTATTTAGTATCCTAATTGATTTGAAAATTCTAGCTCCTTGATAATAATTGCTGAAAACAAGAATCCTGTAGTGTATGACTTATATCTTCATTTGTTAAATAAGATGGCTTTTTCCCAACCAATTCCAACCAAAATCTTAAACAGAGACTCAGATTAATTTGATTACTCAATAGTAACAGACATAACTGATGCCTTACAAAAGATGGAGTGCATCAGCATAGGGGTGAAGTAGGACAATGAAGCCTTGTCTCAACGACGTAAATATGGACCATCAACATGGCCATTGTCATTCTATAATGCAAAATACATGCACAATGCTTCTAGAATTTTAACTGAAGGCAGAAAAATGAGAACTTTCATGGGATCTAGCAGTTTTCAGATTTATCATACAATAAAGTTCAATTTCAGGGCCATAATTTAGTACTCTAATTTTTATCCCTTGAAAACAGTACTTGTCCTTTCTTTTTTATGCCCTAGCAAAATAACAAATGACTTTTTTATTAATCTAACAATACAATTCTGTAAAAACAATCCATTTCACTTATTTTCAATAACCAAATCATTCATCATTATAGATTTATAAAACATCACAATCAGCATACCATTCATATAACTTCAAACAGGAACATTTATTCTGCATTTAGTTGGGTTTTTAACAAAAATCAGTTGAAGCTCAATAGTTGATCCTGTGACTAAATGAGGATATCTCTAGAATCAAGTGTCTAAGCAGGGAAAATGCTAGTGTCATTAAATCATATAAAATGATAGTATTCATACAAAAGCTTTTACAAGATTATTTGATATGATTAGAAAACAGAGTTTAAAATGAATCACACCAATGAATGAAAGGCAATCATATTTCCGTTGTAATAAAAACATTGCAAAATCGGACAACCTACAAGTCTCCATTACTAAGACGCCAAGCCACCACACCCAGAAAGATCCCCAAAATACACAGAGGAACCCTACCCTAATTTCATTGATTGTTAGACTACATCAGTTAAAAGTATTCATGTATTATGTATAAAAAACCAACAGTTGGGTACCACAATTGAGACAGAACATTACTGAGGATTAATTACAGCTATAATGGATGAGTAATTGATTTAAATTTATTGTAGTTATTGTCATTTAGTCCCAACCCTTTTATCTCAGGGATATATTTTAACCCTATTGTAAAGTCTGAATTGATCACTTCTTTCTTCTTTATACAATACAAATAATAAATCAATCAAAAGCCTTCATATTTTTAAAGGTAACAGAGTGCATTGCTAACGACAAATAATCCTTAATTTAGAGCTGAAAATGTACACTATTCAATTTACCATCTCCTGTTTTGTTTTAAATGTTCTACAATACTAATCTTAGTACACAGGTGTAATAAAGGCATCCAATTTAATCATCACACATTAAATAATGTATAGTTATTAAAATGAGAAAAAAATAAGCAACATTACTGCAAGACAAATTAGACCTTAATTAGTGCTATAATGAGTGCACATTATGGTACAAGTGTAAAATGTGGGGAAAGCACATTTATTATCATTGAGAATAACTATAAAAAGACTTTGCAGAACTTGAAGAAAAGCATTATTATAGAACATATAGAATATATGATTAAGCTTTACAGAAATTCACTTATAATAGGTCTATGATATGTAGATGCTAATTCATATCAAAACAGACAGTGCTTTGATTTTTTATTTTGATGTTTGATAAAAAGCACAAATACAAGGCATCTTGAATAAGACTACAATTATTGTTTGTAGATAAATATATGCAGTTTGTAAGCATATATTATCTTCTTGCTGCAAGTTTTCTCTCATTATGGTAGGTGTAATATAAGTAAGAAAGGTAAGTTTTAAATAATGTCTAGCTACACCAGGATAAAACAACAATGTAATTCTGTTAGTTTACTTCTTTGTAACTATTCAAGCCATGTAAGCCATTAATCTCCTTGAATATGTCTTCTTATCATAACGCTTACATCGGGTGCCAGGTATGTCTCTATCTAAAAATCATACAGTATATATCAAACAACAACAATGGCGCCGAGTTTCCAACTTGCAGAGATGCCAACACAGATGCCTTAGTTCTAAATTTGATTAAGTAAAAACTTCTGGTATCACACCAGTTGTACCAGAGTACTAACCCTGTTTTTCTGAACAAGTACCAACATGTACTAAGCAGCAGAGGACACAATGTCTTCAACCAAAGCATCAAATAGAGCATGCACCAAAACCAGGTTTTGAACTCACACCCCTAATGCATGTAGACCAAAGACTCAACCCATTGAGCTAACTATGTTCAGTTCAAACTGTCAATTTTTACTCATTGTCTAGGAACTTGACCGACATCAGGGTATTTTCCTTCTACAGCAGGTGTCTTCCTGTTCAGGAAAAAATCTTTAAAATCATGCAGTTTTCCCCTAAAATTCAGCTTACAACAAATCTTTTCTTCCCATTTTTGCAAAAATACCAATTTTTTTTCCCAAATTTAAGAAAAAATCCCCTTACCCTGTGTTACAGACTCCGAATGTTTATGCAGGTGCTGGCTATCGGGGGGGGGGGTGCTCCCTATGTTTTTGATGGCCATTTATCATGTCGACTGTCCAGCGTTTGAGTTACTTTTACTGGCGTCTAGTTCCTGCCAAAGCTATAAGGTGTTGAGAGATGAGTGTCTCCCATATTTAGAAATGAAACTTTGAATTCGGCATTTTGGTTGGTCGAACTGCCCCTAGAAAATATTAATGATATGCAAGTGCAGAATTTGCCGCCTTGCCAGGGCGCAGTCTTAATTCAGAATTCGGAAGGTTAAGTACGTTTTCAATTTCACCACGTATTTGGGAACAGATAGCATTGTTCAGTAAGTTCATTTTTTGTTTTATTCGCCTTCACCAGGAGTGATTGTTTTTTCCTTAAATAATTCATTTTAAACGAATTTCATTTTTATTTGTTAAAGATAACACATCCGTATTTCAACTAAAGAAATGAACTTGTTACATGATTACTGATAATTGCAGGATTCCCAAATTTCTTCATTGAATATGTTTTTATCATTTATGTTGAACATTGTATGTATGTATGAATTTGTATGTTATGTGCATTAGTTTGTAATTTTTATGTTTTACTGAAAGTGTAAATGTTTAACTTTCAGATAACCGCTACGGTACGCTACGATTGTAATTGTGAATAAAAGGTGGAAGTAGTAGCGCGTGTATTGTATCTTTTCTCGTTTGTCCAATATACTCGGTGAAGCTGCCCACTACAGCCGTGCAGTAGTGCTAGTTTACTGAAGATCAGTTCGATCCTCACATCACAACACGCCTGTTATCCCGCGTGTGTTAGAGTAGCTGTTGTGTCACAGTTATTCAACAGTTATTGAACAATTATATATAACAGTTATTGAACAGTTGTATATACATTGTGACATCCCTGTGAAAAAAAGCCCTGGACATAACTGACCAGGCAAGCACAACCTTAGGCATTAAACCAGCAACTTTGTTTAACCTCAATCAAAGTCTGCTCCATACCAACTTTGTTTAACCTCAATCAAAGTCTGCTCCAAACCAACTTTGTTTAACCTCAATCAAAGTCTGCTCCAAACCAACTTTGTTTAACCTCAATCAAAGTCTGCTCCAAACCAACTTTGTTTAACCTCAATCAAAGTCTGCTCCATACCAACTTTGTTTAACCTCAATCAAAGTCTGCTCCATACCAACTTTGTTTAACCTCAATCAAAGTCTGCTCCATACCAACTTTGAGGACAGAAATGTTGTCTAGATTCACATTTTCAAAGGTTACTTTGACATTGTGAATCATATACACTGATGTTTAGAGGCATGAAAAACAATTATTATGCAACAATTGTCAGGTGCAAACAAGCAAAAGATATTTAAAACAAATTAACTTGATGGAAGCCTCTCCAGTTTTTATGTTCATGATATGTTCATGATATGTTCATACAAGCAAACTCCAGATAACAATGATCAAAATGGTAATAATCATAAGTTAATCTTAATTACAGTTTAATTAAGATACATCCTTTAGGTGATCAGTCATTTCATTAAAATCAGATATTTCAAGACAAAATTGCTACGTGTGAATTGCAGTTTTCATGAAGCAGAAGTTTGGATTTTTTGGTCAAAGGGAAATAACTCCAAAACTATAAAAAAATCAAAATATCAGAGGAGACAAACATAATGATAACCTCTGATTATTTGACAGACTTATTTGTATTAAACAAGGAAACTGCATTTACCTGAATTATAGAAAATTGTCATTAATTGTCACCATTTGCAAATAAGCAAATCAAATTCTTTTATTCTGACAAGATTCTGTGAACAGTATTCTATATTACCTAAATGCTGCCAAACATCGTCATCTTGAAGATATCAAGCTAATTGCTTTTGACATCTGTTGAATATATTTGACAGATTAGGCAATGTTTGCATACAAAAGGTGATAAATGCATGTTGAAATAAGGAAATCAATTCTAACACTGAACTCATCATAATGTAATCATGACCTAAACAAGAACAAAAGAAAAATAAAGCATGAACACTGTGTACCGCAGTATGTGACATAATTCACAAATAAATGCTCCATTACATAAGATCTGTCACACTTAACCAAATAAATTAGCATAATTATTTACTAATTAAATTGACAAACATGACAAGACTTATGTACAGACTTAACCACAGATTTAGAACATCATTCAAATTTGGTCATACAATCGTGATTTTCTGTCAGTACAAAACGTGCAACAAAGAAATTTATACATAAAGAGAACAATTATCATACAAACTAAAACATAAATAACTTCATTACTTTATTTAGCAAATTATTGGCGTTAACAACCAGAAAATTATTCAATTTCAGCACAAAAATTTCATTAATATAACAGTCATGCATTGTTAATATAATACATCAGAATATATCTGAGACAAAATAACTATTCCTAAGCAATCCATGCAGCATATAATAACATATTTAATCTTTATGTTCCGTTTATTATATATTTACATCACCATGAAATATGTATACCAAATATCAATGTCTCGTATCTCAAATATACAAAAACAACAACTATACGTTTTTATATATCATTTGCATCATACAGAATGGGTTCCTCATAACTTAGTGTGCTCGTACAATTAAGTCAACCAGCCAATTATGATTAGAGAGTAAATATCCTAATGTAAGTTTACTTAGAAGAATTGTGCCAACCAGATTATTACAAATTAAACAATGACAATTTGTTAAGCATACAGTAAGCACAGAGGTATACCAGCCCCTCAAATTTACCATCACTGTTTTTTTTGGTGTAGCTGTCTAAGCTCAGTTTTGACCTACATTTCTTGGCATGACGTATTAATGATTAAGAGGAAATTCCTCCTTCTATTGGATAATTTCATCAGCTCGAAAATCACACATCAATATATCTGAGGAAATCAGTCCATCTATTCATGAAATCTTCATGAGTGGGAAGAAATAAAGCCACGCCAACTTACAGTGGACCTGCAAGTGTTTAACTTTTGTTATTGTTGTACTTTTTTCTGCTTGGAAATTTTGTTAGGTTAAAATGCACAAAACTGTATTCTAATCGAAATAAAGTCATACATACATTCTTGAAAAATACTTTTCATTTTATCTTTGATATGAACTTAGTTTCTCATTGTGTGGTGTGAATAGCATTTAACATTCATTCACAGAATACAATAATTATTTAGAATAAATTGGAATCCTCAGCATCATAATTGTACATGTCCGGGTTCCGGGTTTTACACATTTGCTTTCAGAATTATAGTTCCACATAAATTAATTAATCGGCATACATAATTGTTGAGTTTTAAGAATATTTTACAACATTACCTCTCTATCAATACTGAAAGTGTCATTTTTCAAAATAATACGTTCAACATGTAGTTAGGATATGCAAGACAGAAATGCTGCAACTATTTGCAGAACTACTTTTTGTGTAGTATTTTTAAAAATGCTTTACTCGTTGTAGTGTGGTCGATTGTAAACATCAACAACGCGTTTTTATGGCCTATTTATGCATATCATCAGGAATTTCATGCAGATAGGAATGTAGAACAACATTAATTGTACTTTTTGCTTCAACAGTGTAAATAACATCAAAGAACAAAATTATTTTTTATTCCTATGCCGTTGGTTTTTTTTCAAAGACATTTCTTGTTAGCAAATAATTCTGATACTTCATCATAAGATGAACTGAGGACATGTAACTATCACCTAGTATCACTTCTTTAATGCAAACTGAACGAACAATCACTTACATTGTGCTTAAGTTCATTCTTCAAACAGGCAGTAAAAAAAGGTCATACCAATCATAAAAACACTGAGACTAACAACTTCTAATGTGATTTTCTCTATGATTTATCACAATTTAATCATATGAGAAAAAAGAGAACAACCTTAGTCAGAAAAAATAATTTTTCTTCTAATTTCATCAAACTGATAACGGGTCATTAAAAGGTTTCTGAATGGTCAATCAGGATGAATACAGCCATTCATAGATGACCAAAAGGGTTATGTCCACTCTGACCTAGCCACTCTTTTCAGGGTCTTTTCAAGATTTTTGATATTATCTCGCATCTCATTAATATCATAAATAATGTGCTCATTGAATCGGCAAGGCCCAATTGATATCAAAAGGCTACCAGTACATATCATGATACCATCTAACCAAGTAACTTTCACATAAAAGATGACTGTTTGCTGTTGGGACAAGAAACTCTATTGTAAGTGGCAAACATGCTGCCCAATTTTCATGCCGATTTTTGGAAAAAAAATCAATGCAAACTTATAATGAAAACTGACACTATCTCAAAATGTACAATTCAAATCAAATAATCTGTCATCTTGTTCAATTACAATACACTGAACAATGCACTCAACCCAAGAGAAGATGATGGAATCAAACCAGGTATCAGGTTTCTGTTGTCCCTCCCAATATTGAAAGCATGAAGATTGGTAGAACGTGATCTTCAGTCATAATTCATACCAAATTTACATGTGTTTATTCATGCTGCTTCTAAGATCTCCTATTTGTCCAATGTTAATGAGTTTCTTTTTGTACAATATACATATTTAGTAACTATGTTTACATAAAATAAAATAACCATCTTGTCTTTATATGTTAAAAGCATCCAAAGATGTGTGATGAATAATTTTTTACCATTGTAAAAAACTCATGTTTTAAACAAAACAAATACGAGATATACAGTTTGATTTCCGTTACATTAACAGGAAAATAAAAATACATAAAAAGTACCGAAAATTTCCATGAAATACCAATAAACATTAAGAAAGAACAAAACAAGCACGCGGACAGGATACAACCTTGTGAATGTCATTCAGTCATTAAAACTACAGTCAAACAGGTGTCACAATAGCAAAACATTATCAGCAAAATCTGGCTGAAAAAAAAGTTGTCAATATTTATTTCAGTTATTGTAAACAATCCTTACTTAACAATACATCAATCAACTATGTAACACATACAAGACAATGAGATAAACTTATGATTAAAAGACCTTGATTACTTCCGCAGGATGTGACAATTAGACTACTTTAGGGTCTTCCTTTGTTTAAAACATAAAAAAACACATGTATTTGCAAATTGTGCAACAAAGATCAAGATGTTGAAGAGGATTTATGTACATCTTATGACAAATAAGCTCTTTTGTCCTGGTTTTGCACTAGTTAAGCTTTGTTTATTTGTTTTGGATTAAATGCTGATGAACAGTATTTTAGCTCTGTGCTGAGGAGTTTTCATCTAACATGTGCTACAGGATAATCTATAAATCCAGCCCCCAGCACACAAATTCCATCAGCAATTGTTTCCTGTATGATGTGTGAATAAATAGACTGGGAGGCAGATGACTTTGATTGCAGTATATATATCAACTGTCAATTGCACCTCATCAGAGTATCAAACCCATGACTCTCTATCAACAGTTCAGCAGTTTCTACCAACTGGACAAATTGTGTGGGCTTTAATCTTTTCAGACAATTACTAATTGGAAACTTCAACAAACAAGTAAATTAATCATGCTTTACTTTGGCTTAAAAATGTGGAAAAAAAATTATTTAACAAAAAAAAAACAACAACATTTATGTATGACAGTCATTAGGTGTGCATGTTAACGTGAAAACTACCATCAGCAAAAGCATAATTAGAAGCAAATTAAAGTTGAAATCATATCCTTTGTATAGTCTATGCAAAAAATGTGCATAATTATAAGGATTATTCTCCTACAATTCAGAGTACCAGGAACAATTTACTATTGTGATGAACTGAAAAAAAATATTTCACTTTGCAATAATTTGGGGTTTCAAAAATACGACATGTACATATTGACACTAAAGCTGTTCTTAAAAATGTTGGTTTGTGGTCATGCATGGGTAAGTATGTGGCATTATTTTGATCAAAATTTAAATAATAAAGCTTGTACTGGAAACAAAAAAATGGAATACAGAACAAAACAAGAGGGCCAAGATGGCCCTTTTTCACTATGAGTAAAGATTGCAACATCTACAGTTCTCCTGTGATTTGACCTGGTGACCTAGTTTTTTACCTGAGTTGACCCATGTTCAGACCTGTTCATTATATCATTAAAGTTTGAGGAAGATCCAATCAAAACTGTGACCTATAGAGGGTTAACGAGGTTTTCCAAAGATTTGACCTGGTGACCTTGCTTTTGCCCCCAGATGACCCATATTCGAACCTGTCTAAGATATCATTAGGACAAGCATTTTGAGGAGGATTGGTGAACTTCCAATCAGGACTGTGACCCCTAGAGTGTTAACAAGTTTTTTCTATGATTTGACCAGGTGACCTATATTTTGACCCCAGATGACCCATGTTAAAACTTAACCAAGATATCATTAAAAATTCATTTTGAGAAGGTTTGGTGAACCTCCAATCAAAACTGTGACCCCTAGAGCGTTAACAAGGGTTTTTTTTTACCTGTTGACCTAGTTTTTGCCCCCAGATGACCCATGATTGAACTAGTCTAAGATATTATTTAAACAAACCTTCTGACAAAGTTTGATGAAAATTCAATCAAAATTGCAACCTCAAGAGCACAACACAAGGTTTTCTGGTGTGCTGACCTAGTGACCTAGTCTTTGACCAGAGATGATCCATATTCGCCAAATTTTACAAGATCATTAATACAAACATTCTGACAAAGTTTCATGAAGATCCAATCAAATCTGTGATTCCCAGAGTGTTAACAAAATTTCCATTCTATTTGACCTGGTAACCTAGTTTTTGAGCCTAGATGACCCATGTTCAATCTTGTCCAAGATATCATTGAGATGAACACTCTGACCAGGTTTGATGAAGATTCACTCAAAAGTGTGACCACTAGAGCATTAACAACCCCCAGGTGTGGACGCCGGATCCCGGAGTAGACTGACTGCTGACTAAATGCTCATTGGAGCTAACAAGATATCTTTAATGAGTAAATCGCCTTACTGCAAACCAACAATCTTTTCAGAATGGCCTAAGGTAATTCTTTTGACAATATTTATGTATTATACATGCATCATTTGATGCTTGAAATGTGCAAGTTATGAACTTCATCTAATTCAAATATGAATTAAAATATCATTTGATCTATCAGCCACAGAGAAAAAGCTGAAAAATATCTTATTTTGTCATTTAAATAAAGTCATCGGAAATTAATACATTTATTTATCATAAGAAATAATTTATGATACCAAAATGAACATTTATTGAAAACACAATTTTGAACCATTATTCTTCTAGAATGTTTTATGAACAAAATATGACAACAAGACTGTAAGCTGGAGAATTTGTCAAATGTCAGAAAAAAACATGACCTCATACCACTGACACTATCAGAAATGATGCCGACAAACCTGTGAACAGAGACCACCTCAGAGAGAAAAATGTGGCTTTTTAGTACCGCTTTATTTGCTGTAAAACCATAAAATATATGTAAAACAGCTCATATGGTGGCTTGTATTCAGAATATGAATTATTAAATAATTTGAACTTTCTACACAATAACTTCATCAGTAACAGGGATTTGTAGCAGCCAGAACAGATACTGCAGCCATGTCAGCTGCATTTCTAAAATTCAATATTCAAATGCAATTAAGTTTTAATAAAAATCTATGAAACAGGCCCTTTAAAAACGTATTTTTCAATTTATTTAAATTCAACAACTTACAGAACACAAATTTCCTTTAAACCAGTATTAATTTGGTTGTGATGTTAAAGCAGAAACATGACTTTCTAAGTGCATTTGTGCATCTAGATTGTTAATAGGTTTAATCAGATTTGTTGACGTTTTGCAAATCAAAGTCAATAGAAATAATCATAAAATGTTTGACCCCAATCTAGTTCACCGAATCATGTTCAAAACTGTACTGAAGTAACAATATCAAGTACACTTAAAAGTGACAGAATTTTTTCTGTTTTCAATACAAACTATATTTTCTAATTACTGCCTGAAAACATGAGACTGATAAAAAAAATCAGAGCAATTTATCAAACTGACACGAAATGTCAAATATAAGAGCAATATGAACCAAACTAAGAAATGACTTCACTTTCATTCAGATTTGTTCAAAAACGGCTGAAACAGGTAGCGTAAGTACATTAAATGATAAAAGACCATTCATTTAATTACATGCTGCTCACCAACACTGAAATTTCATACTAATTTATTCACTGCTTATACTGTTACTGCTATTTAAAAAGTTTCAAGTTAGACCCATTAAAACACAAATGGACAGACTATGCGATACTTAAAACATTAGCAGAACCAATTTGAGTTAAAATCAATATTTCTGAATGAGGGCGACACAAGTCTTCTGAACAAATTACAAAAAATTAAGTCCTCCTATAATTATTGGCCAATTAAGTGCTTTGTATTCAAGCCATAAATCACACTTTAAAAGAATATTGGTAAGTAACGTCTCCGTGATCTTTTATCAAATGTAAGATAATAATCACAAATAATCAGTAAAACATGCTAATAGTACATACTTAAGTTCATACAATCACATGCAAACTAGCATGAACATGACAGACATATTATTTTCACTTAAATCAAAATGTCACAAAAAAGACAATGAATGAATTTTCTTTTCAACTTAGTACAAATGTGTTTTCTTCTACCACTAACTGCTAGCAATAAATGATTTCTACAATCATTTTTCCTTCTGATCAAATTTCAAGTAACTTTATCAGTGGTCATTCATGATCACTAGATGAAAATCCCTCAAGCCTTTTTTTGGTTACATTTTTCCCTCCACTGACCTTGATGTCATGAATTGATAATGACGATCTGCCCTCTGTGACCTGCGTGAGGCAGACAACACTATGGCATTCACTGACCATGACGCGTGAAGGAAAACTAACAACAACACACAAAATTAATGTGGGATGTTCATGAGGCTTCCTAGTCATCAAATATTTTAGGGGATTTGGTACAATCAAATAGAACACCTTAAATTGTTTGGTTTAGAAATAATTAATATAATTAATTTAACACAGAATTTGGCATGTAAACAAACCCATTTTTTTGTTAACAGTAAATTTTTGTGGCAAAAGTTCTTGTATAATGTGTAACTCTTGTCAATTATTCATCAACCATATACAAAATGTCCTTGAACTTATTTACCAATGGACATAATTATAATAAAAGATTAAGTGAAAAGTTATATCACTTAAAAACATACTGTGCTGATAGAGTATTGCATCTTAAATTGAATTTGGCCACAATAAAAATGAACGAGGAATGAATCTTCAACCTATGAGGACAGCTGTCATATTTAATACCTAATTATTTATAATTTCATTTTTGAAAATGTTATTACATCTTCTCAATAGACAAATTGTACAATGTTTATTTACCCACATGAAGCATCAGTATGTATGATTTTTCAGGCCTCTGTTATTGTTAAATTTAAATCACCTGATGAAATCTGTAACTTGAAATGAGTCAGATATGTGTTGTATTTGAGGACTATCTAAAAATTGATCAATGATAACATGAGAACATTCAGGTATGCACAATTATTCTTAAGTACTTGATAAATATTGTCCCACTGCAACACTACCAACACTTGTATAAGCTGTGATACCACTTCTCTTAAAATCATCAAAAACATCAAATAACCATACAAATACATAATTATATGCATATAAAATGACACAATTTAAGACAAATTTCTTGTGGTGCATTCGAGAATTTCAGCCCACACAACCATGTAGGATGTGATTCGTTTTGGTTAATATGAGGGAAGTTGATTTGATCAACAACAAAAGACAAATAACACCAAAATCAGATTGAACTTATATTCACAACATAGTTTATATAAACATTAAAAAAATTAACAGTTTTGACATAATGTACTTTTACTCAAAAATGTTAAAGTAAACCCATCCAATATAATGTTTAGAGAAGCTAGTGCACCATTTAGATGTAAGCTGTTGTGTTGTCGCAGTTAATTGGGTGGCAACAAACATAAAGGGTCAGCAAGAAACAAGGGGGACAGACAGACGGACAGACAGCTAGACGGACGGACGAACAGACAGACAAACAGATGGACAGACAGACAGACAAAAGAACATTGTGATGCTGTGTGTTTCTTTGCTCCAGGTCAGCATGTTTCTAAATATCAATGTATCCAATGGTACAATATAAAAGTATGACCTGCCATGACTGAGATTCTAACCCAGATATCTGGGTCACAAGTCCAGCACACAAACCACTGGACCATGGCTACGGCCTTGATTAAGTCAGAAATTCATTGCAAAATAAAGAAAATAAATGGGATGAACAAATGAAATGAGTTTTTATCAAAGACATACAAACACAACTAGTCCTTACCAAGACTCTAAGCCCTTATTTGCAATGTCAATAAAGTTCAACAAACATAAACAATTCCAGCATACTGAATGGACAATTTATGCGGACTATGATTTTATTGTAGAGGTATCGATAATCATGTTTCATGGGGTAGCTCCTATACTGAATACATGAACTAAGCCACCTTTTTTTGAAAGATGACAAACAGATGATTTCATACTGGTATTGAATAGAATTTGGTGGATAAATACATGTAATAAGCACTGTTTATTCCACATGATTATTGGTAGCTTGTTCATTAGTTTGTTTAGATTTCTATCTGTCTGTTTTTTATCGATGTCTGGCTCCAGTTTGATTTACCAAATCATTTGATGGTATTCAAAACAGAAATGTTTCATAATTAATTTTTCCACAGTTCTACATGAACAAATAAGTAAATCTTAGCATAGAAAATGGCAATGTAAAAAAGTTTAACCATGCACTACACAAGGAATGACAATAAAAGATAATTATTTCAAGTTGAATTCACAACTAATCATCATTTCAATTGACCAGCTTTCAGAACAAATAAATAAACAAAAGTAACAATTTTCTGTTCTGCTATACTCAATAACCTTCAACATGTTTACCATCTAAATTATACCGCATTAAAAGTGTTGCCTAGCGACAAAAGTATTTTCTGCACATAAAAGTACAACAGCATCATCTGGTACTAAAATATTAATTTTTTTACATAAAAGGACTTATGTCAATTCTTGACATTTCTGAACTGATCTCGGCTGATATCAAGCATATCAATTGTACTACCATCTTTCTATACAAAGTCGTATTATTTCATTGTAGTAATTTATCAATGATTTTTTACAAGGTGGTTGAACTCAGTTGGTGATGCTTGTAAGCATTAAGGCAAGTGTGAGGTTAGGCCAATAAAATTAGTTTAAACTCTTGTAGCTTTGCTGCACACTGTTCCAAGGAGGTAACGCCAGGAGATTTTGTTTTGTCATTCACGTTTTTGTATGAGTTTTGGGGAAGGTGGGATTTTTTAGTGATTTTTTTACAAGGAATCCTTTTCTTATCTATATCCTTGCAATGACTGAGAGATGACCGACATAAATATGGAACATCACAACTTGTATTTTTCCAAACAGTACCAAACTCCAATAAGGCAGTATTCAGGTTTCCCTACTCCCAGCATGCAAATTGGAAATATAAAATAAATTCAGCAAATTAATATAAAACAAGCCAAGGTCTAATCAGTGGAAAAAGTAAAAATAAAACATGCTATGTTTCAATAATGCAGTATTGTTTTTATTTCTGCAACAATTGACGTTTTATATCTATTTAACAATTTTATATCTGAGAAATAAACACTGCTGATGAAGCCTAAACTAATACAACACAGAGTACGGAATGTTAGAAAATGTCTCTAGTAGACAAGCTATCATTTCATACGCACAGCAAAAAATGTCTAGGAAAAAATCAATAAAACATTTACCTAATTCTTACATAATACACAGGTTATAAAAACATCACAGCTCTTAACATGATTCAGAACAAACAGGTTTAAAAAGATGAAGATCTTGTCTGGTATTGTAAACTCCTGATACTTTACTCAGTACCTAATGTGCATTGATTCCTGTAACTAATAGTTTGAAGCAGCAGGTTCAGTAGATAAATACTGCTTTAAGGATATTATAATGAACTCTGTAAATCAATGTCTGCATGTCCTGACATTCTTGTTAAGGCTAGAAATAATAGTCATCTTTATAATTACTTGACTGAAACAAGACAGTTGGTACGTCACAAAACTTTCCTTTTCAAATTCATTTTCTAAACATGCTTTGGAGGTTCAATTCATGCTCTAGAAAAAAATCAAAGAATACCCTAAAATGATAATCCTTACTGTTTCCTGAGAAACAAAATGAAAAACTGTCACTGTAGAAATGGGTTTTACAATAGTCAATACCTTTGACACAAAAAGTCCAAAAGCCCCACACACCCTTTTAAAAACCACCGGAGATATTTCAGCTCACCATAATAAATTCTTTGCAGAAGTGACAAAATGCATCCTCAGGAAACAAGAACAACAATGACTGGATACAAAGAAAATTTCTCATTGAAAGATAATAAACTACTGCAAAACACAAAACATGACAATGTAAGTTTGACAAAATTATGACATTAAACACAATTTAATTCATTGAAATTTAATTCCATATTGTTAAATGCTATTTAGAATTACCTCAAAACAATTGAAAACTCATGAGCACGTTTTTATTGTAGGGGTGGGGGGGGGCATTTAAACCAAAGGTTCATGTAATTAGCGAGACAAACAAGACAAAACCACACTAACATTTTTCTGAACAGCTTTAAAATACAGAGAAAAAGTTTTTTTTCCAATATCCATTGATATGTTTACTTATAAATAAAACGCATGCTGCAATATAAGTTTTTCCAAAGATACTTTTCTTTTAACAACTGTTTTACCAATGGTGTAAACATAATATGATAAATATGTCATATTCTGGGATCTCTAATGAGTAAATAATGACTGAAAACTGGATCAAATGTTCTGTATTTTACAACAGTAATGAGAACAGGGAGAGTAATATGCTAAAGATAGCACTGGTTGGTGATCTAAATCACAACCTGACTGACTGACTGACTGACTGACTGACTGACTGACTGACTGACTGACTGACTGACTGACTGACTGACTGACTGACTGACTGACTGACTGACTGACTGACTGACTGACTGACTGACTGACTGACTGACTGGCTGACTGACTGACTGACTGACTGACTGACTGACTGACTGACTGACTGACTGACTGACTGACTGACTGACTGACTGACTGACTGACTGACTGACTGACTGACTGACTGACTGACTGACTGACTGACTGACAATTGTGATAATTATCACAGAGTTACTAATGATGAGATATCAAAATCCATATTAATGATTTATATTCATACTGGAAACTAGAACTGTAAAAATTCAAGGGCTTTCTCCTTCAAAAGACATTAATTAACAATTGATGGCAGATGAGCATCCTTTCAAAGCAACCCTTCAATGCAACATTTCCTTAACTTTGGTCAAATCCTACGTTCCCTAACTATGGTCAAATCCTACGTTCCCTAACTATGGTCAAATTAGTTTTCCATAAATCTGGTCAAATTTGTTAGTCTTCCGTAACTCTGGTAAAATTAGTGTCTCTGTTTGCAAAAAAAAACTATTATCAACGTCATTAGTACAGTTGTACAAATTTGTTCTTATTGGCCTAATGGAAGTCTTATACAGTTATAAGAAATTGATTAAAGAATAAAGGAATTGGTGTAGATGAAAATACTGAATACTGATTTATCTTAAAATTGTGTAACATTTTATAAATTCTGTACATGAGTTGGAAATCCAGAATCTTTGTTTTTATGTATAGAAAGAAGATAACACTTAGTTCAAGATCAAGTTAAGACTAATTTAGCATTGTTATAATCTGGATTATACAGGTATCAATTAAGCTGATTAGGACATGTTCCACAGTATGTTTCATAACCATAAGTTTTCAAATGAGTGCTACATAAGATCAGCATCATCAGTAAACTAACAAGAATGCAACAACAATGACCTAGGTAACATATAAGTATGTGATGAGTGACAGTTATAACACTATAATATCTTTATATTCTAAATAATACTTAAATGTCATGTTTAAGTTAACAAGAATTAAATACATGAAAAATGGTTCACATTATTTAACATTTGTAAACAATTTTTTCCACACTGTTTTGAACCAGTTTGAACCAATACAAGTGTGTTTCCCAGTCGTTATATGAAATCTGTATCTGTCTGCCAGCTTTAATCTTTTGTGTTCGTTCTCTATAAAAAATTTATGTAAGTGGTTAAATTACACAGAAAAACATACATTTCAGTGTTTTGTACTAATATTATGATAAATACATCGCAATTCTGCGGTTCACTCGGTACAAACCACCTTTCATACTCATACTATACAGATCATGTTTATAAGGAAGAAAATTACAGTGGGCGTGTTTTGTATTGATGTAAACAAACCATTGAAGGTAAAATGACACTACACTAAAACTCGGGTGATACTTCAATGAACGCACGATTTGAGATGATTTGTTAACAGTTTTGTTGACTCGCACTTATTAAACCCACTGTGAAGTCAAGCAAAAAACATAACTGCAAAATGACATTGTCGTTAAGCTTATAATCATGACAACTGTTTCATATGAATAAAATGAACAATACATTATGGCAATCATTTGAACTTGATTAACTGGTGTGCACACACATTGACAATGACTAGGATGTAAAAGAGTTCAATGTTCGAAGTCACGCTTAACAATTATTTTCACTAACGCTTACATAGGGCTCTTGTGTCAGTAATTCTGTGGCAGACATTCTGGGTACAATCACTGATAACTAAGCAAAAACTAAACACAGAAAAAGCACAGACTTACACTTTCTGGCTAATTACAATTGCAAAGGTTTAGTTAACTGCAACAACAATCATTCCTTTGAAGATAAGTAAATAGTTCATCTGAATAAATTTTGCGGCAGTATAATAAGCAAATCTAGTAAGGACAGTTATAAAGAATGGAAAATACATTTTCATTAATAAGGCCAAAAAAAGTATGTGTATATGGTTACCTGATTGACCCCATTTTTGCAGCATATTCTAAAGTTTCTAATGGCAAAATCAAAAATACTAAAATATTTGGAGATGAATTGCTCCTCATACTTTCACAAAGGTATGTATAGAAAAGAAAATTAGGAAAGTTCTGAGACATACCAAACCTTTTTTTAGGTTAAGTACTAGAAAGAAGTCGTGTTTACATATAATTTTTTCTTTACAATTTAATGAATACATTGATTACTCTGGATATAATGCAGAATTATTAATGACATCCACTAAGTGTACATTTAGATTTTAGAACATAATAGTACTCAGATACTGTACCTTAGAATTTATAATAGTACTCAGATACTGTACCTTAGAATTTATAATAGTACTCAGACACTGTACCCTAGAATTTTTAATAGTACTCAGTTACTGTACTTTAGAATTTATAATAGTACTCACATACTGTACCTTAGGATTTATAATAGTACTCACATACTGTACCTTAGGATATATAATAGTACTCACATATTGTACCGTAGGATTTATAATAGTACTCACATACTGTACCTTAGGATTTATAATAGTACTCACATACTGTACCATAGGATTTATAATAGTACTCACATACTGTACCTTAGGATTTATAATAGTACTCACATACTGTACCTTAGGATTTATAATAGTACTCACATACTGTACCGTAGGATTTATAATAATACTCACATACTGTACCTT
This sequence comes from Lutraria rhynchaena, assembly GCA_008271625.1. Taxonomy (NCBI): domain Eukaryota; kingdom Metazoa; phylum Mollusca; class Bivalvia; order Venerida; family Mactridae; genus Lutraria; species Lutraria rhynchaena. The sequence goes on along the minus strand of VIBL01000018.1, from coordinate 2,560,652 downwards.
AGGATTTATAATAGTACTAACATACTGTACCTTAAGATTTATAATAGTACTCACATACTGTACCTTAAGATTTATAATAGTACTCACATACTGTACTTTAGATTTATAATAGTACTCACATACTGTACCTTAAGATTTATAATAGTACTCACATACTGTACCTAAGGATTTATAATAGTACTCACATACAATACCTTAAGATTTATAATAATACTAACATACTGTACCGTAGGATTTATAATAGTACTCACATACTGTACCTTAAGATTTATAATAATACTAACATACTGTACCGTAGGATTTATAATAGTACTCACATACTGTACCTTAAGGTCAAAAGATTATTTAACAAACTTAGGACTGAAATTTAAGCTCATCCATTCAGTAAATTTGGCATGTAAGTTATTTGGCAAGGAAAATAACACATATCTATTCAATAACCAAAAACAATGATAAGAATGTCAGATGATATGTTGAAATTAATACAAGGTCAGGTTTCTTGGCTTCATGTATGGTTCACCTAAATTGTTAAGCATTTGAAAACCACACTCATGCATATTTTCCTTCCACACCCTACCATTATAACATATATCTTACACTACATCTATAACTGACAATAAAATCATAACCAATAGTGAACTATAGGTATAATGCTTGTTGCGCATGTTTCAATGCTTTGTACGTTGTGTATTATGAAAGGTTCAGTGCGTAACCTTGATTTCGTACAATATCATACCACCAAGAATTATCACAATAATGCATACCACATTTCATTTCAACCATAATAAAATGTACTGTGTTTATGACAAATTATCAGACAAAGTGTCTTATGTCATAATTAATCAACCAGTAACTTGATAAAATTATCAAGAAAATGTACAGTGATAATTGAATAATTGAAATTTTATACAGAACTTAATTAATTTGGGCATAAATTATTTTCTTATCAAAATATAAAGACAACAATGAAAAAATATTAATGCAATAATAAACAAATGAGGAAGAAAGATAAATTGTCCAAACTAAGCAGGGTGTTTTATCTCAACTGTCAAATAACAGGATCTTATTTTTTGCATTTTGCACCATTTTCAACCTGGACATTTCAGATGCAGCAAATTTCTTATCCAGACCTAAAAACTAAATGTCCGAAAACATACATTCTCCCACAATGTGAGTTTTATATTTGACTTGTAATTGATATAATGCCACCAGCACTTTGATTTGCATATAAAATTCTAGATTATTTTAAAAGGAGAAATATTGAATAGGACAAGACATTGTCCAATCATGCTAGTGATTGTAGGTGTGAACTATGCTCAGGACATGTGTTAAAGACCCGGTTTGTAAGAAATTGATGAGAAATTTTTTTTTTAAAAAACAAATCTCAAGATTGCTGCAAATAAGCTTTCACAGTTTGTGCCTAACACCATTTATCAAATGTTTGGTCAAGAAAAAAATCAATAGAAAACCATGTAATTGTGCTTTTTGCCAAAAAAAAGAATTGACAGATTTCAAACCTTCAAACAACCAATTTCAAAAGTTGAAGTAATACACTGCTTTTATCATAATAAAACTTAATTTAACTGACATAAAATTATTAATTTTTGTGCTTCAAACAAATGCACCTCTGACTTGAAGAACATAAAATCAAAATGCTTTAATTTATATTTCAAAATGCCATCTCTGGATGTATTCATTAAAACTTGGGTCAACCAACATGCAAATGTTTTGACAGGAGGATGAACAGCAAAAAATTGTAAATAACTTCCAAATATGGGAAAAAGGTAATGTAACCACAACTACCACAATTTATTCAACATCACAGGGCATGAATCATTATGTGAGCTTTAATTGACTTTTAAGATGTACCGCAACCACTCAAATCAGTCATTATCATATGATTGTAACTACTCGGAAATGTAAAAATTACTATTTTTAGCGATTAACAAACCAAGAAATTACTACCCACTGAGAGACATGGTATTGATACACGGCTCCGAACTGACGCGATAAATCAGGTGTGTAACTGTATTAAATGATGAAATAATGCCTTTTTTTGGTTTGATTTACAGTATTAAGTTTGTATGCTTGATTTGCTAAACTTGGTTTGTTGTGATTATTGCCAAATACTTTGCTCATATTGATCTGCGGTTACACTATCTGGTTTTTATTTTTTTCTCTTCGTCGAAAATGATCAGTGAAATGGAAGCTATTAATTTATTGACAGACATACATATACCGCAAAATAACAAATTAGATACTCGTATTCTGTACTCAGTTCACACCAGTAAGGGACTGCGGTCTCCATTAATCATGCGTAATGTTTTTGTCAACAATGGTTTTATTGCCTTAAAGAACAATGATCTATGTTTTTATTGTAAAGTAATGAAAAGAATAAAGAGAGCTGGTAAAAGCTGAGAGTAAAGGATTGTAATATTGGTATAATGTTTCAAGGCATTCATTCATTTTAATCCTGTTTTTACATAAGTATTGAGAAAATGATTTATGACTGTCTACAATCATAACAAGTAGTTCTACCTACATACTCTTATTTTCCAAACACGAGTCAACTCACTAATGATAACTGTAAATAATGGACTTGGAGACATCCTTGGTTATCGTTTAGTTTTTATACTAGATCCTGGGCCCAAGTTTCACAAAAGTTTCGAGAAACTGAGACTTTCTCAGGTCAAAGTTACGAAATAAATGAAACAAAAAGTCAAAATATCGATCATTATAACAAGTAATCATACAACTCATGTGCAAAATCTGTATTCAGTTTAATGCTCTATAATGCTAATCACAGGAAGTTAGTAACTTTAAGTTTCAAGGAAAATCATTTATTTAGTTAAGAGACATTAAAAAAACTTAAATATCTCAAGTATTTCATTGACTACTTTTGAAGCGTTTGAAAATTGACCAACAAGAAGGCAGCCACTATTTTCATTCCATGCAGTGTAAAATCTTGAATGTTTACAAACAAATAACATTGCATTACTATTACCAGCACTTAAGACATTTATACTTCAGTATCAGCTCATAAGATTGCACTCAATATTTATATTTCAGTATCAGCTCATAAGATTGCACTCAATATTTCTGACTGTCGTATCTTATTTTGCAAGCTATTGGGATGGGCTATTATTATGACTAAATGATGATTAACTACATTTAAATGCATTCTATATAACCATGTTGATACAAGATAATTGAAAACAACATTACTTTTTATATTTTTTTTTCAATAAACAAAAGCTATAAAATATTTTGTTTACCAATTAAGAGCAAGTCAGGTATCAGATAAATGATCTTTTAAAAACCAATGCTTGTCATTCTGTTCAAACAACATATTTTTGGTACAAAATGATATTTTTATAAATTCACAACTGTTGTTATTCTGTTAAGGCATGTCATAAAAAATGTGTTTTTCAACTTTTTATCATCAAGTTTGCATACTGGTAAATACAACTAATTAATGAATGAGTGCAACAAAAAAATTACAAACTTTTTCTAATTGATCTATACAAAGTAAACAATACAATTATTTCTGGAGAAGCTGTACCAAAAAATGAGACCTGCATTATACATCAATTTAATGTTTAGAGGAATTATTCTACATAATAACATTCATTAACAGTTGCAGTCCAGAAACTAAGCAGTCTATGCTTTGTCTAATCAATATGTCCCCCACATGCAAATCTGAACTTAAATGAAGAGAATTCATCACACTAAATAGAGATTAAGGGTAGCTCAACATAAAAACATATTGTTATTACTGTCATACATACAAAAATCAAGCAATGAAAGGCTAAAAATGAACTAATTTGTTGAATTATAATCATACAGTCAGCGCCATTTCATTACACAACCCTGAATTATCTCAACAAAATCATTGTTAATAGTTGATAATTCAATGCTAATGGGTAACAAATTAACCACATCCTAATGGGCTGCAAACCAGGTTTAAGCAATTTCTGTCTTTTACCTCATTTGAAGTATATGGAAGATTTGCTAAACTAATCAATATCTGAATACAATATTTACTGAACAAATGGAAATTTGAGGAAAACCATATCAGCTGAAGGAAGTTGGCGAATGAATTCACGTTTAATCAATGCCAACATAAGGAGATAAACTTCTGTATTGGCTGTATTAAAAATAAAACTCAGCTTAGGTTCATGCCAAACAGAAAATCACCAAGCATCAGAAAATCATGCAATCATGTCCTTGCCAAGAATGACAGAATCCCTTTAGCCAGCTCAGTTATCCAAGGTCAGCAAGTAGACTTCAAGACAATAAACAGGTCAACAGTCTGATCCCCTTGTGAGGTACAAAGTTCACCGAGCCAGTTCAACTATAGAAACTGCATCCAAGCCTATTTCTCTCCCATGTTTGATTCACACACCAAACAAATAAGCTAGATCACCTCACAGCACTGGTTGTCAACAGATCCTAGGTACATCAGTAAACTATACTAATTTTGAAACACTGAATAAGTTATCAGTGTTTCATAAGGTAAAGGCGATGAATTTAATGCTCTTGCACAATATCCTGAGGTGTAATACTGAAGGTGGAAAAGTGATTCATGAGCACTTCTTTGACTAGAGAACAGTGAAATTTCCTTCTGACTGTTACAAACAGAATCCTATCAATCATTTTGTACAAACATAAAAAGTTTCTAAAAGTAGTTTGACAAGAATTTGACAACAAATGTAACTTACTTCAACAAAAACACTTGCCAATAAAAAATCATATTAAAATCTCATTAAGCAAATCAATGAATGATAATTTGACTACATTTTTGAACATCATGTAGTTTTAATCAATATCTTAATGTAAGCATGAATTTCAATTTTCATCACATTTTTACATATAAAAACATAAGACAAACTCATAATAACATCATTCCTATTTAATGGTATTCAATTGGCCATGTCATCATAAAATCTGATAGCAGCGGGTCACAAGGTTCAAAATAAAGCTACAAACAAGTGTTGATAGCAAAACAGGACAATGCAAAGCTAAATATAAGCTAGTTTACGCTCTTCTAATTTCAAACTTTTTGTATCATATTTGAATAAAAACTCAAGTCACCTTAACTTAGAAAGCTATTAGCGGAAAACATGACCAAAAAACCCTTCAAAGATTTTATAGCAACAAAGGATCAGCTTTATAAACAGGTGTACTTCTTACTTTTTTAAATAAACTAATAGCAACACATATTTCTGCTTCATAATTAATTCAAATTACATTCACAAATCAACTGTAGAAATGAATTAATAAAAAAACTGTACAAACAACTCATGACTTTAACTGCCAAATTATTGTATCATGTTTTAAATGTAATTATATACTCATGTGTGTAGTGCAAAATGATCATGATCAATAAGGAAGCACTACTATGTATGGGATAGGTGAATGAGAAACAAGCATGAATATGGTTACTGAACAACAATGAAGTAATAATACAAAAAAGGTCTTTTATCTTTCAAGGATAGGCCAACATTTAATGGCGACTTGTTTTCAATAATTATTTATATTATGATTCAGTTGTAAAGAAAATGTTTTAATTGTTCAGGCATTCGTAATCTTATTGTTCAGAAAATATTATTTTAATGTAACAAAATATTCATATGGGCAGTCGGTAGGGTTATGTTTATACTTTTGTTGTAAATATAAACATTTGTTCAGTCCAGTTCAATGGCTTAAACTAAGGCCATGATCTGTTTACGATAAGATCAAATGTAGAATGAATTTCTGTCCACCAATGTAACAGACAGTGTAGTATAATTTTTACAATCAATGCTGGCATGTATAACTTTATTGATTACTTTTGGAGGAGACAGTGGGCATGCAATGAATTACCTCCAAAACATCAAAATAGAATAATCCAAGTTCCTAACTGGAGATCGATCCCTGGATCCCAAATATCGTAGGCGGCATGTCCCTAAAGAGTTAACCGAACAGCAATATTGTTGTAAGTGGCCCATATACCTACAATCACTAAAATTGCCAATTCTACAATATGCCACAACTAAAAAATACTGAATTACCTTTGGTGTAAATAATGTTTATACTAACAGAAGTTCATTAAAATCCGTTAGCCTATAAAACTGGCTAAATATTCGGCCTTCGTTTCACTTTGAATTGGTCAGCCATTGATGGTTGAAATTCCGAGTGGACGTGAGAGTTAGAAATCTCAAATATCGCAATTCGAGAAATCTATGAAAAAAATCTACTGAATGTATTGAAATTGATTTAATCTATACTTACATAACCACTGACCAACAAATATAGAGCGATGAGTTCTAAGTAATAGAAAAAAAAAGAAAAATCTACGTCTCAAACACTCTCTGCTTCTCATTGTCAATGACACAAGCGACACAAGCAGCCAATATTTTTCATGTGATTTTCGTTCACACTACATTTTCGCGCCAAATTAACGCGGTTGATAAATAGGTCTAAGGGAAATAATCCAATATTGATTTGTCACCGAAAAGCTGATGGTTTCTGCAGACCTACATGTCGCGGTAAATAATAAAATAATTAAAATGAATTAGTGTTTTTATATTAAAACATTGAAATATAAGAAAATGTATGTAAATTCTAGTCCTTGTCTGATATTTGAAATGGCTAACTCTATTTAATTTAACTTCATTGACTTAACCATGATAAAAAGTTAATAATGGTGATGACAATGTGTAAAAACAAATGAAAACGATATTGTTTTGGTAATAATAACGAAGATGCCAAATGACGCAGTTTTTGATAATGATGTGGACAAAATCAGAACTCAGTTGAGATTTGAAAGCCAGTTCAAGATTGTTTGTTAAACTGCTAAAGTCATTACTTAAAGCCTTGATTTATTTTACGAAGTATCGTATGAACACACAATTTAATTTGAAAGTTATTAATTAATTTCAATTGAGCGCTTGGTATTTACATTGTAAATGAATTAAAACCTGATTTAGAATTTACAAATTCTTGAGAATCATGCTGGACACCTGGATGAAACACATGAAGCTTAATACTCACGATCTGTGAAGATCAGTGTGACAATTACGTATTACCATAACCACATGGTGGGAAACCTCCCGGGCACAAAGTTCTAATTCATTACGTTTAATAAGTTAGCGACATAGCGTTTCCTCTCCATATATTGTATAGCAACCATTGACATTCCGTAGCAACCATTCATGTTTCATTTGTATTTTAAAACCCTTAGGATAGACAACCTTTGCTCTTCCTGTCACATCTAAGTGTCATCCATTGACGGGGCAAACAGCCGATTTAACGGTTCTTTTAAATAAATCTTTAAATCTCCTATTAATGGATAGGAAAGTCAGCGGGCACGATGAATTTTCAATGATCAATGATATTGAAGCCTTAATAAGGTGTTTCCGATGCGCCCGACATTTCGTTAGATACAAAAACATCCAACTGGTCGTATAGCAAAAGCGATTTAAACCGTCAGCCTTTCAGCGCTTTAATTACGTGAGTTTAACACCGCAGGTGGGACGATATGGGATGAAAAGTGGAAATAAATAATGGAAGTTAAAATAACTTTGAAGGGATGTGTCAATTACACTGATTTGTAGATTAATGTACTATGACATTCAGTTGCGTGTAAATACGCAAATCTGGAACATATATTATCCAGTTGTTTCCTCTGAATATTACAAAATAGAAAATCACATATTGATTTGTAATTAGTAATATTTAATCCATTTTCTCCACCGCCATTTTCCAAGTTTGGTGTGGATTAATTTGTTTATGTTTACCGTGTGCTTAAATTATTATGCCATTTTCGTAATTACGAATTAAATAAGACCCAATGTTCAGAATATTTGTCTGAAAATTGGTAAATTCAATGGCACGATTTAGAATGAGGACATTTTACGTTAGTCTATAAGAATGTGGCTCATGACTTTCAGCAAAGCATGACGGTATATTTTCATTGCATACAAGATACGCCATGATGGTCGCAGAAACATAATTATGATCATTAGGTGTACTACCATATATGGTCAAAACATAAATTGAACGAAACAGTATCGAATAAAAACACACGAATACGAATACTGTTGTAAGACAAGGCGTTGACGAGATGTTCAACGAGAGGTCAGTACAGTCGGCATGTCGTGTCGAGGTCACTTACACACATGTTTTGTTTGTGTTCTTTTCCTTCTCCGTCAAAAAGTTTCAAACGACTTATTGTCACGATAATGGTTAGTTAATGACTAGGAATGTTGATACACTACAGAGTACTGAATACACCGTCATAAAATGACATTTCTAAGGAGTAAACAAAACACGGGGATTGATGTTACATTTTGATTCAAATATCCAATGTTAATGAGCAAAATGAGCTTGGACAAGTCAGTCAGTAGTCAAAGTCAGTCAGTCAGTCAGTCAGTCAGTCAGTCAGTCAGTCAGTCAGTCAGTCAGTCAGTCAGTCAGTCAGTCAGTCAGTCAGTCAGTCAGTCAGTCAGTCAGTCAGTCAGTCAGTCAGTCAGTCAGTCAGTCAGTCAGTCAGTCAATCAATCAATCAATCAATCAATTAATCCTGTTAGAGAATTGTAACAACGGTTATGAATTACTAAAGTCGCGAAAAAATGATTACATGTGAATGATAAAATTATAACAGACACGTCAATCCGTGACTTTACACACACGTAGGGTTCACACCTCAAGTAAACAAGAGAGTTGTCCAAATTATAGAGCTGCAGGTACATGTATTAGCTGGTAACTTAAGAAGTCGGAGTAGACAAACTTATTAACGTGATTAGCAAAAACATAATATTGTTTGTTTTTTGCATGAAACGAGATATGCATGCCGACAACAAACGTGTTTGACACACTTCACAAAACTGCGTACAAGTGAACGCCGGTAAACAGGGTAAAAATTATGTACTTTGTCCAGATCTGCTTATTCGTTGGTTTGACTTAATAATTGATTATAGATGTAACACTCACCATACGGTCAGTAACTTACACCGTAATTAACGTAACCTGACTTTGGTTATGGGAGCATGCATACTCTTTTCTATATGTATTAAGATCATACTGCGCATATTTAGTACACGAAGACATTTTTACATTTATTCTTGTATGAATTGCGTGCTTGCAAAAGAGAGAAAACAATGAAATCGGGTTCTAGGAATGTTTTGGTATCTTAGAAAACATTTGTTCGCCGGATGTCGGAAAGGGATTGTGTACGCTTGTGGTTGGAAAAGTTCAGTTATATTCGTTTGGTATAACACGGGCACGTATTGACAATAAACACATTTTTCTGCGCTCTTCAACGGACTGACCCCTGTTTGAACCCATGAAACACACTAATCGAATTATAATCGATTGAAGAATGGGGATGTAAGAGTAAATATTTACTTCCATTTACTCATTCTATCATGCATTCAATAGAATCGTGTCATTTTACTCCATTGTTCTATTGTGATTCTACGTCTGTTTATCAAATAGCAAAGAAATGAAGGCTTTTTATGCACAGTAAATGGAAATACGACACGGAATCAATTCGATCAAACTGTAGTCCAGTTTGATATAAATAGTCGAATATGTTTTGTTATTTGAGCGATGTGGCTCTAACTCGATCTTTTTTTACTGGTATTGACGTTTGTATAGTGACTTGATGTACCTAGGTTTTTTCATGATTAAATCAGACAGAATGAATAGGTCTTAAAACCACGTGGCTTGAACTTTCATCGTCTTTATTCAAGAAGAGTATACCAGACCATTTTATATTGATGCTAAAAAGCTAGGTTTACGGTAACTTGACCAACTGGATCAGGGTAACAATGTCAAAAAACTTTTCCAATCTTACGTTATTGCTAAACATACTTTTCGTACTTTTGAGGTACGATTCGTACTTATTTATTTTCGTACTTAAGATTTTAGCTTTAGAAAGTTTGGACAGAGCAGAATCAAACCGAACAAATTGGTCATGTAACCATAAACACGACATCTCTGACTTCCGCATCTAATGTGGACAAAAGTTATGTCTCATGATTACGAAGCACACCACACCACACCGCTCCACAACAATCACCACATCACAACATATCACAGCACAACACAACATATCACAACACAACACAACACAACGCACCACACTACACCACACCACACCACAACGCACCACAACACAACGCACCACAACACAACACAACGCACCACGACACGACACGACACACCACAACGCACCACAACACAACACAACACACCACACCACATCACAACGCACCGCACCGCACCGCACCGCAACGAAACCAAACGAAACGAAACGAAACGAAACGCAACGCAACGCAACGCAACGCAACATAACGCAACACAACACGACACAACACACAGCACTACAATTAAGTTAATTCCAAAATAAGCACAGTATATTCCTTCAATGTCGGTATCCATCACCTAGAGTAATATATGTAACAACATTTATCAATTTAGTTATAAAACGAAGCCTTAATTCTATGACAACAAATACGTTCATACAATACCGGAAGAAAGATTTTCCATCGTTTTATCTGGAGGAGTATTAAGAACATGCTCTAATGTTCATGTTTAAGCTGACACAGAACTTTACGTTCTGAGAAAGATTTGAGTATTATTTAACACTAAGATCATGTTATCATAATGACTGGTGTTCAATGAATCCGTCATATCTTAACTATATAGTGGAGTCTCCTCATTTAGTTCTTCAGGAGTTCTTTTTACCGTGGATTTATTACGGTCTGATTTTTCTGGAATATAATTTGTTGTTGTTTTTTTTTAAATTTGTTGATCATCAAATGATTCGAAAAATATTTCATGATGTTGCTAATAGCTTTTACATTTTTTACATTTTTTTATCATTGAGTGCAACGTTGAAAGTGTCAATAAAACTAATTAGCGAACGAAGACGAAACATGTTTGTGGTATTGATAAACAGGCGACAGTGCTTTTCTGCTTTGTGATTGAAGGTCATATATCCGTTGGTATTTAATTACCTAGACCATTTAAAACAATTACGTTCAGAATGTTGATTCACAGATAAATCATGCGGACACTGACCACGGCGACGTCATGGCACCAGAAACGGACATTTGAATAGTAAATCCGTGGTTAGGGTAGTCGACCAACACGCACACGCTTTGTTATCGTATCAGGAATATAGAATAACGGTCACTGGCAGGTAATTAGACTGTTTGAAATCGAATCCAGACATTCCCGCGAAAACGAAACCCTACGTGTCTACTTTCTGAGTAAGGTTTTCGACAAAAACATCCCTTAGCGAAATCAGTGAGAGAACTTTCAAAGTGAAGTTTGAAAATATGCGAAAATATATAACAATGGTGCCACACTTGAAATTCTAAATTCTCAAAATTAACATAATGGGTTATATCTTTGTAAATGACTTAAATCGTGAAATTACGTGTGTCAGCAATCATAATACACCATGTTTTGAATAATCGTTCTATTATATATTAGTGTTAGAAAGCCATAGAAAGCCAACACACGTACCTGGGTTCGAGACATGACATTATTGACAGGTGCGTTCTGGACATACCACGCGCAACAGCTCGAAAAATGTTCACAAGAAATCAGTCAAATTTGACGAATGAACAGTTAAGTGTGTCTGTAGTGTTGAATTCTTAATCTGAAAGTTTTTGCTTAGTTTGACTAAATATTGATTATTCGTAAGTCAGAACATGACCAACTTCACATATAGACACACTTTTACTACTTTCATATGTTGAGCGTAACAATAACTGATAAATTGTTGCTAAACTCTGAGCGCTCATTTAAGATACAATGTGGAATAAATCTTTTCTTAAAGGACTTCAGGTATTTAGCGTTTATTGTCGAGTAACAAATGTGTTTGGTGAAATAAATCCTAGTAACTTTTGAGAGAATTCTCAATTCGGGGCTGCAAAAGCATTGACATCGTTGAAAATTATAAAATAAATCTATAAGCAACGGCATTTCTCTCTTCAATTGCAGTACATCGAATAATTCTTTAAGCTAGATACAACAAATTAAGGGCCCATCAATCGCTCAAACACTCAAAGGGCCACTTGATAAGACTTAAACATCATACATTTTTTGCTGTAAACAGTTAATAAATATTGATATCATTACATATCACATCCCCTCCCTTATCATCGTTATCAGCCAGGAGACTTCGACTTTCAAAAGCAGTTATTGTGAGTAAGATCCGTGTGATCATTATTAGTATCATAAACATCAGACTGAAATCAGAAAATAAAACCTAGGACTAACTTTATTGACCTTTTAATGCACGTATTAGATATACTGACGACCTTATGTTGCGCGGAGGCGCGGAGCAAATCTTGCAATCATAATAAGAGGACTTAAAGGAATCGTAGCAACGATCGATCAATGCTAGTCTACAACATATCATGTCAGTATTGTCTGTCCAAATAAATCTTGAAGGTACCTGACAATAATATCACTGATTGAAAGAAAATATCTTACAAGGGCCAACACATGCAAAGGAAATTACTCACTGAGCTCGGTGTACTAAAGACTAGAGAGACTAGGACTGGTGATGTAAGTTAATTTAGTCCTCATATAGCTGTTGGCCCCTCTGCATAATTGTTTCATCATATTGAGTTGACAATATTTTCTCAATAGGGACGAGAAATGTCACCTTTACTTATATTTCGACGCTAACCGAGTTGATTATGTAAATAGAATTGTTCGTCACGAAGATGTTATATAACTGCTTTTGCTTTCGTCGCATTTTTCTTTTTTGCTAATTGTCAACCAGGATAACCCCTGTTCGTTGCAATACTTATACATTTTTGTACTTATATGAATGTAGTTGTCCTTATACAATAAAAGTGTGGAATGAATGTGTGAATGTCCTGCTTGATCTTTACACGTTGAATTATACAACCTAGCTCATCAGACAAAAATACTACGTCGTGCAAAATATTTCAGTTACATCTCGTTTTCTCTAGCCAACTGAAGGAACAAGTGTGACCGGATTTCGCGATTTCTGTTTCAGAATTTAGTTCTTTGTCACGAATTTCATCTCAAATTACTAAGGTTTAACAACTATAACCGTCAATGTTTTGATTATTTCTCAGCTGGTTATTGAAGTGATTGTACTTGAGAATGACGCTGACAGTTGAGAAATGTCACCTAAGTATATTTGGCCTACATGACTTTAGATGTTGTTTGTATAAAATCCTTTACAAGTATGGTCCTAAACTACTTTTGTGCGGTAGTACTTACATTATGCATGTTTTTAGCATAATTATGTAATATTAAATGCATTAAGTATACAAGAAAATAAGTGTATACAATTATATCAACAATTACATATTTACAATCGGTTGCTCATTTTTTATGATCGTTTTGAAACTTCTTCGGCTAGATTACACTGACCAATTGCCCTTCAATTCAGTTTCCTCGCGCCCCCCAAAGTGTAGTTGTCCGATTTCATTTGCACCCTTTATTCCTGATGCTCACGGATATATTATAACTCGGTTCCCTCTGCACCCAGACTGTTTGCATCCTTAACACCCTTCTCTCTACAGCACCCCATTCAAACGTCTAAGGTATACGTTGAGAGGCTTTGTAACTAAATCATTGCTCTCTTTTACTTCTTTTCTTATAATGACAGACAAAGAGATTGTTCAACATAGAATAAAATGCATAGTTTGTAATTAAGTGAGGCTGTGAAATAGCATGATTATGGTGTCGGTACAGACGTTGAGGGAGGGCCAAAGAACGACAGATGACACCAAAACACGATACTATTTAAAAAATTGGTCGATATATTGTATAAGGTGGCACTGAACGGACTGGGTGGCAGTGAAATTATGTAGAATAGTTAAATGGTCTTTGACTATGCTGGTGTTGAGTTTGGTGGTAGCAATTCAAATACAAGTATTTAACTCCATGATTTGTTAGTGAATATGACAACTTTTATCAAAAGGTTTACAATTCAATTGAACACTACCCTAAGCCTTCATTATTATAATATTTTTCAATTGCAATCAGTTTTAAGTACAGTACTATCCTTTTTGAGCTGATATCTATTACCCACCTGTTCGCATTATAAAATAGATTAGGTACATCATTACGTCTATAATTGATTCATTCCGGGTTCAATGTATTTCAACAGTTGATGTTTTGTAAATGCAAAACATTAAGTCGTGTGCCGCTTTTGAAATTGATGCAATGTCCATTCTGTAGCGCAAGGTTAATGTGTTCAACGTTTGAAAAAAAAACGTTGATAAAACATGCTACCATGGCAACGATTTTTACATTTTTTCATTCGTTTTTATCGTACCAAACATCGTTCGTAATGTGTGAACTGTTGACAGAACAAAAACAATAGTCCAAACGTTTGTTGATGAGAATCGATGATTTTATTTCTTGATACCACAAGTCGAAACAAAGCCACAAACAGCGTTTGAAATCTTGATTACATGAAAGATAATCTTATAGATTATATTATCAAAGTGTCAGCTTTTACGTACGGCTTTACAAATCGGCTGCTGTTTGACAAACAAACCAGTAATTATCTTTGTAAAAACTTCTTATTTGACATGTAAATGGATATATCTACATGCTGTTGGTCCGTACTATATTCACACTGATCAATGTTTTATGTTAGGAGGGCTTTTCTTATCGACACTTTCTACACGTTGATAATTATTATGTTTTTTTACTGAAGCTGCCATTGGATGAATCATGTAAAATAGTTAACAGTGAATTTAAACAGTCGTTATATGCATCATTTTTGCCATTGACGCTCGATAGTCAAAAATCACTTGGTCAAAATCCATTGTAATTATTAATATATAGTGGAGACAGTGGTATTTTGGGGAAGGTTGGATTGTTTGTTTGTTTTTCCTATGAATCATTTTCTTATCTATATTCAAGAAAATAATGTCTCTTCAATCAATTAAATTTAACAGAATATGAGAAAAATAAGGCAAAAATGACAGTAGAAAAAGCTTTTTTATGGTGCTGATAGGGTTTAGACCTAACTCACAAAATCTGAATTTGAATATTCAATACAGTTCATATTTATAAAAACAACATAACTGGTGATCGATTAAGTCTCTCTTTTACATAATACTCCCTACCTAGATTTGTATTTTGATTTCAAGCCCCAAAATTCAAAAATATTGTATTCAGTTGTCAATAAATGACAAGACAACCTTACTATCAATTATACTTATAGTGGTGACGAAAGCAGACGATCAGTTGGGATAAAAAAACTATCGCTAGTTGTTGAGGTTACCTTATATCGTCTGTTTAATGTTTCAGATTCCTCATTAGATCGCGCAAACATGTTTGATCATGTTAAACATCCCAGTTACCGATCGTTTAATCGTTAGGTGTTAGTAAATAAAACCCGCTCACTGTCAGGTGTAGATAATCATGTTTAACTGGTTGATTAAAAAGATTAAACAATTGAACTAAGGCTGATTTGATCTTTTTGTTATCAACATACACTGACGCTCATTTTTCCTCAACTTGAATGATCTCAATGGTTTTCAAAAATTGTTACAACAAAAAAAATACGCGATAAAGGTAGTTCGAATTCGCTGAGCAAAGACAATAACGCGGCGGGTGCCAAAAGAAGTTATTCTAAAAGTATCAATTTGCTTTGAAATAAGATTAAAAATTATATTTTCTGAAAGAAAGATGTTTCATTTTTGACAGTACATGCGTGACAGATTGTTTCTGATTTCGGGACTTCAAAAACGATCATGTTTATTAAGATTTTATTACGAACTATTGATAACAAGTTTGTCAAGCAGAAGACAAGATATTGAAATTCAACAATCTTTACACTTAATTCAAAACTGTGGACGGCATTTTCGCTTGACACGCGCCTGAACGGACAAAGGAAAAACTGATAAGCGTTTGTATGGTATTGATTGCTCTGATTCGGTTGATGCTAAAGAATAAATTTTTCGACTAAAATCCGTACCTATAGTCGATGGGCAGATTTATTAAAGATCATAACACCCTCGTTTATATCAAAACATTGCTAAATTGCGGTGATTTTTATCAGTCAAGTCCGAACACTAGTGTCATTATACATGCAGATTATCACTGAGATTTTACAGGATTAGAGATATTTACTAGTTTTACTTGATTCTATGGAAACAAATTAGTTTTAAGAAGATAGTATTGTGTTGTTAACGACATTGGTTTATGAAATTATAAATTTGAGATTGGCATTTTGAATTTGCTATAGGTCCTAGAGACGCTCACACGTACGCGCGCACGCCTCAAAATAATTGAAATAATTGTGTTAAACAGAACGATCATGTAATATCTTACAGCCGCAACACTCAGTTACTTTCTATAAATCTCTTAATTGCTTCGTATAAAGGAAAAACTCAGAATTGAACAAAGAATTAAAATGGTTTAGAAGGAATATTTTAATCAAGATCTATAAGAAACGTAAAAAAATTTGAATAGTTTTAAAAATTCAAATAGAACACATTTTTGTTGCAAGCGCGTGTAATAAGGACTAGAATAGGCCTCTGTTAAGCACCTGGGCTAATTTTGTTATTAATTCATAACGGGATTGTACAACAAAGCCAACTTGTACTTTACACAAGGATTAAAAAGCAATATTTATCATGTGCTTATTTTCTTATGCGCTTATAGTGATATTAAGATGCAATTTATTTGATCAAAATACCCCATCAGTGACACTTTTGTTACAACAAAGTATTAAGTTGATCGTTTTTTTTCCAATTCAAGGTCCACATTATGAAAACAACACATATATCTTATGTTTGTGTAACTCTAAAAGAAAGTTGAGGAATTAACGAAATGAGAAAAACCAGGTCTAAGGTCCTACCAGAATAAATGTTTAACATAGTTTAACTCTTCCATTAAAGCGCAGTGATTAAAGCGATTTTCTCGAGTGCCAGTTAATGCACATAGATATATGCCGTGTTTACATATTGCGCCGAGGGTGGTAGGTAGGGATTCGGGATATGTCAAAGTGTATTTGAATTTATCTTTGAAACAATAAAAATGGCGATGAAATTTGGCTACTTATTTAATGCTTAAGAATGTGAGTATACACCATGCCAGGGCTGTGGTGTCAATGTCCAGACAGAAAATATGACAGGAATAAACATGGCCCTTAACCAGGTGGTCAATCCTGAGGTAGTGGACCTGTATAATTTCGTACGCATCTCGAGAGCTCTTGAACTTTCGACAACGCTGATTCAACGCGGGATTGATTTAAAACATCGTGCTGTTTCAAATGATTGAATAAGTACTTGTGAATTATGAATTAATTTGTATAATGTTTGTTGTAAGCACAGGGATTCCGTGTGGTTTTACGTAAAAGTTTTAACGACAGAAGCACACAGCAAGAAAGTTTGCGTCATTCATTCCGACATTCTTAAATAGTCTGGGTTACCATAACTGAACCAATAATGTTCTTTCAAATAACAAAGGTCTGTGTTGTATAAACAGATATGTTCATATTAACATCACGTAGGATTCTTGCTGTGTCCATCAATCAACAGCGTGATCAACATTGGTATATTAGTCACAATATGAACATTGTTAGTCATGATTTAGAAATAGATCAAAGTTTGTCAATGTTTCGATATTTGCTCTCTATGTGTACAAAAATGTATTATATCAATATATTAATTTTGCTCAGTATATTTTTTCACCGGAGTTTAACGCCGCACCAACAACCAGAGTCATTTGGCGACTTTTCCAGCTTTAACGATAGAGGAATACTCCAGACGTTCACCTGGTAGAACAACCGACCTCCTGTAAGCTGGCTGGAAGTTTCCTCACACGTGACACTTGTTTGGTCCTGGATGGGATTCAAACTCTCATCGGTGAAGGACTAGTGATATCTCGTCAGAAAAAAAACATAACCACTCGATCATGGAGGTCCCCGATTGCTCAGTGTATATGTTATACACAACTCCAAATGTCGTCCGAAGGTCAACTGACCCTCCCAATGTTACTGGTTATCAAATTAATACATGTTGCCTTCACACCAATCCTACAAAGTCTCAAAGGAAAGTTTCAATTTAAGAGTATTCATAACTTCGAAAGAAAATTTTCATAAATGTACAAATGACAAAATATTTAATGGGGAGATTAATAATTTTCATATGGCCACGTGATCATCGATTATATTTTTTGGCTTTGCGCCTGTTTTTCAACAGCATTTCAATTACATAGCGGCGGACAGAGAACCTAAGAAGTTAATTTCTGGATTCTATTCTAATACTAACCTTTTTACCATAAGTAACTGCCACGATCTCCATATTTCTGATAAGCTGTGGATTTCATCCGAATCATCACAGAGAACATGCGCTGCTGCCAAGATTCGACCTTACATATACGTAAAACAAGTCTAGAGAATGATCATACCAGTTGACGATTTACAGACCTTGTCGTCTGGTATTGGATTGAAAAAAAGTGTTAATCCGCGTTTGAAAACGTGACATTTGAAGTCAAAAACCCACTTTTGTCTGACGAATATGCTAACTAACTGTACACCACTGTTGTCACAAAGTTTAGCACTTGTCTCTTACCAAAACCTGTCAAATTCTAGTATTAAACCTATGAGTTCTGTACGGATTGACCACATGTATGAAGGTTTGTTCTAGTTATTCTATTCTATTCTATTCTTTAGTTTTTCTTGATAGACAAACGAATGTCTATGATACTTCAAAGCTTTGTTGTTTTGTGTCTGAGCACTAAATGTAAGAATATGTCTAAGTTTTCAAGGCAGTACACGAACATTACATACTCCAGTTAAAATTTGTGTGTGCGACAAAATCGTTGTAGGAGAACAAAAATAAGCAATTGTTTCAATGAACAACATTCGTGAAGTCTTTGATTCTTACGTGCGGGTTGATTTTTCCACGTATGAAATGTTTGTGTGTTTTTCCATGTTTCGTAAGTATAATCAGGTCATCAAACATGTTGCTGAATGGTGTTCGTGCGATACATTAATACATATTTCAATTTAAATATCGTTTTCCAGAAAATTAAGAATATTGGTTATATTATTATTGTTATTATTATTATTATTATTATCATCATCATTTAAGGCCAAGGCTTATCATCTCTTTGATCATCTCAGAGAAAGACTGCGTCAATGAATGACACCTCTTGTTGTTATGAAAGAACCAGTCAGGTTTGTATCGCATTGATTCAAGAATTCCTGGAATGTACGACATTGTCAAAGCGTCTGGAGTGATTCAGCTGACTATTCTATCAGTGTCAAATCCAAGCTTACTATAAGCAGCCTGGCAACCAATAATGTGGTCACTTGATCGATTTTTGAACAATTCAACTAAACGAATCGCATTGTCAAAAAAGCTAAATTGATTGGGAACTACTATTCGACAATGGCATTTTCCGAGTATTTATAAAAAGTACTGGTAAAACGTTCAAATGCCAAATGCACTATTAAATTTATATGCCATAACGTAATTCTGTGTTATACAGTGTTTTCTTAGTAATGTGGTATTAAAATTATATTACGCCGCATCTCGTAAATATTCATGGTGTTTTGTTTGCAGACTTCTATAATTTATTGTGTGCATGTTTCAGACAAATTAAAATCCATAAACAAAATCTGAGACGCTATATTGGAATGATATGAGGTGAAAAGCCACCTGCTAACGCTAATACGAACCCATGTAATCACATAGTCTCGTCAGACATAAACTATCAATTTTCATTCCTGCGCGATCGTCAATAGTGTTGTATGATTCGTTCATCTGTGTATAAGAAATAATATTGCTGACTTAAATTAATGGGTCGAGATTTAAATGCGTCTACAGAAATGAAATATATACTGTATCTACGACGGCAATGAAGATATTTCAAATAATAACCACTCGAAAAACCGTGTCCATTATTTTAGGATTCTAGTCAAAACTATAAAATAAAAGATAAATGAAAAAATGAAATTGAACTATGGTAATGTTTGGAGATTATAGACACCTCACATACTATGGTAATGTTTGGAGATTATAGACACCTCACATACTATGGTAATGTTTGGGGATTATTGACACCTCACATACTATGGTAATATTTGGGGATTATTGACACCTCACATACTATGGTAATATTTGGAGATTATAGACACCTCACATACTATGGTAATGTTTGGAGTATTATAGACACCTCACATACTATGGTAATGTTTGGAGATTATAGACACCTCACATACTATGGTAATGTTTGGAGATTATAGGGATTATAGACACCTGACATACTGTGGTAATATTTGGAATTATAGACACCTGACATACTTTGGTAATGTTTAAGAATTATAGACACCTGACATACTGTGGTAATGTTTGGGGATTATAGACACCTGACATACTGTGGTAATATTTGGGAATTATAGACACCTGACATAGTTTGGTAATGTTTAAGAATTATAGACACCTGACATACTGTGGTAATGTTTGGGGATTATAGGTACTTGATATACAACCCAAGATACATACTTTACATGTATACAACCTTAGATATATACTTTACATGTATACAACCTTAGATATATACTTTACATGTATACAACCTTAGATATATACTTTACATGTATACAACCTTAGATATATACTTTACATGTATACAACCTTAGATATATACTTTACATGTATACAACCTTAGATATATACTTTACATGTATACAACCTTAGATATATACTTAACATGTATACAACCTTAGGTATATACTTAACATGTATACAACCTTAGATATATACTTTACATGTATACAATTTTATATACTTTACATGTATACAACCTTAGATATATACTTTACATGTATACAACCTTAGATATATACTTAACATGTATACAACCAGAGATATATACTTAACATGTATACAACCTTAGATATATACTTTACATGTATACAACCTTAGATATATACTTTACATGTATACAACCTTATATACTTTACATGTATACAACCCTAGATATGTACTTTACATGTATACAACCTTAGATATATACTTAACATGTATACAACCAGAGATATATACTTTACATTTATACAACCAGAGATACAAAACTGTACTTTAATGGTACTATTAAAGTCACCGGGTTCATAGTTTAAGTGAAATGTTTCCACTCAATATCTTGTATGTAAGAACTAACACTGTTGTATGTGAGATTTCCCATTCAGAGAAGTCGGCCAGTTCCAAATTTTCAGAACAGGGTGGTAGATGTAGCATGAACTTATCTATACGTTGTTACATGATGGGCACGTAACATCACCCTTTCTATAACCAAATAACGCATGTTTTGTTGACTAATACATCACGATTCGCGGGGGTTAATCTATTTATTGAACTAATTATATGCAAACAATCAATCGATTCCATAATTAGCGTCATTTTAATCTGTCGAAAAGCATATACACATGATAAGACTGTGATGTATTTGAAATGGCAGAATTATCGCCAGAGATCACGTCAGCACTTAGTTGACATCTCTCTATTCTATACATTTTTAAATTGTGTATAAGATCCTTGACACGTAATGGGTGACAGAAATGATATATCCGTCGTTAAACTAATGATTAAATTGTACGATCGAGTGATCAAAATTAAACAAATATACGCGGTATAACTCATTCCATGATACAAATCTTTCTAATCAACCGATGGAAGACAATACAGCTCTAAATAGCCTGTTAAAAGAAATAATTAAACCTATTTATCAGTGTTCACAAAGGAGTTACAAAACATGCGTCTATAATTAAATTGGACCTCCGTGCCCTTTGCCTCGCATGAGTAATACTGAACAACGTGATTCTTATTATTTTGTATACAAAAAGATGATCAATTAAATTTAAACATGACATGGGGCTTACGTCAACAAAGTATATACATGTACACATACAATGCCATATAAATTGTACTCATGTTGTCGGGGTCCTAGTAGGTTTTACAGTTCCATTTAGTGGTACATGAACATAATTACTAATGACGCATTTTGAGTGTTTGTAGTTAGAACTTACAGTTTGAATGTACAAATTTGGTGATATAATATTTGATGAAGAATCTGAACGTTTGTGTCATTGTCCATATTTTTTTATGGAATCTATCCTATAAACACAAGCCAAATCACCAGATTCAGAAATACCTAATAACATAACAACGGCAGTGAATGGAATTTGATTCAGACAAATTCAGGCACAAACACTGCAAATGTTTCATTTTCAACGAGTCTACTGATATTCAACGTAAAATGACCCATACATATAAACATATGAGTTAAATTTAAATATTCGAAATAACAAAGAAAGAAACATTAATTCAATACATGCATAATTATGAGAAGGTGACTTCGAAACCAACAGTATTGTGAGTGTTGCCTACTCTATGGGAATGCCGAACACAAAACATTTGCACTTGATCACCAGAGCAGAATCGTGACCACGTGACCGGAAGAAGAACAAAATATCGTGTGAAACTTTCAGTAGAAAGATACCTTTATCTTCTGTTTAAAAATGTCACTTTTCTTATTCCATTGTTAACTAGTTGCACAGGTGTGGTATAACGGGACTTCAAAGTCGTATGTTGAGTCCCTACGTAATCAACCCCTTTATCCGCTTGATAATAATGAACAATCTCTGGATGATTGGTTCTGATTTTAAGATGGTAATCTTATCGATGCATAGTACGGTGATTGTCTGCGGTTTCAAGGCGTGTCACCCACAAAGCCGGACTTCAAAGACATGTATATGTTTTAACAGTATTGTTATATTTCCGCGTTCAGTTGCTTCATTGGTCCCCATTGTGAGTTAGGGATCGCTCGTGAAATTCAAATGGGTTGCACTAAGATTGATAATAGGACAGACGTGGCATAGTGTACATGTCATGTGACTCGGCTGTCTGAATGTGAGGTTCGTGCAAATAAACCGCCGTGACAAATTACCGTATGATATTTACATACCAGAAAGATGGGGTAGTTGTCTCGAATCATAGAAATCATTCATAAGTATTTTTTAAATAATTGTATAAGTTGTTTTTATCTGATTACATGTACCTTTAAAAGGTAAATGGACGTGACATTTATTGAATAATCAGAATGCTCCAAAGACACGTACAAACTGTCACATTTTGTATTTATCAAAAAAGGAAATAAAAATCTACTATATTAATAAATTTCATTTTCAAAAACAAATATCAAACATAACCCAAGAGAAACAGAATTCTTTCAATATTTGAAAAAACAACGATCTGCATAATTTTGATAACTTAACGTTGAAGCATAATCAAAGAATGCTCAAAGTGTATAAACAACATTTTGTCGCAGACGACAATTACACTGCGTTCCATCACGATCTTCATGACAAATTCAAGCACATAGCGTCTACGTCTGCCGGCAACCGTGTTTGTGGTTCGGAATATGAGCTTAACGTATCTGCGACAAAAAAACTGGCCCGAGGAATTCCGGCGCCAAAGAACGCGCCATTCGGTGTGCTTCGGGCACTTCGGAATGAATAAACTCGGTCTGAAATTCATATGTCATTAATAGGGCATTCAATACATAATTGTTCAAACGAATTTATTCATTCTAAATATCTAACCTCTTGGCCATGTGGTTTTGACCAAAACGATATTTAAAGGATTTCCCTATGTAATATATGTAAAACGAGTGACCCCGGGGCAGGCACTATTTTTACCCAGTGACATCATCTGTGAAAAATCTTGGTATTAAACCATCCAATATTATTCTTGTAAGTTTAATTTAACTTAGCTCAATGAGTTCAGAGATTTCTTTGTAATAATTGTTGACGACACACATCACACACACGAGGACGGACAGGACGATCAGATATTACTAAAAAAGTGTCTCCGTACATACTAAGTGAACTTGTTACATAAAGCTAGTCCTACATTGGATTTACACGTGTTTCAGTCATCTGTGTCTACAACTGCTGCAAACAAAATCATTCATTATAAAACGTCTTAGAGTTATAACTATATTTTAATAGCTATTTCTAACACGCAAAGAAGCTAAAACGTGCCTTGTAGAGAGTTTTTTGATATTTTATTAACTTACGATTTAAGAATAAATTTGAGTTATTTATTTTTTATCAAGCACATTGAAAATGATTTTGCACCGTCTTATGTATTCCTGGCCTTCTTAGACTGCCGGATATTAAAAAAAATCAACTTTGGTATGAGACTGCTGGTAATATCATACATCCATGATTCATAGATAAGTTGTAACCAAAGTCAAACATACCATGTTAATAGTATGAATAAACGCAGTCAATAATATGTAAGTAAGACTAGTAAATAAAGCAATAATAATGTATTATCTGTTATAAAGTCTATGCACGAATATAAAAGTTTGATATAATGTTTTATATGATGTTTGTAATGTAAAAGTTTGATATAATGTTTTATATGATGTTTGTGATATAAGAGTTTGATATTATGTTTAATATGATGTTTGTGATATAAAAGTTTGATGTAATGTTTAATATGATGCTTGTAATATAAGAGTTTGATATCATCTTTTATATGATGTTTGTAATGTAAGAGTTTGATATCATCTTTTATATGATGTTTGTAATGGAAGAGTTTGATATCATCTTTTATATGATGTTTGTAATATAAGAGTTTGATATCATCTTTTATATGATGTTTGTAATTTCTTTTAAAGCCAATTCTGACTCTTGGTCCTACGAACTTTGTTATCACATCGTAATTAATAGCTGTATAGCATTTAATCCTTCTTTCAAGGACAAGTATTTGAAAAATATCGTTTAGCCAGTCCACTCACTTTTTTCAAGAAAAATTATAAATGGGCACGAAAATTACCTAGAAAAGAAGCACTTATTGTAGAAAACTTAAAGTGAACAACAATTCGATAAGCGGGTCTCAGTTTTACACAATGTTGTTACGAATCTTTAGTCAGTGAATATCATAACTGAAATAAAAGATAAAAAGGTTATTACACAATGTTCATGACGTGGCTTTGGAACACTATTTTAACCACATATTTTCAACTGCTTGAACAAATACGTCATGGGAACGTGGGCGAAGCTTTTGTTTAGTTCATTGGTAAGTCTATTTAATAGCACCTTTTGTACTGGCTAACAAAAGTATATAATTTATAATTGTTCACACTACTTGGTGATCTAAACCCCATACATCACGGACGTACATAATACATTGAAAGCCAGTGAATTGTTTAATTATCTATTTTGTGGTTATAATACAATTATTTGAGACTATATATCAGGTAAAGTTAAGGTCATTGGAACTTGGAAACGTTTCATTTTTTGGTGAGTTTTAAATGAAGACGACCTCCTGTAGATCAATGTACTTAAATTACTTTTGTTTAAAAAGCAGTGGTGCACATTTTTTTCATGGTATTCAAAGACTTTTCCTTTGTGAATGTGTCCTTGTAATACTTTGCTGAGGGTCACGTCCTCCCTTGGCCTACATAAGTACGCTTTTCTTTTCTTAAACGAATATTTTACAACTAATTTGACACAGTAAGAAGAAATATCGTCCGCGTAAAACAAAACTATAGAATAAGCGGAATAAAAGGCTCTTTGACAAGTGCATAAACCATGAAACAGATCAGAAGTATTATATAAAGACACCGACGCTTTATATACAATGTATATAATATGTGATATATATATAAATATATATATAATATTTGAATCTGTAAATTGTGTATTTATTTATCACATATGTATTTATATATATACATGTATATATAAACACATATGTGATAAATAAATACACAGTTTACTGATTCAAATATTCACTATATGGCACGTATAGGAGCTAAAATGTAACATGTTTTGGATAAAACAGAGTGACAAGAAGTATCACCTTAAGTAACACTTAATAACAAATCTGAAGGCACTCTAGTTATCCCAAGTAATACAAAGTATCTAAAAAGACCACTGTAAACAAAGACAATATAAATGATCATAAAACATTTGTAAAAGATGGATGGCACGAGCTACAAACTTCTCAATTAGGACATCTCATTATAACGACCACTTGTCTTTGGACTGGTTTTACATTTCACCTATATACTTCATCTTACTAGTGAAAGGAAATCAATTTTAAAGCCGTCTCTATTAGTCAAAGGGTGATCATAATACACAGGTTTTACAGTGAATATCATCTCTACGGTTCACAACGAAATTCTTAGCGATTTATCCTATTTCAACGGACACGGTAAATATGGTTAGGGTTTAATGTCGCGAAGATTTATCTGCGTTCCTCAACCGCCAGCTTTGAGTTACTGAATTTTGAACAGTCATTAGCACAGATCCGGTGCAGTTACTCCATTATAGCTCAACATGACAACACATAAGTTCTAAGTCCGAACACTGCAAAGTCAACAGATACAATGGTGTGGATGTTAGAATTCTGATCTGATAATGTCGTGCATGACGCGACATTCTTAATGTAAATGCTCAACGAAATACATTACCAACGAATGATTGACCATAAAATTTACCACGATGTTGACTTACTTCTTATTTTCTAATGCGTCACTTGAAACTTGAGATACATGTAATTACATTTCTGTCCGAAAGTCCGAAAATTAAGACTGGTGCTACAGAAATCTGGTCATTATTCAACTAGACACGTGCAAGTCACACGTGCAAATAGCTCGCGCGTATGTTCTTGTAACATTGTCTCTTCAATTGCTGTTACTTAGTCTTTAGATAAAAGTCTGTTCGAGACATAAAGTTCACAATAGACAGATTTATTAAAGTCAAAATACTATCTTTGGTAAGGCGGTTGAAAGCGGACCCTACAATCATACCTGATAGTTTTAGTTTTTACTTTTTGTGATGGTTTAGACTTTATTTTTATGAATGAAAGATGTTTTCTTTTCTAACTTTCAGTAAAACAATTAAGTGGGTAAATTATCCCACTGTGTCCGCTTTGAAGATCATTATCGGTATCTTCAAACCTTAATCGTTTTTGTAAGTCAACTTTTACCGTATGTCAATCATTGTTCAGGTGACTAACGCCGTATCAAATTTAGTTTATTTCAAAGACACGAGAGGCGCGGCGTTTCAAGCTGAATATATTAGGCCTCGTTTTGTTGACATTTTTCCAATGGGCCGAAACTTAAAAAGCATGTTCACTTTTGCATTTTGTAAGTGTATACCTGCTCGATGGTGAGATACGACGTTGACCTGTCCATGAACTTCGTGAAATGATATTTAATATTTCGCAGATCAAAGCGACCGCCGTTCGCCTGGATGTACTTTTAAAATGACTTTAATGGCCAGATTTTAGCGGGATCATGAGCAGACATATCTATCTAACAGATCACCTGATATTAAATCTTTGGTATTTAATAGTACAGAAGCAGACGACATGTAAAAATAACGTCAACAAGGTCTTGGGACGCATTTCATTAACGGTTACGATTTTGAGGTATTCGTGAATTTATGTGTATCTCTAAGACCGATTATTTGTTAATTAAATCTATTCCAAACTTGAACTTCGTCTGCGACCTTGTTGTCCTAAAAACGCCTGTTCACGCCATTTATGACAAAGCTACTCAGGCCAAAAAAAACGCGCGAAGGTTATGGTTGAACATGACTTTGAGCTGAAGGTAATGGTGAAATGTTAAATTAATGTTTGAACCCGGCTTTGTGCTGAAGGTAATTCGGTACGATCTTATGATAATTGTTACACTGACTGGCTTTGTACAACTGTCCAAATTTCTCTCATTACACATTTTTACAGTTATTAAAAAATTCAAGCATGTTTCTCAAAATGTCATCATTGTTGTTATATTCACAAGTACAGTGTAACATGTATTCAGTCATTGTCACATACTAAAAATCTGTCTTTATTGTCAAGTGAACAAGTACATCTGTAACGCAAATATTTAGTCTTCCACTAGATATTACAGAATATCATTACTGTATGGTGCGTTATTTTCTAAAGAAAATCGGTGTCTAGATTTATCGATTTCAAAAACCAACAAATAGTTCGGAATAAATATCTTGATGTATGAGCCGCCATTTTATGACATGTTACGAAATGAAAAAAAAACGGTATTTTACGTAATTCGTAATCATAATATTTAAATCGTATTTGATAATTATAAATTTAAACAACATGACATTAGCACGTAGTTACCATGGTTACGTTTCTAACATTTATTAAATTCTGATAATTATCTCATTTTCGTGATTCATGCGGTAATACATGCTCATGGAAAAGAAAAGACAAAAGAACGACAATGATACAACAAATTTTAATTTATTGAAAAATAACTAAAAAACGGTAACAAAATAATAAATAATTATCTTCATGTGAACACAAAAAAAGTCTCATACAAAGGTGGGGTAGTTTTCTTCGTGATAGAATAATATCAAAAAACAAGAACATGCGTCAAGGTGAAATCTAGACCTACAGCATAACTGACTGCATTTTTTATATAAATATCCTGATCGTTTTGCTTTATAAACGTTTTGATATCAACTTTTAATATCTTATCATTTGAACGTATCATAAATACACCCAAAACAAAATTAATAGTGAAAATTATGTTCATTTATTCAAATAAACTATCGATGAAATATTAAACAGGCCTAATACCACACACATATTAAACAATAAATGTTTAATTAATAAAAATGTAAAAGTAGACACATGATAAAATCAACGTAATATCGTATAAGATACCTTGGCAGAGAATTGAAAATTAATCGAATTTCAAGATTTTATCAAAGGTTGACAATCTATAGTTATATCTATGTAGATACTTAATTCAAGTAATCATCAATTGTAACCTCTTCAATATCATTGAGATTATCAAATTTTCTTTCTTGAATGCAAAAAATGCAGGGCGACATTCTGCTAAACTGAAAATCTCAATTATTTCGCTAATTGTGTTTATTTGATAATCGTCATGAAATACACGCGCTTTCCTTGTTGAAAGAGGTATTTTAATGAATGAAACGATTCGACTGAGTATCTGAATCCGCGATTTAATCATAGTTATGCGCTTCCTATCAAACCAAAGGTCTAAGGGAAGCAACTCCGCGTAATATTGCAGGAAATCAAATTAAGACATCAGGAGTTGTCCGTAAAACATTTCGATTAACAAACGTTGGTACATGTGTCATTTTCATAGGGGAGCGACTTAAAATAGACTTAATGAAGTTGCCAATTTTTACGATCATTTTTAAAGTCAGAAATCTCGAATACGAATCACTACAAGAAAAATACCACGTAAAGTCTCACTTTGAAAGTAAGCTGTAACGTTTAAAAACAAATATTTTAATGTCTTCTGCATTATGACTGATATTCAACTTAATTCATGTAACAAACACTGGCTGTGCGTGTAAATTAACTGAAGACATCTTTAGTTACAATGTTCCTCTTTTAATTGAAATTTATGCGATAGAGTTTATAATTCGGACGTCATTACTTTTTATTTTTTTATTGAAAGTTAATTTAAAGACAAATACATTGTAGGTAAATTTCAATAGTCAACGCAATGTAGGGTTATGATAACACATGACACATTTCAGTTTATGGGCACTCTGTAGTTTCGTGGCGCTGCTGATATTAATAACGCGCCATCATGCGGTTAAATCTCGTGTTTCAAACATCATGAAACGAGACTTAAAAATGATAAAACGCTCTACCCCCTGCATGTTACAAGTATTAATATATTAACGTTTCAGACTACCATCAATTATGAGAAAGTGTCTTTTATAGTTTATACTTGGTCAAAAAGACCCCATTTTCTCTTTCTTTTCACACGGTTCGACCGATCAGTCAGCTATAAATCTAATATCAGTTTCACAGAATAAACAAGAAAAAGATTTTAACCTGTCGCGGGGGTGAATGTTTTTTCTCAAAAATATTTCTAATTTTCGCAAGTAAACCATGTTTCACTGACAAGCATCGTGTTGTACCAGCAGGGAGTCCACACATGAACTATCAGAACAAAAAAAAACAATCACCTGTGGCCGAACGCTCCGTGTTTTGTTTTCATTAGATGCTCAAGGTCTGGCAGACGTCTGGTTAATTAAGGGACGCCATGACCCCAACATAAATGGATAGTGTATCTTAAACTTTTGATGTATTTAATTTCTGACCTTGGATTCTAAAACAATGACATTTGTGCGTGTCGAATTGAATTAATATAGATGCCCGATTCAGACTGACCTTTAATCAATACGAAGAGAAAATTGAAAACTCGACAGACAGAAGTTACTAAGCTTTCATAGATTTATTAATTTGTTAATACAGTCTCCGCTAATTAAAATCGGTGAATGCTGATAAAAAGCGACATACAGGAGAGTGACTTTTTAGATTATTTCAAATAAATTTACTAGAAATGCAAAGGCACCGCTACGTTTGTACGATTGCAATACGATTTTAAGGAAAGGAATAAATGAACTTAGGTAACTGAGTAAAGGTCGGGCATCCGTGACGTCTCGTCGACATAAACGTTCAACCTTGTCCGAGTCTCCACTCAGATCCACAGACATGATACAAGTTCATACCTTAACAGCAGTAATGCAAAATCTCAATTAATTAAGTGATCTGTTTAATTTGAGGGTTTGTTAAAAAATGATCTGTAATTTCGTGAATTTAGACGTGATAATGTTTACCTTCTCTAAGACGGTGTGCGCTGGACCAATAGTATAGTACGCAAGTAATCAATTTGCTGGTGAGAATAAAGCAATACAAAAATAAAAAATTGACAAAATATAAAGCAGTTATGTTGTCACTTTGGTTATATTTAACATTAATAATATAATTCTAGCAACGTACAAAATGTGCGACAAAAACTCTTCATTTGAACGGGACACAAACTCTAAAAGAGCACGCTTAGAAAACATTCTTTGATAGCGCTTCAAAGCCCAAAACAAAATACATATCGCACATGGAGATATGAATTCATTATAACCCTGTTTCAATTACTCATGCTATCAGCAATGCTTCGTATTATTTCAATTATTTTCTTGAAATTTTTGGCGTCGCGTGAATCATCTATAGACAAGCGTTTGTGGAACTAGACCTGTTCTCACGGTTGAGTGTAGACGCTCTCATGGGAATACACAAAATTACGAATCTCTGTTTACATCTTTGGACGAAAAATACAAATCCACGATGCAAAATGAAAGATAGCTGACAAGCACCTGGCTCGTTTATTGTTTCATAAATTCGCTAATCAGGGGATTATTAAAAGGGTCCTGACTGAAATACAAGCTAAGAATGAGGAAATACAGATGCGGTTTATAAATAAATAAACGCGACTATATCGTAGAAATGTTTTCAAAAATGAAACAGACCGTAATAATTATTCACACTGTCGTTATATTTTGATGATTTCTTATTCAAACGTTTGTAAAAATGATGTCTGTTTAATTAATTTATTGATGTTATTTATTTATCCAATCTTGATCTTTGGGGCTTAAATTTAATCACCATAGGTAGTTAAGAATTTATAAGAACATTGTGTACATGATGTTTAACTCAGAATTACATTTCTTCCTTTACCTCTTTGTTGCAGTTAATTCTGATTGACACTCATATTTTGACGCATAAAAAGTAAATTTCTGTTCAAAACTTCAATATTGATATAAATTGATAAGTTTTAGAACTTTCACAGAATATAAATGAAATAAAATGATCAAGTGTACATATATTTACACGGTTATTGTATTAACATATTGAAATATTCATTTTATGCAAGATTAATCCCCAATATTTCTTGTTGACATATCAATAAGGCATTATCAAACTAGCGACGGAGCGAGCAGACAGGCATCCTGTCACTGCTAGAACCCAGTTGGTCAGCACAATGAGCAGACGACAAACGAATTCAGTCATCAATCATTACTATCCAACAGACAACACTAAACAATAATCTTTGCATACATACTATTTTTCCAAATTAAAACCAAAGTAATAAAATAATATATGAGTATTCTATGAAGCAAAGATGACTTGTTTCTATAGTGACATGTACTTGCTGCTAAAACCTTAATTGCCAAATCCAAATGCACTGGCTTTATTCATCACAGTTAATTTGAAATAAGGTAAGAAGACAACGCCTGTCGAAATTTTTGTCAGTTGCAAGCTGTAACATTATGGTCCAAGGGAGATAACTGATCTTGAAATACAACTTTTCTTGAAATATTACTTTTTTCGCCAACGAATACAACACAGAAAGCTCGAGAATTTACGGCTCAGAAATCGTTGAACACGTGATGACGTATCAGTGACAGATTGTATACGTGGTTCTCGTGAAGCGTGAGTTGGTGCAGTATTTTAGAATATTTAATGAATAAATTTATAATATTTAAAGTACAACTTATGATCGGCATTTGATAAAACATTATTGAATGAGTTTTTACACTTAAAATCTGTTGAAACGCCAGCGTAGAAAGAAGACATTTTTATTCATATGCGTAAAAAATACGTACATTTGCGCTATATCATGTTACATGTACATGTATATATATTTTCAAGGACTGTGTTTACTGTTGAGCAATATAAAATATCGCGGTCCTTGATATACGTTTTGTAGAAGTTTGACTCAATGTGACAATTCAAGTCAAGCACACAGTCTTAAAATTTTACGCACATTTTGGGCACGTAATCAATGTCAACACAATTAATCGATACGGACCAAATCTACAAATTCCAAAAAATCTTACCATGGAGATGATTTATTTCATTTCTTATCATTAATTCGCCAGGCTTGTTTTTTTACATTCCAAGTCATATGCATTGAGACAATTTTGTAAGGAAACAACGCCAAACATTACATTGAAGCCTGTGCCACCTGGTCGAGTCAATTGATTTTCATATATTCGTACATTATGTTCATGATTTTTTTTTAAAAAATACCACATCTTGTAACTTATATCTCGCATTTACTACCAATTAAACAGCGTCCATAAAAGCAACGCCGTGATTAATTGATAAACGGAATAGTTCAGATAATTTTATAAGCCCACATGTATTTAAGCAAATTTCAAGAGAAACGTTTCTTAAGATTTGTTGCCACGTACACACCACTTGAGATAACCACTTATAAAATGCTCTAACATATTTTCTAGCAAAAGTTATAAAACAGACCATTGTTTGTAAATAATTTCTAGAAAATGAGTAATAAAATCGTTAATTACTTGCTTGTAATCATGGATACACAGCTACTGTGAATAGCCTTTAAGCCATATTGTTTAACACGTGTTATCTATTTATTTCTAGTTTTACTTCCATGACTTTTTCAGGACCCTAAACGCAATGATTTGCTGTGGGAGTTTAATGTAATTGCCTCCAAACAAACGTTGCAAAACATGGGAAAATGAAAAATGATATTAACTATAATAAACACGCCGCTCACAGCTGTCGTATGTGATATTCTTAGCAGTTATTTTACCAAAGAATGTCTTTTAACATGTGCCTTGGTGATATTTATGTTTTTTAACCTCGCTAGAAAACAGATTTTATTTCGGCTTCTCGTAAATTAACTATGACAGGTACTGAGAAAAATTATCGCATAACGAGCTTGTACGACCTTTTCATTAAATACTAATTTTTGAGGGAATGCAACGTGATTATCCTTTATCAAGGAATATCATTTCTACTAGTCGTTATTATGGGATGAATTTATATTTCTGCTTTATTTTTTACAAGAGGAGATTCCGTGATTGCAGCAAATAAATAATAATGTTGAGTATCGTGCATTTACTTTGTGAAATAATGTTGCGCATTTGTCTTCATTGACGAGATAAGATCGAACTTAAAACGATTGAGGGCGGGTTGTAAAAAAACCATGGACTAAAATGCCTGAATAAAATTTTATATGTTTTTTTTTCTGGCACTAAATCAACTTCTTTTTGTTTTGTTTTTATTTCTGTTTAGTAAAAAATATTATCCAAACCTATTAAACGCTGTAGGATTCTACGAGTTAAGTGAAGAAAATAGGTAGTCATCAATTCCTTTATCAGCACTCATAGATAATTTGCAAAAAAGTGCAAACGACTGAAAGCTTTCAATGGTAAAAAAATTGTAGCCTTAATTATTATTTCAAACACAAGAATATCTTATATTTTCTTCTTTAACCGAAGTAACATTTTAATATTTTTGTATATTCAATAGCATAATATCGCAAAACAATTACTATCGAACTACAATATGAGAATGAAGTTGTTGAGTTAAGGTTTATTTTTGAACAAATGAATTAATTTGAGCACTTGAAAAAATGACAGATATTTAGTTATACTAACATACTAGTAATACTGTACTGATACTAACATTTACTCACACAATGCATAGTGTATGAGCATTTTTAAAACAATATCACCCGTGAAGCCATGAAAAATAGATGTTTCTATAGAGGACATAATAAACTAAAGGATGGAAGAAATAGTGTATAATATGATATATAATTGTGTATAGTATGATATATAATCGTGTATAGTATGATATGTAATTGTGTACAGTATAATATGTAATTGTGTATAGTATGATATGTAATTGTGTATAGTATGATATGTAATTGTGTATAGTATGATATGTAATTGTGTACAGTATGATCTTTAGTTGTGCACAGTATGATATATAATGGTGCATTGTATGATATATAGTTGTGTATTGTATGATATATAATGGTGATTTGTATAATGTATAATGGTGTATTGTATGATACATATATATATATATATATATTGTATGACAAAAAGTAGTGTATTGTATGATATATTGTTGTGTATTTTTTGTATTGTATGATATATAGTTGTGTATTGCATAATACATAGTTGTGTGAAGTATGATATATAAATATATAAGTATTGTATGATATGTAGTTATGTATTGTATGACAAAAAGTAGTGTATTGCATGATATATTGTGGTATATTTTTTGTATAATATGATATATAATTGTGTATTGCATAATATATAGTTGTGCATAGTATGATATATAGATGAGTATTGTATGACATATGGTTGTGTATTGCATAATATATAGTTGGGTATTGTATGATCTATAGTTGTGTACAGTATGATATATAGTTGTTTATTGTATGATATATAATTGTGTATTGCATGATATATAAGTGTGTATTGCATGATATATAGTTGTGTCCAGCATGATATATAGTTGTGTAGTGTATGATATATAATTGTGTATTGCATGATATATAATTTTGCATTGTATGATCTATAGCTGTGTACAGTATGATATATAGATGAGTATTGTATGATATATAGTTGTGTATTGTATGATACATAATTGTGTATTGCATGATATATATTTGTGTATTGTATGATATATAGTTGTGTACAGAATGATATATAGTTGTGTATTGTATGATATATAATTGTGTATTGCATTGATATATAATTGTGTATTGCATGATATATAATTGTGTATTGTATGATATATAGTTGTGTACAGTATGATATATAGTTGTGTGTAGTATGATATATAGTTGTGCATTGTATGATATATAATTGTTTGTTCTATGATGTATTGGCTGTGAAACTATATCTTTGAAATCATATGAACAGCTTTCTGGGTTTTAAACGGGAACAAGCAATCAGAAACTATGAAGACCTGTAAGAATCTTGCCATATCAAACAACGGTTCCGTGGCTCTACAAGACATCGAAGATTCTATTGCTTCTATATCTACTGTGGAAATGCTGTTTTGATAACACATGTACTGTATTAGAAATAAACCTCTGTTTGAGAGTTACCATAACTTTGATCAAAGAGGATTTTATTAATGCAATATTGGTGCAGTCTTCTGTTTGTGTTCGAGCACAAAGCTTGCTCTCAAAGCTTTGCATGAGGTGATAGCTTTCACTTTTTTAAACATCTGTTTCAACTTAAACTATTTACAACGAATTATTGTTGAAGAACAAAGCAGAGTCCAAAATGCACCATCACCGTCAGTGGCCCAACATGATTTGCGGAGCAAACAGTCCGAAATACTTTGAAAAGATGGATTATTTGCCTAAATTAATTTTCCTAAATACGAAAAACAACCAATGTCATACATTTGTATTAATTCAATGTGGCACAAAATTGAAACATTTCAGAATAAATTAGACCGGCGATACACAACTTGAAACGAGTATCTGCGACGCAGCAAGGAGCTTGTTAAGAACGTTTTATAGACGAAAATCAAATTACAAAATATACAAAGACACACACATTTTAACTATTTTTTTTACTATCCCATTTTGATGGTTGGTCATGTCAGAAATCTTTGTGTTACACAGTCTCAAGTGATATTATCAAGCATTGATGACTGTTAGTAATACTTCATGTCACCACCAATTACCTGCCACGCTTTCTTGAAATGAAAAGACAACATTGACGTACAGGCTGAGGGTAACCTGTTACGTTTCAAGTGTTAAGATTATGACAGAAACCAGTAAAATCTTTCACGTCTCTTGGCAATGAACATCCACAAAGAAATACTAAAATGTTTCTAAATGCATAAATCATTTTCATTACTTTCCTCTTAAATATTCGTTTGAACCAGAATCTTAATTACTTGTCGCCAATTACAGCTGGATGTTTAGAGAGGCTGGAATATTTCAGCCCTCCATATTCATTCGAATTAGTAAATACGTGATAAAACATGTCTACATTCACTATGTTTCAAGAAAAGAGGTTACAAATATATGTATATATTATTAAATGCACTTGAGACTGCATCAATTGGAAAAATGGGGATTTTCGCTCTTGAAAATTGTACTGTTTTCCAAATACATGTATGTTTATTTATTTTATTATTTTATGATATTCAAAATTTATTCCCAGTCATACTTGGCTTGTAGAACTTAACATGTTTTATAAATGCTCAGTTATTAGTAACTAACTAGTTCCCACAGACTGACCAAATATTATGATATAGTTTATGTATCACATACACAGACTGACCAAATGTTATGATATATAATTTATGCATCATATATACATACTGACCAAATATTATGATATATAATTTATGTACCATATATACATAATGAACAAATATTATGATATAGGTCATGTATCACATATACAGACTGACCAAATATTATGATATAGTTTATGTACCATATACACAGACTGACCAACTATCATGATATAGTTTATGTACCATATATACAGACTGACCAAATATCATGATATAGTTTATGTATCACATACACAGACTGACCAAATATTATGATATAGTTTATGTATCATATACACAGACTGACCAAATATTATGATATAGTTTATGTACCATATATACAGACTGACCAAATATTATGATATAGTTTATGTACCATACACAGACTGACCAAATATTATGATATAGTTTATGTATCACATACACAGACTGACCAAATATTATGATATAGTTTATGTATCACATACACAGACTGACCAAATATTATGATATAGTTTATGTATCACATACACAGACTGACCAAATATTATGATATAGTTTATGTACCATACATACATACCAAATATTATGATATAGTTTATGTATCACATACACAGACTGACCAAATATCATGATATAGTTTATGTATCACATACACAGACTGACCAAATATCATGATATAGTTTATGTATCACATACACAGACTGACTAAATATTATGATATAGTTTATGTACCATACATACATACATAATATTATGATATAGTTCACGTACCATACATACATACCAAATATTATGATATAGTTCACGTACCATATATACATACCAAATATTATGATATAGTTCACGTACCATACATACATACCAAATATTATGATATAGTTCACGTACCATACATACATACCAAATATTATGATATAGTTCACGTACCATACATACATACCAAATATTATGATATAGTTCACGTACCATACATACATACCAAATATTATGATATAGTTCACGTACCATATATACATACCAAATATTATGATATAGTTCACGTACCATACATACATACCAAATATTATGATATAGTTCACGTACCATACATACATACCAAATATTATGATATAGTTCACGTACCATACATACATACCAAATATAATGATATAGTTCACGTACCATACATACATACCAAATATAATGATATAGTTCACGTACCATAAAGTGCTTTTCGATCATCAATTTGAGACGCGACCGAGCCGCGCGCATATTGAAGACAATTTACTATTTAAGAATTGCATCAAAGGTCATGCAGTGTTCCCCATTTAACGTCTGTTTTCTACCACGTGACTGATACAAAAATTACCTGAAGATCTCATTCTTAATTCTGAACTTAACAAATATTTTGACAACCGGTAGGGCCATTCCATATCACGTCTATGTTTAGCGTAACATCGATGTTCAAAAACCTATCTAGCTATCCGGAAAAAAACAAACAAGTGCCTGAGGAAAAAAACACAAATTTCCTACTTATTTGCCGCAAAATATTAGCTTCTATCAAAATTTCAAACAGTCACTCAGAGAGAATAAATATGTTTCATTTCTTAAATCAAAACATAAGCATAACATTGATAGATTTTGACGACTGGAAGGCATATTGATACAAAGCAAATCGTTCCAGCACGTAATGGTTCAATAAAAATATTTCTAATGATCAAATATTCAATATTACGATACATTTTTTTGTTTGACTCAGGTGATCAAAACCTTTCCGTCCGCGGACGCTAAACATAGATACGATTTGGTATGGCCTCATCGTGTCATAACCATTAACCATTAACTGCTTCCACTCCACACGAGATCCCTGGTGAGTTATATATAAGAACGGTGTACCGGTTAGGAATTTTCATACAATGTGGTCTGTCTGAGTTAAAAAGAATCTTATATTCGTCCTGACATTCAGTCCACTT
The DNA here is from genome assembly GCA_008271625.1 of Lutraria rhynchaena. NCBI lineage: Eukaryota > Metazoa > Mollusca > Bivalvia > Venerida > Mactridae > Lutraria > Lutraria rhynchaena. Next base: position 2,521,750 of record VIBL01000018.1, on the reverse strand, counting down.
CTGGATGACCACTCATTTATTTTCACTGGTTGCGCTCATTATCTTTTTTTCGAGAAAATACATTCGCAATGTTGAAATCAGTTTCAATTAAAATTTGACTAATATAACTTTATATAATCTCATATATAATAATAAAAATAATAATAATATGTATATATAATCTTAATGTAATTCCACAAATTTCTCTTAAACGGAAGACTTTCTGGATATTAATGAGAAGAATGTTCGTCAGTAACCTAAAACAGATTTAAGTTTTATAGATGTAATTACATTTCTATTTTGATAGGATTACCACGTCATTTCAAATTCTTGAAAATTAAGAGATGCTCAATCACCATAGAAATGGCATTTTAATCACTTACCGAGTGTTACATACGATGATCCGGAGGAACGAAATGTTGTTCACCATACGACGCATTCTGACAAAGTCTAAATGTCTGTAGAACTAAGCAAGCGTGTAATACACCAATGTTTTTAAATGTATCGAAAAAATGCTCAGATACGCAAAATGTCATTTAGCAATGGTGTTGAAGTAAAGCGTACAGCACGTCAGCAGTGGAAGTGGTATGGACACTCCAGATAATGGAAGGTGGTATGGACACTCCAGATAATGTAAGGTGGTATGGACACTCCAGATAATGGACGGTGGTATGTACACTCCAGATAATGGACGGTGGTATGGACACTCCAGATAATGGAAGGTGGTATGGACACTCCAGATAATAGAAGGTGGTATGGACACTCCAGATAATGGAAGGTGGTATGGACACTCCAGATAATGGACGGTGGTATGGACACTCCAGATAATGGAAGGTGGTATGGACACTCCAGATAATGGACGGTGGTATGGACACTCCAGATAATGGACGGTGGTATGGACACTCCAGATAATGGAAGGTGGTATGGACACTCCAGATAATGGAAGGTGGTATGGACACTCCAGATAATAGAAGGTGGTATGGACACTCCAGATAATGGAAGGTGGTATGGACACTCCAGATAATGGAAGGTGGTATGGACACTCCAGATAATGGAAGGTGGTATGGACACTCCAGATAATAGAAGGTGGTATGGACACTCCAGATAATGGACGGTGGTATGGACACTCCAGATAATGGACGGTGGTATGGACACTCCAGATAATGGAAGGTGGTATGGACACTCCAGAATGATATCGCCATGGCTTGGTTTCCAGCTCTAGGGCTGGACACCAAAATATCATCGGCCAACGAAAAATTATCTTACATAGCAGCTTTCAACTCTGGTATTTTGACGCTATTGTTAAATAACGAATAGTATTTTTAATGAACAAAAAATGAATCAAAATTAATAATCTATCATTGTTGTCTACTCTTTTACTGTTGATTTCCTGATGACGTATTCTATACATAGAATTTTGATTTACCACAATTTACTCAAATTTTCGCAAGAAAACATGTTTTTATTTAATTATACAAAAAATATTTTTCACCTCCGCATCTCTTTGGCTCTTCCGCTTTTCGGGATCTACTTAATCTTGTGATAATATTTAATTGCCCAGTCCCACCTTAACGAAATTCGTAGCGAATTGATACTGAAAATCCAGAACGAAATTCGCAGTTTTCGTAGCCTTTTTATCAAAGCTACTTCAGATACCAGAGCACTCCTTCGTGTTTGCCACCTACACAGTTTTCCGCATATTCTCAGTATAAGGGCACGGCTCGTTGATATACTTAATATCATATAACTAAAACAAATACATGTATTAGTTTGTAATAAAAAAGTAGGAAGAAATAAGATTCTTCCCAAAGCAAATCAAAATCACAATAGGAAGGATGTTTGCAGAAATGTAATAATTGTACTATATACATGTAATAATTGTACTATATACATGTAATAATTGTACTATATACATGTAATAATTGTACTATATATATGTAATAATTGTACTATATACATGTAATAATTGTACTATATACATGTAATAATTGTACTATATACATGTAATAATTGTACTATATATATGTAATAATTGTACTATATACATGTAATAATTGTACTATATACATGTAATAATTGTACTATATACATGTAATAATTGTACTATATATATGTAATAATTGTACTATATACATGTAATAATTGTACTATATATATGTAATAATTGTACTATATACATGTAATAATTGTACTATATATATGTAATAATTGTACTATATACATGTAATAATTGTACTATATATATGTAATAATTGTACTATATACATGTAATAATTGTACTATATACATGTAATAATTGTGCTGTATATATGTGTGTAGTAATTGTACTGTATACATGTAATAATTGTACTATATATATGTAATAATTGTACTATATATATATGTAATAATTGTACTATATACATGTAATAATTGTGCTGTATATATGTGTGTAGTAATTGTACTGTATACATGTAATAATTGTACTATATATATGTAATAATTGTACTGTATACATGTAATAATTGTACTATATATATGTAATAATTGTACTATATATATATATATATGTAATAATTGTACTATATATATGTAATAATTGTACTATATATATGTAATAATTATATATATATATGTAATAATAATTATAGATATGTGCCGAACGTTTCTACTTTGGTATATTCATTTAAGAGACATTTTACGCATGTATTCTATAACAATGATTGGGAACGCAGCACCTAATTACATGAAAAAAGTTTGATATTAAACGCTTCTTTCAAATACAGGAACAAACTATTTAACCACTATTCAACGTCGTTCAAATAGACTGATGATACAAAACGCAATTTCATTATAAAAATGAATAAATTTAATTGATGCATTTCATTTCTATAAACTAATACTAATAATGTCACTTCAGGAGTTCCGTAATAAAGCATTCCAGGCTAACCCATTAGTTTGAAATTTATAGAAACATAAACAGACGACAGCTGTGTTTGTCCCTAATGGTAGGTGGTGATAGATTGGAGGATGGTTTTGAGAGCGTGATTTTTTTCAGAATGTTGGCATCACCGAAAAAATATGTGAAAACTATAGCGTTACAAATTGGCCTTCTTCAACCGATGATTTTTTGTACAATAATTGTTGTTGTTGTTTACACAGGCGAGTTAACAAATATAAGCAAATTACTTCTTAACAACTTTGGCGTTGGAATTTCAGTACTTAAAACGCAATTGGAATGTTTGTCAAATCCTGAATATGCACAATGCGTTTGCGTGTAACGGAACATTGCTCCTAATTTCTGAACACCTCGGTGGATGATAACTGAAACACTTTATATTCACCAAGTTGTCCAAATTACAGAGTTTATAGATCGTAAAAATGCAATCAACACAAATTATCAAACAGGGCTTTTTACCAGATATATGTAAAAAATCCAATTAGCACTCGTTTCTCGCTATTATAGTCTACATTGTCAAATGGGCGAAGTCTGCAAATACTTCAATGCCGTGCGGTACTTAAAAGGATGCTCTGTTTGTTTCTTATATATTGAATGATTCACACCAACACTAGATAAATAAAGTAGTTTTCTCATGTTCAATTGTATACTTTGTACTTGTTTTCGTTCAACCGCGGTTTACATACTTGACTAAAAACAACAATTGTTTCTTTAGCGACATTAAAATACGAAATTTCAAATTTTACAAACATAAAGTAATCCAGTTTTATTTTATACAAAGCTGATGTGAGTTAATAATTAAGTGAGCGAATTCACTTGTTTTATTACCAAACACTTGAAACAAAATGTATGGGAATTTAACAACATTCAATTCTGGTGTTATCACGTGTTTATAAAACATCAAATAAGCTTGTCATCATGTTTTTTTAGGTCTAATTGCCTTCTCTTATTTTTTGTCATGGTTACAAAGACGTGAGTCGTTCCAGAACACAACGCAATATCAACATTTTTTTATGAAACAAAGCAAAAAAATAAAATTTAAACAAAATGTGTACCCTGATCAGTTACAGTAAAACGCAGTTTCAATATGTGCCAGACAAATATGAAGATCAGAATGCAAAAATAAACAAAGTTTAAGTTTATCGAGGTTGTAATACATTATAGAGTAGTTTTTACATGGAGACCACACACTTATTACAAGTTCTTTTCTCTAGGATTTAACATTGCACCAACAATCAGGGTCATTTGACGACTTTTCCAGCTTTAACGGTGGATGAGGACACCTAGGTAGAACCACGACCCTCTGAAAGCTGATTGGTCTGTATCATCACGTGTGAAATTTATCTGGTCTGGGTGGGATTTGAACTTACAGCGGTCAGGGGCTTCTGTTTACTAGTCTTGGACTGTTCGACTATGGAGGTTCCTTACACTTGATACTTATTCTGTACAACGTACCGACACAATGGTTCTTTGCTTATGATATTGGTGGTTGTTTGACTCTACAATCATATTTATAAATGCAGATCATAGTTCCTTAGTCTTTATTTGAGTTGACCTTATTCAGAAGTTGGTATAAATTGTCTATGTTTTAATGTCAATAAAAGTGCCTTGTGGCATTTAGATCCAGGATTCCTGTTTTCACGTGTTTATCTAATCAACTGTAAATAGCGTCTATTTCCGTTATGTGCGAAGCTCATTTTCAACTAACAAGTGCTCCCGTGTTTCTTATTTGAATATTACCATTTCGCAAAGTTCGCAATGAAAACAACCTGAAGACATGATTTGTAAATCGTCCATATGTGTCATAGAATTAAATCAAATTGTCCTGATAATATGTGAGAATTCCAAATTTCGTCGATTGTTAATCATAATCAGCCTGATGTCCCAATAATCAATTGACAGCTTTTTGGGAAAAAAGTAACCACGACTTCAGCAAAACTCTTCATGATGCCAATAAACTCGCCTTATTCCTGTGTAGTATTCAGTACAGACTTAACTGTAAGTCAAATGTTCTTATGATTACAATAATTTCAATTGTGGAGTAATTACAATCACTTTATTATATTGTAATCAATATTTTAGTTTACACAAACACAAAATTTTGTTCGTGGTTAACTCAGGATTCTGATGTTGATATCTAGCTTTGCTTATGCTCAAATGTTCATTTGAAAGTTAAAACCATATGTACACACCCACTGCATTTGTTTTGCGACCCAATCTTTATCGACAAAGTGCATGGTTCACGTGATTGCGTTCTGGTAAAAATGTCTGCTGAAACAATCAAGAAATTTGTCGACATGTGCAGGCAAACATACTTGTTGACAAGTCATTTCCACATTCCTTTGCTATAATTGACCCCTGTGCCATGAAAGCTTAGATAAAAGTAAATATGCGTATAACTTGCCTGGGAATCGAATACAATCTTATTTTACAAGAGTATCTTAATGGTTTTAGTGGTTGTATGTGAACAATGGTCACCAAAGGTAGAAAAACAAACATATATATATGGCGCACATTAGTGTATATATATGTATTCAGATGCTTCATTCACGAACTGGCTTTTTTATCACGTGACCGTTGATTTAGATTAGATAGTACGTACATGTAAGTAATATATAGACAGATAGACAAAATATTGTGACATAGTCTGCACTGCTTAACGTGTATTATGTAATATACAACTGTACGGGTTTTGATGTCCACATTTAGTTAATTGTTATCACAAGATGTAGTGTTCCCACTCACTTAAAAAAATCCTAAATCGCGCAACAAAATCGGAAATCACGCAACACATTTTGATCTGGTGCGAGATCGCACGCTTGCGCGCCGATTTTCAGATCTAGGGGGTAAGCTTACCCCTAATTTCATAAGTGAGTTAGAACACGGATATAATGTTTGATATCATATAGACACCGACAAGACTACGTTGTTGGGATTTTAGAGGCGGCATAATTATTTATTGGTCCTTGTCTAATTAAAGGGGTCAGTGCAAGAAGATACATAGCTCCTTTTTGTCAAAATAGAGATAGGCCCTTCTTGCAATCGCCCGCTCACTTGCAAAACGATTCAACTTAAACCAAACGCTAATATGCATACATCCAATCATCGTAGACTAGATTGGTGAGCTGACATGATATTATTCTTGAATTATTTCCGGATTCCGCACTGTTGAAACTGGGAACTTCACGGTAGTTTTGATTAATAGAAAATGTAGGAAGTTATTTCTGAAGTCAATTTGAAAGGTACCTACCATTTATCATCGGATGACAAAAATCGGGAGATTAAAACTATAAACGCAAAATCGTGTTCGCCAATAACATTGTTAATGCATCTTCTCGGTACCACACGGGTACATGTACTATTTAATGTTTATCAAGTACTATTCAATGTTTATCATGTACTATTCAATGTTTATAAAGTCGGGTAATATTTAACTAACAGACTAAATCACTCATTGGTACAGTGACCGCCAGTGTAGGATAGTATGTGTCAGAAAACTGGGAGTTTCGTTCCAAATATGTGAATGACGCAAATATTGCCATTTCAAAGAGCAATTAATACATTAAAATATACAAGGCAGACAGTGAGTTGTGTGAACGGGCATACAAGCAGAAATCTGTAAATTATCCACCAACAGCTAACGATAACCGTTGACCATTTGTGGTGTTGTGTAGAGGTTGTCTCAGGAACAATTGTGGAAAAATTACTTCTTACTGGGAAGTGCCGAAACAGCAGTCAAATGGACTAAATGATCATACGAGCTGTGTATCACTACAACAACAATGATCATACGAGCTGTGTATCACTACAACAACAATGATCATACGAGCTGTGTATCACTACAACAACAATGATCATACGAGCTGTGTATCACTACAACAACAATGCCACATGTGTTGGTTTATACACTAGAGATTAAATCGAAAATCCGAATGCCTTGAAAGAAATGTTTTCCAGATTATTTAGCAATTTTGTGTTTACAAGTTGGTCATGAATATATCAAATTCCTGATACTTAACTACATAAAGCGCATGCGTGGCAAGTGCTCAGAAATTTTATATTATGGCACATATCATAGTCACAAAGACGGATTAAACACTTGTATTTGTTTCGTATTTTTTGAAAAATGAAAATTTTTCCTAAGGCATCGCAATTAATAATAATTCCTGTTCGTCATAGCATATCTTAAGTTTATCAACACATGCTAATTAAGATGTATTCTCGTACAAAAATGCTACTGAAAATGAAAACAATATGTCCCTTACGGAATCCATCCACTTTGTATTTAAAAATATGATTTTATCATTGTTAAAGATGAAACTTTGGTATGTAGCTATGACAATATGTAATAAATATTCTAGCCATCAGCATACGTATTTTCATACATTGAGTTCACTTGAGCCAAAACACATTTCAGTAACATTCTGCATGTGATCTTCCACTAACGTATTTTGATGTAATTAAGACGTCTAAACGTTCTGGTATCTCTGATAAATGTTCCCTGATTATCGGTGACTTCTTCGAACAACACCGTGATTATAATTAAGACTAACTGGCACAAAACTGTTCGCCTTTAGGACAAGTTGAAGTTGGGAAGATCCTGATAACGTAATGTCTAGTATTATATGGATCTTGTCTTGACATTACATATAGATCTGAGTCCAAGACAGTGAATTACATCTTACCTTTCAATTTGTCAACGGATTTTATATTGACTTTTATAATTATATTGAGTGTCGATAAATTTGAATATCAATTGACACGTGTGGGGTTGTTGTATACAAACTGTTAGCTCATTCCAGCAGTTGACTGTTTCTTTTGATTTCATAGCATTAGTCTTTGTTATTTCTTCTTAGACTTTTCCCGCAGTTTGGACACATTGTCATTTTTTGCAATTTTCCGGTGTCATCGATATGTTAAAGAGTGGAGAGGGGTGGAAATACACGAAATGTATTTCAACTCGATAAGATTTATGAAATAAAACGATTGTCAGTCTTGTTGGCAGCTATTTTATTGTCTTAATAATTAAGACAACATAACAAAGCACTGGGTGTATAAAATATTGTCCAAGCGCTACCAGCAATGTTACTAAGAAAATTGTAGAAGGGAAACAAATCTGTCAACCATATATGTGACTATTATTTTCACGGTTATCTTCCTTGCGCTAAAACTCCAACCACCATCAAGTCATATTAATATTAATAAATCATCGGGTATTTCCGTAGATTAGTTTAGAAATTAATATTGGATAATTCTATAAATTGGTTCATTGTTTCTTCTGTATTGAGTCTCGATATTGACGTTGTTGGTGGAATTTCACAAGAACCAGTCCCATCAACTGCAGAAATGTTCTTGATTGATTTAAAAAATGTTGATACTTCATTCATGTGCGATCATTCAATAAAATGAATCTAGTTAATTTAAATCTAAGTTCATTTTCACCATAATGAAGGACATATGACTAAGAGATCAATATCAATGGTCATTGTTCCTCCATATCAAACTGTGCAATCGGGCATACTAGATGTCGGGCGGATTTAAAGACAAACAAACCGACTTTAACAAAATACAAATTTGATAAACATACAGCAAGATATTCGATTGAATGTCTCTGTGAATATAACTTTCCATAAAGTTCTTATTTTAACAGGGGCGTAGCAAATGTATTATGTTCATATAAGCTTAAGTCTTCTAAGGAGACTGTTTCCATGCGGGGTCGGATCGCATTATATATTTTCGAACGATGCCACATTTCAGGTTATACTGGAGAATTTTGCGTCATTTTACTCCTCTCATTTTCCAAGAATTATTTGTAGTCAACGGTCGGAATAAGGTTTTTCACATTGCCAAAAACCTCGTTTCAAAATCCATTGAAGCTAAGATTTCGGGTAATGAAACCATTAGCAATATACGAATTTGAAGGTGAGTAAGTAGTAGAGTATGACGGTGAGTTTGAAGGCGAGTTTTATGACAAGTTTGGAGGCGATTTCGAAGGCAAGTCTGAAAGGGAATATGAAAATGAGTTTGAAGAGGTGTTTGAAGATCAATTAGTACATGAGGTTGCAGGCGATTTTATCGATGAGTTTGTAGAAGAGTTTGAAAGCAAGTTTGTAGGCGAGATCGAAGACAACTTTGAAAATGAATTCGTTGGAGAGTTTGAAGACAAATCTTAATATGAGTTTGAAGATAAGTTTTAAGGACGAGTTTGGAGGCGAGTTTGAAGACGAGTTTGAAGCTGGGTTGGTAAACGAGTTTGAAAACAAGTTTAATTATCGTAAGTGGCTAGTTGGTTATATCAAATTTCACCAATTTATGGTTTCAAAAAGTCAACCATAATTGTATACATTAATGAATACAGAGTCTATTGCAAGTTATTTGAGATAAATATTACACTTGGTCGGTCATCTATAAACCAATATCGCACGTTACTTACGTATGTTTGAATGACGATAACTACTCTGTATATAAGGATATATTATAACAATTAATAACTATTATGGTATCATGCAGGGAACAACGCCTAAGATTTTTTTGTAACTTTATTTAACGATTCCACATGTAATACATAACAATATATTTTCATTCATATAAATATTTCAAGGTTCAAAGTAATATTGATTATGAGAAGTGTAAATTATAAGTAATAAATGTTAGTTAGGACAAAAGGTAAAAAATAGTCAATGTAGTATTAAATAGCCAGAATAAGAAATTATTCAAGTTTCATGAGAATAATAAAATGACTTTTTTACTAAATTATTTGAAAAATAGTAACTTTACAAACATAGTATTTTTTAAATTAGGTGGTTTGATAGTAGCGTATTATAGATGAAAGCAAGTATACTGATTTTTCTTAAGTAACCATCAAATATTCTTAAAAGTTGCATTACCACAAAATTTCAACATTTGGAAATGTATACTAAACTGAAGTATTCATCCAAAAATACTTAAGAATTAAAATACACCAAAATTATACATGTGACCCAATGTCTATACTCAAAATAATTCCTACAATTATTTTAACAAAACTATATTACATTGAAATGAAACTTTTTTAATGGATATACCTTTGGTTATGTGTCTATTACAGCCACTCTAATTTTATAAGTTTTTAATCTGAAAAACTAGAAAATTATGCATTATATATATGGGTATTTTAGGAGACTCAATTAAAGAAAGGTACAAGGCAAAAAAATTAAAACTGATTATAGCTGATGATGCAATTTTATATGATACGTTAAGTAATGAAATAGGTCTCCAAGAGTTTGTCTTTGTTCCCTTTCGGTATAAAGGCGATCGCCCTCTGTTTGAAACTTGGAGATAATTCTCCACTTTCAAAAGATTGATTGATTGACCTGACTAAGAAATAAGTCAGTCCAGAAAACTTTAAAAGGGATGCAGTTACAAAACCACTACTTCCAGGAGCTGAATTATTTTCCATTTTCTTTAGTGAGTTTAACATGTCTGCTTTCGACATTTTTTCTTTTAATTGAGCCTGATCATTTTGTGAAAGTTTTGGAACTGAGTTCGTACATAAAGTCTCAGGGTTAAAGTTTTCTACAGGTTTATAGGCATATAACGATTTATAACGATTCATCGTTTCTTGAATTATTTATTCTGTTCAACTAAAACCTCACCAGATTTAGTGATTAATTTATTCATCATTTTTGGGACAAAATTTCTATTTTCTAAATTACAAAAGTAATTTGTAGGTTTTTTGCCTTCATGAACCCACTTTGCCCGAGATCTAATTAATTTAAATTCAAGATATTTTTTCCTAAAATTATACAACTCTTTTGTCTTATTTTCCAATAAATCAATATTAATGTTAGTTTGATTACTTAACCAGTCAATTTCTTTCATAAGATTACTATGTGTATTAGAGTTATGTCTTTTCTTAAATGTTGCATGTGAAATTGTTTCACCTCGTATTTCCACAAGTAATGTTTCATAAAATAATCTATCATCTATATCAAAAGCTACATCATTATTACTAATATCATTAAGACTAAGACCATTTGGTTGAGTATTAGAAGCATATTGATTTTTAAACCTCTTTATTGTTTCTTTAAATTTCTCAACATAATCTAAATCTTTTAGCAAAGAATCATTGAATTTCTAGTATGAAGAACCATTTTCAATTTTTGTAAAAATAGACATATTGTAATCATTGCATGGTCAATTATATATCCAGTAAAAATTTCACTGTTTAAAATTTTTGAGAACAGGAAACTAGCTATAAGAAAGAAGTCAAGTCTTGCTTGTTTGATAGGATTCTTTTTTAACCAAGTAAATTTCTTTTCTTCTAAATGTTCTTCTCGCCAACAATCAACAAAATCATAATCAAATATAATTTCTTGAACTTTATTCCTGGCATTTGGGTTATTAACATTTACGTCATTTAATAAATCCATGTCTGGACAGGAAACACGATTAAAATCTCCAACAATAATACAATGATTTTCTATGTTGGACAATTTTGAACCAATTACATCATAAAATTTAGGTTGGTCATTATTAGGTCAATAAATACAAAAGGGAGAGATATCAATATTATATGAAGTGAAATGAAGGATTGAGAGATTACCATTATCATCTTTCACTATGTATTTAAAAGTGAAGTCAAAATTATTATTAATTAAAATCAATACACCTCTGGACTTGAGGAAAAGTTACTGAAAAAGCAGTCATAACCCCACATACTCCCAGTAGTAAGTTAATCATTGTCAGTAAAATGAGTGTCTTGAAGACATATCAAGTTATAATTATATGATTTTAGAAAACTAAAAACATCTCGTCTTTTGTTTATGTCATTTAATCCCTGTACATTCATGGAAGCAATCTTTATTTCTCCTGACATATCATAGACTTAAATTTTACCTCTTATATTTCTATTCTGGACAACACAATCAACCATGACAAGCACAACATTTCAAGATTCACATAAACACTGCATCTAGTGTAAAAACTTTGCACCTGAACAGATGTCTTCATTGTCTCATTCAAGCAATGATTTCTACATATACTGTAACTTACTAAAAAGAGCCTGAAAGAACATTGAAAATAGCAAAAATAGAGGAATTTGGTCGTAGCTAAAATGAACATTTGCTTAACAAATGAGAGAATGTAATAAGAAAACTGGTAACTATGGGGATGTGTGTGTGTGTGTAGACCTCAATTAGTTGTGTAAGTCTTTCCCTGTCAATACCCCCCCAAACAATCAGTCAATTACAGGTTTTTTGGGGCATTAAACTACATACCGAGGTATACCTCACAATGTTCATGATCTAAAAGTGAGTTAGCTTTATAACAGGAAAACCTCGGTAAGATAATTTTCACGCAATAGTCACTTTAGCACCACCCGCACACATGTGTATACGTATAATCTACTAAAATTACTCGTTCCAATGCGACTCATTTTGATATTGGAAATCATTATTAGTACTGTATGCATTTTAATAATTTTGTAAGACAGTATGGACTATAAAAAGGTTAACGCTATAAACAAAGTAATACCATTCTTTCCAGAGCAGAGGACATATTGTGTTCACATCTTTGAGACTTATGTAAATAATCAAAAAAAAAAATAATGTCTTAAACACGCTGAATTGATTTGAAATAAGTATGGATTCAGTTTGACAATATTTTTGACTGCAATTGATGATTGCTGGCTCATTAATTTTGCAACTGTTAACCATGTGATTATAATACCGCGAAATTTTTTCCTGAAAAGACACCATTGCCCTCAATCTACAATGAAATACAACTTCTGATTACTTTGTACTTCCGAACAACATCAGTGCTTTCAGAGCTTTGATTTTCTAAGCGAGCAATTTTCAATAAAAGTGTCAGATCATTATCTTCACATGCAACCAGCGATTATTATTGAAGCCACTCCCATTTTTTGATGACTAATAAGAGTTGTAATTACGAATTATTGTCAAAATAGTATCATATCTTACCAACACCATAAACAACACGTCAGATATCACACTATCACGCTAATAGAGAGGCTCTCTACGGGGAAAATTGTCGATTGGGAAATTGAGTTCAAAAACTCTTGCATTAGTTAAACAAGTAGTAGCGATATATTTGTTATAAAATACGACTTTAAATTGTGATTGGTTAGTAAGAAGTATGTTTGTTTCGTTAATTTAGTAATGTAAAAACAGACTTATACATGCACAAAAAGTTTAAGGATTTACATAATGGAATTACATATTTTGAAAAATTATGCTCGTCCGATGTCCGTAAGAAGTTACTGCATTTTCTACATAATAGTTTGTTTGGTTTAGTTTTAACTATTTCACCAAGAGCTTTTATTTATTTTGTTACGTTAAAAAAATTGGTTTATGATTATGAATTGTCAATGAAATATCGAAACAATGATATTCGTTTACTAAATCTAACAGTATTAATTAATGTACTGGCAATTTAAATATGCTGTAGTTCTAAATATTGCGCTAAAATGTACTTAAAACATAAATGACGCTGGAATAGATAAATCTCAATAAACATTAACAATTTAACCTCTTAGGTCAATATTATGCTAACGATTCTAAATAATGTATCGATTGATACTAATTTGTACCTTACGGAGCCTCCTACAGCGCCGTCTCCTAGATGATTCTCGCTGATAAAGAGAAGTCGATGAAGGGGTACAGTGCTTATCGCACTAAAACGCTATTTTTGGGCGTTCGTTTTGATCTTTTTGTTGCATAATATGAGAGGATAATATTTAATCTTTGTAAATAACCTAGTTATTTTTTTTACGTTTTTTACGTTTTAAGCCAATCACGCCACATTAAAGGAAAGTTTAAAGACAAGATTGTTGCAGAGTTTGTTGGCGAGTTTGAAGTCTGAAGACAAATTTGCAGGCGAACTTGAAGGCAAGTTTGATGGCAAGTAGAGCTTATAGGTATTTTCAGAAAGTAGGTAATCTCCCTTGAAAAAATCTGTCTCATTCGGATTCCTTCGGACACTGGGTAGTATTTTGATGATGGCGTCTCGAAACTTACAAACCCGATATCGATATACTAAGTGTTGAGACAACAAGGAAGGCATTAATTGAAAATAATTGATAAACATATTAATCAACTATTTAAAAAGATGTTATATGCTGATAATGATGGTTGTTTGAAGTCAAATTGATAATGCTACCTTGTTCAATGTGTTTTTTTTTGAAGAACATTTAACAATGACAAAAAGTCAATCATATCGGAGAGGTGTAAAACAGTTAGGTTAAAATTTCCGTTAAGTTCCGGGTAGTACTTCATGAATGCATAAATGTTGGACCCACATTTAGAATAAATTTAATAGTTTTAAATGATAAGCAAATACAAGATCAAACAAATATATTGGCGCACATATCTACAAGAATGCATTTAATAAACGATATTTATTACATAATACTTATTTTAAAAAGTGACAATATTATGTACTCAATCTTAAAAATCGATGAGGGATCGAATGGTCTTATAAAATATAAAAGACTCGAAGTTTAAAATGACCAATTCTTTCTTAAAAAAATTTTAAGCATATAGAACCTGCCATTTTATTTTATTTTTATACGCGATTCTCAAATTTTTAAAAAAAATAATAAAACATTGAATTTTAGTGTTTGTCACATGCCATGACTGATAAATATAGAACATGTTAAACCCCCAGATAGCCATAAAAACAATGTAGATCCATAAAACAACGGGTAGTATTAATATATATGACCGCATACTAATTTTCCGGTTTAGTTAATTGCTATCAGTAAGGATTGAGTCACCCAGACTATTATTTGACAACTTGCTGATATTAAGCAGCAGATTTCACTAAGATAAAATAAAAAAAACAAGTGCACCGAATTTGCAAATTTGTGACAACAGCCATCAAGATAAATTACAAAGATAAACATTCTTGTTTAATTACATACAATGTAAAACAATGCTTTTTATACTAGAAAAAATAAGCATAATCTCTTGCACGCAAATAAAACGAAAGATAACATATAGCCGGATGTGTGTGTGTTTTTTTTGTCCCAATGAATATAAATGAGTGTACATCCGTGTAATGTATTGTTGTATATTTCATCATTTTTTTTAAAAGTTCTTTTCAAGTGTTGGAAGGAGGTAAAAGGATAGACACCAATTAATACACAGAGTCATAACCACTTGTTTTCTATCGCAATGCACAGATCAACAATGTATGCAATTCTATTTCAGAGTGTTGCGGATTAATTTCACAGTCACACTTGAAAGAAAGAAAAAAAAAACAGTTCCATGAAAGACAACATCGATTTGCCTGATCGCTGTTTACAAGAAAACTTTAATTACTTTATATTTCATTAAATATTTTGAATCTTAAATGTTTGATGCACCCAAAGACACAATCGAAAAATGACTGTGCAAAAATCATGTTTTATCGGTACTCTGCATCTTTATCAGATAATAGTAGTAATGGGCGGTACTTTGGGGTCAAGGTGTAAACTTATGGTACACATTTTCCCACACTGTGGGCGGTACTTTGGGGTCAAATGTTCGGAAAATGAGACCAAAATGTGTGAAAAATTGTGAAATTTGGGTCAATGTTTTTTTTATGGTACACATTTTTTGGGGGCACCATTTTTTGAATTTGTTTTTTGAATTTTGATTTTTTTAATGCAGCGAAGACTGTGTGGGACTTTTCAATTTGTTTGTGTGTGGGATTTTTCAATTTGTTATTTTCGACACACAAAAAAGACAAAATAAAGACAATTTGACACAAGACAATTTCGCAAAAACATGGTGGCCCTGAAAAGGGCCGTTGGTTTTGGTCACCAGACCATTTAGTTAGCAGCTGGTTTCTTGGGAGTGCAGAACTCACACGGTCAGTTTTGTTGAGCATACCACTTGTCTGCATCGTTCATGGGGTTGGGATAGCAGTCTCGGCAGGTCGGGTCCCCGCAGTACCATTCTTGTTCTGGAACAGAGGGTTGAAAGTACGCTCTTTCGGCAGTGGTAATCAATTGCCAATGGTCTTCTTCTTCTTCTTTTTGTTGATAATACGTTTCTAGCCCTTGTCTTTGCTGTCTGATCTCAGACTGAAGTTCAGCCTGTTTCTGCTCCCAGACAGCTTGTTCTTTCTGCCTCCGTTCTGACTCGTACTCGGCAAACGCCCGTTCCCTATCGGCCTGCTCCTTTGCCTCGATATCATCCATAGCCTGTTGTTTACTTTCTCGCTCTCTGAGTCTATTCAGAGCCCGATCTCTAGCAGCCTGTTGCTCACGCCGCCGCTGCCGCCGAGGACTAGCTGTCCTGGCGGGTCTCTGGTTTCGTTTCTCAAGATTCAGAAAATGTTGTCTCATCCGAATTATTTCATCACGTTGATGATAGCGATCTACTTCAATACAATTCATGGACTCACCAATAGCCCGTTCTTCTTGTTCTCTCTTGTTGACCACATTAGCAGCCAGTTGGCGGATGTTCCGCCATACCCTAGCCTGTCGTGCCGTCAATTGTCTAGCCGTTTCTAACTGATTCAACAATGCATCCATCTTGAGCGCTTAGAAGGAAATGAAATGACGTGACGCAATGCATTGGATGTTTTATACGGCAAGCGCCGTGAATAATAAATCATGTTTGTATTCATGATTCTATATTGCAAATGTCTTTCATCTCCTATTCTATCATTGTATCGTCCAAAACACTTTTGTCCACATTTGTTCACATACTGAGCTTGTCTATAATAAGTGCCATAATATTGTTCAAACCAACGGGTCACATACGTATCATTATCTCCTGGTCTATCCTCTAGAACTTTGAATCGAGTAAGAAGGATCTGGTTCAGGTCACATCCACGAGAAATAAAGTCCAGAACGAATATACAATACACACCACACGCAGGTAAAACATTCCCTTGTATACACAATGCATTCCACTGATACGTTTTTGAATGTTTTTTTCACAAAAGAGAGAATCTCCTCAAAGGGGGGTAGTCCATAAGAATCAAAGTATACGATGGTATGGTCTTTGATGTAAATAGCTACCCAGTGTTCTCCTGGTTGATTCGCATTGTGTGTATTCACAATATAAGCCTTCACATGATGAGGATTCTCCGAAGGTAACTGATCTTTTGCACAAACACGAGCATGCAATGTCGATAACATCGGTGAATGATCTAAGATGTATTGAAGTTCATTCGTCTCCATAATGCCAATGTCTATTCACACGTTCTGCCCATACACTTATCCAGGAATCGTTCAGTTCTGACTGATTCTGATAGAGTTCGTTTTTAAACTGAATCCATAATCGACAGGCATCTCCTTTTTCACTATCGGTCAAGGTCACGAGTTCAGGATACCACTTTTCCATGACCTTGAACACATCCAAATCTTGAATCGCTTTTTGAATGTACAGTTCTGTCCACTCTGATGTGTTCGTGTATAAGCACAGGACATGTTGTACTTTACTAGGATGATCCACTTGACAACCGTAACAGTCTTTATGCACTTGATCATAAATCAACGTTTGAAGTGCTTCTGTCACATGGTGGTTCAACCCCTCACGCAAGGATTCCGTTCGTTCACTTGTATCACAAGGATACACCAATAATTGCATTTCAAAGTCTTGTCCTGGTTCCATGTTTTCTATGTCCATCGGATCCATCAATAATCTAAAAGTACTTCTTTAAACTGGTTGATTTCAATCTGATTATCGTATTCCGCATACACAATCACGTTAATAGCTTGTGCTAGTGCTCTGGCAAAGTGAAATTCCAATCTCAGATTCCCCGTTTTTATAGGATGGAGTTGACCTTCCTCGCAACCTTGATCGGCTGTCAAATCCAGTCCCCAGAGTGTGTAACCGTGTTGATAATCATTCAAACTCAATCCAAAGGAACGATTGAGTCCAAGAGCTCCTGTGGCTTGATAGAGTGACATGTAGGACCGTAGACATTCTCCCGTTTCGAAATTGGGTTGAAACGGTTTGTTATGAATACTTTTTCCATCAATACTGACCTCCAGATGATTGAGATCAAAATGACGGAAATCAAAAGGATTGGTCGCTATATCCCCATTCATATCTCCATTTCTCACCATACCAATGATCAGTCGTTTTGGTAATTGACCTTGAAATATATGATCTTCAATCTTGGAACGTTGACCGTTAGGAATAGTAAAGGTTTTCACCTCAGTCCGTCGGATGGGAATTTTCATGTTGTGTTGAGCAATGTGTTGATTGAGTTGATTGGCCACCACAGGGAGTAAATCCACGGTTCTCACATTGAAACCTGCTTCCATAAACTTGATTTTTGCAGGTGCAGCAGCCATGAGACACAAATTGGGTGATGCTTTGTTCAGTCTTAGACGTATTTCTATCCCATTAGGTAAAAATTTATCTTGCATCACCAGATCCAAATGAAGTCGACCACATAGTTCCACTACACGACTTTGATGGACACGATTTCGCCTTTCCACATAACCCTTGTTATCTCCATCATGGACTTTGGTATTCATCTGACCAGGGGTGTCTGCGGCCCATAATTCTAATGCTTGAAGCTGAGTGCTTTTACAACTTTGATTGAAGGAGAGTAAATTTCCTAGGTAAGCACGATAGGCATACGTGTCCGCATTGCTGGTGATCAGTTTATTGTTCAGATACACATCGATGCTACTGAACATACTGTGAAAAAAGTTATCGACGGTTGCAATTTCACTGTCATTCGCCAAGTCGGTATTATTCGCCTGTAGAATTTTGATTTTCATATACAGATAAGACTGATTCAGATCTGTCCATTTTTCTACTTGTGCAGGAATCACGAATTCAATAGGAGCATTATTATCCAGGGCAGAAATGGGATAATGCTCAGTCCATTGTCCCTCCTGCATGGCAGTCATCGTAGGGGGAACGACAGACACATCCAATTCTGTCTTACTACATTCACAAGAACCGTGTTGCATCACGATTGTTTTTTTCTTTTTCATTTCTCTTTTCTTTTAGTCGAAAATATCAAGTGGTCTGGCCTGCTTCACTCGACGACGATGAAGTTTCGAATGAGGTTTTTTCTTGATGGGTTTGGCCTTTATACTTTTCTTAGGTTTTTTGGTGACTTCACGTAACAGGGATGCGGTTACATTTTTCAATACGTTAGCTCCTCTTTTTCGTATCGCTTTTTTAGGGTTGGATCCTGACATGATCTCTTGCATGGCAGCTTTTCCTTGCTGGAGTCCTTCTTTTTTCAAGGTTCGAACTCCAGATCGAACCAAAGGATTCAGTAAAGGCATGATACGTTTCATGGCTTTCTTGAACATAGATCCAAGCCCCTGTCCATACTGACGAGGTTGACCTTGGTATATAGGCATCATTGTCGTTGGCGTAGATGTAGCTTCACCATAGACTTCCCATGAATAAACTGAATGGGTTGCCCTGTGTCACCCCTTATATGGATGACGATGGTGTCAAAGTTGGCTTTAGCCAGTGGCACGTAGTGTACATTCAAGAACTCGAAATGAATATGTGGATTAGTCCCTGCTTTGGTTCTCGGGTCAAAAGGAGCCACACGTAAAATGGGAGCTTCAATGTTTCCCAAATAGGTATAAGCCGCCAGGTCAGAATAGACAAACAAATGATTATGACCCATGTTCAAGTCTACCCCGTGAGGAAATGGATCTGGATTCTCAGTTAAATAAATGGTAGGAGCATTATGAGGAGACCCACCCATTTTCATAAACATACTAGGATGAAACTGAATGCCTAAGTTCTTTGAACTATCCATCTTAATACGTTTACTTGTTCCCGAGAAACCTATAGTAAAACGGAGGTTTTTCTCTCTAAACAGTTGACCTAGGTAATCTTTAATGACTTGATCCAGGGTCTCTATCAGATGTTGTGGTGTAACATAAGTTCCTACAGGAATACAAAGACGTATTCCTTTTTCATCATTGGGTAAAAGACAGTAATGGGGAAAAGCCTCAAACGTTTTCGCCAGGATAGGATCCCGTGTGACAATGGAAAAATGTCGCTCTTCCTCCGTGATATTAATGACTTGACTAGGTACAATCATTTCTACTAAACCAATTTCCCAGTCTTGTTTATTGAGAAGGATGGGTTTGAGTAGTTTGGTACGAAAACAACATTGGGTATTGTCTGGGAACAGATCCATCGAACTGTCACTCATCAGGGTTATGTAAAACGAGCTCATGCTGGTTTGGGTTTATTGAATTTCAAAGAGGGATTCGGTAGAATATAACCCAGAGAACTACTTAAAAGCAGGAGCCACAATTCACGATCGGGTCGTTCAAAACACAAATTAAAGAGTGACACGCTAATAATGATAAACACCACCGCAATTTGGGCAAAAAAGGTGACCTTGTTCTTCGGCTCAATGGGTCTGACTTGCTCTGAGGTACTCTCTGAAGTGCTCACTGAGGTATTCACTGCCACACTGGCTGTGTCAGACTGAGACATACTGTATTTAAACGAGATGGGATTCAGGAATCCAACTGTCAAATTTCGAAGGGTATCCTTTCCAGTGCACTTTAATTTCTTGTCTTATTTTTCCGTCTACTTTTCTCTTACGACGAGCCAACACTGATTCAATTTCATAGATACCATCGTCTTTTATAGATTGTATTTCAGAGAGATAAAACGAACCCAGAATAGGTTCTCCATCTAAATCTGTCAATTTGACGGTCGGAGGTGAAGTTCTTTTGACATGGGTCACTCTAAACATTTCAGTCGTCCAGTTCGGTAGATAGCCTTTATCAAAGGTACGTTTGGTTTTATTGATACGCACAATCTCTCCCACAATCTCTCTCTCTGTGTGATGTGGTTTCTTTTTTTTTCTTTTTTTTTCTGGTCACCTCAGATTCATTGTGTTCATTCACGGATGCAGGTGCCATTTGAATACTTCGATGAAATCGATGATTATAGGCTTGCACCAGATCAGGTAATACATCAATGTACCGTCGTGTGTGATGATGGGTAAAATATCTCCACATGTAGGATTTCAAAGTACGTTGAAAACGTTCTACTACACTGGCTTTGGTTTCTGGATTTTCAGTCGTGAAAAAGTGAATACCTTCTTTCTCTAAAAACGCTTGAAATCTTTGATTCTTGAATTCAGTGCCTTTGTCCGTCTGCAGCGCTTTAGGTTGTCTCGTTTACAGAATAGAGCAAAACGCTTCAATCAAAGTGAGCCCCGTTTTATCCTTGAGCGGAACGACCCACGCATATTTTGAAAATACATCAATGACACACAACAGATATCGATAAGGTGTGTTGTGTTTGACTAAGGATTGCATGTCCGCCAAATCCGCCTGCCACTGATAATCGATACCACCCACTTTGGTTTTCCGTCTTGAAAATTTCCGACGGATAGGTTTATGCAAGGTATACGTCTTTTGTCCTTTTAGCCAGGATCGCACTTGATTCAAAGTAATGCCATGAGCTCGCACTGTCTTATAGAGACGGCGTATCCCTCCAAAAGCAGCCGGATGTAAGGGATCATAATAGATCTTCTGTAACACGGTATCTACTTTGGGATTCATAGAGGTCTAAGTAGTAGTAGGGTCTAGTAAGGTTCCCAATGAGGCTCTGGTTTGATTTTTTCTTGTTTTATAGGTTTCTTAGTCGCAGGTTTCTTCCTAGGAGAAGAAGTAAAAGACTCTGGTTTCTTAGTCGCAGAAGGATCGACAAAACTATCGTAAAATTCATCTTCCTCTGAGTCTGACTCGGGTTGTTGTATCCAGGACCATCTCCGTTTATTTCCTACCACTTCTTGGGGTACATTGACTTCTCTTAATACACGAGAAAACTGTTCCCATCCTTTAGGGCTAGACCCTTTTCTTTGACGAATCACATCATTGACTAAATCTATAATGTTGGATCCTTGTATGGGCTTCCCATCATATTCCAAAACACCTTGTTCATTCCATGACATATGGGGATGATTTTGAAGAAAGTGTAATAAGAGTTGAGTTTTTCGACGCATGGTTTGGGGAACACTTTCAAGAATCCTATCGGCTAGGGTTAGTCTATCGGTAGCTGCTGCTTGAGCTGCTGGTGCTTGAGCTTGAGCTGGTGCTGGTGCTGCTGGATGTGGCATGGTGGGTTCACGCGCTTTTTGATGTGACAATTGAAACTTTTGTAAGACTTGTCCATAGTGTTGTGCCTTTTCTGATTCGGACAAGGATTCATTTTGTAGTACTTCCCCCATTTGTTTCTGTAAATCAGAGGTCTGTGTGACTTGTGGGGGAGGAGGTAAACGTGGTCGCTGTTCTGATTTCCATCGATTCATCTCTTCTAGCATTTTAAACGGGACAATAGCCATTTTCTTCATATATTTTTCACGAGTTGAGCCACTCCACCACTGAGTGCCCCTGCCGCTACAGCTTTAGCAATGACTGGAGCGAGAGCCAATAATGGAAATAATCCTCCTTTTTGATTTAACACCCTTTTCTTTTTTTGAATCGATACTTTTTTATCCGCTAAGGTACGGAGATGTTGACGCTTGGGCTTCAACCTTTGCTTTTGAGAAGGTGATAAGGCAACATTGCCTTTTAAAACATTGTGAAAACACTCGGAGACGCATTGAATCACTTCTTTAGGTGTCATTTGTATCATCTTTCTTCTCATTCCCTCTGGGGCTTGAGTTAAACCCAACACCAGATGACCGTACTTGTGTAGGAGTGGACGCTTTGGAGACATGATATCAACTGATGCTGCTGTTTCATACATCACTGTTTATATAAAGCATCTAAGGCTTGTTTAAAAGCTGAACTCATCGGTAGAGTTCTCATTAAGTTCACACGTCCTTGTAAGATAGGTTTCAATACCATCTGTCTTGATAATTGAGATAATTTCAAGGGTGAAAATCGAGTCACAGGGGTATCTGGTGATGAAGAACTGATGTACGAAGTAGAACTTTTACTGCTTCTGTTTGACCCACTTCTGGATCTGCTTCTGGATCTGCTGGATCTGCTTTTGGATCTGCTTTTGGATCTGCTTTTGGATCCGCTTCTGCTCAAAGAAGAAGAACTCAAACTGCTTGATCCACAGGTCGAACAGGTACGGCTTGACCCACTAGAAGAAGAAGACGAACTCAAACTCAAACGGCTTCTTAGCGTCCTGGGAGAAGTTCTCAATGGCGTTCTCATAGGAGTTCTCATTGGAGTTTTCATAGGAGTATTCAATGGAGTACTGGTGGCAGGAGGTGACCATCGTGTTGCCGTGTAAATAGGAGAGTTTGATAGTGATTGAGTTCTCAATTGTGATGGACTCTGGGGTGATCCATTTCTAGATAACGGAGGTGATCCTATGGGAGGTGATCCACTTAAAGAGGATCCATTTCTAGATAAACTCCCATTTCTAGATAAAGGAGACCCAATGGGTGACAACCCATTTCTAGATAAAGAGGATCCTCTGAAACCTCGTCGAAGGGTGATAAAACATTCATCGATTGTGGGTGAAACTGTAAATGCAGGTGTTTTCTTTCTAGGAGCTTTTTTTGCCGGAGCTCTTTTTGCTGGTTTTTGTTTAGAGTTTTTTGCTGGAGCTCTCTTTTTAGGAGAACGTTTCTTTGCTGGAGCTCTTTTTGCTGGAGCTTTCTTTTTAGGAGAACGTTTCTTTCTGGGAGCTCTTTTTGCAGGAGCTCTCTTTCTAGGAGCTCTCTTTTTAGGCGTTTTCTTAGGGCCAAATTTACGAATGGTCTTTTGACCATTCCATCGAAGTAAACTTCGTATCATGACCCCTCCAAGAAATCCACTCCCTCCTGGTTTTAATATGAGTTGACGTTTGGTGTCCACATCCACTTGATCATCACCTAACTGCTCTAGTTCATTCTGATGTTTTTGCATAAAGTTTTGTGTTTGTTTAGGTAACAGTAATTTCTTTTGTAAAATCACTTTAGCCGCTAACGTAAACCATTTGACCATTTCTTTTAATCCTGATCGTAACAACTGCTCCCGTTGAGCAGGATCACGTTCCTGACTCAAATGTTCTAGCGACTGAGCTATGGTGTTCATTCTGTCTGCCATGATGACTATGATGACTCCCTAAGTTCTATCTCCTTTATATATACACCGTCGGACCACGTTCCTCTCCAGTGATCCAATGATGAAAAATATCGGTTCTCAACCGATACGTGTCAGGTGTTTGAGGGTGAAAATCAATCACTAAATACCCATGGGGTGTAGAGATCGTATCTTGATAAGCGGGTAACAAGTGTGGCAATTGAATTTGATTCGCCAATACTTTAATTTGTCCTTTATCTCTTGTGTTTTGAAATAAGATCATGTAATGTGCATTTAAACTTAATGTACGACTGGCTTTCGATTGTTGAAACATGTTTTGTGTAATGTAAATGACACTGGCATTACGATGATGACCTTTTCGTGTAAACCATAATTTAATTTTCTCTTCATCTTTATCCCCAAGCATATCATCAAATACTATTAAATGGGGAATGGAGGTATCCTCCACCAACTCCTCCTCATCCTCAGGAATACCCTGTAAGAATTGAATGTGGGGTTCCTGTTCTTGTAACTGAGCATAGGCTGTTTGCCATTCTTTGTAACACCATACGATACGCTCAGGTACCACTTGAAACAGATCCGATTTGTAAGTCAACATCTTTTTGACAAATTGTGTTTTACCAGATCCACTAGGGCCTGAGATAAACATATTACAAGGATGCTTAAACAATAAACTGGACTCCATGACGTGACAATCACAACTAACATCAAGTGAATGAAACAAAAGTATTTTATTGACTTTTTTTTACATGCAACACCAATAATTAATATACTGTTAATATACAATAGTTACACTAACAATAATTTTACATTATGACATGTCAACTTTTTTGTTAATATACAATAGTTACACTGACACACAGTTACAGCACTGACAACAAAAGTCATTAAGTGGTGGTAGTATTTTCTCCGAAAATTCAAACACACATTCTGAATGTCCATATTCACTAAGAAAAGTGATGACTTCTTCCTTGTTCACTACATGGTTCATCCAATCCGTTTCACTAAAGTCTAATGGCACTGTCTGTTTATAAAATGAATTCATCACATGAAGTCCATTTCTAAATTCTTCAAACAGTTCTGGCGTACTCAAACGTTGTCGAATCCATTCTACATTATGATGACCTTCAGGTATTTTCATACGAAAAGCAAAAATCAATGCTTTTCTTAACATGGTATGCTTCATAATATCAAACTGTTCCATTCTTGAATGGTTTGAATCACTTTCTTGTTATTCACCACGTATGTATTCCAATCGTCTCGATGGATAGCTTTCAAGTCCAAATGTGCACTGATCATCGCCTGGTGAATCATCCGTTTAAATAGTTCAAACGTATGTGGATTCAGATTCCAGGCATGAATGTCCTTGACCGTGTCAAGGTCATCTAGTACAATACTGAATAAGGTCTCTCTATACAACTCAAAATCCAAAATGTAAAATAAACTCACATATCGGGGTCGTCTCGATGGTCTTTCCATAATGGAATATTCCCCGCATTCATGATAAGCCTAGGTACATCCGCATGGAGAGCATCAATAGTTTGTGTCACTACACGTAAATGATGTTTTTGTTTAAAGAACACAGCACGGTGGGATAGAATCGATCTGACCTTAGTGAAGGGGATCGGTTCCTTAAATAACAGGATACCGCGTAGTTTGTATTGGGAATACACTCGCCATCCAGGTTGAGATATCCCATCTTCTTCAGCCATGCTAAACCATACGACATTGTCAGTAGGTTGAAATGCATTCGTTAATGCAGATATATCATTCAAAGTGGCATCGTGGATACAAAATACCCATCCAGTCGATATCATGCGATCCAATTTTTGTTGAATTATATTAAACTTTCGTAGCATAGGTAATTTCTGACTGACAGTCAAATCCTGGCGTTCACTGACATCCTCTAATAGTCTATCTACCCGTCCAGGGTCCATGCGTTGTAAACTATGAATAGCACCATGGGTCGCCCATGCATGTACTAACTCCATCTTCCATGGTTTAGTGTTAGCCTCTATCACATAACGATAGATTTTAAGTCTTAACTCTATAGGAAGTAACGGTATCCAATCCATACTTTGTTTTTTCTTTCTGTTTTCTGTTTGTTTCTGTTTTGTATTTTTTGTATGCTTCTACTACAACTACGACAACGACTACATCATTATACATCAAAAACAATAAGGTCAAGGTTTTTTATCATACCAAAAAAAACAACAATGTCAAGGTTTTGATGAATATTATGATACCAAAAACAACAATGTCAAGGTCAGTCATGCAGATATCCATAAGGAACAGTCATGTAATCGTCGACGATGATACGTTTGATATACACAGAACGAAATGTTTTGATTTGTTTCTCACTCGTCACTGTTCTATCTCTATGGCGTTTAATCCTGGACGCATATTCAACTACGGTAGAATAATGTTCTCTGTCTTTCACACAGTCCACCATACTTTTGAAATTCACTTGTTGAGTTGCATTATAGTCTAATGTAATGCCTTTCACTTTACACGCCTGATGTCGTTCTCCATTTTCAATGTATTCATAGCCATAGTTTTTTGGACCTAAAGCCACATATTTCACAATACGTCCATGAGGCACTTCATCTGTCCATTTTCCCAAACGACTGGAGACAATCGGTACATTGTTTTCTTGAGGGTCATAAATGTACATACAACTGTCTGTGTCAAAATAGAGTACCCTTTTTCCCAGAGGTTCAAGCACTTTGTACAATTCTAATCGAGCATAAGCCGTCACAAAAGAAGCCACGACAGGATTAGAAGAAGAATGGGGATCAGCTCGATCCGATTCATCCGTGAAATTCATCAGTACGAATTCATCATGATAAAAACACTCTGCATATTTCACCGACTTTTTAGGATCATTCAGAATCTCATAGAAACGATCCAATTTATGGACATACTCAGTTTTCGGTAACAGGTTGGTTTGAGCATTTTTACCCCATAAACAATTCAACATGGTTTTGGCAAAAGCTCTTTTTCCTGGATTTTTTTTCACTTGTTCCAAGCAAATTCCCTCTGCTTCCAAATAATCTTGTTTAAATTTCAATTTATCTTCCTCTGTGTCCACACCGGGAGGATACCCGCTGGCTTCTTGCTTCATTTTTAAGTATTTGTCAATGTATTGACGGTACACGTCCGTACTCCATTCATCCCAGTGCCATACATGATATATTTTCAACACTTTATACCCTAAAGAAATGGCTTTCGCCAATTCTACATGGGTCCACGTTCCATACAATGCCCGTTCATACAGTGCATGTGTACAATAATCTAACTCCTCTTCTGCACAGGTACGACATAGAGCAAATACCATTTTGTTATTACAGTGCATAGGTAAGACAGGCATCCATAAATCTTGCGGTGCAAGAACACGGCATTTAATCAATCCTGTCTCAAGACGCTGTGGATCAATTTGCTCTTGACTCAAAATCATAGGATGACCTAATGGATACTCTCTGTACTTGTTGACATAGGGATACAGGGAACAAATGTCCACATATTTGATCTCTTGGTCTTTTTCTACTTCATGATACAGTCGGACGGCATTAGTACGACCTCCAAACAAAGCCTCCCTGGGTTGAATAGGGTCTTGACCCACATAAAATCGTTCTACTCTGGTCTTATACTCATGGTCTTTTTGACAACGTTGATCAAATTCACATTCCCACACGACCACTAATGGATACCCTTGTTCTTTCAAATTCTCAAGTCTTTTTTGTGTGTCTTCATAGCCGTGATGCATGCTTTTCAACGTATATGGATTGATGGTACCCCGGTTGGGAAAACAGGTAGGACACCCATGATACCAACATCCCATGAATTCATACACGGTGTCTGTCTCTTCACAATACCCATCCACATAATATGGTCCAATCTTAACTTCTCCGCCTCTGTGATTCAAGGCATGACGAATATGAATCCCTTCAGTCACTGCAGTCATTTGTAACCAACGTATGCTTTTCATGGAATACCGAGTTTTATCAGGATATCCTGCATCAGAAATCACGGCTAAACTATGAGGTGGCATGGAATTTTTCCGCCAGGCTTTATTACACACTTGGGCTAGCGTGGTCGCTTCCGTAAAAGGGTCAATTTGATCACTGGCTAACAATTGTTGACGAAATTCACCACAACCACGTCTTAAAATATCCACATCCGAATTACAGTATTTTTCCATTTCTTTTTGAAAATCAAATTCATCTCCTTTTTTCTCATGGTACCAAGTTAGAAATTGTTGGCGTTGCTCTGGCTTCATACTGTCAGGTTTGTAAAAGTGTAGCGGTAAGTAAGGTCCCACATAATCTTGATAGGATAAGGTATTGGCATAAAATGGAAACCATCCTTTAGCTAACTCAGTCAGTCCAAATGTCTTAGGAAAAGCTGAGAGTGGCATACTTAGGAAACTGAGTGAGTCAATTAATCGTATTCCATGCACTCTTAGCAGAATGATTTTACTTCCATTCATAATCAGTTGTGGTTTAGCTGTCCCGTGGGTAACGCAATATCTAAGAATAAACTGGGCATCGTAACCTTGAGCATTGTGAGCAATCACTGTAGATCCTCGATGGGTGGGATTGAATAGCCAAGTGCAGAATTGTTCCAACGTGTTTTCCCCACGGAATACCATTTGTCTTGCTTCATTCACTTCTTCACAATACTCGCATGGATCTTGCACTGACTTACACATACATTCACCGCAGGCGCGTTGCGCTACACAAAAGTTAGGTATATGTTCTCCAGAATCAAAGCGACACTCAAAGTAAAAAAAGATGAAGGGGACTTCGGGTTGCCTGCCTTTTCTATCAGGTGGTACATACGTTGGAATGTAACACTCATGATCTGGTCCTACTATTTTTTCACAATACTTGCATTTCTTTCTCCCTGGGCAAATATGATTTCGTTTTGTTCCAGCAACTTTTTGTCCACATTTTCTACAATTCCACACAGACTCACAGATGGTTTTACATTGTTTTCCACTTTTTGTTTTGTGACGATAAAAACAGGTTTGACTTCGAAATACTCGATAACAATCAGGACATCGAATGGATTGTTCCACGGGGCATAGGGTGTGGGCATAACACTGGCAAATGTTTTTACATTGATGGGCTTCACGGTGATCATAACCCACATCACACCATTCACAATAATAACTCCGTCCAAGAAATCCTGTGATCGATATTATACTATCATAATGATTGTCATGATGAAAAATATGAATCATCCGACTTTTTTCAGTCATCGCTGGTGGTTTGAATAATAATTCATTTCCATAATGTTGTGAATGAATTTTAATGACATAGTTGGGATAGAGGTAATCTTGTAACTTGTTGTATTCTTCTATACCGCAAGCACGATCCGATGAAATATCCACTTGTTTCAATAAGGCTTCAGCTTCATGTTGTTGTAGATTTCTCTTAGACTGACGTATGAGATTCCATCGTTTTTTCCATTCCGGGGTTTGATTTTGATTCGCTTTACACATACCAACCACAATAGATCTAGCTAAACACATCGAGTCCTTACTATTGTCAATACACACCACACTTTTCTTTGATTTCACCATGTTAAGTACGTTTGCCGACTTGAATGTCTTTTTCCCTGAACCTTGTGGCATAGCAATATGTGTAATTTCCATCTGTGCTTCTCCGTCATGAATCTTAAACTCACGGTTGCTCTGTGCCACTCGTTCAATTTCATCCAATACAACATCTCCATTGATACGAGATGCCACATCAAATGGAATATGAATTCCAAATTCCAAATGAGGATGTCGTATAGATACACGGACTCTATCATTGGATCTTACTTGACATGTCCTATAAAGTTGATTCATCATATCATGAAACAGCCGGTTTGTAAATTCAAACGAACGATCGTACGGTTGAAATACCACATCATACACTCTAGACTGCATCTTGAATTTCCTTGATTTTCTTTCCATACGAGACTGTATTTGATAATACTCTCGTACATGCTCCAACATTGTTCGTTTGGCTGGAGGCTCATGGCTGTCACTGTCGGTGTCTGACATGATTATGAATCCTATAGTCCTTCACACTCCTCTTTAGATACTATGTTCAAGGTCAAGAGATCTATAAGGTTACATTCAAGGTCGCATTAATAACATGTTTCAAGATTGCATTCAAGGTCAATTATATAATATATTCAAGGTCGCATTCATAACATGTTTCAAGGTTACATTCAAGGTCGTATTCATAATATGGTTTCAAGGCCACACCTATAAGAATCTATTCAAGGTTACCTTCAAGGTCGCATTCAAGGTCACTCACATCTTATAAAAGGGATTGCTCCACACCATTCTAGTCATTCTAGTCACTCACAATATGAGCTACAACGATCCAAGAATGGAAAAAGCTGACGATAATAATAGCATTTATCAACAATCTTCTTTGATGTATTCATTAAAGAAAAAAATAAAAGAGTTAAACAGTATAGTGGATCAACTTTGCGAGCAGAAACATGTTACATGGGATCATATACAATGTTATCGTTGTGGAAAGAAAGGACATTATGCGATTACGTGTTCAGAAAACGTAGGTAAAGATGAATGTTTTCATTGTCATGAAAACGGACATTTCGCAGCGAACTGTCCACAAAAGAAGCCTCAAGTACCACCACAAGGAATGAGTGATCAATTCATTGTGAACACAGCCAACCAAATGGATCCACCGCAAAAGAAACGGAAATACAAAAAGAGAGAAGACAAAACGAAAATGGACGATATGAACATTTGATGTGTTGGAACTGTTGGACAGTGTTCTTGAATTGTGCTTTGTGTGGTGGATAGTATGTGTTGAACTATTGTGACAGTATTTGTAAGTTACTTTGTGATTTTTGTATTATTGTAAGTTATTTTGTTTTTGCTGATTGTAAGTTATTTTGTTGTAAAAATAAAAACAATGAAAAAACAAATAGTTTTTTGTTGTAGAGACAGTAAAACTTATCTTAAATATATGGTGGCCCTAAAAAGGGCCGTTGAAATGTTTTCAATATTTAGCTTCAGCTAAATACAAATAGTGCCAATAATTGGCGCGTAACTCATCATCATAATAGATGGTGAGATCCGGATATAAATTCCCCATCTTGACACTATCTTCCTCCACAAAGATTTCTTTTGGGGCACGCAAACAATTTCCCATGTTTTCAAAAAGATTGAATTTAGAACACACAGGCACATACGTTTATATACACAAAAAGTAGGTCAATCCGATTTTTTCTTTATATTAGAATTGAAGAAACACAAAAATGACGTGACGTCATTTAACATGTTCTCACAAAGGTTCGCGCTTGCCGTATAAAAACCATTGTCACTCTCGAAATTCATTTCATCCTACTACAATGTCACACAGAACTTTAAAACTTATCAAGGAAAAATATGCAGCCTTAGGGCTGTATATTGAACAGTTAGAGGTGCAACTAGAAGAGTTACGTCTTGAGGTGAAAGAACTAAGAGAAGAAAAGAAGACGGAGGGCTTTGCGGAGGAGGTGGTGGTGGCCAGTTCTGGGGAAGAGGACTGGGGGATCACCCCCAGGAATCCACCCCTAGCCGAAAACTGGGAGGAGGACAATGAGCCTCCTTTCAGGTTTGCCTCCACCGCCACAGAAAAAGATTTTAGAAAGTGGGACAAGTGGTGTCCCGCTTGTATGGGTAGATGTGGCCAACATCATTAGGTCACTCTACCCAAAAAACGGCCCTTTTCAGGGCCACCATATTTTTGCGAAAGCACACTTCTTGTGAAATTGTCTTTTTTGTGTTTAAAACATACAAACAACTAAGTCCTACACACATTCTTTTATTTTGTTGAAAATTCAAATTAAAAAAAAACAAATATAAAAAAGTAGTTCTTTTTGTCTGTATAGTTTTGTAGGTTGGTTATGATTATGTTTTTATTCTGTAAGCTGGCTGTGATCGTGTGTCTTTGTTTACCAGCATTTTGGTTGTGATCGTGTATTTTTTGTAAGTTTTTGCTATGATTATGTTATTTTTTGACTCACAATTTTTACTGTGACTGTATATTTTGTAGGTTGGCTATGAGTGCGTTTATTCTGTAGGCTTAATGTGATCCTGCGGTTTTTATTTTGTTGTTATTAGGAGTTAAGAAACACAAAACAAACACAAAAACTAACACAAAAAACTAGCGAACAAAAAAATGACGTGACGTCATTTAACATGTTCTCACAAAGGTTCGCGCTCGTACAAAATAAGTATAAATTGTCAGGCGCAGAGCCATTTTTTATTATGTAACATGGAGACATACAACATGTCATATGACATTCTGAAAGAAGCATTAGAATCGTCTGAGTTGATAGGCCAAAATGCTGTTGGACCAGTGTATGGCACTATCCAGCCACAGTACAGTCAGCCACAGTACAGTCAACCCCAATACAATCAGCCACAGTACAGCCAGCCGAATCTGCAGGGGAATGTGCAGCCAGTACAGTCCGTGGTGAATGGACAGACTCATGGGCAGCCTCAATCTACAGAGATGGCTATGCTACAAGAACTCAAAGGAATCAGGGGAGAAATAAGACAGCTTAAGCAAGTCATGCAACTCCGTCGTGAAATCGAGTTAAAAACAGACAAACTGATTGTGCCTGTACAATTTGTGACTGAAAAATGGGATAGCGAAGAGCCCTCAAAAACAGATGAGAAAAAAGACTCTAAAAAACGTAAACATGAGACCACGGAACCAAAGAAACCTGAGAAAAAGAAAACTGACCATGGTCGAGGCCATTAAGGTAAAGTCATGAAGAAATAAGTCACTGATCAAACTGATCAAACCACCAACGGCCCTTTTCAGGGCCACCATGTTTTTGCGAAATTGTCTTGTGTCAAATTGTCTTTATTTTGTCTTTTTTGTGTGTCGAAAATAACAAATTGAAAAATCCCACACACAAACAAATTGAAAAGTCCCACACAGTCTTCGCTGCATTAAAAAAATCAAAATTCAAAAAACAAATTCAAAAAATGGTGCCCCCAAAAAATGTGTACCATAAAAAAAAACATTGACCCAAATTTCACAATTTTTCACACATTTTGGTCTCATTTTCCGAACATTTGACCCCAAAGTACCGCCCACAGCGTGGGAAAATGTGTACCATAAGTTTACACCTTGACCCCAAAGTACCGCCCATTACTACTGATAATGCCTGAAAAGTTGAACATAAATGTAAGACCAAACTGTCAGACCAAATGTTCTCCACACAACATGGTTTGATCACTGTCCCCAAACACAAAGTTGGACTGAATATTCTTACAATGCTTAACCCCGGCAAAGATCTTTCATACCTAACAATATCATTAGCGAGATAGCATAGTTATTTTTGTCTATCAAATCAGAATGTTCTATCTTTTTGAATATCCTGTTCCCTCCGGGATATTCCCATGTGGCGAAATTCACTATTTTTGACAGTATAACTTATTACACATTACACAGTACTGTCAGTGGTATTCACAGCATGGCCGGGTCGCGAACTATCGTGTAACTCGCTCCTTAAATGCCCGTTAGACGAGCTGTTGGTTATCACTGTTTTTTGAACGGCACATCGGAAAGATTTTCTGAATTTGTCTAGGCAAACAATGTAAATCAGAGGTTTGGCACTGCCAACAATCAACAGAGTACAGCGTAAAGAAAAGTTCTCATGCATGTACTGTTTGTTGTTAATAAACCCAGAATGAACATCCATCAGAGTCATAATGAAGAAAGGCGTCCATACGATCATAAAGAGAAAGCTAGTAACATTAAATGTGCGCGATAACTGACTGTTCATGCGTGCAACAGCGTTTGACATCGACGAAATGTGTATACAGTTACGGCGCTTCCAAATGAAGATTTGGATTCGCACCATCGTGTAAAATATATACATTGCAGGTAGGACGTATGATAACGCAAACGTTGTGATGGTCAAAGCTGTGAAACCGATCCCCTCCATATCAAGTGGTTTACATTGATTTATTACAAGCATTTCTGTGTCATTATTTAATGGTCGCACTGTCGCCTTTACGTCAAAGAGAGCAAGTCGAGGTAAGCAGAGAAGGCCGGCTAAGATCCAACAGATCGCTGACGATATAACACCATCACGTTTCGTCCACTGCTTAGCTGTGCTGTTTACAAGGCGCCGTAATCGGTCTGCATTCAAAACACAAAGGAGAAATATTTGCGAAACATTCGTCAGCATAGTGACAGATTTAAACAATTTACAGCTTACAGATCCTGTAGACCAAGCATGGATCGGGTGTAAAAGGTTGGCAACATAAAACATGTTTGATATGGTGCACACAAATATGTCACAAGCGCAAATATTAACCATGATAATAAGTGAGAGTGTTGAAAGGCGAAATCGCTTGATAAATATGAAAACAGTTACAATATTTAACAAAGCGAAACATGTCGATAATACAGGAGACACAACGATGTAAACCAAATGTGATGTGTTTGTCCGCATGTTGTTACCACTTGGCGAATTTTCGTGTTGAAAAAGACGCTTTTTGTTCTCTTTTGGTACTCTGAAATAGACATACGATTATAATGTCATGAATCATAGGGGCTAGCACGTTGAAGGGATGGTGTATAATGGTGTATTAGGCCTAAAATGGTCACACGGACCAAAACACACATTTTATCATACACATGTATATACATAAACAAGGGTTTCGACTTCCGAAATGACAGTTCCTGCACCACGTTTGTTTAACACTACGTAACTACGTAACTGTTTTAGAAATCACTCATTTCTAATTTCTAATAACTGGTGTCTACATTATACTACACATAACCAATAAGCACTTTGCCCAATTCAAAACAATGAAGCAGATATTTCATCCTTTTCCTTCACAACACCAATTCGACAAGAATTACCATACTAAATACGCCTTAAAACAACAGCATCCAATTGTATAAACATTGGTTAACTTTAACAACTGGATTAAATCAGAGTTTTGGTTAAAGTTGTGGTTAAATGTTCGGTTAGCTGTTGTAGAAAATTTTGTTTAAGTTTAACCAAATGTTGTTTTTGTTAAAGCTCAAATAAATCTAACCCAAGTCTAAGATACTGATTAAATCTTAACATAAAACGGTAACCAGTACCAAAATGGCAGCTCTTTTTAAATGTTTAATGATTTTTAATGGTTAGTAAACCAAAATGGTTAAATTTAACGGTTAAATTTATCATTTGGTTAAAGTTAACCAATGTTTATACAATTGGGCGCAGGTAGAGAAATGGCAATGAGTTAAGTTAAGCTGAATGCAAAATGTTCATGTAAACCAGTAGCATAACTAAGATAATTGACCGCTGAAAGACAAGCCACAGATGAATTTGTGATACACTGTTTTAACAATTCTCTGCCACGAAACTAACTGTCTTATAACACAATACTTTGAACCAGTGCACACTGATCAATAGGTTATAGGCAAAATACGTGTATATTGTGTAAATGTATCAACTTTTATAGATAAATCAAGAGAACTTCTTAGAAAAGCTCCGTCGCTTCACTGTTACCACAAAATAAATGAATAAACGTTCAAACCGCTGAAGTCACGCGAGTACTGTTTCTCGGCTTTCTTCGCTAATAGACGTCGAAAGCGATATATTAAATAGGTACCAATATTGTTTTGGTTCCGTTTTTCTATTTCGTGAATCGGCGCACTATGTACACCCAGGTCACATGCTGCTCACTTATTAGTGATAACTAAGCACGATATTGACTCATTCCACAATATGTGACGTCATTCCTGCGTGTCATTCAGCTTGAGTGTAACTTTTTGAAATGAAATATATTTGCTGATGACGTAACGCACGGAATTAATGACGCATTTCTTGGTCACATGACTACTATATTCTCACACGCCTCTCAGTACAACTACTTCGCTTCCCAGAATTAATAGATTGGTCTACGCATAAAGGAGATTTTAATGTCCGGGCCATTTTTATTGGCTCGGGCTTGGACTATTGGTTTAAATTCGCAGACTTAAGTTTTGTGAAAACATTTTCTTGTTAAAGCTTTTGCGAAATCGATCTGTGTAGTGTTTATTGACCCTTTAGTTGTACTTATTTCGGACATGAACTGAATTCTGGTATGCTTTGTGTACAAGAATATTAGTACATAGATATGTTATCAGACATATTCTTATAATTCTGGTAATATAATAATGACATATGTGTTACTCAGGTTAAATTTTGATATTACTTAAGAGTTTGGTCCATGTGAACTGTGCTTTTATGAACCAGGCTTGTTTTCTTTGCAATGTAAGTTATGATGAATCCGTTTGCTGCATATTTATATAATATCTGGGCTACCAGAAAAAAATAATAGCCACTGGTCTACTAGAAAAAAAATTGGTAGCCCACTAGGCTACCACATGCTAATTAAATTTGTAAGACATTGAACTTGAATCAATCGCTAATTATAGAATGGAATCAGGAAAAAATTGTCGGATATTATGAATTTTCTACGGTTTGTCGAAGGCGCAAAGCCTGGTAAATCTGTTAACATTGATATGAAGAAAATTTATCAATATTGGGTTTTCTATCTGAGTGAGTAATTTTGATGTCGGGCGATTAACTTCTGTAAAGTCACTGGCCCGACTGGTGAGTAAATTCAAAATGCTTAATCCGAAGATTGTCAATTGGTATAAAACATTGCAATACATCTGAATTATTGAATTTGTTGTTTGAATCATATTGCCGTGTTTCACATCTATAGTTTAATTGAATGCAGCCATGAAAGCTTAGAGAGTAGAATTTGGTCTAATGCTGAAAAAAGAATTGACTTAAACGGCTAATTGTTAAAAAATGATATTAAATAGCATGTTCTAGACATTCAAGATGAATACCAGAATAATGATTTATGTAGGACAGATGTCCCTAAGTAATTTATCAAATATTCAACGACACGATTCAAACAAGCTCGGACTATAAAAAATCTATGAGGACTATAACTTTTGTCACAGGTATAGTCCTGAGGACTATAGTAGAAAATATTAACCGAGAAGGCTGTTTAATACTATTGTATTTGTCCTTTCGAAATGGCATCATATTACAGTAATGAATTATAAATCTGACTTGGCTATTAGCGGCAAAATATCAATTAGACACGCTTGTATTCCACATCTGAGTCCGTAATACGTGTGTTATACCCAGAGAAACATCATAACCAGTGGTGGATAGTTGCATTCAATGTAACGTATTAAAATTAATAGAAAATGTGTGTAAATCGAATAACATATCTTTAAAAACAAGTCTTACAGTTACAGTTGTGTACCACATGATAAAATTTCATCAGCTATTTTGATAATGCATTGTATACGCCAAGCTGAATGGAAACTAGTATATATATATATAACAATAGGGTGCATTGTTCACATAGGGTATGTACCACCATTCAGATAGCAGTCCTTTTGGTGTCTGACCCAGTTGGATACCTATTTACCCCCACTCAGTATAAAACCAACATTTGTCAGATATATTTATTATACAAAGTTCTGTCACGTGGATAAATTTATTGAATTCACTTAATCTGTAATCATTCAGAATGATACTGCGGTGAAAATACATCTGTACTTCTATGAACATGAACTATATTTTTATGAAGATCTACATAAATCATAAACATGTTCTTCTAAAGACTCAGGTCACAGTATTTGGGAGTTAACTTCTAGAACTAATGAAACAAATTAAATTATGCAAAATTCACTAATTGATTCAGTACTCTTGCTAATAGCTAAGAAACATTACAATAATTTGATCATTCAACTTTTCTTCTTTACACCTCCTGAATAATTGTTTTTTTTTCTTTTGAACAAGAGCAGAAAGTTCAGCGGATATTAACAACATAGCTAATTACATTGAAATTAATCATTTTTGGGACAAACAACATGGACACATGTGTAGCACCATTAAATGTCGCATCGCCGTGAAACTGTAGCACTAACCGTTAAATGTTGCAACCACTGTTAAATGTCGAAAAATCTTCTGCCGTTAAATGTCGTAATTTTAACGTTAAATGTCGCAATTGTTTCTGCCGCTAAATGTCGAACTCTACTGTTAAATGTCACAACGTGTATTTTCAGGGGAAACTTAAAGTAGCTGGTGGGATTATACAATTTTAATAGTTTGGAGAGTGTTTGTGAGTATTTATTTAATAAACGAATTCAAATCTTGAATAATGAAGGCTTGTTCATCTGCCTGCTGGAGACGAAATACTCATTATTTTGAAATTTTGACGTCTTATCTTGTTTGAAATGTAAAATTCAGTAAGCATATGTTATGGAGAGAAAAAAGACCTGGATTTAATATGAATTTCATTGGCATTTTATGTTGAGGACCAAGAGTCAAACATTTCCTTAAAGTATATTGTTTTCTATATGTTCGACTTTTAATTACAAGTGCTTGTACTTTTGCATGCATGTAAGCATGCATGTAAGCAATGACCAACAGTTGAGAGAACCCCAACATTACGCACGTATAAACTGTTCAGATCGCAGTTTGAAACTGAAGGCTATATACATTTAAATCTTAGCAAATCTGAACGTTCTTTGATCGCCCAATTTCGCTGTGGAATCTTACCTCTTCGTGTAGAGACTGGTAGATATATTGGTGAAGCTCTTGAGCAAAGACTCTGTCGTTTCTGTAATGATAATGTGGTTCAGAATGAATTGCATTTCCTTATTGAGCGTTCAAAATATAATGCACAAAGACTACATACCTTTGGTGCCATCTTAAATCGTACTTACGTACAATGTTCATCTAGACGATGCGCCTGTTGTTAAATAGTCATACTAGGAAAAGTGCTAAATATTTGGTGAAATCTTACATGCTGGGGAGTAGATTACTATATTCACCATTATAAATTAACATTCTAGTGCTAATTTACTGTTGTTTATATTACTTGTATGTATAATTACCAGCACTATAGATAAGAGCAATATACAGTATAAAAGTATCTTAACTTGCAAAAACCATTATAAACATTGTGTGTTTAATTTATTATGATTTGTGTGCTTGCTATATTTTCATTGTACAATAATACGTTGCAAACCCACCTAGTAACCTGATCAACATTCAATAAAAATTAATGTATTTATAATGCTGTTTTCTTGTATTTATTTCTTGAAAGAGACAATGGGGCCGGGTGATTTATATATTTGTAATAATTGGTGCTTGTAAGTATTATGTACATCACATGTCACTATAATAAACGATTTTTTTCTTCTTCCTCTTCTTCTATATAACTGCCATCAGAACCACCGCTACCTGTCTTCATCGTCTTAACATCACCTCTACTTCTTTCGCTATTGTTACCACTATATACTTACTACTATTGTTACCACTACTATACTTACTACTATTGTTACCACTATATACTTACTACTATTGTTACCACTATATACTTACTACTACTGTTACCACTATATACTTACTACTATTGTTACCACTATATATTTACTACTATTGTTACAACTATATACTTACTACAACTGTTACCACTATATACTTACTACTATTGTTACCACTATATACTTACTACAACTGTTACCACTATATACTTACTACCACTGCTACCACTATTTTCCTACTACTACTGCTAGTATTACTGCTGCTACTACTACTTCTCAGCAAGCTGAATCGGTAGAAAAATACTCAGGTGCCGGGGTAGTTAGTTCGAGTTCGGATGGCGGCATATCTTTGTGGCTTTCTTTCATCATCCAACGCTGTTTCATGTAGGGTAACTAACAGGAAGTTGGTAATTATAGAGGGCCCAATTGTGCAGTGGTCTCAATTCAATCAGATTTTAAGAAAATGCAGTGTATTTTTGAAATTCCCTTCATTCTCCAATGGATCCGCCTCAAGGTAATAGGCCATCATTTATGTTAAGTACATAGTTCGTGAAGAATGCACTGGTTCGAATCTTGTGACTCAGGCTGCCTCTGTAAATGATTCATGCGAAAATTGCCTGAGCAGACATGTCCCAAAAATCTTGACAGGCGCTAAAACGCAATATTGTGGACTAAGTAATATTGAGGATTGTAATTCTGATATAAATAGGTGGATCGTGATGGCAAATAGACAGCTTATCTCCTATGTGGGCGAATTCCCCGCATGTAACAACGCAATCTTACCAAATAATAATTAGATAAGGATTCTCTAGACAAAATGAATTTATATGCGTTGGGTTTTATGCCTTATTGAACAGTCAAGTCATTCAACGGCTGCATGTCACTTTACGCGTCACCTCAATATCCTGGGTTGTACCCACCACCTCCTTGTTAGTTACGGGCAACTACTCCAAGAGGCAAAAATCCCAAATATAGTTTCAAAACGGACTCGAACACGCAACGGTCAATTGCTCTACCGATTGAGATAGCCGGCTAGCTCCTACAATCATACAAAACAAGGGCACCGCCCTACGAATGCGATATTCGAGACTGCGCCAGGCTTGGCATTAAAAACCTCTTTTAGTCAAAAATAAAAAATACAAGGGTCACAATTAAATCGGATTCACGTCAGAATTTCAAATTTCACCTGGTGTAGCCAAGGTTGGTAAATAAGTTCTCTCTGTTTTAAAAACGAAACGTTTACATAAAAAGACAAAACAAACAACTAAACCAAACTTTAAGCACGCCCCGTCGACGCCGACGAAATCGGAATGAGGACAATAGCAGCATTCGAATAGTCGAGCTAATCACTATTTTAAAATATACAAGTATGTATATATGCCTAGTGTTCCACAGTATAAGCTTTTACCAAACTTTCTATTTTTAGTTAAGCGACCTTGATCTTGATCCCAGAGCAATCTATCCGTTGTTGTATCGACTTGTTTAACAATTGTCCATGACTCTGAGAATGAGGGTTGGGTAGAGATTGCATATTCCTTTTAATCATATACATGTACGAATAGTCCTGCAAAGTTTCTATGAAATATTACAAACCACAACAAATGTGGCTCCGAATGTAAAAACTTTATATATAAGTGACTTGGTCAGTCATATACAGAAATGTTGGGGATGAGGGCGAATGACTTCAGACACAATAAGGCTTGTGTAGTCATAATGAATCTTTCAAAGAGTGGATATTGTCTAGCCAGAAGTTGATTTTGCAGGCAGCGCATGGCATTTAAAGTTTCATATTGTAAAAGCTCAGTTATGAGTGGTTAGTATTATTTTAATGGATGCAAAATTTAACTACATATATAGTGACTAAATTGAAATAACAAAAGAACATGATAAGGGAAGAAACAGTAAAATCAATGACTTCTGTTACAAATATAAATACTAAGTGATGAAATATTGCCAGTTTTCTTCAAAGGGTATCTGAAATTGACAATTCATTGAAACGCTATTAGCTAATCAGGGTTGCTATAAGCAGATTCTAGCGTTAACGCCTATTTACATGTCTTGGCAATTGAAAGCAATAATAGTTGTTTAGGGGAAATTGAAAATGAAGATCATTTCATATTAAAATGTCTAATTATCTCAGAGGAAAATAACTAGATAATATCCTGAAATACCAGCTCTGAAAAACATTCATATATGTCATATAGAAATGAAGAAATTATTAGATTTCCATATTAGTATACTGTGCTTTAACATTAAGATCGACTTTACTCTGAAACTTCTATATATAAAAAGTGACTATCACTAAAAGTGATACGATATTTTTCTTGCAAATTAGATGTCCCATCAGTAATCTATAGTAACGTTTTGGATCGCACGGGCGACGATGTCCATAAATTTTGAAAACGGTCTTTAATATAAAGTAATTTAATTTTATAATGTAGTATAACACTGAGAATTGTAATTCTGCTTTAATATATAGTAATTTAATTTTATAATGTATTATAACACTGAGAATTGTAATTCCGCTTTAATATATAGTAATTTAATTTTATAATGTAGTATAACACTGAGAATTGTAATTCCGCTTTAATATATAGTAATTTAATTTTATAATGTAGTATAACACTGAGAATTGTAATTCTGCTTTGGATATTTTGGATGTTTCTTCGACGTATTGTTACGACCATCACTTTTTAGCATCTTCGTGAATGGCCAAAAGAATATGCCAATGATGATATGCCAATAAATGTACAGAATAAAAGTGGTAGAACAATGATTAAAACAACTGGACAAACACAATGACAATGTAGATACTACTTTGTGCGCATGATTGTTTATCTTAACTAAGCACTTATATTAAATGTACAGCGCACAAAATCAATTTATAAATTTAGACAGAACGAGCGACACATAAGATAAACACTAACCAAAGTCCCGAACATGCATCAAATGCGATACACAAAAATACGAGATAAGACTAATGCTACTTAGGAGTAGAGACGTACGCCGCAATCAAGATGCTCTGGAACATGGTTACAAACACTGAAAACACGAAAAAACACATACAAAGCATGGTTACAAAAACGGGAAAGAAACAAAGCACACAAAACGTAGTTATAAAAACGGGACAGAAAAACAACAACACAAAACGTGGTTATAAAAACGGGACAGAAAAACAACAACACAAAACGTAGTTATAAAAACGGGACAGAAACAAAGCGCACAAAACGTAGTTATAAAAACGGGACTGAAAAACAACAACACAAAACGTAGTTATAAAAACGGGAAAGAAACAAAGCACACAAAACGTAGTTATAAAAACGGGACAGAAAAACAACAACACAAAACGTAGTTATAAAAACGGGACAGAAACAAAGCGCACAAAACGTAGTTATAAAAACGGGACAGAAAAACAATAACACAAAACGTAGTTATAAAAACGGGACAACAACACAAAACGTAGTTATAAAAACGGGACAGAAACAAAGCGCACAAAACGTAGTTATAAAAACGGGACAGAAAAACAATAACACAAAACGTAGTTATAAAAACGGGACAGAAACAAAGCGCACAAAACGTAGTTATAAAAACGGGACAGAAAAACAACAACACAAAACGTAGTTATAAAAACGGGACGGAAACAAAGCGCACAAAACGTAGTTATAAAAACGGGACAGAAAAACAACTACACAAAACGTAGTTATAAAAACGGGAAAGAAACAAAGCACACAAACCGTAGTTATAAAAACGGGACAGAAAAACAACAACACAAAACGTGGTTACAAAAACGGGACAGAAACAAAGCGCCCAAAACGTAGTTATAAAAACGGGACAGAAAAACAACAACACAAAACGTGGTTATAAAAACGGGACAGAAAAACAACAACACAAAACGTAGTTATAAAAACGGGACAGAAAAACAACAACACAAAACGTAGTTATAAAAACGGGAAAGAAACAAAGCACACAAAACGTAGTTATAAAAACGGGACAGAAAAACAACAACACAAAACGTGGTTACAAAAACGGGACAGAAACAAAGCGCCCAAAACGTAGTTATAAAAACGGGACAGAAAAACAACAACACAAAACGTAGTTATAAAAACGGGAAAGAAACAAAGCACACAAAACGTAGTTATAAACATGGATAAAAGCAAAGAATAAAATCATGGCTACAAACATGTGAAACATGATGTGAACATGATGCTGCTTATTTTTATAGGACAATGAATACATTTAAACATGCCTATGAACAATTGTAATACATACAACACACTCTGATTACCCGTTTCCATATAAAATTATAGGCCTAAGGAAATGGAGACAAGTTTGACAGTTGTTCAGCGTGGAGTACTGATTTTTATCATTAGCTCACCTTTGTTAGCATACTCTGTAACTTGTTATTTATTGAAATGAACATGATACGGGCAATAAACTCAGCCGTCAATATATAATTGATGCGTTAAAATGCTGGCAACCATAGCAACAATTACCAAACCTCAAGATTTGCGTCAACCATTAAAATCAATATACTGTACCGTTGGATTTTAGAAATACCAATTACTTGAAGTATAATGCTTTAATAATATATCTGAGTAGATATGAACAATAAAGTCGATGCTTTCCCACTTTTCGAAATATGAATATCGTATCAATTTTAACGAAAACAGTTTCATGCCGACAACGTATTGGTTTGATTTAAACTTTGTACACGTTATCACAATTGTTGGTGACACACGATAACTAATACAACCTATTTGAATAAATCTTATTACCTGGAGATGAAAAGTAATCACACCTTGTATGTAATCAAAGCACTGATGACTTTCTCAAACGACTTTGATACTGTTGTAAATATGAAGATTGCACGTCAAATGTTTCGAAATCAGTCATAATTAAAACATGCTAGAATATTCTCTGACTAGTAATCACTAGTCCCTCATTACTGAGCTTGAATCCTACCCGAAACAAGAAAAGAGTCAAATGTGAAACAGTCCAGCTAGGAAGGTCGGTGGTTCTACCCAGGTGTACACCTGGAGTCTTCCTCCACTGTGAATATCTGGGACAGTCACCGTATGACCCTGGCTATTGGTGAAACCTTAAAACAACAATTGTAATAAGAAGCAGAAAATACAGTTCTCGATGCGGAGCTCGAACCTGCGACCTTCTGCTGGCTAGTCAGCTGCTCTACCAATTGAGATAATCGGGTGACGGGCATACAAACTACTATAATTTTAAGTTCTAGTAGTAGAGCGACAGAACACATGTCTTCACGACACATATATACCAC
Organism: Lutraria rhynchaena; assembly: GCA_008271625.1. Classification (NCBI taxonomy): domain Eukaryota; kingdom Metazoa; phylum Mollusca; class Bivalvia; order Venerida; family Mactridae; genus Lutraria; species Lutraria rhynchaena. The sequence continues at coordinate 2,477,165 of VIBL01000018.1, read as the reverse complement.
ATAAGGGTTGTGATCAAATCGCCGTAGCAATAAGTCACGTGAAGCTAAACTGGCCAAGCGGTTAGTGGCGGGAATAAAGCACGGAATTTTAGTTCTACGCAAAGCTTCAGACTGGTAACACCGTGCTTCGACTTTTTACTTTGTAATATAATTCCTACTAGGTTTTTTTATTACATATCGATGTTTCTAGTTTATAGCATAGAATTATTATACAAAGGAAATTAGTGTTTACATGCATTTGTTCGAAGTACAAATGTATAATATGTAGGCATATAAAATGTTTAAAGCTAATCTGCTTGGAGGGGTAGGGGCAGTTTTCCTGAGAGATTTTTCATACCATGGACATGCGAATTTCATCTTTTTTTTGCCTGAACTATTCACCCAATATAAAGAAAGATATATAATGAATTGTTACAGTTACATGTTACTGATGCTTCCGCCTCCGACATAAACAAGGTATCATTTATCTATGCTTATAATTATAAAGTTTAATACATATAGCGGGATTGTTATGCGGATTATTTAGTCATACTTGTCTGGATTATGTTGTGTGGACATTATTGTATCTGAAATCATGTATGTATGTGTTGGACTATCGTGATCTTGTCGATCTTCGTATTTTTCTTTGTTCATTGACTCATTGTCGCGTATTTTTCAAGGGTCAAAGTTCAGTTTCCTGATTTGCACGGGTACACATCTGACAATCCGTCACGCATGAGTGCCGCATTGACTGTACTAACAGGTACGGATTAATGTACCGTCGTTGACAATAACTACAGATAGAAATAGCGATCAATAAGTTTGATTTGGACGAATTCTCAAAGGAACAAGCATGGGAAAAAAGGAAAGCGTCGTCGACGTAATACCAGTGGAATGTTTGAGAGTGCAACTTTAGAGAGTAAAATAACATTGATCTTAAAATCTATCAAAGAGGATACACGTGCAACTCACCGCCTGACCCATGACACAAATAACATTATCAAAGTTATTAGCCACAAGGTGAATGAAGTGATTATATCTCACAATAAGCATACGACACTACTTAAGATATTAGCCTACAAATCGCTAGACCTTGGGACCCGAAGCCGTAGGAATAATTTAGTGTCTTGAGCTTTCTCGAACATCCACAAATCAACTGTTCCACCAGAATTAGAGGTATGATTGAGGATCTAATAGGTCTTGAATCAGGTTATATGTATAATGCTAGGGCGCATCATTTAATCGCGGATCTTGTCAAATTATAGCGATTATTGTGACGTGCATTTAAGTTAAATAAGTAAAAAAGAACCTCATACTCGGTTGATCGTGACTTTCCTAAGGAAATCACTGCACAAAATGTTTATGGAAAGTATGTCGTGACTGCAAAGCAAAATATCCGCAGTCAGCAAATGTGCGGCTTATCTACCTCACTAAGGTTACCTGCAATGGTGACGTTGTTGAAGATGAATTTACGGATTGGCTGGCAGCGATAAACGTGAATGAGTGCAACAAATTTCACTCATTAACATTGAAATAACAACTTCAGATCACATTTCTCAAGAGTCCATTGAACAGAATATCGCGTTCAACATCGCGCAAAAGGATAACAACTCCTCGTTCATGATTGGCAGTTGTGCTTGGCAACTACAACATGAAGGAAGTTAACAATCACCAGCGGAAAGCATCACCTGCAAGTGTGAAACAGAATCAACGACCAAACTCTCAGCAGTAAACAGTCTGCTGGCATTAGAAACTCATTTATCCTTTGATCTGTCAACGAGCAATAGTTTGGCAATTGGCCAATGAGGACATATTTACAGCATATTTTCAACACAATTATATACAACACACCCATACACGCACACCCACACACACTCACACACTGCAAAACATTTAATACAACCCTATGAGTAATGATATGATTTGGGAGAAGCTATAAAATTGGCCAAAATACACTTATAAATGATTAATTAACATAATTAAAGTCATAAGCCTCCGTCGTTTAAAAATATGTATGGGCCAACGTCAGAACATCCTGATCCAATTCTATCTGCGTTTAGTCAAGTACAAGTAAGTTTATTTACAAACTTGACTGATAGGTCATGAAGTCATTTTCTATATCGAAGTTCAAACCTGTGTATTTTGGTTCCAGATCGAACATAATGACTTCAAGAATATTACCAGTGTAATTTCGATTTGAGCTAAATTCAAACTGCCCAAGTGTAAAATTTTAAAACAATTATGTGGGACTTTGATAATTTTTTCTGCAACTCTAATTAAATGATCCGATCCGACTCAGCACCAAGGTAGTTCAAATCTTCCGTTGGATATTTTTAGTTTTATACCGGATAGATTAAGCATAACAATTTCTATGTTACAGATTTTCTGCATTAATATTTATAATACGATTAAACAATGCATAAAATATGACGGTGTCAATTCCGAATTTTTCTCATCTAACCTTGTTGGTCGACCCGATGTCAAGTTTAATGTTCATATATTTGTTAACGACATATTAAACAATATCAGTTCTAACCTAGACCACGTATTTACCGTGAACGAACTTAAAATATATTTACTCCTATTTGCAGACGATGCTATTTTGTTTGCTCACTCAAATGAAACGTTACAACTTTGATGAATGATCTTGAACAGTATTGTCGCACGTGGGGACTTAACATAAACGTGAACAAACTAAAACAATGCTTTTCGAGCGTGGTCGAAATGCACCGTAATATTGTACTAAAAGGAACACGCATTGAGACTGTAACTTCCTTGAAATATTTGGGTATTCATTTGTTTAAAAATGGCTCTTGGTATAAAACACAAGTTCGAATAGCTCAGCATTCATCGCACGCATTACATGATCTTTTTATTGTCTATAATCAGATAGCATTGACAAATAGAGAAAAATGTAGACTTTTTGACGTTTTAGTAGGGTCAATTTTAAATTACAATGCTGCAGTGTGGAGTGTCCATGATGCCCACAATGTAGAACAGATACACAATCAATTTATGAGAAAAATATTAAAAGTTAAAAAATTGACTAACCTTCATGGGATGTATGGTGAACTAGCACGATGTACAATGACAGTATCAAGACAAATAATAATTATACAGTACTGGCTTGATATTTTGAAATCAAATAACCCTCTCATTAAAAATATGTATAAAATGTTATTAGAAGACGCAAATAATGAAATCTCATACAGTGGTCTAAACTGGGCATATCACGTCAAATTGCTATTTAATGTTCATGGCCTTAGTAGCTTATGGATTATACAAAATCCCACAAATGTTGATATTTTATTCATTAAACAAAGATTACTAGATGTTTTTAAGCAAACTTGGTACAATAACTCAACCAGACTATCAGAATGTTGTTTATCTAAACATGACTTTTGTTTAGAAACGTATCTCTAATACAACATTGACCAAAAATATCAGATGATGCTTTCTGAACATCGTTCAGTGATAACTGCTGATATGGAGGGTTTATACAGATTATCAGCTGACAACCTTAAACACCTAGAACAAGATCATCTCGTGTCTAATCTACATCTGTATTCACATAATGTTCTAAAATAAAATCTATATAAACCAGTCTTAGCTCGGCGGTCCATAAGAAAGGACTGTAGTAAATACAGCAATGTGCCATGTTTCGCCTTTATTCAAATAGGAACAGGCAGGTTTAATAACCAAGAAAGAAAAGATAGAATTTGCACACAATGTAATATGGGAATGGTAGATAATCAATATCATCTATTACTTGTTTGCCCTAAGTATACGCATTTTAGATTAAAATTCCTTAAACCATATTTCTGTAATTGGCCTAGTATTAACAAATTTGAAAAACTTATGACCTCGAAATTATATAAAGTTATAATAAATATTGAGAAATACCTATTTCAGCTTTTAAAGAAAGAATATAGACATTAATTATAAATTATATCATTAAATTCTATATTAATGTTGTTTATTCTTTACATATATATATTGTTAAATTCTATATTAATGTTGTTTATTTTTTACACATATATATATTGTTAAATTCTATATTAATGGTGTTTATTTTTTACATATATATATTGTTAAATTCTATAGTTATGATGTTTTAGTTTCATTTAAATATTGATAAATTTTGTATAAATGCTCCTTTATTTTCTTGTTCTTAAACACAAAATTACGTATCACCACTTGTGAAATCATGAAATTGTGTTTGTTTGTTTGGCTGTACTTATAAGCACGATGTGTTACGCCAATAAACTATATTATGTTATGGTATGTTTTATAATTATGGAAAACGTCATTATCATTGCATGTCAGTTGATATTTAATATAACTGCCATCCATACTTGTTCGATGCACAGTTTATATTACAACATTTGCCCTGTAATGTTGTATCTTGCAGCTGAATTTTAAAATTATGTTATATCTTATATTTATATCATGATCAGAACTTACATCTCGTGTGATACTTCCTCTGAGATATAGATTGATAGATTTGTTAAAAATGTATTCAGACCTTCTTGATTAATTTCAATTTCAGAGAGAAGTTTAATGAAAAAGGAAAGCACCTACACCAAGAGCACCACCAGTATCAAAACAAGAGGGCCAAGATGGCCCCTTTTCGCTCACCTGAGAAAAGATTGCAACATCTATGTTTTACCTGTGACTTGACCTGGGGACCTAGTTTTTAACCTGAGTCGATCCATGTTCAAACCTGTTCATGATATCATTAATACAAACATTCTGACCCCTAGAGTGCTAACAAGGTTTTTCTAAGATTTGACCTATTGATCTAGTTTGTAACCCTAGATGATCAATGTTCGAACCTGTCCAAGACATCATGAAAACAAACATTTTAACACAGTTCAACAAAGATACAATCAATACTGTGGCCACTAGAGGGTTAACATGGTTTTTCAATGATTTGACCTGGTGACCTAGTTTTTGGCCCAAGATGACCCATGTTCAAGCTTAACCAAGATATTATTAAGACAAGCATTTTGACAAGGTTTGATGAACCTCCAATCAAAACTGTGACCCCTAGAGTGTAAACAAGGTTTTACTATGATTTGACCATGTGACCTAGTTTTTGACCTGAGATGACCCATGATATCAATAAAACAATCATTTTAATGATGTTTCATGAAGATCCAATCAAAATTGTGACCCCTAGAGCGTTGACAATGTTTTTCTATGATTTGACCCGGTGACCTAGTTTTTGACCCAAAATAACCCATGTTCGTAGTTGTCTAAGATATTGATAAAACAAACGCTCTGATAAAAATTTGATGAAGATTCAATCAAAATTGCAACCTCTAGAGCATTAACAAGGTTTTCCGGTGGGTTGACCTAATGACCTAGTTTTTGACCGGAGATAACCCATATTCGCACAATTTTACGCAATTATTAATTTCATGAAGATCCAATCAAAACAGTGACTTCTAGAGTGTTAACAAAAATTTCCATTCTATTTGACCTGGTGACCTAATTTTTTATCCCAGATAACCCATGTTCGAACTTGTCCAAGATATTATTGAGATGAACATTCTTACCAGGTCTGATGAAGATTTGCTCAAAAGTGTGACAACGGATGACGGACGCCGGAGTAGACCGACTGATCACTATAGCTAAAAATATAGAGCTAAAAAGGAAATGTTTGGAACATCGCAAACACTACTGTCTTTGCATGATGTTCCCCAACATGAGTTATCTGAACCCATAAATGTAATATTTTTTATTCCTTTCAAAAGTTTATTATTTAAATTTGCATGTTCAGTTTATTTTCATACTCATTATTGCATTGAATCTAATATTTTTTCCCTAGTAAACAATCTTATTTCTACTTTATAGACAGGGGATAAATATTTATTGATTAGTGATTTAGATTTTGAAATAATCATGTTTACTTATTTAATGTTATTATGCATTAGGATCTTAATAAAATGTTTTTATTTCAGGACAATCCATTTCCAATTCAAATTGAACCAGATACCGTGACTGCTGTTTCAATTCAGGCCAGTCTGACCCAGTAGGACCCAGATAATGAGAGTACCACATTTCATAACCAGCACAGAGACAAACTTTGTATGCAATGATGTATTAGCTTCAAAATGCACACAGGATTTTGTTAGTTTTTATGAACAGAACACTTAAATAAAAATATATATTTGCATTTTGTGTTGCTCTTGATATGGGTATAAGCATTTGTCAAGTGTTTCTGTTTAATAGAGATCATCATGGGATTTCTCCTATTTTTAGATTCTCAAATGATTATAGTGTCTCTTGCCAAAAATGGAGGGATATAGATTTGGTATCTGTCCATTACAAGTCAGAAAGTACTTGAAAGATTAAGTTTATACTTTACACCATGGTAATTTTTATGTTGAAATTATGCTTGTTTAGAGCATATCTTAAAAACTATTGAAGGAATTGATATGATTCTTTACACATTGGTAGGACGTGCAGTGACAAAGAACCATAACTCTATCTCGTCCCATTTTCTCCCTTTTTCTATTGAAAGTAATATTTGTCTGCAGCAAATCCATGAAGGATTGACGATACTGGCATGAAACTTAATACATTTATTGTGGTAAATGAGAGGAACAGTACTGACCAAGAATAAGAACTACTGCTCACCTATTTTTTAATTATCTCCCCTTTTGTATTTACATGTATATTATTTTTGTCTAGAGCATATCACATAAACTATTGAAGCTTCACACATGAATAGAGGCAATTAATATGTGCAGAACGCAAGAGCCGTAATTTTTCATTGTCCCTTTATTAATTACCTCCTTATTGGAATGATACTTCTCCTGAACGTAACTCATGAAGTATCGAAAGGTCGAGTTGGCACTTCATACATTGAGACCAATTACAGGAAATGTTTTGACCAAAAACAATAATCTATCTTATCTGATTTTTGCTTACTTCCCTTATTTTTTACAGGCATACCATAAAAGCTATTAAAGGAATTGACTTAATTCTTCACTCTTTTTAACTTTCGCTTCTGTTTTACAAAACTTCAAATGAGCGCGTTCTATTTGCAATGCAGTGTTAAAAAATGTTTTATCATGTTGTGACGACCCCTGAAATTTTGTCGCTATCCGTATCAGACACGTCGTAGTACGTAGAAAATGTTTATTAGTTGTACCCTAAAACACGCAGAGGTAGCGAAATATTAATGTAATCATTAACGGTGTTCATCAGTGTATCTTTATAAGAATTAATGTCATAACGGGGTGGATCTGTATATCTATATAAGCTATATGCTAGGGCTGTCATTATATCGGTTTTTGCATATCGACGATAACTGATATATCAGGATATATAACAAGTTTCACAACGAAAGTAGATGAACCCACCTTGTATGACCGTCACCATTTACATTATACATGAACATTGCAATTAATAACGTTATTCACAAAATTTATGCTAATACCTTCAAATTGATACCATTTTGAGTAATTATGTACAAACTTCTCAAATTGAAATGCTTAATCAGTTTACATATCGCTTGATTATTTCCAATCCATCAAATGCCCATTTTTGAGTGTTATATACAGAGGCAGAGGCTAAGTCAATAGTCTGGATTGGGATCAGCCTCGATAGACGCACTAACCTCTGTATCCTTGATCGCAGTACCATCACTGACCAGCACTACATCGAATGCATTCTAGATGTCCAATTGAGGTTAAATGTAGAGGCAGTGGGCAATGAATTAATATTGATAGACGATAGCGCCCGTCCCCTGTTGACCGTTTGATCCAGGAGTACCTGAGCAGGGAGAGGATAGAGTGTCTGGACTGGCCGGCGAGGTGTCCATACATTAATCAAATTGAATATTGAATATGGTTACAAGAGTTACAACTGGCGATTTTAACCAGTCCAGCCGAGGAATATCCAAGAGCTTGGCGCCATGATGATCCAAGAATAGAACAATATCTGATAATTCTCCATCAGGAACCTGATTGGGAGCATGAGAAGACGTTGCCTGACTGTTATCAACTATAATGACTCGCATACCCAATATTAAGCTAATTCCAGTTCGGAAATGTTCTAGCAAATTACACAAATCACATAAAAATTTCTTCACCTAAATCATAACATTTATAATAAAATACAATACAAATCAAAACGTTAATGTAACAAAACATGAATTATAATGGATAATGTCCCTGGTGCTTAGCAAATAATTGTATATTAATTACAATATGGATACTTTTGAGTGACTTACCTAAAAATTATTTTGTTGACATTATAGTTAGTCGAGTTGGTAAATATTGTGCAGCATGATTCAAACGTAATTGTAGCAAATCTTTACGGTGTTCTAACGAACTTTTACCCACGAATGAATTTATTCTGTATATCTGAATATCTAAGCAAGTGTTTAAAATTATCGATGCACTACAGTTTTCTTTCTGTTATAATTACTATATTTTGAAAAAAAATATAATTCTGGAGTATATCTGCACATCATGATTGATTTATTCAAACACATTTTTGCTGAACTTGAGCACCACTCTAAAAAATCATTAGCATAAAAGTAATAAAATCATGGTCATATTAAAACGTAATAGTGGCAAAAGATTTATAAAGTAATGCCTTAAATTATTTTCCTCATAAAATATTTTTTGCGAATTAGATACTGTATTATTTGATTGATTGCGTGCCTTATATTAGTAAAAACTATCATAAATATGTTGATGTTCCCTTTAAACAAAACACGGTTCACTTACCTAACAAGCAGAGTGTTATAGTGGAGTAAAAAACAATGTCCACGCGTTGCTGGAATCCGCTGATATCATATACAGATGTACATCTATTGAAATGATATACACATATCGCAGTGGGCGTGATGTCACGTGACAGCATTTGCTTCATCCAATCGGATAGCTTTCATTGTCGCACATTGCCTCGTCATTCTATTGATACAGGTATATTGATATAAGGTAACACTTACCAGATACATGTAGCTCTGGTAGGTATATTTAAATGGATTCAGTAAAAAGGTACAATGCATATCGATCGTTCAGTTTAAAATGCTGAAGCTTCAAAAATTAAAGTTTTCAGGAGAAAAAAAAGTTTTCTTTTACAAATAAAAATGTACAAAAAATAATTGCGCTCGTAGTAAATGTGTTTTAAGATATAAATATTGAATATTATCAGTGAAATATCGCAAACGTTTAATTAAATAAAACTGCAGCTTCTGTTTTCTCTAAATTGGGAAAGTGTTTCTTCAGCTTTCATTGATGCAGCTTTGGCTTTTATAAATGAGTAATATGTATGGGTTTGGCATGCTAGTAAGTAGGTGGATGTTCTCACATAAAATGCATGTACAGACAAAATCAAACAGACTGAATATCCATTGTCTGTAGTTAGATGGTCAGCTTATAAGGACTGTTTCATGAAAAATGGTTTTCTTAATCATAGCATTCCGACAAGAATATAATGATGATCAATAATGGTTCAAAGTTTCATCATTTCCAGTGCTGCTGTGTGTATGTCCCTTGGCAAGACACTTTGGAGATACAGCGCAAAATCTTCAGAGCGACCCTTTCTTCAGCAACAACCTCCCTTCAACAACAGCATGATTTTCCATGATTTAGGTATTATTTTAACCTCTCTAGAGCAACAATCTGTCAACTAAAGTATAATTTTGCTTCTCCCAAAAGGTGTTGATTTGGAGAGGTTACACTGTATCACCATTACCTCAGTCTTACAATTACGCAAACTGTCGGGGATAAAAAGTGTCGGCATTTAAGGAGTTAAGAATGTTGTTGGTTGTTATCTCTAATGCAATCAGTTGACCATTGCTGTAGAGGTTACCTTTTACCATTATTTTTTTGTCATACAGGTTGTTTTTTCTCGAATAAAGGAACAACCACGTTCTCTGTAAAAAGTCTGTCTAAAGACCAGAATATAAAAACTTAGAATTAATGCATGCCTTATTTTCGATGCATAATTCTGAGAGTTAGAAAACTATTACAGACTGAACATTCATTGACTATAGTTACATGGTCAGATTATAATGACTGTTTCTTACACAACAGTTTTCTTAATACATATATCTTAAACATGAGTAATGGTAACAGCACATCGATGCGTTCAGTATCGACCTTCCGGACCTACCCTTTTGTCGATTTTTGATTCTTTTCACATTTTCCGAACCAACACATATTCTCGCTTCTTTCTGTCTGAAACCCATTCGAATATTCAATCAGAATTGACAAAATAAATATGTGTTTAAATGCCGGAGTTAAAGCGTCGATTAATTTCCCAATTATTCTAAAATTCCGGAGTTACACAATTAATGTTTAAAAGCTTATGAAAATGTGTGATGACTGACATTGATATGTCTGTGTATATAAAACCAACCAATAAAATTTCATGTTTTTATTTAAATATAACTTCGGTACACTAATATAGGAGTCTTTTCTTTTTTGTACACCTATTTGTGTGATACGGGTGCCTAACAATACTCTTGGTGTAGGCTTGGACACTTTAATGAGTGTTTAATGCTAATTGGCTTTGTCTTTGAATATGCAAATTTAAATACATTGAAAGTTCCCATTTTGTGCACATGTCTATCACGTATGAAGCCGTAATGATATTGCTAGTTAGATGAGATGATGAAAACATATCTCTGAATGTGTTTTTATAATATCATGTACAGTAGTACGTACGGTATTGTTTTATAGTACAAATGGATTGTATCAGAATATTAGTTGATACAAATAGGAGCTCAGCTTTTTGAGTATCTGCAGGATAAAACAACTCATAAATGTTATAAAGCACTTTTGAAAGTGCGAAAGTGTAAAGTAAAAATGTATGAAACTGTATTCTTGGGCGGTTGGAATAAAGTAATACACGCGTTCTTGACAAACATTTTACATTTAATCTTTGATACGAATTCAGTTTCTCATTGTGTATCGTGGACTGTATCAAATATTTGTTCACGGAATAAAATAATTATTAAGTACACCTGGGAAGCCTCAACGTCGTAAATGTGTATGCTTGGGTTCCAAATGTTACACAATTTCTTTCAAAATTATAGTTACACATATAAATAAACCGCATTACAATGCATATGTAAATGTCAATTTTTAAGAATATTTTAGTACATTAACCATCCAATATTGATGTGTTATTTTTCAAAATAATGCGTACAGCTTGCGGTCAGGATATACAAGAAAGCAATGATGCTACTGTTTGCAGAACTACTTTTTGTGTAGTATTTTTAAAGATGCTACATTTATTGCACTTTGGTCGATTGTAAACTTCAACAACACGTTTTATGGTCTAGTTATGCATACTGACAGTAATTTCATAAAGATAAGAATGTAGAACAATATTGATCGTACTTTTAGTTTCAACAGTATAGATAACGTCAAAAAACAATATGTCTTTTTTCATTAGTACCCAGTTTGTCTTTATTAAAGACATTTTTTGTTCATTAATTTAATGAAACCAATTAAAACGTTCATCACTGCCTTCTTGTCGTTATGTTATATTACTGGTTAATAAATAAGCTTCTTTCAGAGATGTTTAGTCTGGCTATATTTTTTTAAAAAAAAAGATCTATCGATCTCTTTTCAGACAAAATATACTGAACAAAAAAAAGAAACGTCAAATTTCTGTAGATATTTTTAATATAATGAAATGAAATCTACATATCCAATGCCCTGCATATGTTCGGGCGAACTATTATGTGTCAAATAAGACCAATTATTACTCAATTGTACGCATTATACACAAAAAAACGTTTAACTTGATTTTCTCGTGTATGCACGAATTATTACAAACCGTGTTTATAAAATCAAACCTTTCAGTATAATTTTATAGACTTTGTTGTCAATAAGAAAAAGATGTTGAAAAAAATAATTTTATTGAGTTTTCTTTCTTTTTGAGTAAGTATTTTTTTAAAAATATGTTAAATTCGTGTTTTGTTTTAAAAAGCTCCGCAGGTGTCAAACGTGACCGGATGTGTTGTTAATACAGTGTACATGTATTTATTTTATTAAATAATGTAATAATACAGTTACTTTAATGAAAAAATATAAATCTAAATGATTAATCTATAAGTTATATTACTATCCACAGATACATAACTAGTTTAAACAGCGCTAATAAGGTGAACTCTGCCCGTCACCATGGAGAAAATCTGTTATAAATCCTATACCTAGATCAACTAATTATGATACCAGACATCCATTGTCGCATCATGGATTTTTTTCAAAACGGATTAAGATAAGTATTAATCACATTTTAGTAGGAAGGCAACGAATATTCGTTTGATTGATTTTAGCTTTTAGCAACATTATTGACAGAAAGAAATCTAGATTGTCAACTTATTGTGTTCTTATTGACTTCAGGAATTTGGATTTATATATTATAAAACATTTCTTAACAATCATAATTCAATTTTATTCAATTATTTTACAAACTGGTCGCATGTTTTGAAGTATGCGCTCACTGCTACTAAAATGTTAATATTATAAAAGTACTATTGCCCAATTATCGTCATTTCTTTGATAGTTACCTTAGACACTTAAATTTATTTTATGACACATTTTGAATATTTGTGAGTTCTTGTCCTTGTTGAAAAAAAGAAAAACATTAATTTCTCAAGGTATTGCACAGTGACCTTTATATTTTTATCAAATTATTGATACAGTACTTTTACATTTTTTTACCTTGAATTTTCAATGAAATGCAAATGGTCTTCTTTTTCTTTAACCTTTGAAAAATGGGCAACTCGCATAGACTTAAATGCAAATGTAAAGGGACAATAACTTTAAGAGTGTCATTGTTTCTGAAAAGACTCACGGTAAATCATTTTCTATTATGGAAACTTACAAAAAAATACGAAGTTTCTCAAAATCTATTCGCTCTATTTTGAGATGATAATAAAACCTTAACAAGGATACTGATTCTTCTGAGCGCGAGGGTAACAAACTTCAGCTATACGATCTTGTTTAAAATAACTGTAAACCTGAACTTTACTGTAAGATGGTACTCCTTCCGCAACATTAGGGTGACAAGTCGTTTCCCCGTATTGCCCCTTAGTCGTTTTGTCCCCTTTGGTTTCAATATCTAGATATCTATTTCATCATTATCTATATTGTGTTCATCAGTATTCAACGTGCTGTATGCTTGTATTATTGCTGTTTTCACGTTTGTTTTATAGTCTCTACTATATTTCAAGTACAAATATTATTGTGATACAATGAATTTGTCTTCATCTATGTATATATCCGTTGTTCACAATAATGAGACATAAATAAAGAATAAAACTAGAACTTATAATACTTTGTTGTTTTTTTCAAGGTATTAGCAGTTAGGGAGTAAAAAGATCATTATGACTTTGCTACATAAGCAAGGGATACTGGTATTACACCAGCGATTTTAATGAAAAAAAAGCTCGTCTGCTTTACATCATTCTATTTAATAAGCAATCTTGACCAAAATTCCAAGTTAAAAAGGAGCTCAAAAAACTAAAACAATATATTTTTCATAATAATGCCCATTGTCTGCAACTGTGGCTTGTCAATATAATCAAGTATTCTAAGTGTCTTGTTGATATCTTTAAAAGCGTTAGAGTAATGGATCACATTAAAGATTACGCACGACAACGACGATGACGACAACGACGCCGAAACAATCATAACGGCTCGATTTTTTCTTCGAAACAGATGAGCTAATAAACCAAAGAAAGACCAGAAGACCTGAAAACAGCACCCTTCCTGGACATGTGCCACTTTGAATCACATCATTACCAACTGAATGAAAATACCGTCATTGGACAATGTACTGTAAAACACACATTTTTCCACAAGACTCTAGATCAAAGCATTCATCTCTCGCATAGAAATTTCCTACAACAAGAAATATTGTACAATATTCAAGTGTTTATTTCTGTGTGCTAAAGTTTGCAATATAACAATATTGTTCTGTTTTGTATATAAATAACTTACATGCAAACATTTGTATATCATGACTATATCATGACGCGTGAAAAATTTCTGTTATTAGTTCAGGTTGAAGAATAGGAAGTTAGACATAACCACTGTAGTTCAGATCAACCTTGCAGGTATCTTTTTAAATGATGTTAATACAAAAATATATTAGAAAGTTTTTATTATTCTACCGTAAAATGTTTTACTTAATCAATTATGAACATCAAAACCCTTTACCTCATAGCAGATAAAATCATAGATAGCCTTATCGTCATACAGTTACTTGGACACGTGTTTAACCATATTAATTCTTGATTTAATAAAAACAGTGTGATTTATAAATTGCATTTTCATTCTGATGATGTATTAACTTTATCTTTCAGTCACATGTAAAGAAAAAATACAGCAATTATAAGATGACCAATTAAGAAACATACGTTTTTTTTCGCATATTAGACCTGTCATTTGATATGTATTTGAATTTTGGACGCTCTTGCTTTTCAACAGGTACCAACAACATCATATTTAATTAATTTATCGAACATAGTGAAATTGAGAATTACCATTAATGGTTATTATTTTCATGTAACGAAGTAATGAATTGATGGGAGGACACCTATTTAAAGCTAGAAGAACATGACACCCAGACAGTTGTAAAAAACAATGTAGACCCATAAAACAACGGTTGATATAAATACGTATAAGTATACACGACTACTTTCTGTTTTAATTGTTTGGTTGTTTAATTTATTGCAATCAGTAAAGATCATGTCACTATGACTGAGATTTTGACACGTTTAGAAAATAAAACTGCAAATTTTGCTGAGATGAAACGAAATCAACATCAGAGACACAGCACCGCCGATATTGCAACTGAGGGACAAAAATGTGACAGAATAACAGTCATTAAAATAATGAGGGACAAAATATGTGAGAGAAAAAACCGTCATTAAAAGACAAGCATCATTAAAATACAACAAATGTACATCACAAAGATGAAATGTCAGTTTATTAAGATATGGATTAGATGAATAGATTTTATTTTTTTTCGCCGAAGGTGTTATAAGATCGTTTTTCTGTTGCTATGACGCTGTTGCTAGCAGAAAAATATTTATGTATAAAAATCGAGTGTGTAATTGTTTATCATTTCCGATAAGCTTTCTTGTAAAAACTTACACTGTTTGTACATAGAAGACTTCTTAATACGCTAAAAATAATACGGTTTTGCCACTGATCACGAATTTGTATGTGCAAAAACTCTGGAGAACAATGCCTCACACCTAACATTCGTCGGATTGAAATAAAATCCATTCGGGCAACACACGTGGGAACTTTCAACACACATGACCCAGACAGAGCAAAACAAACCCGAATACCATGCAAATGAGTGTCATCCAGAACACATTTACGAAAACAGCTGAAGTACATTAATTCGGTTAGAAAGTTTTCTCTTCAAGACGATTTCGGTAGTTCGTAATGCGCAACACTTCATCAATGGGAGACAATTAAAGTCCTCACAAAGGATTTTCTTGTACAGTGTTCGGACGAGTAACGTTATCCGGTAGAACATTAAAAGCAACTACAACAGTGTCTCAGCAATTTCTTCTAAATGGAAAGGGTACAGGGTAGCACAACCAACAGATTACAAACCGCATGAAAATCGCAACAACTGGGTGCTGATGCCTCAAAAACGTCATTACAAACGACCGCGCTGAACGTGCTGCATGGCACGAATACCCAACCCACCGACCTGCAAGCTCCGTGAGTAAAACTATAACTATGAGATACAGTTTATTGTTTGTCTGTTGTACTTGTGTAATCAATTTAAATTGTTTTGCAAGAGTTATCTTTGCATGTAAAAGTCTTTATTTTTCTGAATTAGACCAGCATTATCGAAACGTCACTTGGCAGGATCTGGTTTGAAACGAAGCTCGGTTTGATATGAATAATCAAACGTTTAATCAACCATATTGAAGACTATTGGTTAATGAATTATTGCATTTTTCGTGATAGACAAGATATTAGTCAGATTGTATGGTAAAGACTTGGGCTCAGTGACCTGTCTTTATTTCCAACATACAAAAGTCATATAGTTCGCATTTGATTTTTATTTTCAACCTTCTCAGGTTACATTGATAGTGGAGGAGTTTAATTATCTATAACCATGATCAATGAATGTGTCATTGGTTTTACACCTTTCTTAACCAGGCCTACATGTGAGACCAAAGGATTTGGATCTAGCAGTTCAGGACATTTTAACAATCTCTAATAACTTAAAATAAGATATCCAGTGTTCTACTACTACACCATGGTGTGATTAAAATCATTATTTAAACTTGGTTTCTAATAAGCTGTTCCATTTTCATGATTGTGGGCTTTTTAAATTTAATTTATGCATATTTGAATAAATATTAAAATATTTTACAGGCCCAGTCTACTATGGAAACAGACGCACCTGATTGTTGAGCTGCACAATGTGGCCATGCTGATGTTTTGTGATGACTGACAAAATCCTTTGCGTTTGATGAGCATCGTGAAAACTGGATTTGGTTCTGTATTGATAATTTAATTGTGAAAGTACTCTTTAAATAGTCTTCATCGTGTACAAAATACTGCAGCTCGTGTTAATATGAGAAAAAACTCAGTTTGAACTTGTGACACCATTACTGAAGGAATTACACTGGCTACCCGTATGCCTGAGGATGGAATATAAAATCATCGTACAAACTTATAAGCCAGTTCTTAATCAATCGCAACAATGCATCAAAGATTTGTTAAAGTTATATTCTTCGTCATTAAACTTACGATCTAGTGGCACGGTGACATTAGTGGTGCCGAGAGTTAGGACAGTCACTTTTGGTGAGCGAACTTTCGAATATGTGGCTCCAAGACTGTGGAACTCTCTACCCTCTGAAATCAAATGTGCATAGTCTGTAAACATTTTCAAGAAACTTCTGAAAACTTACTATTTTAAAAGCTACTATGTATAATTTGTGATAATAACACAATAGGGCCTTTTTCGCTCACCTGAGTAAAGATTGCAACTTCTATGGTTTTCCTGTGATTTGACTAGGTGATCTAGTTTTTGAACTGAGTTGACCCATGTTCAAAAATGTTCATGATGTTATTAATACAAACATTCTGACACAGTTTGAGGAAGATCCAATCAAAACTGCGACATCTAGAAGGTTAACAAAGTTTTCCAAAGATTTGACCTGGTGACCTATTTTTGACCCCAGATGTCCCATATTCGAACCTGCCCAAGATATTATTAAGACAAACATTTTGACAAGGATTGTTGAACCTCCAATCAAAACTGTGACTCCTGGAATATTAACAAAGTTTTTCTATGATTTGACCTGGTAACGTAGATTTTGACCCCAGACGACACATGTTCGATCTAAACCAAGATATCATTAAGACAAGCATTTTGACAAGGTTTGGTGAAGATCCAATCAAAACTGTGATCCCTAGAGCGTTAACAATGTTCTATGATTTGACCTGGTGACCTAGTTTTTGACCCCAAATGATCCATGTTCGGGCTTAACCAAGATATCATTAAAACAATCTTTTTGACACGATTTGGTGAAGATCCATTAAAAACTGTGACCTCTAGATCGTTTACAAGGTCTTTCTATGATTTGATCTGGTGACCTAGTTTTTGACCCCAGATGACGGATGTTCAAAGTTGTCCAAGATATTAACAAAACAAACCTTTTGGCAAAGTTTGATGAAGATTCAATCAAAAGTGCAAACTCTAGAGCATTAACATGATTTTCTGGTGCGCTGACATATGTTGCGCTGACCTAGTGACCTAGTTTTTTACCGGAGATGACCCATATTCGCCCATTTTTTAAAGATCATTAATACAGACATTCTGACAAAGTTTTATGAAGATCCAATCAAATCTGTGATTTCTAGAGGGTTCACAATATTTCCAGTTGATCTAGTTTTTGACCCCAGATGACTCATGTTCGAACTTGTCCAAGATATCATTGGGACGAATATTCTGACCAGGTCTGATGAAGATTTGCTCAAAAGTGTGACCACTAGAGCATTAACAATCCCCAGGTGTGGACGCCGGACGCCGGAGTAGACTGACTGATCACTATAGATCACCGAGCACTACGTGCTCACGTGAGCTAAAAAAATATTTGATTTTATTAATGCTATGCACATCATTACAAATACTCCGATTCATTATTAGATCTAGTAATCAATTTTATCACCATGTGTCTTAGATTCTTACAACTAGTATGACTTTGTTTTATGTAGCTTGTAATATACTTTAATGGTTTTAGTGACTTTAAGTTTAAATTACTTTCTCTCCTTCTTTAACTTGCAAACATGATCCCTGTATGCTTTATATTTTTTATGTATTTTAGTGTTTGCTCTATTTTGTTGATGGGTGTTCTTGTCGTACATAATTATGTTATATATGAAGAGCACTATAAAAATGTGGTAAAATAAATAAATGTGCTAGTAATAGTGGATTTCACTTTGATCATTTCAAAGTAGCATATAACCATATTCTATCAACTTCTGACTGAGAATATAAATGCCATACCAAGAGTGATTTCTATTCAGAATATTACAGGAATAGAAAATAGACTATGACATAAACCAAATGAATTCTTACATGTAAAAACTGCTTGGTGGACTATGATTTGATCATGATATTACAGTAAAGTATGACTGTGTTTATTGATAAGCTTTTTGTACACTGCAAATCTTAAAAAAACAGCTGCTCACCTACACGGTACTCAAAACTGAGCTATTATCTCAGAAAGAAATCCATTTAATGCGTTCGGCGCTTATGTTTTTTTAAAGATTCTTCTTGTTTCATATACATGTATATATGTAAAGAAATTAGCTAAGATTTAATTAATCGATGAGATGACAATGATAATTCACGGTTTAATTTCGTTAGACAATTAGCCAATTCGTTAGACATTAGCTAATCAAAGACTTTGTTAATCATTAGCCAATCACGTTGATTGTAGAATGACTTTCAATCGAAAAAATCATCTTAAATTCTGTAAACAACTCTTAGGATGTAGAACGCAAACACAAAACAATTTCATATATGGTGAATTGGGAAGGTTACCACTGAAATGTAGTAGAATAACACAAGTAATTCGATACTGGTTAAAAATTGTCAATACTTCAAATAATAAGTACAGAAAATGTGTATATGATATGATGTTAAATGATTTTAACTTACATCTTGATAAAATTAATTGGGTAGCTAATGTTAAACGAATTCTAGAAACGTTAGGTTTTAATGATGTATGGTTATTTCAAGGTGTCGGAAATGTACCACAATTTTTAAGAATTTTTAAACTGTGTATTAAGGACAATTTTATTCAAACATGGAATGGAGAACTAAATGACTCTTCAAGGGCATGCACTTATAAGCTTTTTTTCAAACTTAGAGTTTAAAGCTTACGTGGACTGTATCAAAGTTAGAAAATATCGAATAGCTTTATGTAGATTAAAAACTTCTAGCCACAGATTAGAAATCGAATTAGGTAGATGGACAGAGCCAGTTAAAACACCACGATCTGAAAGAAAATGTCAATTATGTAATACCCTCGAAGACGAAATTCATTTCATATTAGAATGTCCCCTTTATTTTGCTATTAGAAAAGAACATATCAAACAATATTATTGGAAAAGACCTAATATCCTAAAATTTACTGAACTTATGTCTTCTCAAAAGCGAGGAAATATACTAAACTTATCCAATATATTTACACAAGTTTAAAACGTAGAGATAACGAATATTATGTCAAATAACAACTTCTCCCTACCGTATGTAACTCAATATTTTGTGCTATTAAATAATAATACTTATGCATAATATAACATATGATATTACGACATAATTACAACATATGTTTCAATCCTGTTTAATAATGATAAAACTACACATGTATTAGTAAAGAAATGTATTTGATATAGCCATATACATGTAATTTGAAATGTTAATTTAATTGTGTTTTTGTAATATGTGAAATGATGGACATGTTGTCTTATTTTCTAAATAAAATCTATCTATCTATCTATCTATCTATCTATCTATCTATCTATCTATCTATCTATCTATCTATCTATAAAAAACCGCTAGGACCAAAAATACGTTACATATACGTGGCTGTTCAGGGCTCATGTGACTCTGATATTTGAACTTATTCAAACTACAGGTAGGAGCTGTAAATGATTGAAGTTTTTACAACATATCATGATTTAAAAGCTGTGGAACAGATAAGGCCTTAAATATCGGCATTTTCTTCTAATAAATCCATGTATTTGCTGTTTGATGTCTGTTGATGAGGTGTGTTTTATTTCTTGCTGTACATGATTAATATATTGAACAAACGTTTCATACACTTACTTTCTTTGGATTGTTTTCATATTTCTGATACTAATGTTTTGATTAGTTAGGTGAATTGTTAAAACCAAGTGTTTATCGAATAGAAATTATTCAAATGTACAGCTTTTTGGCTTTTCGTTCTAATGAGGTTGAAAATAAAGGTTATTATATAGGTTGTACTGTTGATAGGTTGGACAAGGAAAGATGTAAAACAAGTGGTTCTGGTTGATAAACTGTTGAATACCTGGTGTCTTGTGTCTTGCATTTTATTTTGTCATAGAATTGAAATAGTATATAAATATACACCCTGAGTCATTGATTCTTACTTCGGCTTGGCTGTTTGTAATTTCAAACTTTTTTATTACTAAGCTAATTTTAGGTTCAACTCTGAAATTCAGTTATATAGTCAAAAATATTTGACGAATCTGATTAATATCTACAATATGCGTATCAAGTAAATAAAGCTTTTTGTCTATTTTCCAATAAAACTTTCTTATTT
The DNA here is from genome assembly GCA_008271625.1 of Lutraria rhynchaena. Taxonomy (NCBI): domain Eukaryota; kingdom Metazoa; phylum Mollusca; class Bivalvia; order Venerida; family Mactridae; genus Lutraria; species Lutraria rhynchaena. Next base: position 2,456,344 of record VIBL01000018.1, on the reverse strand, counting down.
ATTCATGTATATCTCAGAACAATGTCTAAAACCATATTTCAAATATAAAAAATGGGGTCACTCAGCTATTTTTAGGTTCAACTTAGAAATTCAGTTAAGTTGTCCACAAATATTTACGGATTTCGATTAATTTCAATGTATATATATGAAGTTAATAAGGTATAGTATTCTATTTAATTCCAAAAATATCAATTTTGATATAAATCTCAGAACAATGTCTATTACACATATTTCACTTTAAAAACATGGGATCATTGAGGTATTGTTAGCTCAAACTCCTAAATTCTGTTACATCGTCAACAAATATTGGCTACACACGACAAACCTATGACACAAGTTATTCAAGTTTGAATTAACAAGTATAAGCAAGGTCAACATTTTCAGAATTAAGCAGCGATGTCAAAAAGACTTGTGCCAATGCATCTACCAACCAAGGTGGAGAACTGTCGCCTATGAATATCAAAAGATATAGACTTGGTTAAAATTTTCGGACGGACAGGACAAATACATTATACCAATCTATTCGATCAGAGGACATATAAAATATGATGTGCTGCATGAGAAAACCAGTTCATGTCATATTCTCATTACAGTTATATGCTATTTTCAAATAAAAATAAGACTTTTTTGTATGTGGGAAAACAAAGACAGGTCATTTAGCCCAAGTCCTTACCATACATTCTGCATAAAATTTTCTCTATCTGAAATGATACAATAATTGATCAGGTAATAGTCTTCAATACAGCAGTTTATTTACAGCAGGACGGACATTACACTAAACTGGGATGGACATAACTAAAAGTAATGTGGCACTCATTGAAATGGAAAGTTATCACTTTTGGTTGTCATGAATCGCCATTATCTGTATTTATATTAAAAAGCATCAAATGTTTTTTTTCTTTTTCTTTTTTTGTTTTTATGTGACTTATTGTCACTTGGGTTTAACGACATTTTTCAACAATTTTTCCTTTATATTCGGCGACCGGTGAACCTGACCAGTTTTCCTGGACTACCTACTAAAAAGTACTAACTTACCCTTTCACAAGGAGCTGGTAACTTCTCCACATATGAAGGAAAATCGACATTTTTGTCAAATTTTCATAGAAGGGTATGACCTGCCGCAACCTGGATTCGAACCCGGATCTCCGGGTTACAAGTCCAGCACACTAACCACTGGACCACAGCCGCAGCCGCAAACAGCATCAAAACGAAGAAATATGTCTAAAATGATATAGATCAATGTCAAATGATGCTAATACATCCAGTTCACCATTCAGTTCCGCAATAATGTAAGCATTTCACATTGTTTTTTTTTCTTACTGATGTTTCTCAAGTTAAAACAACCACAGGTCACTGCAATTTGTACATTTTTAGAAGTTCCATTCCTTTGTCAATTAACTGAAATTCCAGTTGTACATGTGATCCATATGAAAAATAAAATATCTACACTATATTTCTTGAATTAAATTGGAGGAAAACAAAGTTACACATTTGCTATGTTTACTGATAGGGTCTAAAAACATACGTTGTTTTCCGGTTAACTGACCGACCCATTTTTACCTGCCTACTCAAAAGTTTTTACGGCATCCAAATCGTAGTGCTATATTGTATTAACAGTTTATTGTATATTAACAGTTCAACTAATTTTCAAATTTATTGGTAATGATTAAATATCAACAATTATCTATCTGTCTGGTTAATATTGTAAAAACTTCTATAAATTTAATAGCAGAATAAATGTTTTTTTAATCAAATATCAAATTAGAGGTTAAAAGATGGATATGAAATCACTATTATCATAATTACAATTTTTCAATTACTGATACAATAAATGTTTTAATTTTTCTTGTTTTCTATCTCTTTTAGCTCGTTTTTTTGGCATCGGCATTCATGGTTAGGAACGCTTAGTTGAAAATGAGATTATATAATTTCACACATTAAGGGTCATGTCTGGGATACATCCTGGCACTGTGCAACATGATGGTATGGTTGATTGGATATATACTGATCCCACACTGTGATTTGATAAGTGATGTACTGTTATCAAAGGGACCAATTAACACTGAAACTGTCCACTGACAAAGGGACAGCATTATTACGTTACATTACATAATCAGGTCCCTGTAATGTTCAAATTTTATGACTGACTCTTGAAGTCATTTTCATGAAAAAATAAGTGAAGTCACTGGTTACAGTGGTACCAATTTTGTTTTTTTAGTCTAAAATAAAAAGTATTTGTTCTACAACATAATATACCATATACCAAATTAAAATTAAATATAGTTAATGCTTTCAAAATGAAAGGAAGAAAATAGTGAAAAAAAAACAGATGCTTACATATTACACCCCAAAAAGGTCATTTGTAGGATCTTAAAACCTGCCTAACTTTTATACTCAAGGTTTTCCAGGATTTTTTTTGGAACACCTAGACCTATATACATGTATATGTTTGCATGTTTTCGTTTTTGCAAATTGATATAAGGTTTTAATATAATGAATTTATACATCTTTTTTTGTAAATTGGCACAAATACTGTGCAATATGCCACTTAATGTTCATGACATCACCCATTAAATCTTCATTTCAAGATTCAATAGGATGTACTTTGTACTAGATCTACACGGATTCATTAATGTTAACACATACTGGTACAATTAAACGAATTGTTTAGACATAGATACATGAAAAATAAAGTCAGAAAATAGATACTTTCTTCTGAAATGACCTTTTTTAAAAACCGCCCCATCCACTTAATGTGCATACAAACTGGGACCAATATACACATGTGTATATTGGTCCCAGATACAAATCAGAAACAAGACGGATTCCACCTAATTTTAGCGACAAATATATCGCTTGAATATCGCATATATTTTAGTTATCAATACAGCTTCTCAATAATTGTCGTAGAATAGTGATCTATCTGCATAAAATACTGCTAAACACGAAATACTGGCGTAATATCGTAGATTACACCTTGACCCTATACGCCGCCATCTTGGATTGCGAAATCGGAAAATCCGCTGGGGGCGCGAAACAGGAAGGGTTGTGGTCAATTCGTAACCAAACCAATTCGTCACCTGTTTTTTTCGGTCGATTCGTAACCATTTTCTGGTCAATTCGTAACCTTTTTCAAATCTTTGGTCAATTCGTAACAATTTTTGTTGGTCAATTCGTAACCTACAACATATAGTCGATACTCAAATGATTGTATGCAGATGAAGCTTATAATTACGATATTGATTGAGAAAATGTCATTATTTGTGAAAATGTGCGGTTTTTGAATGTACGGAGATTTGTTTGTAAAAAATATGTTGGTGATGAGCGGTACAATCTTATTTCAAAGATTTAATCAAGACAGATAAATTGTAACTTTCATATTTATTATAATGTTTGATGTAGTAAACGAATGCCTGTTACATGTTCCTATGTGAATGGTTTTCAGACTGAAATACCTCGCGAGATTGTATTATGTAATGACCGTCTATTTTATGATAGTTCAAATGCCTTTGTTTGCATTGAAATGCTACTACAAGTACTACTAAAAGTACTACTACAAATATCTTATTGCAACAAAACAAATTGCATAAGTAAATAAATACGTGATAACGCGAACATGATAGACATTGTTTGCTCAAAGAGCACAATCATGACTTGTGAAAATTTATCGTTTTAGCAATGGTTGAATTCATAAGATTATAAGATTTTTATATCGTTGGCCATGTGTATTGTATTTTTTAATATATTTTTTTCTAATCTGAGAATATTTTGGACAAATTAGTAGAAAGTGATATTCATTTTCTACAGCTCTAGAGTTGCAATAATTACAAATTCTTTCATGTCTTGATAAATTTAAATAGCGACTAGGGAATAGTAATAAAGGCGCGCTGAATTGTTAATTAAATAATGATGATGATCAATGTATTTTAACCAAATAGTTGGGCAATTTTTCTGTTCTGTTTGAAAAATTAATCCAATCATCAATAATTAATGTGTACTGCCGTTGGCAAGTATATAGGTGTTAATCCCATTCCCTCTAATCAATTGGTGTTAAGTGTCAATCAAGGTGATAACGCAAATTACAAGTTTTTCAGATATTTGAATGTGAGTAAATTTTCCATGTTGTTGTTGTTTGTCATAATTTGCAAATGAATTATTCCTATTTTCTCTGCATTACATTATATGCTATTATTATATTTTAATATGAAAATAAATAAAAGCATTTCTTCCTAGTTTTATTCATTTCTATCTGTCTTATTTATATCATGACAAATATTCCAAACACACATGTTCACCAATTATATACTTCATACTCAATTTGACAAAAATCGACTCGAAGTTCTGGACTATGGTGATTATACATGAATTTATAACAGCACACATATATATAAACACAAATACAAAAAAATAACAATAACACAATTTATAAAGAATAAAAGTTTTGTTAATATCCGTACTAAAAACGTACAATAATCAGACATATAAAATAACTGGAAAAGTCATAAATATATCAAATATTACGTAATATTTCACATATAGATATATCCTTAATCTACTCTTTACATATTCACATTAGCCAATTTTTACCAAATTACATTTGTCAAATACCAAAAACACTTTTTAATAACATAGTACAATAAATACTTAGAAGGTTACGAATTAACCAACGATTTGAAAAGGTTACGAATTGACTTGTAAAAATGGTTACGAATCGACCAAAAAAAAAAAACAGGTGACGAATTGGTTTGGTTACGAATTGACCTGTATCCAACAGGAAAGGGGTCAATTGAATCAAACCGAGTTTCGTTTAAAACAGATTCTGTCTAGTGACGTTTCGTTAATTTAAGCTGGTCTAATTCAGAAAAAATAAAGACTGGTACATGTAAAGATAACTCTAGCAAATTCGTAAACAATCTAAATTAACAACACGAGTACAACAGACAAGCCATAATTGTATTTCATTGTTTTTATCGTTTTACTCACGGAACTTCGGCGGGTGGAAAAATCTCGCCATTCGTTCCTAACGATATTTTCGAGGCATCAGCACCCAGTTGTAAGGATTTTTATGCGGCTTGAAATCTCTTAGCTCGTGTTTCCATGTATCCTTTCTCTAATTTCCATTTCGACAAAACTGCTGAGACTTTGGCTTTGTTGCGTTTAATGTTTAGCGCATAACCTCGCTCGTCCGAAAACTCTACAAGTAACTCATTTGTGAAGAGTTTGATTGTCTCCCTTACATGCAGAAATGTTACGCATTAAGAACTACCGAAATCGTCTTTAAACTAGGTCCATGTTGGACCAGAATCAACAGAACCAGTTTAATTCACATTTTGGTTGGAACATGGTGTAGTCCGCAGCGAAATTTGTTATGAAATGTCAAAACAATGATATGTTTTCGAAATATTGATTATTCTGATCAATGGTTCGCAGATTTTTTGTTTCAGGTTTACTTTCTTATACGAACTAGAACATTTTGGTCAGCTTTACTTGAGCATCATCGAACTATGTTGATTTACGTTTGCATTTGTTGTTCTTGGGCCCATGCAGATAGGAACAATGACATAGGACAGCAATAATACATCGCCTTCCAAAAACGCGCTGTTGCCATAGGCGCTCGGTGACAAAGTTGGACTTATTCATCGAGCACCTTTGGTTGTTGATGTTTATAATCAGCCGCAGTGTAATGAATGAAGCATCTTTAAAAATACTACGCAATAAGTATTTCTGCAAATAGTTGCATCATTTCTTTCATGCACATCTTAACCGCATGTGTATATTGGTCCCAGGTATCATTTTGAAAAATAACACAACAATATTGAATTAATGAACAAAAATATTCTTAAAAATCCAAAATTATAACATGCATTGTAATGCCGAACTAAAATTCTGAAAGAAAATGTGTAACACCTGGAACCCGGGCATGCACATTGACAACGTAGAGGCTTCCAATTCATACTAAACAACTATTCTAATCCGTGAACGAATGTTAAATATTGTCCACGATACACAATGAGAAACTGAATTCATATCAACGATTAAATGTAAGATGTTTGTCAAGAACCTATGTATATCTTTATTTCGACCGCCTAAGAATACAGTTTCGTTCATTATTACTATACAAATTTTACAAACAGAAAATGTACACATTAAACAATTGCAGACCCGCTTTAAGTTGACATGGCCTAAATGTGTTCACACTGGTAGATTTCACCTGTTGGATGGAAGGATTTCCTCAGAATCATCAACACTCATATTCAGCGCTAATGAAATCATCCAATAGAATGAGTAATTTCCACTGACTCATTAATGCGTCATTAATGCCAAGACATATAGGTCAAACTGATATTAGACAGTTACAATGAAAAAACATTCAATGAGTCGGTCGTGCAACTGCAAACCAACATTTTTTTATGGAGGATTAAACTTTATTTCTAAGAATAATACTGTCGACAACATTGTGGACTACATCTAAGGCAAAATACATGGTCCAGAATTAAAAAAAATGCATAAGATGTTTTTGTTTGTTTGTTTGTTTGTTTGATTGTTTTAAATACACAGAATGGAATCATAATTACAAATATCATTTTCAGCTCATAATTTACTGTTTAATACATCACTCTTTGTATCCGTGGTGTTCTTCACATTGGAGGACGAAAGAGTTGAACGGAAGTGTTGTAAAATACATTTCCAAGAGTCTTCCTGAGCAAAGGCATGTCCCACTGTCTCCCCTCCCCATAATATAGTGACGATACCTATCCAAGACAAACAAATACATAACATAAAACTAAACAGACAGTGGATATAAAGTATTTATAAATATAAAAGATTTGCTGCAAACGATATATTGGAACAGAATGTATACACCAAACACAAAGAAAATTCCATACATAATGGATGACCTTTAACATGACCTTGATCTTAGCGCTTAAGGTCAGAGTCGGATTTTAATTAAAATTTAGCAAGGATAAGAAACGTTATTGCCAAGACAAATAGCCAAATTTACAGCATCAAAATCCATACATGAATGACCTCAAACATGACCTTGACCTGGCGCTACAGAACATGGTCTTGCGTGCGACACATCGTCTTCTGATAGTAACTGAATGGATTTTGAAATAGTTTGGTATTGATGTTTACCATCAGAGGACGATGTGTCCCGTGCAAGACCTTGGCTCTATGGGTCAGGATCTTGTGTGTGACACATCATCTTCTGATGGTGACCATCAGTACCAAGTAATTTTAAAATCCATTCAGAAATTGGAAAGTGATGGCTGAAAGACAAAAATTCAGTACATTATTGGAAGACCTTGAATATTATGACATTGACCTTGACACTTAAGACCGGGGTCTTACACACGACACATCGTCTTCTGAAGGTGAGCATCAGTACCAAGTTATTTCAAAATCCATTCAGAAATATGAAAGTAGGAAAGTTATGGCTGAGACACGAAAATCTGTACATAATGAAGGACTTTGAAAATGACCTTGACTTTGACTCTAAAGGCAAGAGTCTTGCGTGCGACACATCATCTAGTGACGGTGAACATCAGTACCAAGTAATGTCAAAATACATTCAGAAATTAGAAAGTTATTGCTGAGACATGAAAATTCCATACATAATGAATAACATTGAATTCGACTTTGACATTAGACCTTTGGGTCAGAGTCTTGCACGCCACACATCTTCTTACGTTGGTGAACATTTGTGCCAGGTTATTTTGAAATCCATGCGCACGAAAATGGAACGGACGGAAGGACGGACAGTGCGATTGCTATATGCCACCCTTCGTGGGCATAAAAATTTTCAGAGCATACAACTGCAGTCTAGAACTAATCATTTTCGTCCTTATCCTGCGCGACATTTACCTTTGAGCTACAGGTACGAATAACAGTATTGAGTGGTTAATGTTGTGAAATATTCTTAAAACTCGACTATTACATATGCCGCTTAATTAATTTATACGGAACTATAATTCTGAAAGCAAATGTGTAAAACCCGGAACCAGGACATGTACGATTACGACGTTGAGGCATCCAATTTGTACTAAATAATTATTGTATTCTGTGAACGAATATTAAATGCTGTTCACGATCCACAAGGAGACACTGAATTTTTATCAAAAATAAGATGTAAAATATTTGTCAAGAACGTGTGTATAACTTTATTTCGACAATCTAAGAATACAGTTTCATACATTTTAACATTACAACTTTTAAAAACAGAAAAAAGTACACATTAAACAATTGCAGATACACTGTAAGTGGGCGTGACCTTATTTCCCACATTCTTGAAGATTTCGTCCAGAAGGAAGAATTTCTTCTGATATATTAATAAGTCATTTTCGTGCAAATGAAATTATACAAAAGAATCCGGAATTTCCTCTTAATCATCATTATGTCATGTCAAAAAATGTAGCTAAAACTGAGCTTAGATAGTAACGCCAAAAAACATGAAACACAAAATGTTAATATACCAAGTAAGGATATTTGTGTACAATTTAGCCACTGGGGAACCAGGAATGTCTGGAAAAGTGAGGCAGCATGGACAGTAAAAAGGGCCTTTCAAATAGTTGACTTAAAACAACCAACACAATGCGACATCGTGCCTGCACAAAAGCATCATACGTTCCAATCATTTTAGTAATAATCTGTAATTCAATTCTGGTCTAACACCTATTTTTCACAGTTTTCGTTACATAATGGCCAATAGTTAATCTCACATTTGTTTCTACATACCAAACCAGAACTAACCTTGTTCTCTACAAGCAACTGCCAACTTCTCTACATGAAAAATGAGCGTCAGTTTTTGTGTATTTAACTCTCAGCCAATCATATTAATACTATGTTATCCATACTGATAAGCCTCGCCTACTTGTACATGCTGTAATCTTGAAAATACTGGTCTTGCAGAAATAAACTAGCCACTCAACTTAGAAGCTATTCCTTAGTTCTATGAATTCTAAACACAACATCAGTGATGGAGGACAATTGGCCGAAAACATAATCTTTTCAATTAAATCACGGAAGTGATTTGTATTGTGTTCAGATTTCAAAATTGCAAACCCCAGGCCCAGAAACCTAATGCTCTACTTACTGGGTGGCTGAAAAATGTTAAGAGTGGCAAACAAATCTTACACCGAAATGTTACGTTCCTACAGGATAAATAGGTCCTTCCATATTTTGTACGGAGATCATACCAACCTTGAAATTATGTAATTGTTTTAGAAACACAAACGTTCTTACCAAAATCTCCCATGACTCCTCGACTGTGTTTCGAAGTAGATCTTGCTAAAGGAGCATATGGTGGTTCAATAAGATGTCCGCCACCTGGATATTTGTGTAGCTCACAAAGATGTTTCCTGTCCGGTGGATAACTGTCATATAAATTCGAATGTATTTTGTCGTTTAAACATCTGTCATCAAGACCACAAATCAGTAGTACTTTCACATCTTTTTCCCATATCTATAATATTTTTATTTCAGAATAAACATATCAAACACAAAGCAAATATAACTAACAAAGGATAAAACTAGGCAACAAATATATGAAGCAAGAGGGCCATGATGGTCCTTTTGCACACCTGAGCAAAGATCGCAACTTCTAAGGTTTTCCTGTGATTTGATCTGGTGACCTAGTTTTTGACCCCAGATGACCCAGGTTAAAACTTGTCTAACAAATCATTAAGACAATTATTCTGGCGAAGTTTAATAAAGATCCAGTCAAAACTGTGACGTCTAGAATGTTAACCAGTTGACTCATCGTGACCCCAGATTCGAACTTGTCCAAGATATCATTAAGACAAATTTTCTGACAACGTTTGGTGAAGATCCAATCAAAACTGACCTCTAGTGTGTTAACAAGGTTTTCTGGAGATTTGACCTACTAACTTAATTTTTGACCCCAAATGTCCCATATTCAAATTGTCCAAGATATCATTAAAACAAACGTTCTGACATGATTTGATAAAGATTCAATCAAAAGTGTGACTTCTAGAGTGTTAACAACCCCCAGGTGTGGACGGCGGATGCCAGAGAGTGACTGATCACTATAGCTCACTGAGCACTATGTGCTCAGGTGAGCTAAACACATACAAAACACAATTTTGCATATAAAATGGTGTTTTTACAAAAAGAAATATCTTCTTATGATAAATAATATTTTAAACAATAAAGATATAAGAAACATATACATGGCAAGAATGGGAGCAATAAAAGCAGTTGATACAGTCTATATGTGAATATTATGTAACTGGATGAGTCAAAAGTATTCAGAATGTAACAGCAGCAAGAGAATAGAAAGATAAGCTGAATAATGTTGACAAAAAGGACACATTACAACCTTATCAATGATTTATACATTCCAACCCAACCATCTAACACAAATTCGAACCTATTAGGGCAAAAAGCTTGGGCCTTGATTTTCAAAAGCATGATTGACCATATTCTAAATTCGTGACATAACGTTTTTTCTCACATACATATTGAGAAAAGTAACCATTAGAACAAGGAGATTTTCAAACTTTGTATACTACAAGTAGCAGAAATACATTTCTCTAAAACATGTTACTAAATGTTGTCAATTCAATAAATGATACCACTGAGTAAGATTACACTCAATACTTTATACATTTATGTTTGTAAACAAATTTCACATTCAACAACTGTGTATTGTATAGATTGTATGGATAAGGATAATAAAAATACACACTGTCAATTAGTTCTTGGGTAATTATTACAAACAAAAATGCATTATTTTAGAATATTGTAAAACAAATATAAGGAGGTAGCCTTCAATTTTACAGTACATACATAATTAAAAAACAACCCCTTCAACTGATACTTTAAGATTGTTTCCTTAAAACTGAAATCAAATTTGGCATTTACAACAAGTGGTATAGTTTTTTAACAAAACAATTCCAGTGTCCATTTCAAGAAGTGATTTTTTCATAAACAAACATTTGAGAAATGGCATTTTGAGCTTTATCACCCTAAAGCTAAGACGGAGATCAAGACTGGATATTTGGGGTAGGACACTCTTGAATGGTTAACAAATTATGGTTCAAGTTTAACATAAAAATATTAAAGAGTTCAAAAGTTAAGACTTTGAAACAATATTTTATGAGGAGAAAACTGTTAAAACATTATCCGTCCTTACAGAAGACTTTTAGACATAAATATCTGGGAAAAACCAGACACAGGCAATTTCCTTAGTAATTTCACACCATTTTTACACGCTGGATATATATGATGAGAAGAATGTCCGTAACATTACAAAAAATGTCCGCTACAAATCACTTTTAATAAGATGCATAGGCAGGAAACATATTTCCACTAAGAAATTTAGTCAACAAATCATCATTTGTCACAATTCAAAGAAGGATAGAGTTACTACAGAAATATTCATTCACAAGCAACAGCTCTTAGCTCGTGTTGAAGTCCCTGACTTCTGGGTTCTGTTTAGTTTTTGGGCTTCGTAGATGTTAACTTTAACAATCATTTTAGTTCAGATTGTATGCATAATACTCAAGCAGCCATACATATCCAAATCAATGTTCAACTTAGGAGAACATGTTCAGAAGCATTTTAATACATATATAATATATGGTTATACATTCAATACAATGTAAAATCTGTCCATACAGAGAACTTCTAAGAGGTAATACATGTACATGGTCACTTGACTCAAGTTGAGGCAGCATTATTGAAGGATTTGAAATGTGTCTATATTAAGAACATAGTTATTATACATGTGGTGTCTGCTTGCAGATAGTTTCAGTTTTTAATGTATGTTTGAGATATATAAATTCTAATGGATTAAGTACAAATACATTACAACCTGTGGACATTTCAGGTAAATTTAATTTGTTGAATCCAAAAATGAATTCAAACAATAGTTACCAATAAATTTGATCTACAATTTAAGTTTCCAGAAAATTAGATTTAGAACAAATAAAGGCGGGCATAACATGTCACTCGTAATTAAAGTCAGCTGAAGTTTACAATGATTACATAAGGTTATATTACCGGTAGGTAATTCACAATTTCACAGTCCATAGTATGACGGACATCAATGCCTTCTTCAGTTTGTACGATTCCATCTTCATTATAACTATAACAATATGGTGCACTTTGTCATAAATATGTTACAATATAATACACAAAGACAAATATATGTACTGAAAAAATAATAATACAAATGAGGCTTCTTAAAAGGAGAGACACTGGCGATTGATGTGCAGGCTCAACAGTTGTCAGGCTAAAGTCAAACAATGTGATAATAGCTTTGATGTTGTACACAAGTTGACTAAATTTGGGCCTTAATGAAAATTAGGTGTACAAGATGGATTAAAGTTGTATCTCAATGAAGATTATGAACACAAACTGGGCTAAAGGTAAAGATTATGTACACAATCTGGACTAAAGATTATGTTCACAATCTGGACTAAAGATAAAGATTATGTACACAAACTGGACTAAAGATAAAGATTATGTACACACTCTGGACTAAAGATAAAGATTATGTACACACTCTGGACAAAAGATAAAGATTACGCACACACTCTGGACTTGGACTAAAGATAAAGATTATGTACACAAACTGGACTAAAGATTATGTTCACAATCTGGACAAAAGATTATGTTCACAATCTGGACTAAAGATAAAGATTATGTACACAATCTGGACTTAAGATAAAGATTATGTACACAATCTGGACTAAAGATAAAGATTATGTACACAATCTGGACTAAAGATTATGTTCAAATCTGAACTAAAGATCAAGATCATGTACACGAACTGGACTAAAGATAAAGATTATGTATACAATCTGGACTAAAGATGAAGATTATGCACACACTCTGGACTAAAGATTATGTTCACAATCTGGACAAAAGATTATGTTCACAATCTGGACTAAAGATAAAGATTATGTATACAATCTGGACTAAAGATAAAGATTATGTATACAATCTGGACTAAAGATAAAGATTATGTATACAATCTGGACTAAAGATAAAGATTATGTATACAATCTGGACTAAAGATAAAGATTATGTATACAATCTGGACTAAAGATAAAGATTATGTACACAAACTGGACTAAAGATTATGTTCAAATCTGAACTAAAGATCAAGATCATGTACACAATCTGGACTAAAGATAAAGATTATGTTCACAATCTGGACTAAAGATAAAGATTATATGTATACAATCTGGACTAAAGATAAAGATTATGTTCAAATCTGGACTAAAGATAAAGATTATATGTTCACAATCTGGACTAAAGATAAAGATTATGTTCAAATCTGGACTAAAGATAAAGATTATGTTCAAATCTGGACTAAAGATAAAGATTATGTTCAAATCTGGACTAAAGATAAAGATTATATGTATACAAACTGGACTAAAGATAAAGATTATGTACACAAACTGGACTAAAGATTATGTTCAAATCTGAACTAAAGATCAAGATCATGTACACGAACTGGACTAAAGATAAGGATTATGTATACAATCTGGACTTAAAATAAAGATTATGTTCAAATCTGAACTAAATTGGGTCTCAATGAAGATTATGTACATAAATTGAGACTTCGTTTTAATCATAAATAATGGAACCAGAATAATTAACAAACAAAAGATTTAACTTACATGGATTTACCTATAAATTCACCTTTGTAAAGCATTGGCACTGTAGTGAAAAATGGAGCACCATTAATTGAAACAACTGATTTTATCTGCAAACACAATCACAGTACAATTGATATATGAAATATTCTTATACAAAATTGCAGGCAATTTAACAAAAGCTGTTACTGTCAGCATATTTTTAGCATCAGTTTCTTTGATACTTTTCTTATAACCAACTAAGTACAGGCTTATCGAAGCTGCAGGAATACTTGCCTGACATTTGGTCAAGCAAAGTTTGAATTTCTGTCTAACCAAATGAAAAATTGTTTGACCGAATATATTTTAAGTACAGTGAAACCTCACTAAACCGGACACTTGCCAAACCGGATTCCTCACAATACCGGACAATTTTTAAAGTCCCATATTTTCCCACTACATATTTAATGATAAAAGAACCTCACTAAACCGGACACTCTATTCCGGAAACTGGACGAAATTTTGAGAAAATTTGTTGCTGGGCAGCACAATTTAACCTCACTAAACTGGACAATAATTTTTGAAGCTGCCATAATTTTCCTGTGTATTGGGAACTGAGGATGTACCCTGTCGAGTGATGTGTTTTGATAGTAAAGCTGACCCAGTGGGGCTTGCTTGATTGGTGTCAGATGGATTGCTAATTGATTTATTATTGTTGGTGTGTGACAGGACTCTCTGCAAGGTGTGAAATGAGTGTAAAATTACATTTTTATAGAATTAAGCATGAAATTGGTGAAACAAGTAGCTCTACACTGTTGACCTAGTCTGTACATGTAAAACATTCACCATGTTGATGAAAGTATTCAAATCTCATTACAGTGAACATGTATTATATTTATTGCAGTTAAACCATATTAGATGAACTTGCAAAATCACGTTTCATATGCATTACTTTTAAACCATAATTGATGAATATGCAAATAAATGTTTCTTTTATGTGTTATTTTCCTTAACACCCCTTTGACCAGGATAATTGGGCAAATACAGTCATATTCAACACTAAGACCATCTACATAATGAGTAAACCTGTTCCAATACAAACCCCCTCTAAACCTGAATCCTCGCTAAACCGGAATTTTAGTTCAGTCTGGACCCTGTCCAGTTTAGTGTGGTTCCACTGCAATAAATATGGTAAATTGTGCTCGACTGCTGGACATCTGGTCTCGTACTCGCTGAAAATTTATTGGAAGTGTTAAAAATTTGCCAGTCCGGCAACTTTCAGGAAGCCTGTAAGTAGGTATTCATACAACCAAGATTGCCTGAGAACAATATATTGGAACAGACAGTATACACCGAGTACAACGAAAATTCCATAAATAATGAATGACTCTAAATATGACCTTGACCATAGCACTTAAGGTCAGAGTCAGAGTTTTAGACTAATAATTTAACAAGAGGGCCCAAGGGCCCTAGGTGGCTCACCTGAGGAACATTGCAAACACTGCTAACAAGAAATATTTGTTAAACATGTATACTCCCTTAATTGCAACTAAGGACTACTAAGTGATGAGACATACTAAATATCAAAGTTCTTGGCCTTGCGGTTTTAGACATGAAGATTTTTTAAGATTTCATTATATAACTCTATGTAAAATCAGGGCATAACTTGAGCAAACATGATATAGGACCACTATATGACGCTACATACCAAATATCAAAGCTCCAGGCCTCGCACTTTTTGACAAGAATTTTTGACAAGATTTCACAAGGGACCCCAGGGACGAGGCCAATTTTGACCCCGGGGCCATAATATGAGAGCAACTTGATTAAAGACCATGAGGTAATGCTAAATATCAAATCTCTAGGCCTTGCAGTTTGTGACAAGAAGATTTTTTGAGATTTCACTATATAATGTATATAAATATATGTATATGTAAAACAAGGGATACCCGGTGCAGGGCCAATTTTGACCCCAGGGACATAATTTGAGCAAACTTAATGCAGGACCACTGGGTGATGCTAAATACCAAATACCAAAGTTCTAGGCTTTGTGGTTTTCAACAAGAAGATTTTTAAAGCTTTTCCTTTCGGTTGCCACTGCAACCATAGCTCTGTATGGAATGAAATTTCCATAGCAATTTTAGAAGAGCTTCATGCAAAGAACATCCCTGTCAAGTTTTATTGAATTTGGCTAAGCGGTTTAGGAGGAAAAGATGTTTAAAGAAATTGTTGACACACGGACGGACAGACAATGGATGACGGACAATGGGCCATAACAAAAGCTCACCTTGAGCAGGTTGTGCTCAGGTGAGCTAAAAATCCATCAAAGATTTAATATTTATAGCCAAGACACAAATTTACAGCATTAGAATTCATATGCATAATGAATGACCTTAAATATGACCATGACTTTGGTGCTAAAGACCATGGTCTTGCACATGACACATCATCTTCTGATGGTGAACTTCAATACCAAGTAATTTCAAATCCATTCAGAAATTGGATAGTTATAGCTGAGACATGAAAATTCTATGCATATTGAATGACTTTGAATGTGACCTTGACGCTATGGGCCAGGGTCTTGCATGCGACATATCATCTAGTTATGTTGAACATCAGTACTGAGTAATTTCAAAATACATTCATACATTCATAAATAAGGAAGTAATGTCTGAGACAAGAAAATTTCATGCATAATGAATAAAATTGAATACGACCTTGACCTTGGAACTTAGGGTCTGTGTCTTGTGTCGGTTAACATTTGCATGTTATTCGAAATCCATACAGAAATTATAAAGTTATGGCTGAGACACTAAAATGGGATGGACAGACAGAAGGACAGGCAGAGCAATTGCTAAATGCCTCCCTTGAGGGCATAAACATAAATAAACTAATACATGTAATACAATTTCATTCCACTTTTTATTTTGTATTGAACAAACACTAGTATGTAAAGGGTGTTATTTTATTCAGCTATATAAGTGATTCATAGAAATACTCTGTGTTTGAATTCATTCACTAATACCAGTAATAGTTATTAAGGATAATTGAACTAACCTTATTACAGTAATATCCCATATGTAAAGCTATTTCTCCACCTTTAGAGACACCTATGACACCTATATTATTGGCATCTACATCAGGATGCTTAGAAAACCAATCAACAGCTTCCTATATATACATGGGTGAAAAGAGATAATAGTTCAGTTAACTTGGTTGTTTAATTGTCAACCAATCATAATCAATTGCTTATTAACAAATAGCATTGTCAAATTATGAACAAGAATAACATGATGCATTAAATAAAATGACAAACAATTTATCATTTTTTTTTACTTTACCTTATACTAGATAAAATATTGATATCATTCTGTTATTTTTGCTATCAACTATTTTGTACCTGTGCTTTTCAATAGGCGTTAACTACATTTACTTGATTTAATCAAAATAGCCTGATGTACAAAATTTAGGGATTAAATTTCTTTTTCATGATGAATTGGTTAATCTTTGCGTTATGCTTGAGTTAGAGTCAGTGTCTAAGATAACCAATTAGTAAAAAACATGGGGTAATTTTCAGACCTGGCATTTGATATTATTTTGATGCTCGAGTTTCTCAACATCTATTAAGAATTTTGGCCCAATCCTAGTCAGTAGCAGAATGAAGTGATAAACTGGCAGTGTCTACATAATGCTAGATATTGTTGTAGTGTATTTCATATATACTAGTAAAATGTATATCCTCAAAATATATCAGAAAAAGACATAAAAACTAGCTTACCAAAAAATACTCAAACTCCACTTGTTCAATATCATCAGGTAAGTCATCATATAAAAAGTAAGGAAGCGCAAGAGCGGCAAATCCTCGAGATGCAAACAAGGCAGCCCGAAATTCTATACAAGAACCAGCTATACCAAACATGTCTATCACAGCTGGAAATGGCCCCTTACCTGTATAATTTGAAAAGGGACAATACAAACAATAACCCAATTGGATTTTTACATAGTCAATGTTCATTCTTTGGTTTAACAAGTCTGAAGAGCAATATCTATAAAAGTATAGGAAAAACGTGCTATGATAATAAGGGCTAGTATACAGATCTAAAATTTTTTGGGCGTAGATGCTGATTATTTTCTGATGGTCATCTGGTAACAGACATTATGTAAATGAAAAAAATCATACAGTAACTTCTTGTTCTTGACTTAATTTCTCTTTCTTGACGTCATTTTCAGCCAGTGAATTAATTTTTATTTTTCATTCCAAAAATTATGGTCTACTTTCAACCAAGAGAGCTATTTATAATGTAAGAAAATTTTACATGAACTGAGAGACATTTTCTCCATAGAGTAAAAAAGGCATTCACACCAAGAGGAAGAAATAAAGTTCCACGTAATCTTCCGCTTCGTACAATGATTTTCTGTACACCATCTGCCATATACCAACGACGAATATTTTTATTGCACAAAAAATGAACTTGTGAAGAATATACTTCCTCAAATGTCAGATGTCCAGAAAAAACTGTAAGATGCACAATTAATGCCAAGGAAGCATTACTTTTCATAAGTCTCAAACCTGCCTTCATTTTAGGAGAGCTTCGCATACTCCAAAATAGTCCCATAGATGATACACCTATAATATTAAACTTATTCGCATATAATTGATGTCAACTGTTTCTCCTGTTTTATCTGTTTTGAAAAAGAACATAGGTAGAAAAATAATTCTCTTCAAAGATACCTCAGATCTACACCAGGAAAATAAAAGAATATTATACACTCAACTTTTTTTGGTCTCTGTCAATTTTTGTTGCCATTAATTTCATAGGAACTGTATCTTCAACCTAAAAATATCTATGAGAGTTCTGCCCCTCACAAACATTCTATTTTTTGAGATTTTAGTGAAATTCAGGTATTTTTGCCTCAAGTAGTACAATGTTAAGGTAAAAAGAAAATGTGTGATGGCAAACAATTAATGACCTACACAATTATAAAATATTTCTATAGCCTATTTGACTTAAAATGTTGAAATTACCAGTTACAATCAAATGACTAAATATAAAAATGCAAATTATTTTTTCTTTGCAACAATAACAAAGGCAGATACATTGGGGGGGGGGGGACCCGGCATACACACCCCTAAAACTGCCCAAGCAAAGGTTTTTGCTATCATGAAATATGATATTTACATGAAAATATATATAAATATTAAAAATTTTTCAATTGCAATAAGATACATTTTATTGTATACCCTGGGAAAGGATAGGTGAGGTTCTGGAAATGTGCCTGAAACCCTTAGAAATTACCAAAACTCAGGAACTTTCGGGGCCTCTGGCCCCCTGACCAGGGCTTTGCTGGACCTCCAGCCTACTTGTTCAGTTTCCGCCCCCCCACCCCAACTAGAAATCCTGGATCCATCTATGCATAATGACTTTGGCAGCTGAATCTATTATACCATGCTTATGTTTTTTGACAAATATGTTAATAATATGCATATCTAGAGGAATGCATCCAACCTGCGTATGTACCACCAACAGATGCATCTTGGGATAAATCAACTTCTCCATTGTCATTGGCTGTAAAGCATCCACTTCCTGCAAACACATTGCCTTTTTCTGTAACCTCAGCTCTAACCGTTATCAGTTGGTTTACTGCAAGACCTTTGATCTTTATAATGATGACATCATCCACAAGTGCCTCCTCATTATCAACATTTATAGAAATAGGCATATTGCTGCGTGATAGTGCTGATCATTGGATAAATTCTATTCTTCTGAAATGACAATTTAGAAAAAAATGTTATATCTGTAAAATGATTTTTCACATAACATGATTACACATTTTTTGTGAGGAAAAGTTCACAGTGGCTGTGTGATCTAGCTGTTGCTAGGAAGCATTAGCCATTTGCATCTATTTTATTGTACATTGAATAAAAGAAATTGAAATCATGACAACTCTCTCTCTCGAAACTAATATCTATAACCAATTTCAGAGTAACTGATAAATATCACTGACCCTGATCTTTGGCCATAAAGACCATCTATTTATTGTAGATACTCATTCAATTATGCTTGGCTATTGTAAAAGTTTGCAGTAATCTGGGACCAATATACACATGAGGTACTTGTCTCTCCAATTTCGGGATCATAAGTTAAGGATCCTTGATCATAGTGGTGGAAAGACAGCTGATTGAATCTCTTAATTATTAAACGAATAAAAGATATTTCGTTTTTTTTACCATTTCTTTTTTCGTAAAAATAATTTCATAATCAACTACAGTCGAAACTCGTTGTATCGAAGTTCAAGGGACTTCTCAAAATTGCTCGATATAAACAGGGATCCTACATTAGTAGAGTCCCTGATATAAACGAACTTCGATGTCTAGTCGTCCTCGCTGGTACCGCATCCCTGATAATACCGCGGTAATCCGAAAATGCCTAATTTGCATATGTAGCGACGTCTATCGACTGTTAATCCAATAAAATCAAAAGCGGAAGTTTGACACGTGGAGGTCGTCTGCCACGTAAGTCATATCCTGTCCGAAAAAATCTACGGAAGCTAGAAAGGGTCATCATTAAATTGAAAAAAAAATGTCGTAGAAAAACTTTGTTCCTTATCTCATCTTATGCAGTTTTATACTATTAGAAACAAAGCAAAGCAAAGAAGGCAAGATGGGATATGACAGGACTTATCCTTCGAGAGCTTTTAAAAGTGGATTTACTTTAAATTTTATGTGCCTACATGGCCACTGTATTTTTTTAAACAAGTTACCGCAGAACCAGAGTGGTCTCCCTAGGAAGCACCTGATGTAAACATGGCAGCTTGACGTACACATTTTTTATTTGAAAACATTGACTTTGATGGCTACATGTAATTTTAATTAAGATGCCACAGTTCATCTCAGTATGGGAAATTAATACAGGAAATTTCTTTCAATTATCGTAATTTACCGTCAAAATTAAGTACCGCGGTACCAGCGAGGACCATCGTATGTAACAGTGTTGTATATATATATGTTTATAGTAGTCTGTATGCCTGTCTGCCGGATTAGCTCAGTTAGTAGAGCAGCTGACTTACAAGCAGAAGGTCGCGGGTTCAAGCCCCGCATCGGGAACTTTATTTTCTGCCTCCTATTACATGGTGCTGTGAGTGTGTGGCTAGCGTTGGAATCCTAGACCTAGGATGAAGCAAATGCTGGGTTAACTTAAAAAACCTGTGGTTGTCGCTTAATAATTGATTAAAGGAAGGAGGAATGTAACAGTGTTGCATATATAATATATGTGCTTATAGTAGTTTTTCGATCTATTGAAACATGCAACGTTTTCGTAAAAAACATTAATAAGTAGAAAGTACAAACTATAAACACGAACTGATTTTATAATTGCAAGCGTATGTTACTTAATATTTTAGTCATTCAATTTTGGAGTCCGATACAAAAATATCCGATCAGGTGAAAAATTAATAGGTGCACATGTTCTTTGGAGGAAAAGGTGTGAAAAATTCTTTTGTTAATGACATTCTTTATAGTTGTCTGCGTTTATTTAATGCCGGCAATAGAGGACAGTCAAATTTTGACAAAACCAGGACAAAAATTATCTCAAATTTGACAAAATTTTACCGATGAGTCTTACAAATGATGGGACAGTTATCACAAAGTTTGGTTATGGTAGACATCGACTTGAGCGTAATATGTTGGGTCTTGTAGAGCAACACGCCATTAGTTGGCCTGAGTTAAAATGGCGTGAAAGTCACAAAATATGTTACAGTCATCAGACAGGGTCATTCTGTGTCTCCAGTCTGAGACCATTATACACGTATAATAATGGTCTCAGCTACAAATTAAAAAATCTGAATGATTTTAGCACGCTTGTTAATTATTTGCATTTGGTTAATAGTGATCATAGAATTAATACATTTTATTCACAGAATATAACAATTTTCAAAAATTATACATAGATCACATATGCAAAATTATATAATCATAAAATTTAACAAAATCTGTAACTTAGTCACCAGTAACAGTAAGTTTATTACCCAAGTTAAATATAAATCTTTGGTTTTAAATTTAGTACAAGATATGTCACTTTTAAAAATTCCATTTTTGCTCATGAATATGCGATTCCATACGCATTAATAATAAATATGTGTTTCTTTCAGCATAATAACATTTACAAACTATGGCTACGAAATGACCAAGATTTTTTCAATGGTTACGAAATGACCAAATGATTTGTTATGAAGTGACCAGAATTGACAGTTTATGTGTAATAGGAGGCAGAAAATAAAGCTCCCGATGCGGGGCTCGAACCCGCGACCGTCTGCTTGCAAGTCAGCTGCTCTACCAACTGAGCTAATCGGGCAGACAGGCATACAAACTACTACAAACACATATATTATATATACAACACTGTTACATTCCTCCTTCCTTTCAATCAATTATTAAGCGACAACCACAGGTTCTTTAAGCTAACCCAGCCACTGCTTCATCCTAGCTCTAGGATTCCAAGGCTAGCCACACACTCACGGCACCAATGTAATAGGAGGCTGAAAATAAAGCTCCCGATGCGGGGTTCGAACCCACGACCTTCTGCTTGCAAGTCAGCTGCTCTACCAACTGAGCTAATCGGGCAGACAGGCATACAAACTACTATAAACACATACATTATATATACAACACTGTTACATTCCTCCTTCCTTTCAATCAATTATTAAGCGACAACCACAGGTTCTTTAAGCTAACCCAGCCACTGCTTCATCCTAGCTCTAGGATTCCAAGGCTAGCCACACACTCACGGCACCAATGTAATAGGAGGCTGAAAATAAAGCTCCCGATGCGGGGCTCGAACCCGCGACCTTCTGCTTGCAAGTCAGCTGCTCTACCACCTGAGCTAATCGGGCAGACAGGCATACGAACTACTATAAACACATATACATGTATTATATATACAACACTGTTACATACGAAATGGTTACGAATAGCCTTACTTATTCGGCTTTCCGGTTGGCCGCTTTCATAAATGAATTAGGAATGGCCATCCTCTCAGATTGTGAGGGTCGGGCCAAATAAAAAAAAGTCTCCCCGTCACGAACAGTCTAATTAGTTCGACTAGAACAGATCCCGTTTAATGCAATGTAGAGTCCGTAACTTACCTAATTAAATTGCAGTTCGCAGTCACTGAAATGAATGACTATATTCACCTTTACAGTGTTGAAATATATCAAAACAAATCCACAACTCCAATCTTCGGTAATGACATAACTAAATTTAAATGTTTTTATCGTACACTTGAACTTAGGTCTAAAAATTGACCCCAGAATGTAACGGTAAAGACTGGTTCCCGTTCCATTAATTAATTAATATATAAAACTCCGTGGTGCGCCAATCTCCGCATAAAAACATGATTTCATAACAATAAAAAAGTCACCTATCAAACAGACTTAGAAAAGTTGTTACGCATTAGTATGTAACAAGATTGTCTCCCTCCCAGGACCCTTATTTAAGCACTAAATTAGTTAGTGTTTGTTAAGCGAAACTTTTAAGATTAAAAAACCACGACCGCTTGCTAATCTGGTCACCGTTTACTCTGACCTTTGATGCACTGCAACATAGAACGGGGACCAGTATAGACCAGGTCACATGAACGTCGCAACATGGCGCATTGAATGTTGGGGGGGGGGGTCCAATGTTGGGTAAGGAACTACTTTGACCCAATGTTTACACCAAGTCACGTGGTTATAATAATGAACTGATATATAATTCTATTGCACGCACAACAATGCTTGTCTACAGGATGCAGAGTCTATATTTTGGCCAATCAGGACACTGTTTAGCTTGATAATCAAAACTACACAGGGTGTTCACGAGTGCTAAGTTACAGTCCTTTTGCAGAACATGCGTGGCAAGCCGAAAGATATGACTGTAAGTTGAGTCTGCGACCAATATACACTTGCATATTGGTCACAGGTTTAGTGTAACTGAATATCGTAATATAATAAAATTATCTTCCTGAATATCGTGGTAAGAATTGCACTGGAAAATCATTATTTTGCAATATTACTTTTATGCGCTCAATTTGTTCAAGTTTAAACGTTGGACCGACAGTTGAAGCTGTATTATAAATTTCGTTCAATGTTAAGTTATTCAATGACACTTAAAAATGAAAGTAGAGTATGTGTGTATGATGATGTCATGCAAGTCAATTTCCATGTAAAGTTTGACTAAATAATAAATTGAACAAATAACCAAATATAGTTTGTAGTATTTTTTTTTCTGTTGATCTTTGTTTGGTCTCACAATTAAATGAAATCAAGCGGCACTTTTTCTCCGACTCCCTCCCCCGCGTATGAATAAAAATCTGATTGGATAGTGATGCGTCTAAGGATAGAGGTCAGTGTTAGCTTGATGACGCAACTGCTATTTATAGAATACGTCCTAGATTCTAGCGAACGGAATGAAGGACGAAGCGTACTACTGCTGAAGTGTACCTGGACAAATTAAAGCGTACCAGTTGATGAGACGAAGCGTATCATGTATGTAATATACAGTAAATACAAGAAACATTATATTAATAAGTATGTTATATCAAAATGATTGGCTTGGCCAAACAACCTCCTGTTTGACAAACTGTCAAACAATCTGTTTTGACTAATTGCTTATGCAAATCTGAGGCATGGTTAAACACATATGTTATATGTAAACGCAGACTGTATATCATCATTTTTTTGGCACGCGCAGACTTATTCGCTATCGCTCTCGCCCAATATTTATTTATGGACCCTGTATCGGGTCAGTTATAAGCTATGTAACTAATAATAAAAATAATAACTAAATATCCGAGGGAGTGACAGAACAAATGTGAACAATTGGCTAGGTCAAAGTAATGCCTAGCAGCAGCCTCTCAAATTGCGCGCTGGTCTGCAAAAGGTGTCCGTATAAATTTACGGTAACTCCTACGGCAAAAAAATGACTCGAATTCGTTTCAATTGTCAATGGATGGATGTCACATTATCAATATAACTAAATATGTTGGATTTTAAAAATATTTTTTTTTTTAATAAAGGACGAATATTTTACAGTTTCTTATCTATTTAACGATATTATATTATACAGTACGATCCCGTATTTTTACTTCGGTACGGAACTAGAACGGGTCTTAGCGTAATCGTAGTTTCCAAGATGTCCGTTACAGCGGGGAAAATTTTAGTTGGAAAACTTCTTATAGCGGACAGGTGTGGTTTAAGAAATGGAAGCAACATGATATCAAGATCGATTTCAAATGTAAGAACATTTTTCTAAAATCGAATGAGTTGCTTGTAGCGTAATCAGCAGTTTTATTTCCACGTTTTACATTCCTGTCCAAAAACGAGGTGAATTCATTGATAAAGTTTCATTACTCTACTGTCAACGAAATGTGGGGTATAATTCAGAACACTGCGCAAAATGACTTCGTTTACATTTGTACTAGTAATTCTGCGTAGATTTAACATTGTTTGTGTGTTTTAGCGCTCAAAAGTTATGAAAAAACTTCTGTGCTTTAATAAATACATGGAAACTGAAACTGAAAGTAGACTCTCGTGAGATTGAACATAATCAGGGTTTTTTTGGATTTGGGGGAAAAGGCCTGGCCTTTCGGGAGGGGAAAAAATGCGCGAAAATCGCATTTTGGGGAAAAACCCTTGTATTAACAAAACTTGAAAATAAAGAATGAAAACTTAAAAAAGAACACTTCAGATAGTTATCTTCCTAGATTTGAAACCCTTAAACATATCAACAAGTAGATCAAAGTTTGTGTGACACATATTTGTTTGATGTTCTAACTACAAATTACTCATATTATGCCACTTGACCCCTTTTAGTGATCATCTGAGTTAAATATAGCTCCTGTACAGTTTTGGGACGAGTAAATCTGCTAAAAATTAAAGCAACAACAACAATGCCTCAGCAACTTTGTGTAAATGGAGATTTACGAAAGGGTACAGGGTAGAACGAGCACACAGATTACAAACCGCACGAAAATCGCAACAACTTGGTCCTTATGCCTCAAAAACGTCATTAGAAACGACCCCTACAAACGAATGAATGGCGCGATTACCCCACCCACCCACTTGGAAGCTAGGTTAATAAAACGATATCAATATCATTCAATTTGTGGCTTCTACGAAGTTTTTGAAGTCAGATATCTCTATTTTTTGTGTAACATCTACTGTTGTGCGATCAAACGAAAGTAAATCGAAGATGGTGTAAAGTTCGGAACGACCGGGATGACGCAGCGGTTACTTCCCTTGATCAAACTGTCAAACCCGCGATCGTGACATCGTAATTCAGTGCGTAAATATCGTTTATTGGTTATAATAAAAATGCAAATTTTGTAACGTGTTCACGATAAACAAACGTTTCGTTTACAATTGAGGTACACTGCATATATGACCGCAGGTTCGGGACCTGCAGATTAGACCCGGTTCCGGCTTTTACACTATCTCCGGAAACGGAAATGTTTGTGAAAGAAAACAAACAAGCAAAGTGGAATTTTTCGGTCCGATGGGAATTTTTTTCGGGTGGGGAAGTAGCCGTTAAGCGGCTACAGTTATATAGCAAAAAAAACCCCTGATAATAAACATCTCCCTTCGTTTTTTCCTTTTGTCAGGGACTCTACATCATACGCAAGTCTTGGTGAAAATTTTTGCCATTGTGAGATAATATTAGAATCATCATTTCTGAACTGTTGCCATTTGCATTTACTTTGTAATAATAAAATTGGTTAATAATTTCTTATAAATGTTGTTCTTGCATCTATTTTTTCTTTAGAACTGGTCAGAATTTTCATCTCAGTGATATCTTGGACTTGTGCGAACATGGGTGATCTGGGGTAAAAAAACTAGGTTTTTGCAAAGACCTATAAGTATAGGTCTTTGTTTTTTTTTAACATTCTAGAAGGCACAGTTTTGATTGGATCTTCATGAAACTTTGTCAGAATGTTTTTGTATTAATGGTCTTGTAAAATTGTGTGAAAATGGGTCATCTCCGGTCAAAAACTAGGTCACTAGGTCAACTAACCAGAAAACCTTGTTTATGCTCCAGAGGTCACAATTTTGATTGAATCTCAAACTTTGTCAGAACGTTTGTTTTAATAATAAATAATAAAAATCACCAGGTCAAATCATTGGAAAAACTTGTCAACCCTCTAGAGGTCACATTTTTATTGAATCTTCATGAAACCTTGTCAAAATGATCGTTTTAATAATATCTTGGTCAAGCGTGAACAAGGGCCATCTGTGTTCAAAAACTAGATCACCAGGTCAAATTATGGAAAAACCATGTTAACCCTCTAGTGGCCACAGTATTGATTGTATCTTTGTTAAACTGTGTTCAAATGTTTGTTTTCATGATGTTTTAGACAGGTTTGAACATGGCTCATCTGGCGTCACAAACTAGGTCAATAGGTCAAATCTCCTGAAAACTTTGTAAACCATCTAGAAGTCACAGTTTTGATTGGATTTTCCGCAAACTTTGTCAGAATGTTTGTATTAATATATTGGCATCATGAACAGGTTTGAACATGGGTCAACTCAGGTTAATAACTAGGTCACCAGGTCAAATCACAGGAAAACCTTAGATGTTGCAAGTTTTATTCAGTCAGCAAAAAAGGGCCATCTTGGCCCTCTTGTTTACAATTCAGTAATGGCTTTGCCTTGTGGAAGGAGAAATAAAGACAAATTTTGTAAGCCAAAATAAATATGTTAAGATGTATTCTAGATTACCATTTTCTTCGATCAATTGTGATCATATTTCAGTAGTGGTGGTTTGGTTTTATTTTAGCTCACCTGAGCACATGGTGAGCTATATGATGTGTATGATTTGTAGAGCTAGCATTGGGAAAACATGATTGTGTAAATAGACAACCTAGTTATGACCCACATTAATGATGAGGCACAAAATAGGGAAAACTATAAAAAAAAATTGTAAGATAGTTTTATCTTAATATTGTACTCCTTAACCTTGATCATATAATCTCCCATTATTGTAAATTTCATCACAGATATCATCTCTTCATCTAAATAAACCTGAGAAACCGATTGAAATTGTAAAAATATGTGCCATATCAACTCATGATACATGCATAGTAATCTTAAAATGACAATTTGGTTTTAAAAGACCTGTCGGTTGCCTCAATATTGGCACATTCCACAATTTTTGACATCATTCCAGCGTGTAAGCCGCGGCAATGGTTAGTGCGATGGACTTGTAACTCGGAGATCTGGGTTCAAATCCTGGTCGTGGCAGGTCATACCCTTCTATGAAAATTTGACCGAAATGCCGATTTTCCTCCATATGTGGATAAGTTGATGGCTCCTTGTGGAAGGATAAGTTAGTACTGATTAGAATACAGTCCAGGAAAACTGGTTAGGTGAACCTGTTGCCATATAAAACTGAAAAATTGTTGAAAAACAGTGTTAAACCCCAGTGACAATAAGTCACATAAAAACAAAACAAACAAATTCAGCGTGTAATTCAGCTGAGTGCAACTTATTTCGGAATGAAATTCATCGGTGATGACGTATTGCATGTCATTGATGACGAGTTTCTTGTTCACATGACTATTTTAATCTCACACGCCTCTGTGAGATTTATAAGTACCGATGAAAAAATCAAGTGTCATGGTTTCCCAGATTTTTCATAGTCCAATCGGACTACACATAAGGAAAATTTTATAGTCTGCAGGGGTTTTGTTACTAAGAAAGTGACGTCGATAATCGGCGTCTTCCCCTCGACAATTTTTCCCCCAAAGAAGCATTTTTCCCCTCGCTAGGATGCATAATTCCTCTTTGAAGCTATTCAAAAATAGGCAATTTCAGTTTTAGTAGATTTTATTCAGCCAAAATATCTATCCGACCAAGGTTTATCGGCATTTTTATGTAGAGTTTATTTGTTTTGTAATGATTTAGCAAACCTATCGGGATTCCCCAGCTTTATAACGATGTCTGCTGAACCAATCCGAATGAGCTGATTACCTGCGATAGTTCAACGATATACATGGTGACGGGAACCAATACTAGATCTTGGCCCGTGACGCATGCGTGTGTCCACGCTTATGATGCCTGGAAGCAGGCGCACGTTTCCATTTCCGGTAAAATGACGCATAATTGATGAAATTAAGAAATACGATATCTGACGCAAAGCATGCTGAACTGGTAAACTCCTTTTTTGCAGTAGCGATTAAAGATACCATCCCTAGGCCAATCGACGCTCGATTCACTCATGAGCATAAATTTTTGGCCAGAAAATCTAACTGATCAAGACTATGAAAGTGTGCTAGACCTGTTCAAATGTAGAAAAGACAAAGATATGGACCTGTAGATTGTTGTTTTGAATGCTATTGTCATAATCATTGATTCATGGAAACATTGGTTGTGGTTATGTGACAGTGTATCAATATTGGATAATTTCCCCAAATTTCCCCTTTCGCGTGATTTTTCCCCTTTTGACCAGCGTCCAGTGTCTTCCCCAAGCCCTAAAAAAAACCCCTGGTCTGGGCCATTTTTCATAGGCTCAGACTATTTGTTTAACTCGTGGACTGTTAAGTGTTGTGAAACGTCATCAGCAGTATGATTACATTTTTCAGCACTTGCAAGTTTTGCGATTTTATGGAAAACCACTTGCATTTTTAATTTTTTCCTCGCAATTTTCGAGTTATGAGTATTAAATTCTAGCCCTGCTAGTTGTAGGCAGCATGTTTCCACTTAATGACCAGGGACGTGCTATGACTGAAGGCAGAAATGGGGTATACATCTGGATAATGAGAACCTGTTTTTTGTGACTATTCTTTATTATTTTTTAATAAACGACCTGTATTTTGACCTTTGTACTTGATTTTCAGAACATGTTAAGTTAAAAAGGTTATTTAATGTACTATGTAATATCTATTGTTGTTGATACTTTTCCCCCAAAATCACCAAGTGTGCGCTTATTTTTCCCCCAAATTAGCCATTTCGCACTTAATCCCCCCCTTAAAAGGCCACACCCTTTCCCCAAAGTCAGAAAAACCCTGAACATGGTTAGCCTAGGCAATCAAATCACCACTTCAAAGATTTCAGGCTACTTTTCAAAATAAACTGATGGCAGAAAATGCAATTTATGTTCATCGATATTTGAAGGAAAGGGGGAAAACACAAGCAATTTCGAAAACATTTGTGATTGAAACATGACATCATTCTGAAGAGATGTGCTCTATTGACATTTGATTAAAAATAAAACTGCAATGATTTGTTTAAATTACTTCTGAATAAACAACCCCCCTAAGCCTTTTTTAAAGAATAAATTGTCCATTTATAGTAATTGCATGGAATTTTACAAAAATGATACAGAATATTTTAACTGGTTGCATCACTAATCATCTTCACTACACCTGGTCAGAATGTTTGTCTCAATGATATCTTGGACAAGTTTGAATATCTGGGGTCAAGATATAGGTTAACAGTTCAAATCAAATGAAAACTTTGCTAATACTCTTGTTACCATTGTCAATAAGATGTGAGTTTAAGTGTTCAAAAAAAGTTCAATTTTTTGCCAATTCCTTCATTTTCATATGAACCGTATCTCTAAACTAAAAACATCTTGAGTTTTATTAGAGTAGCATTAAATTTGCAGTTGAAAAAATTGATAATAGCAAAAGTCTTCAAATTAGATTTTTAATCTCAGAAATTTTGTTTCTTCTACTTTTACCAAAATAACACCTGTCTTCCTACATGTTATTTATATAGATGAGAACAGGATTCCCAGAACAAATTACTTACAAAAAATCCCACTTTTCCCAAAGTATTACCTTGCCCAAAACTCACCAACTAAAAACCCACCCAATACATGGAAACATACAAAAACTGGAGGACAAAACATAGTGTATGTGTTAAATTTGACTGTTTAAGCAGAGGCAAAGTCATGGTTACAATAAGAACATAGAACATAGAAGCCATTGTTTATTATATATATTTGTATATATGTTCTCGTTTATTGATACCCAGGTGTAAAATACATGTAGTGGAAGAGCTTGTAATAACTTTTCATTATATAACATTCATTTATAATTCACAGGAGGCAATCAGACGTGGTATTGTGGGTATGGTTGGAAGGTTGGTGGCCTTTTTTTCTATTTTTAGCTCGCCTGAGCACAAAGTGCTCAGAGTGAGCTATATTGATGGGTCTGTGCATCTGACAGCATGCCATGTGGTTCTTTCAGCGTCGGTATTCACCTTGTGAACACTCTAAAGGTCACATTTTTGGTCAAAGGGTTATGAGGTCGCATTTTTGGTCAAAGGGTTATGAAATTGGTCAGTGGCTTGGTCTTGATAATTTCTTGGACAAGTTTGATAAAGGGCTATGTGGGGTCAACAACTAGGTCACTGGATCAAATAGAAGAAAAACCTTGTGAACTCTCTAAATGCCACATTTTTCATCAAAGGGTCTTGAAAATTGGTCAGTGGCTTAGTCTTGATGACATCTCAGAAAAATGGAAAATGGGCTATGTGGGGTCAAAAACTAGGTCATTGGGTCTAATGAAAAAACAACCTTGTGAACACTCTAGAGGTCACAGTTTTGATTGGATCTTCACAAGACCTTGTCAGAATGTTTATCTTAATGATTTCTTGGACAAGTTTGAACATGGGTCGTTTGGAGTGAAAAATTAGGTCAACAGATCAAATCTCCGGAAATTCTTGTTAACACTCATGAGGTCACAGTTTTGCTTGAGTCTTCATCAAACCTCGTCAGAATGTTTGTCTTGATATCTTGGACAACTTTGGACATGGGTCATCTGGGCTAACAAACTAGATCGCCAGGTCAAGTAACTGGAAAACCTTGCTAACACTTTAGAGGTCATAGTTTTGATTTTATATTCACCAAACCTGGTCAGAATGCTTGTTTTAATAATATCTTGAAAATTTTTTCACATGGGTTGTTTCGGGTCAAAAACTAGGCCACTGGGCCAAATCACTGGAAAACCTTGTTAACATTCTAGTGGTCATAGGTTTGATTGGATATTCACCAAATCTTGTCAGAATGCATGTGTTAATGATATCTTGAACTAGTTTGAACATGAGTCATCTGGGATCAAAAAGGTGGGTCATCAGGTCAAATCAGTTGCAATCTTTACTCAGGTGTGCAAGAAAGGGCCATCTTGGCCCTCTTGTTTTTTTAACCTGAAACACTCAAAATTTATTTTTGTGTGTTTTCCATAGAAAGATCTGTAAATTTATTCAAACTGATTTTCAACAGCAAAATTAAGATATATATATAAAAACATGTACATTTTTTCATTGAAATTTCAGTTTAAAGGACTAAGTTTCTGATTCATGTCTTAAAAATGTAGAGGCTTCTTATGATATATAGGAAATTCACAAACAAAAATATTCTTTAAGTTAGAAATTTGATGTACTTCATTTCCATATTCTTGAAATTTCAATAAAATTAACTTTAATAGCATTATTCCCCATTTAAGATTTGAACATTCAATATTAAAGTACTGAATATTGAAACTTATGCATATTTTTTTCAGGACCCCTCTTGTAAGAATCAACAAAATAAGTGATGAAACTGGTAAGTTCTGATGATAAAAACTTGATTTTGTTGGTAATTTTTGATTGATAATGACGTTGTTTGTACCATGTGTCACATAGTTCATAATCTAGGATATATGTGACAGTGTTCATTGATACTATACTTACATATCTTGATATCTCATGTGCCTTGAATACATATACAGGTATCATTCTGACCACAATTTGAGTGAGAGAAAAAGCCCATTAGGGCTCATCAGTGAGATGTTTCTAAATTTTGTGAGATGTTTTTCCAAGACTTAACATATTGTAGTACAAACATGTGTCTCCATGTATTTCTTTATTGTAAAAAAAACACATTGTCAATAAAGCAATGACTATAAACAGAAACTCAATTATGACTAGAGAGTATGATCAGAGATTAATTCTTTTTGAAAAGAATTTTGGATTTCTCTGACCACCATATTTTTAGCTCACCTGAATACATAGTGCTTGGTGATCTATAGTGATCAGTCAGTCCGCTTCAGTGTCAGTCATCCGTCGTCCTAACCTGGGGGTTGTTAATGCTCTAGTGGTCTCACTTTTGAGCAAAAATTCATCAGACCTGGTCAGAATGTTTTCTCAATGATATCTTGGACAAGTTCAAGCATGAGTCATCTAGGGTCAAATTTTAGGTCACCAGGTCAAATAGAATGGAAATTTTGTTAACACTGTAGAAGTCACTGTTTTGATTGGATCTTCATGAAACTTTGTCAGAATGTTTGTATTATTGATCTTGTAAAATTGTGCGAATATGGGCCATCTCCGGTCAAAAACTAGGTCACACCAGAAAAACTTGTTAATGCTGATTGGATCTTCACCAAACCTTCTCAAAATGCTTGTCTTAATGATATCTTAGTCAAGCTTGAACATGGGTCATCTGGAGTCAAAAAGTAGGTAACTAGGTCAAATCATAGAAAAACCTTCTCAACACTCTAGGGGTCACAGTTTTGATTGGATCCTCACCAAACCTTGTCAAAATGCTTATCTTAATGATTATCAAGGACAAATTTGAACATGGGTCATCTGGAGTCAAAAAGTAGGTCACCAGATTAAATCATAGAAAAACCTTCTTAACATTCTAGGGGGTCACAGTTTTGATTGGATCTTCACCAAACATTATTAAAATGCTTGTCTTAATGATATCTTGGTTCAGATTGAACATGGGTCATCTGGGGTCAAAAAGTAGGTCAACAGATTAATTCATAAAAAACCTTCTTAACACTCTAGGGGTCACAGTTTTGATTGGAGGTTCACCAAACCTTGTCAAAATGCTTGTCTTATTGATATCTTGGACAAGTTTAAACATGGGTCATCTGGGGTCAAAAACTAGGTAACCAGGTCAAATCATTGAAAAACCTTGTTAACCCTCTAGTGGTCACAGTTTTGATTGGATCATTGGTAAACTGTGTAAAAATGTTTGTTTTCATGATGTTTTGGACATGTTTGAACATCGATCATCTAGGGTCACAAACTAGGTCAATAGGTCAAATCATAGAAAAACCATGTTAACACTCTAGAGTCAGAATGTTTGTATTTATGATATCATGAACAGGTTTGTACATGGGTTGACTCAGGTTAAAAACTAGGTCCCCAGGTCAAGTCACAGATAAACCATAGATGTTGCATTCTTTACTCATGTGAGGGAAAAAGGGCCATCTTGGCCCTCTTGTTTAGGACAGCATCGTAATTGAAGGCAGTGAATTTGGGGCCTTCAATTGAAATGCACTTGATGGCTGTGACAAGGAAATGCTTGTAATCAGTTGTGAAGGTCAGATGAAAGCCCTGCAGTGATTAAGAATAGTGGCTCTCTGCACTCTATTGATAATAAACTCTTTTGTAAATAAGGAAAACAATTGAATGGAATAGATAAAAACACAGATAAGAGCTTTAAAAGACCAAAAAAAGGATTTTTTTCGAAAAATTTAATCTGCAATTTTTTTTCTCTTTTGAGAGATTTTTTAGGTGATTGCAGTAAAAAAATGCAAGAATATCACACGGTTGCACCCCAAAATGATCCCTGCATATGATGCAATGAATTTGTGCCTAGAGTATATTAACTGGTTATCATTAAGCTTTACAGTCAGCATTTAACCACTCCTTATGCACATAGCCTTTATTGTGGCACACAGAACATGTGCATTTCAGTTGTACATACAGAGATAAACCTGTGCATAACTTTTTAGGCTAGAAAAAGTAGTCATGTTTTTTTGTATAGGGTAGGTGAGTCACAAAACTATTTTCTTTTTTTTCTTAACACCCTTTTTTGACTTTGGAGGTACAACTGCCCCAATTATTTTTGTAGTTTAATGTCCTTTGCTTACAAGATTAACTTGTTTTTATTTTGCTGTTTTTATGTGACTTATTGTCCCTGAGGTTAAATGCTGTTTTTCAACAATTTTTCAATTATATATGGTGACCAGTTCACCTAACCTGTTTTCCTGGACTATATACTAACCAGTACTAACTTACCCTTCCACAAGGAGCTGGCAACTTCTTCACATATGGAGGAAAATCTACATTTTTGTTGAATTTTCGCAGAAGGGTATGACCTTCGCAACCAGGATTTGAACCCAGATCTCTAGGTTACAAGTCCAGCACACTAACCACTGGACCACGGCCGCGGCCACATAACATTAACTGTACTAGTACATTCCTTCATGATGTCCTCCTGTTCTGAAGATACCATTCTACTCATTGAATTTGTTTTTATTTTTCATGTAATTAATAATACAGTAAAACTTTTTTTTTTGTTGTCCCCCATTATAGGTAACATGAGGGTCAGGGATCCATCCCACATCCCACATGTACCTTACAATGATAAGATGACAAACAAAAAACACGAATGTACAAAAAGAAAGATCAGGTTACAAAATTATAAAACATAACAATTTCTCATAACTGGTCATGCCAACTAATAAATTTTCCATAAAAAGTTTACAGCTTACATGGGAAATCAGTACGGGTCACTTAGACAATAATATTGAATACAATTGGTCAATCGTAAGAGCTTTTTCACAGGTACAGTGCACTAATTGAATGTATGTTGTGTATTTATACAAGAAATTATGTTTTAAATTTTGTAACTTGATCTGTCTTATCAGCAACTCCAACTGAATTTTCATCTCAGTAAATTTCTTCTTAAATGACACAGTCTGAAAGGCCTGTGATTACCTTTTATGGAACAGGTTATTTTTTTCTAATGTCTTGAAAAATAAAAAAAGTTATGAAGAATTAAAGTTCACATTTTACCACACTTTTCATGAATTTTTTATCAGTATTTCAGATAAGGAAATATTCCACGATTGCCGACCCAAACAAAGTTATTTCAATTTTTCATATCCCTTATTTTTTAAGATATATTTTTGAAAATTGCCATTCTGAATATATTTTTCATGTAGTCAGTTTTTGCTGTCAGATGTACTCTGATGTAGGATATCGTGTTTTTAAAAAAATTGTACCTATCATGAACAATCTTCATTTTATGGTAGAACAACTCATTTTGATGTTTATATTATATTTATTGGTAAATAGCATCTTCAATACTTGTATTAACAAAGATAATTAACAACAATGGAAAATAACAAACAATATAACATGCCAATGCTCATTGGTTTAATGAATAGACTTTAAACAAGTGTTTTTTTTCACTTTTCCATATCATTGAGATCAGCTAACAGTATATCACTGTCACATATTGTTTAGGGGACTTCATTTCCTCACAAGTTTGGGGGTATTTCACTGTCACATATTGTTTAGGGGACTTCATTTCCACACAAGTTTGGGGGTATTTCACTGTCATACAGCTCTTTATTGGTTTATCATATTTTCTTGAAAGTTGAAAAAGTTCAATGACAATCCCGTTCATTAACTTAAACTGTGTTCTCAGGATATGAGACTTCAAATTTACTGTCAACAACATCTTGTGACTCCTCACAAAGTGGCCCATTATATGCCATTTTATTACAGACGAAACATAAAAATTTTAAAACTAAATACATGTATATAAATTCCAAGAAAACATAAAACATCAAAGAGACAGTAAAAACTATGTTTAGTACAAAATGGAATGCTGAAAAGCAAACTTTTCATACCCAAGTTTTGATGCATAAAATAAGATGATATCAAAACATTGAACATCAATCAGAAATGTATTTAAATGGACTGGAATGATATTGTCAGCGTTAACAAGAATTAACAACTCAAAATTGACGAAAAATTGGCCACTTATACAAATTGAAAATCGAAAGTATAAACTGGAGTGACTTGTTCGTCTATCACCAATTGCAAAGCGTCTACTTCATAACGGATGCAGGATAAAACTGATTGACTGATATTATTTGTTAAATTTCTTACTGTATATCATAAATCAGTTAGCAACTTCAATTGATAAATGTGTCCATATAATCGTTGATTTATTACATGATGGCGAGGGGGGGCCCATTAGCAAATTCTGTGAGGTCACATGCATGCTCAATTCAGAGATGTGGTTTTATTTGTAAATGCGGGATAGTAAAAATGCATCAATTTTTATAATTTTAAGAATGTTATTATACATGTATGCGTTTAAATTCTAATTGCATCAGTTGATTTTCTTGGGACTATGTTTTTGGTGAAGTTGTAGCATTGATGAGATAGATGTCGAAAATGCAGGTTTTTTTGGCTAATCAAAAAGCAATATGCTTTACTCATAGTCTAATACCGTGTATTTTTTTTTAGGATATTGCTGTGGCAAATTTTATTTAATAGTTACAGTTTTTAATGTACAGGTATTTATCAGTTTTATGCTGTAATTAATTCACTGGAAGTTTTGAAAACATATTAAAAATATTAATGTTACATTATTTTGAGGTTGTGACTGTTTTTGAACTATATGACATACAATTATCATCAAGAAAGCATATTTATGTAATGTTTTCATTTTGTTCTTAACATGAAGAAAGAATAATAAGTACCTGCAACAAATTTATGATAAAAAGGAATTAATTCACAGACAAAGGATTCCGTATAGTTCAGACTCTTACAAACAAAAAGGGATTAATTTACAAACAATAAAAGGATTCAATGCAGTTCAGACCCTTACAAACGTCAGAATGAATGATTGAATGAAGGTAGGAATGAGGGAAGGAAGAAAGGAAGGAAGGAATGCTCAAGTGAGCAGGTGAACAAACAAACGACTGAATGAAGATATTCATGCACCACTGATAAAAACTATAAACACACTCATAACAAAGTGCTCTATTATAGATATGATGTTTTTCTTTAAAAATCTGATATATTCAACACAACAATCATGAAGGGATTAGACAAATAACACAACAAACTGTTTTAAGTACATGTATTTGATATTATTATAAATGGGGCTGTCATGTACAGAACATTAAAATATAATAATTCTTAGAAAAAAAAGAAATTATTTGACTCTGCCCTATTTTTATGTCA
The DNA here is from genome assembly GCA_008271625.1 of Lutraria rhynchaena. Lineage (NCBI taxonomy): Eukaryota > Metazoa > Mollusca > Bivalvia > Venerida > Mactridae > Lutraria > Lutraria rhynchaena. The sequence goes on along the minus strand of VIBL01000018.1, from coordinate 2,418,719 downwards.
AAATTATTTTTTTAAACATATATTCCCTAGGTTTTATTTGTTGATAATTGTCTTAATATACATACAATAATAAAATTAATGGGAATGCTCAATGGTAAAAATACTCGTATTCAAATAAATATTTATTAAGCATGAAAAACTAGTAAGCAATGTGTGTAACAATGTACCAGTATAAGGAAAAATTAATTATCCCTTGTAACCCAATTATCGGTGAATACTAAATACCGGTGATTCTATAAATAGCCATAACATACACGCATGCGAAACTGACCGTTGTCAACAAACGCTGCGCTTGGTTTATCTTGGTTCGCGCCATCTGTCGGCGCAGAATCAGAGTTATAATGTCATTTTTGAGGGTGAATAAGCATTCAAATTAGTTTAATTTAAAGAAAATGATAAAAAATATTCATGATTCAATCAAAAGATTTCAAATTATGTTGTATTTCTTAGAAAAAAAATGGACTTCTTTCACAGCCACCTGCAGGTGCTCGCTTCCGTTATAAAAATACTATGTTGAACTGCCTACCGGTATTTTTTCCTATCCAAAATGTAATTAAATAGAAAACTATGCATGGAAACAAAACAGGAAGTTTACAGAACACTATAAAAAGTGCCCTGCTGTTACTTTTGAAACATCTAAAGTTGAAAGTGTTGCATTTGAAACTGTTAGCTTATATATAACTCATTTGTATAGTTTGGAAGTTTAACCCTGTACAGTAAAATGTGTGCTACATGATGATATCATGTGACATTGGGAGATTTTTATTTGATCACCGGTATTTAGTATATACGAGGAAATAGTGATGTCACGGCACAGCATTGTATTCATTGGGTTGCATGCACTAGATTAATGGAGATTTTGTACATTTGACTGTTGACATCTACAAAAGAGACATGTACTGATAAATCACTATATTTATTTATGGGGAGTGATTTGTTTTCTTTTTTCAATTTCCGGTCTAAATTTAGCATCACCGGTATTTAGTATCACCAGGATAATGCGTGAAAGAATGAATAAAGGGATAAAATGTTGGAAAGATATTATACAGTGTACAGTAACAAAATTTACAGAAGGAAAACCACTCACAGTACCATAAGAATATCTTCTGGAATTATCTTTGAGTGCTTGCACTAGCTCAACTACTTAATTGTCACTATCACAGAAGCTAATGTCATGTCTGTGGATGGTGATTTTTGCTGTGTTTATTGTAGTCTAGTTTCATCACTGGTTGGTATTAACAACACAAGAAGCAAGTGCCACTATGTGTTGGTGAATTTTATTTTCAATATTGTCAAATATTTGGAATTTAATCCTCCCACTCCTTGTCTGTCCAAAAATGGAACCATTAAAAAACATGTGTTTTCAGTCACCTGGTGTTGTAGTTATTTGTTAATAAGCCCAGAGTTTAAAATTGGTACATTATCTGCAAATAGATTACCAGCTTCCTTCATCAACTTTCTACCCTTAATTAGCCTGGTTTTCATGTTGTTGTTGATTGCTTTAATGAGAACAGGTGTACTACCACCTTTGTTTTAGGGGATGCAGTGTATTGCCAATATTTCTTCTTTTTGTAATGTTATGGATTTGTTTTTAAAGGGATCAGTCACCTTTTTTCAGCTCTTTTTTATATTATTCCTTTTAGAGTTCTGCTTGATTTGCTTTGATCATACACATACCTCTATGCTTCTCTCATTTTTGCTGAATTTCTTGTATCATATGTAATTTACGATTCTGTCTTTCTTCTAGTTTCCAGTTTTTCTCTAAGCATTTCATTATCTTTTTCACATGAACCCACTCTGTCTTTTATCTCTTATGTTCCTTCTTTAATTCTATTGTTTTTTTTCTATTGTTTCTGTCATGCTTTTTTGTAGTGTTTCCACTATTTTTGTTACAGTAGATTTTATTCATCTTTCAATACCCTGCTTCTTTCAGGTAGGTTTTATGTTTTCTCTAAAGTCTTTCAAAGTTTGAGACATAAGATCCAGTTGTGTTTGCACACCATGCATTGTTAAACTGTCATCATGGACACTACTGTCATTGCTTACTTCAGAGTTATTTCTCTTTACCTGTTTTGTTGGTTGTTGACTGGCTTTTTCCCCAGCTTTTTTGCTCAATTGACTCCGGTCTGACATAATTCAAGTCAAGAATGAAAGCACAGATGTTTATCTAAAAATACAATAAATCCAACACAGTTAAAAAAGGTCTCATGCTTTGATCATTCTGTATCAAATATTGTTACAATACACTAGCCACTATCACATTCTTACATGACAAAGAGCAGACAAAGAAAATTTTCTTTTTTGCTGATAATTTTCAAGCCACAAAAAATCACTTTTTGATGTTTTAATATATAATCCACAGTGCCATTAGCTATGTTTTGATCCAAAAATTATTATCACTTTCATTTTTAAAACATTGTGTTTGCAAATAAATTCAGAGCAAAAGTTTACATGTTTATACCTAGTAATACCCTGAGATAACTTCTTTATCTTGAGGAGTCATTAGGACTAAAATGGTTGCGATAAATCATGTGCTCATAATATCAAGATACTTGTTGAAAAAGTTTTTTGCATTGTGTGCCTGACCAAGTGTATTTTCATGATATTATGAAGTGCTTTCATAAAATGCGCTCTATGAAATCAGAGAGTTATATGCATGTTTGTTGGTTGTTTCAGTAGCAAATTGATTAAACACAGTTTTCTATATTTATGAATATATTCTTGTTTTCAATTGTACAATGTCACATCCAAAAATTGTGTTATATACTCTCGTTCGGTGAAATGTAATTGTTACACAACTTAAAAGTTACTTTGTCATGCCAAGGATGCTTGTATCCAAGAAAAGAGAAGCAGTCAGTAGTATACATACTTTGTTAATGACATAATTGCATTAAAAAAGATAATTATCTCAAAAATTGTTTGCAAATACACCAGATTAATAAGCAATTAAGGTATTTACGTGTACTTCATTGAAATAATGCTTACTGTTTTATTATCAAAATTAATAAGCTTTAAAACATAAGTCTTTGATAATAGATATTGACTGCAAACTTGCATCAATTGATTAATATTTTATTGTGACAACGTGTGAAAAACAAAGTACTTGATAAAAATTCTGTTCTTTTATCATGCAACTTGTGCTAGCTCATCAGCACGTAAATATCATTGTATTAGATGCAAGCATAATGCATCATTGCTCCTTGAGATAAACAGGGAAATTAATACTTAAAGTTAAGAATCATTTTTGACTCAGATATCTAGATAATGATTCTCATAATAAACCTGGAAATTTACATACAACAAAGAACAAAAATTGTTAATTGTGTCTATGATGCCAACCTGAAAAGTATAAACATGTAAAGAACTTATAATTAATACTTATATACTTATACTTAGTTAAATAGAATTGTCTTGTAGCATTTATTCTGAGTTAATGTGACAAAATCATCAAGTGTTCATGTAATTAAGCACTTGTATCATAAATCATTCATTATCAATCTCAGCATTTATTCGTTATGCATTCAAGCTGATACATACGACATTGTTAATTGATGTTCTTCATCAAGCAATAAGTATATACTCCAGAAATCGAAATTCGTTAATGGTTAAATTGACAGATATCACTCACCCTCAACATCATTGTTTGTACGAATGGTCTGCTGATACACAGACCATGATTCAACACTGAATACTGTGCTGGCCAACCACTGGTCCTGAATATACTTCATCAAATCCCTCATGGGTAGTGTGGAGGCCTTGGCATTCAGAACATCGAAGGTTTGTCGATGACACCAGCAGGTAGAAATTGTAGTGATAAGAGCTGGTGGAGGAGATAGTGTGTCCGGTCCTACGTTGGTAAGTCTCTGCCAGCCCTACATTCTGAACCTTCCTCCACACCGCTTGGGACCGTGGAAGGCACAGCCCTTCACCTCCACGGACGGAAATACTTCTTTAATCGCCAACCATGCAGCTGAAATAATTTGTACATAATGCATTATTATTATTTATGTAGAAACAGAAGATTACCATCAATGGTCATATATAAAATTTGAACATTGTAAATATAGTATTGCATCAGTGTAATAATAGTATTACATATGTATCATTTGATTTTTGATAATTTCATACACGGCTAATTAACAGAACGTATAAATGGGCAAGCATCAATGTATTAATAGTATTACTTATCACTTGATCTTGGATAATGTTATACCGGGCTAATTGACAGAACGTTATGAACTGACGAGCGGGAATGTAATTAATAGTAATACGTATATAATATTTGATAATTACCTTTCCCGTTGTCCACTACAAAGCCTTCAACAGATACCGGGCCAGCAGATTTCATTATTTCTTTGAACACCTATTAAATAAATGAAAAAATGATGTGTATTGTTTTTGTTGTTAAAATTTATTTTTTCATGAATATAAACATGGCATTAAAATATTTAACAAGATACAGTTAAATGATAGTATTGTAAATCAATCAATATCATTCTAACTAAAAGATCAATAATTCCATAATAAATAAATCAATACCATTGAAAAGATCAATAACAGTGTTATTAATAAATGAACAATAGTTCAGAATTTCATACCTCCATATAATCTCTGATTGTCTTCCTAGACATTAGACAAAACACCAAGGGCATTTGTTGAGAGGCACCGTCTTTGGTAATGAATGCGTGAACACTCATCAACTGTCCTTGTCTCTTGAAAAGTTCACCCATCACCTGAAATGACATGAAAACATTTCAAATTCAATATATTACGTTTTCTGTTCTTATCTCATCAATTTGCAGTTAATCTTAAAGTCTTTGATTCCGTAACTTTGTTATTTTTACTGATACAGAATTACAATGAAGTAAATTTAACTTCACGTCGAACAGCATTACATTTTTTTTGGATTACATTTTTGCGCTGAATCAGTGTATTTTAATAATATTTATAGTAAGCATTTGTTGTCATTACTGTACCTGTTGTTTTAAGGTGTATTTAGTATGGTAATTCTGATCATTTGGTGTTGCGAGGTCGCGTACGACTAAACGAAATTGGCGATTTTTCAAAGGAAAAAGATTAAATACCTGCTTCATCGTTTTGAATTGGACCAAATGTTTATTGGCTATGTGTAGTATAATGTATTGGCTATCTGTAGACACCAGTTATTAGAAATTTGAGCGATTTCTTGAAAAGTTACGTTGTGTTAAACAAACTTGATACAGAAGATGTCATTTCAGAAGTTGTAACCCTTGTATATGTATATATATGATATACGTGTTTTTGGTCCATGTGGCCATTTTAGGCCTAATATGCCATTATACTCCATCCCTTCAACGTGCTAGCCCCCTGTGGTAATTCTAATAGTATGCTTCATTTTCAGGATGTGAAATATTAGCCAAAGCTGAGTTCTGTAATGGAGGAGGTTCTGTTAAAGACAGGGCTGCTTACTTCCTGATACGTGATGCAGAACAAAAAGGTATAGCCTAACTTCTAATTTCTATGAAAGTTTATCCATTATGCTCCTTAATGTTTAATAATCTACTATTAGCTCATAATGTTTGTTTAAAACTGTTGTTAGGTATATTTTTATTGTATATTGATGGGTCTCTGTCCCGCGTCCATCATTGTGCATCATGAGGCGTGCATCATGCAACGTCAGCATTCACTTTGTGAATACTCTAGAGGTCAAATTTTTGGTCAAAGGGTTATGAAAATTTGTCTGTAGCTTAGCCTTGTTGATATCTTGGACGAGATCGAAAAAGGGCTATGTGGGGTCAACAACTAGGTCACTGGGTCAAATGGAAGAAAAAACTCTAGGGACCCGAGTTTGATTTGATATTCACCAAACTTTGTCAGAATGTTTGTTAGCTCACCAGGACCAAAGGTTCAGGGTGAGCTGTTAGGATGGGTAGGTGGATGCTCCGGTGTCCGTTGTCTGGCATCAACAATGGTCTTCTCCTCAGAAACTACCAGTCAGATTTACTTAAAATTTGCTGTGCAGAAGCCATTTTACGTTCTAACTGCAATTTGCTTATATTGTACCAGTTGACCCCTTTTAGGGGTCACTAGAGCTAAAAATAGAAAAACTTTTAATCATCTTCTCATGAACCAATGGATGGATCATCACCAAACTTGGTGTGTAGCATCCTTATATGGACTTTTATCAGATTTGCTGAAAAAAAAATGGTTGGCCCCTATTAGGGGCCGCTAGAGCTAAAAATAGAAATACCTATAATCGTCTTCTTCTCATGAACCAATGGATGGATCATCACCAAACTTGGTCTGTAGCATCCTTAGATAGTCCTTTCTGAAGTTTGCTCAAATAAATATGGTGGGCCACTTTTAGGGGCCGCTGGAGCTAAAAATAGAAATACCTTAAAATGACTTTTTCTCATGTTTCTATGGATGGATTATTACCAAACTTGGTTTTTAGCATCTTTAGATAGTGTTCTATCAGATTTGCTCAAATAAAAATGGTTGGCCCCTTTTAGGGGCTGCTAGAGCTCGAAATAGAAATACCTTTAAACGTCTTCTTCTTATGAACCAATCGATGGATCATCACCTAACTTGGTCTGTAGCATCCTTAGATGGTCCTTTCTGAAGTTTGCTCAAATAAATATGGTGGGCCACTTTTAGGGGCCGCTGGAGCTAAAAATAGAAATACCTTAAAATGACTTTTTCTCATGTTTCTATGGGTGGATTATTACCAAACTTGGTTTTTAGCATCTTTAGATAGTGTTCTATCAGATTTGCTCAAATAAAAATGGTTGGCCCCTTTTAGGGGCTGCTAGAGCTCGAAATAGAAATACCTTTAAACGTCTTCTTCTTATGAACCAATCGATGGATCATCACCTAACTTGGTCTGTAGCATCATTAGATGGTCTTCTCTCAAGTTTACTCAAACAAATTTGGTCAGCCCCTTTTAGGGGCCACTAGAGCTAAAATTAGAAATACCTTATAATGACTTTTTCTCATGTTTCTATGGGTGGATTATTACCAAACTTGGTTTTTAACATCTTTAGATAGTGTTCTATCAGATTTGCTCAAATAAAAATGGTTGGCCTGAATTAGGGGCCGCTAGAGCTAAACATAGAAATACCTTAAAATAACTTCTTTTCATGAACCAGTGGTTGGATCATCACCAAATTTGGTCTGTGGCATCCTTCAGTCATCATGAATATTCTTTTGTAGTATCCTTTGATGGTCCATTATCAAGTTTATTATTGTTCCCCATTATTTGCCCACAAGTGTACCTTTATTACCTTTTTAGTAACAAGTTAATCAATATTTATTCTGGTGAGCGATGCAGGGCCATGATGGCCCTCTTGTCTTTATAATATCATGAACAAGTATGAACATGGGTCATCTGGGATCAAGAACTAGGTCCCTTGGCCAAATCACTGCACAACCTTGTTAACACTCTAGAGGTCATAGTTTTGATTGGATATTCACCAAACCTGGTCAGAATGTTTGTCTTTATGACGTCTTGAACAAGTTTGAACATGAGGCATCTCGGATCAAAAATAAAGCCATCAGGTCAAATGAGTTGCAATCTTTACTCATGTGAGCGAAAAAAAGATCATAATGGCCCTCTTGTTTATAGATTTTTCTTGATAAATTTGGAATTCTCACTTATTATGTGGTTTTGATGTAGGTCTGTTAAAGCCAGGTGGCACAGTGGTTGAAGGAACAGCTGGTAATACAGGGATCGGTCTTGCACATATGTGTCTGGCACTAGGCTACAAGTGTGTGATATATATGCCTGATAACCAGTCACAGGTTGGTTTTTAACTTCTTGGTACAAGATGAATAACTCTGACCTGCATATTCAGGAATTATCCATTGAATTACTTCTCTTGTATTGTAATTTGGCTGTTTGATAAGAGAGTTGAATGTGGTTATCATTTTCATGTTTTCAGGTATTTGAATCATATTGATTGTTTAATTGTTCTTAATTCTCAATCAATGACCATTATTTGTCATTACCTTATAAAGGATTATTGTACAAAATGATACATCTAGCTTGATATTTTCTTCAAGCTTTGTGCATCATATACAGTCATTGTTTCTGTTTTGTTTTTAGAACATATTTTATTGTTACATTATTGGTCAGACAGTATTTGCCAAATTTAATTCTTATCCAATAATTAGAGACTCTTTTGCCCAAAGCAGCCAGTGAATTGTTCTTTATTGTGGGCCTAAATCAATCCTTTCCAATCATGATTCAGTAAAATCCCTATTTACGACCTCCCCAAAATTATGACCGCCCCGCTATTATGACTGAATATTTTGTTCTAAAGTTCAATGGTCGTTTGTCTGGAAATACGACCATCTTGCTATTCCACCAATATGACCACCTGTTTCAGGCCAATTCATCATTTTACACTAAACTATAATCGCTACAACGGCCACCAAAATTTTGCTTCGAAATTACCCGCTATACACCCCAGGTATTTACTTTTATGGCATGTACAGTGTCCATTTGTGTTAATTTTCTATTTTTCGGCTGCACGTTATGATAACAAAGTGTCAGAAACTGCATTGTCGATTGCTTTTGACGTCATTGATGTCGATGTTAATTGATCAGATTAACAATGGTGTTGATCAAGTGTTTGTCACACATTTTTCCTTGTAGTGTACTGATTATTCAGTTGAAAACTTGCAATGAAAATGTATGTTTTTTTAGTTTTTCCAAAGTTTGGTTGTTATAAATTTATATTGTATTCCCCATAATTTGCTGATATTGAATGAAACAAGGAATGTTAATTTGAGTAATACTGAATTCATGAACACACAAAAAAACATATGCATGTAGATCATATATGACAACAAAATACTTAGGCTGAGACACCTTGTTCCACTAATAAGACCAACCTGCTATTAAGACCACTTTGCTTAAGAGCGAAAGGTGGTCGTAATGGTGGGATTTTGCTGTATATTCTAATCGCAGGAGAAGATAGATATGTTGAAAACGTTAGGAGCTGATGTCAGACCCTGTCCAGTGAAACCATGGACAGATGACATGAACTATAATCATCAGGTATGTAGGTTGATAGGTCAAACAGGCAATTATTGAAATGTTTACTCTGTTTTTTTTCTCTGGGGTTTAACGTTCCACCAATGGTCAGGGTCTTTTGGTGACCTTTTCCAGCTTTATTGGTGAAGGGAGGTCCAAAGCATACAGTTGGGGAGAACCACCAACCTTCCATAAACTAGCTGGACAGTTTCCTCACATGTGAGTGGGATTTGAATTCACAGTTGTGAGGGGCTAGTGATAAGTGGTCAGAGACCACGACCACTTGACCAGTTTAAACAAGGGGATTATTAACATCTTCCAAAAGCCAGGTTATTTTATTGCCCTGTAAGGGACAAAAAAGGAGCAAACTTTACATCGGTCAATATGGAAGAACATTTTTTTTGATAAAAGATAGCAGTCTCATACATTTAGTTTTAAGAATTTCATATTCTTATAAAGCACCTTATTGTGATATAAATGTGATCTACACAAGGTAACATTGTGTTATGCATTGTTTATTTTTGGTTTCATTCTTTGACTTTAGGCAAAAAGATTTGCAGACAGTGTAGAGAATGCAGTATGGACAAACCAGTTTGACAACACAGCCAACAGGAGAGCTCATATTGAAACCACAGGACCAGAAATATGGAATGATACAAGTAACTTTACAACACTTTGTCTCTATATATTCAACCCATAAAATAATTACCCTGTGGAATATGTTATAAGGACCATGAAACTTGAGAATGAACTAGAGTACAAAATTTGGACATTTAAAATTCCTACATTCAATTAGTGGAGTTGAATCTACATGGGCTTCATGTAGTGACTGTCTATAAATTTAGTTATTTATCAATATAATATTTGTGGATTTGTAGTGATCAGTAAGTTTTGTGATTGTTATTTCAGATGGTAAAGTGGATGCTGTTGTTTTTGGTACTGGTACTGGCGGTACACTGGCAGGTAACTTTTTAATGTTATAAACATACTTATACCTGTACTCTCTATAGTTCAAAATGTATATTTCATAGCTCACTCTGCATGTTTCTTAGTTCACACCACATATTTCATAGTTCACACTGTATATTTCATAGTTCACACTGTGCGTTTCATAGTTCACACTGCGTGTTTCATAGTTTACACTGGGTGTTTTATAGTTCATTCTGTGTGTTTTATAGTTCACACTGAGTGTTTCATAGTTCACACTGTGCGTTTCATAGTTCACACTGTGTGTTTCATAGTTCACACTTCTTTATTCTTACTTTTTGTTCTCACTATATAGTTCACACTTTATGAGCTTGGCATGAAGAGAGATAACTGCAAAGAATACACTAATTAAATTATGTAACTATACAGTCAGATATGATTGTTCCTACGATGGTATCTATGATTCTTTTTTGATGGGTCACACATTCAAGATTGGTGGTTACATATTTCTTACTAACAATTTTGACTGAAATTATTTCATCATTGGAGGGCTACCTGTCCCTATTTAGATGAATACTTGTGTGAGTATTTCACAGAACAGAAGTGTCTTTCACAGAACTATTTTTATTAAGTACTCCAGGGCATGTTGTTTGGGTTTTGTGATTTGAATATTTTTGGCAGAATTATGGCCCTTAGTTTATTTTAATGGCCCTTTGTTTATTTTGCCTGTATGGGCTATTAAAATCAGACATGTCATATGCAAAATGTTTCCACTGTATGAGTAAGAAATGGGGTAAGCATCCGGAGAATGAAAGTCTGCTTTTGTGACAGTTCCTGTCATCTTGTGATAATTGTCTCTGTTTCTATGCAATTTCTGTAATTCTTATTATCACTACTTTATCAGAGTTTAAGAGATCAACTATCACACAGTCTTGAATCTTGTCTCCAAATGACATGCTGTCTTCAGTTTGTTGATAATGTAATATTCTACTATTGCAGGTACTGGTATCTATTTGAAAGATAAGAATCCCAGAATACAGGTTGTCTGTGCAGATCCTCAGGTATATAATTACATTCAGTATTTAACCCTATTTTTAGCACTGGACTGATCCAAACCTCTGTTTGGAATGGTCCATCTAGTTAACTGAGGTAGAGTTCAAGGGTGATAATTTTCTAATTAAGTGTCTAAAACTTCATTAACATATTAGCTTTTTGATTCCACTGATGTTAAAGCAGTGTACAACTTCAGATGTTTGTACTATTTGTATAGGATTGAACATTCTGTTATTTTGCGTCATACTTAATGTGAAAAAAAGATAATATTCACATTTCCCACACATTTGATGAGTAGCTTAAGTTGAAAATTCATATTACATCCAGTGTCATATGTACTCTACCTCTGATTTAGTATACTAATGTTGCTTATTATTTTAGGAAGGACATATTGTTAATGGTTGGTTATCATGTGTACTGGAAGTTATAAAACTTGAGATTAATCTAAAGCTCAGATTTCAAATTTTGTTTTAATTTGTCTAAAGTTTATTCTGATACAGTCATATTACTGCAGGAATGATATTTAGTATACAAATTAGTTATATATGTCTGACTTGCCTAATTGCCTGAAATAAGCTGAGTATGAAAATGGAGTTTGAAAATGGAGACTGATATCAAGTGTTAGAATAAGATTGCTTATGAGTTCCTTCTGAGGTAGAAATAACTGGTCCATGATAGAATGACATGTGGTCAGGGTAATGTAACTGCTGACATGGTTTCTTCTTGTTTTTCTCATTCCATGTAATGTTTGCATGTTGTGTGAGATAACATGAGTGCCTTATACTTGATGATACTGCAAACTATGAACATTATTAATTGAATAGCATTGGCCTGAACATTATTAATTGAATAGCATTGGCCTGAACATTATTAATTGAATAGCATTGGCCTGAACATTATTAATTGAATAGCATTGGCCTGAACATTATTAAATGAATAGCATTGACCTGAACATTATTAATTGAATAGCATTGGCCTGAACATTATTAATTGAATAGCATTGGCCTGAACATGCTAATAGCATTTGCCTCTTTGGCAGAGAGGTTATAGTATCTGGCTAGTCGTTACTACATTACAACATTTTAATTAATTTATAGATATGATAATAAGAAAACTCTTTTTATCAGATGAACACTAGATAAGACCTATCTGGTGGTTTTGTTGGAATACTTATACTTCTACAAACAGCACTGCCTTACATTCAAATAAATTTTTTATACAAATCTTCTAATGCATTTTCTAAATAGCTCATTTGTTAACTATACAAAGTGAAAACATGGATATATATTTGTGACTTATTTACTTTACTTGAAAACTGATACATGTCAGATATTGCATTTACGTGAAATAAATTACTCCTACAAATAAATTACTCCTACAAATAAGTTACTCCTACAAATAAATTACTCCTACAAATAAGTTACTCCTACAAATAAATTACTCCTACAAATAAATTACTCCTACAATATCTTAATAACAATAGTTTTATCATATATCTGAGTATCAATTTTGGGATTATTATTAAACTTTATGTTGTTATATGATACCTTCAATGTTAGCCTACAGGGTGTGTTGTTTTATTTTAAAAGTATTGATGTCTTTGACCTAACCAGTTGAACTTATGTTTCAGACAGGTTTTTCCCAGTTGTTCAATAATGGTACCTGAGACACGTAGGCACAATTAGCATGAAATTTATTGACATTTAGAAATATCTCTACCAAAATAATCCTTATGGGAATATGGTATTATTAATATTTATGGATTGTTTGTCTGTTTTTTTTTCTTTTTTATTATTTGTGTGGCTTTTATGGCTGTTTTGTTTTAAATTTACATTGCCTGTGTCCTTAGGTTACCAGTAAGTATTTGGCCAGGAAAAATAGTGATGTTTCTGGTTACCAAAAAATAAGGACTGCTGCTCTTTCTTTATAAACCAACACTTTACACTTATCTTTGAAAGAACTTATCTGCTTGTATCAAATATAGCCGGATGCCCAAAGTTACGTCTATGAAAATGAGCTGCTGGTTTAGTACAGATTTGCCAATTTGTTTGCTGAGACATGGTTTAAATTTACTGCTGGTACTCAGATCAGACTGACAAGTTTTAAATTTCCACCTTCATGTTGCTCAGGCTGTCAACCGCCTCCTATAATCCTATAAAATCTTATATTTTAGGCCTTGTGTCCTATATAAAAGAAAGTGTCCTATAATCCTATAAAATCCTATATTTTAGGCCTTGTGTCCTATATTTTCACCATTTCTGGGTGATTTTTAAAAGTGTCTTCTTTGATACTGCTTGCAGAACAGGCAGTGTGTAACAAAGTTCCAAGACTAAGTTAGATTTGGTTTTCAAGATACAGAAATTAGTAGGATCAGTCTGTATATAATGGTATAAAAGCTTTAAATGAATATAGCTTTCAGCAAAGTAAGTTTTTTTAGCTCACCAGAACCAAAAATTCAGTGTGAGCTGTTAGGATTGGTGGATAGATGCTCTGGCGTCCTTCGTCTGGCTTCAACAATGTCTTCCCCTCAGAAACTACCAATCAGATTTACTTCAAATTTGCTGTGTAGAAGCCTTTTGATGTTCTAACTTCAATTTGCTCATATTATACCAGTTAACTCCTTTTAGGGGTCACTAGAGCTAAAAATAGAAAAACCTTTAATCATCTTCTTCTCATGAACCAATGGATGGATCATCACCAAACTTGGTTTGTAGCATCCTTAGATCGTCTTTTTTATCAGATTTTCTCAAATAAAAATGGTCCTCCCTTTTATGGGCTGCTAGAGCTAAAAAAATACTTTTAAATGTCTTTTTCTCATGAACCAATGGATGGATCATCCCTTGGTTTGTAGCATCCTTAAGTAGTCCTCTCTCAAGTTTGCTCAAATAAATTTGGTGAGCCCCTTTTAGGGGCTGCTAGAGCTAAAAATAGAAATACCATAAAATGACTTATTATTACCAAACCTGGTTTTTAGCATCCTAATGTTCTATCAGATTTGCTGAAATAAAAATGGTTGGTCCCTATTAGGGGCCACTAGAGCTAAAAATAAAAATACCTTTAAGGTAGCGTAAGTGGCTATATGGTGATATCAAGTTTTACTAATTTATTATTATTTTAATTGTATACATTAATAAACCCACTATACAGAGTCTATTGCAAGTGATTTGAAACAAATATTGTACTTGGTCTGTCTTCTATAAACCAATATCGCATGTAATTTTCATATTTTTGAATAACGATCACTACTCTGTATATAAGGATATATTACAACAATTAGCCTTAAAATAACAATCATGGTATCATGCAGGGAACGGTGTCTCAGATTTTTGATAACGTCCTCCGTTCAATAGATATTTGACTTTAAAGAAATTCCGTAGCCTGAACCCCGCTGACAATTACGTAATACGTCATAGATAAAAAACGAAAATAAATATCAAAATTCTGAGGCACAGTTCCCTAGATAAGCATTTCCGCTACAAAATACCGAAAACCACTTTGAAATCCATCTTCAAATAAGGCGGCAATCTTTGTTAAAAAATAGCACCCACTGCATTTTTTCTAAGCGAGAAATTAACAATAAACGTGTCAGATCATTATCACCCTGTGTAATCAACAATTATTCTATAAATTAATACAGCTTATTAAAATTTGATAACCAATCAAATTTGTTAATCGTTAGCGGATCAATTAGTGAAACCGCCCACCATTTTAGATGACTCTAAAGAGCTTAATTACTAATTATTTGTCAAAATAGAATCATATCGTACCGATGCAATACACAGTACATCAGATTTCTCGTCAACTGAGAGGCTCTCAATGGGGAAAATGGCTGATCAGGAAATTGAGTTGAAGATGGCTGTGGAAAGCGCTATATAAGTTAAATGAAATGTAGCTATGCATTTAGTGTAAAAATAAGAAATTAAGATGTGATTGATTTGTAGAAAAGTGTTAATGTTTTATGTCTGTTAATGTAATCATTTAACTAATATATAAAGGTAATATAACAATATAATATATAAGGATATATAACAGAATAAAATAAGATTCTTGAAAAACATGCACGTCTGATGTCCATCAGACGTTACTGCTTTTCTCCTTATTGTTTGTTTGATAGCTTTCAATATTTTACCAACATGTACAGAGTTGCTTAATAAAAGTTCACGTTTAAATAACTTTATTTTATTGATTACATCGATGAAATAACGAAAATAATACTTTTCGTTGGCCTAGTTGCCCTGTATTAATTTTCTGGCAATTTAAATATTTTGTAGTTTTATAATTCGTGTTTAATTGTATTTGGTGCCTAACTGACTCTGGAATATAAACTTTAATTAAAGCGATACCAAATTTAATATCGATTGATACAAAATGCCCTTAAGGAGCCCCTTACAACGCCGCATCCTAGATCGTTCTCGCTGATAAAGTGGAGTTGATATGGGGTGCAGTTTTTATCGCGATAAAACACTATTTTTGCAAGTTCGGATTGATTTTTTTGTTGCATGGTATGATAGTATGATATTTAATTATTGTTAGTAATTTAGAATGTCATTTTTGCCTTTTTTTATGTTTGTAGGCACTTATGCTACTTTAAATGTCTTCCTCTCATGAACCAATGACTGGATCATCCCTAAATTTGGCGTGTAGCATACTTAGATGGTCCTCTGTCAAGTTGCTCAAATGAATTTGCTCAGCCCCTTTTAGGGACAGCTAGAGCTAAAAATAGAAATACCTTAAAATGACTTTCTCATGATTCGATGGATGGATTATTACCAAACTTGGGTTTTGCCATCCTTAGATAGTGTTCAATCAGATTTGCTAAAATGAAATTGATTGGCCCCTATTATTGGCCGCTAGAGCTAAGAATAGAAATACCTTTAAATGTCTTCTTCTCATGAACCAATGGATGGATCATCTCTTAACTGGGTTTGTAGCATCCTTAGATGGTCCTCTGTCAAGTTTGCTAAAACAATTTGGTCAGCCCCTTTTGGGCTGCTAGAGCTAAAAATAGAAATACCTTAAAATGACTCTTTCTCATGAAAAGATGGATGGATTGTTACCAAACTTGATTTGTAACATTCTTACATGGTCATCTATCAGGTATGCTCAAATATAAATGGTTGGCCCCTTTTAAGGGCCACTAGAGCTAAAAATAGAAATACCTTAAAATGGCTTCTTTTCATGAAACACTGATTGGATCATCACCAAATTTGGATAGTGTTTTGGTCCAAATTTGGTCTGTGGCATCGTTCAGTCATCATGAATATTCCTTTGTAGTATCCTTTGATGATCCTTTATTAAGTTTATTATTGTTTCCCACTATCTGCTCACAAGTGTACCTTTATTACCTTTTTTAGTCACAAGTTAATTTACATTTATTCTGGAGAGCGATGCAGGGCCATTGTGGCCCTCTTGGACTATAAGTTTGTTTCTTTCTATATAGGAGAGTGAAATGTCCTATATTTGTCCTATGTTTATTGTTAAAATTGTGGAAATGTCCTATATTTGTCCTATATTTGTCCTCAAAAATGTCCTATATTTGTTCTATATTTTGAAAAAATATTATTTTTCATTGTTATAATTAATGGTGATACATGTATTTATGTTCTGACAGTCAAGCTGATGATTTTATGTAACAAGTCAACTCAGAATTAGAGAATATCAAACAATTACAACAGCTTCAACAATTATATTGCTTTTTCTTTTAAGAAACCTACTCATATTTCACATAATTAGTTAACATCCTGGAAATTATTGTATTTATTGTGAGTAAAATTGATGTAGTTGTAGATGATGAACATTAACGCTTCAGTCTCCTTATAAGATGTGGTGTTCTCATGGCACTTGTAATCACCTAAATCCTGAAGTGTCAGCATAGTTGTATTGACCATTGCAAGGCACCCTTGAGGTTTTTCACATGCCGTGTGGTCTTGCAGCAGATTGATATGAGGAGTCTTAAAAATTTGCTAAGCCACAACACCATTACTTGTAGCATATCTCGGCCACAATACAGTTACCTCAAAGCCTCCATCCACACCTCTCCCATGGGTGACAAATATACATCACACTTCATTACATCATGCCATCCTGTTTGAACCTACCTTGTAAAGCCCTACTCTCACTGGTTCATTAGTTTAAAGGAAAGTTCAGTTATCAGTGTCCCTGCTGCTGTGCTGACCCAGGACAGCTAACTGCTATGCACTACCCTGAAACACTGCCATAATAGTGATGCCCCTATGCCTGATGAAAGTTTGAGGGAGCAACAAGGAAGTCATGAGAATTTCAGCCAGTTGCCAGGCATCTATGTAGTTGCCTTGCCATAACAATGTGGCATTTACAACTTCAAAGGCTTTGTTGCTGCCTCATAGACAAGGTCAAAGGATATCTGCATGAACCCTTATGCTATGTGACTGTGAAACGTCTGAAATGAATAAATCATGTGCCATCTAAAAACCACAAACTCACAATTAAACAATCGTGTGCAGCCATAGTATATATCACTGTAGCATAAGTTTTGTATTAATCAATATCATATGAGGCTAAGTTAATTAATTAAGTTTCTAAAGGTACAAAGTAAGCTGATGCCTGTTTTGTGATGAGAGTATGACAATCACTCCCAAAATAAAAACAATAGAAATACAGTCGACTCTCGTTACGTCGATTTCGCTTAGCACGATTTTTCGTTAGCACGACCTAATTTCAAAAGTCCCGAATTTAGTCCTTCTTTATTCATATTAAAATCGGCGTTTAACACGAACTTACCTCTCGATTTTTTTTCGTTACGTCGATCTAAATTATCCAGTCCCGTTCGACGTATCTCTACATAAAATCAATAGTTTAACTCGATGCGTTTGAGATTTGACCAAGCTCGCTGTTTTTCACACCTTTTATTAATTACAACAATGGATAAAGATCAGTTGAAAATTTGTTTGTCATCATTTACTCCAGGGTACAAACATGTCACATATTGAACATATTAAAAATTATCATAATCTTCTGTTGTTAATTTGGTTATTTGTTTATTTATTAATTACAAACATGTAAACGTCATGACGTGCTATTCACACAACACACACCGGCAGACGATAAAGTACAACATGTAGCACACACACACACAAGGAAGTGGATCATGATCGTCGATTTTTAGCTCGATTTTCGTTAGCTCGACGTATTTTTCCCAGTCCCACGAAAATCGAGCTAACGAGAGTCGACTGTATGTGTTTTATAATGATCATCGTTATAAGCATACTTGTACAGCAAGTTATATTGTGCTGATGTCTTGTCAGTCAGGCAATTAGATTGTCATCATATTTTATATCGGTCCAATTACCATTTGAAGTAAATTTTTAACTATCATAATTTCTGGAAAATTTGATCATTTTATTGAATAAAGAAAAAAGTGCATACATCATACATGCTACAAAGTCTTTTTCTATTTCATTCCAAATTATATTAGTACTTGGTGCTTTGGATTTTGCTGATCTCAAGGGTGGGTGCCAAAATATAGGGTGAGTGAGATCACCTGAAACATGACTATTTTTTCTGGTCTTATGAAGATTCAGGAAAGATATTATACCTAGAAAGGCTTTACTACTTAGTGATGTTGTAGTGTAGTGTATAGCAGTCAGTCAATTAATCCAGGGATTGGTTTTCAAACTTTACACAGTACTAAACTAAAACTAAACTACTCAATAAATGCATCTCTTCATAACATATCAATACTGTG